>CP032251.1:30970816-31678497 GCA_005610355.1 Gossypioides kirkii
AAGATACTAGTAAACGAAGCTACTACCAGTAAATTTGGCTATGGTTTTACATTAAAAAAAAAAAGAAAAGAAGAAAAGACAAGGTGGGGTCATTAGTATCCTGCTGGATCAGGGTTTGCTAGAATTAGAAGGGTTTGGGTTAGAAGTGGAGCTGAGATTGAGGTCAGGAATAGTGTTTGATGAATTTTTTCCCTTTGAGTTGTTGTTGGCCTTTGAGAGTTTCTGTTTCAGCTCAGATAAAAGGGCTTGATTCTCCTGGTTGAGAACCTGTGCTTTCTTCCTCAGCCTCTCATTCTCTTTCATTATGTAACAGTTCTGAAGGTACAGATTTGAGTTCAGCCTTTCCATGACCATGAAACAAATACCCTTTCTTAATCTGTCCGTAATGCCCCTGAAACCACCATTAAAAAAACAGATATTAACGAATAGCATAAGAAAAAAAAAAAAGTGTAACTCTGGTCATTTTCTTTATTGCTGCATTAATCATTTCACTACACATGGAGACAGTATTGTTATACTATTTTTAAATCCAAACCCACCATTATCTTAATCTAAAACACATTAATAGCATGTACACATGATATTGAACATTATTCAACGAATAAAAAGATTATGTAAAAATCCCTACTCTAACATGTGCTAAAGACAAGAAAATCGAAATGTTTGTCGAAAAATATTAGTACCAATGAACACTGATAAAATAGTAGAGAAAGCCGCCCAATTTGTAGTACTAATAGCGTAAAACAACCGGTAATTTTTTATGACAACTTCCTCTCTATTTTGCTGCTTTGGTAGATAATAGTGGTTATCTTACAAGTAGTGTAAGAAACCAGTAACAACTACCAACAGAGGAGAAACAGAGCAGGTGGATGCCAGATAACAATTGTGAGTACTAAGTTTTGGAGCAGCCCTAGCATTTAAATAGACCAAATAGCTTGTACGTAAAATAAAGGGGCGGGGGTTGAAAATTAGATTAACAGCTGTCCAAGACTCTTTCGGCTGCCCATACATGAAAAAAGGGATAAAGGTCGATAGAAGGATCGACTGCAACTTAAACTTGTTATTGACTACATTAGCATGTTATGTTTAGACATATAGAAATGGCTTATAATCTTTGTATTCAAGTACAAGAATGGTTCTCTTGGTGTAAAAGAAGGGACCGAAAGTAGTTAAAAGGGGAAAAATAAAATAAGAAATAAAAAGGAAAACAAGTTCAGAGCTGAGACATGGAAAAAGACAAAGGACCCCTGTTAAAGAAACATATGTTGTAGGAATCCAAGGAGAGAAACATTCAAAAACTAGTGATATAAGACATTCCTCAAAATGTGATGAAAAAGGAAGAAAATTCCAACATTGGGAACTTAATTGCTTGTTCTCACACAAGATAACAGAATCCCAACAGTTGGATTGGAGAAAACATCGTATGTAGGATGTCTGGTTGCAAACAGAACAACAGTTTAGCACCCTTGGAAAACAACTTAAACTAGTGCCCATTAGCATGGACTATGTCTATGTCTACCCTTTGTTGGTGAAAGAAAAAAAAAATATACATAGGAAGAAAATAACAAGTCGAGGGAGAGAGAGAGAGAGAGAGAGAGAGAGAGAGCAGAAGTGGGGCCTCAGCCCACTTTACCCTTTTCAAAAAAGATCACCTTTTCAAGGAGGTTGGTTAGGGAGCTTTGGCCGAGGAAGCTGAAATCTGGTTCGTAACAGCTAGTAGCAGTAGTTGAAAAATAAGAGGAAAGAAGTGAAGTGAGGGACAAAGTGGAAGGAAGGAGGTGTCATATATATAGAGCAAAAAGGGGGAGAGAGAGGGAGAGAGAAGGTTATGGTGTGGGAAGGGGACATGACTCTCTGGTCTGACACAACAATCATGCATTGTGTAAGCATAGAAGGCAGCTGGTTAGGGGCGAGGATTTAATGTTTTGGTTTATGTATGATGATGGTTGATGAAGGGGGCATCATGTGAATGATGATGGAAGTGAGAAAGAAGGGAAGGGAAGGGAAGGGAAGTCGGAACTTCCTTGTTTCTGCAAAGGGTGGAAGGGACAATTATGGGACTTTCCGGCTAGGGGGGGCTTCTAAAATGATGGTGGCTAGGCCGTCACAAGATTCGCAATGATGGTTTGGATTGGTTCGAACCATCATCACCACCCTCACCCTCATCCTCCTCCCTCTTCTCTTCTGCCTCCATCCTCCTCATCATCCATTTTGCTTTTTGATTTACTGTGGACAAATTATTTCCTTTTTCTTTCTAATATTACTCCATGGCTTGGTAACTGTTGGTAATAATCATTTTTGGCCGTAATCTTTTATTTCTTTTGTTGAAATTGCCAATGGCTGTTTTTTGGTTCACTTTCAACACCCTACTCTTCTGTTCTCTTCTCTTCTCTACCCATCTCACTGTTGCCAACATTATATATACAAAATAGGGTCACATCACAAATTATGCCTACCTATACAACATAGGGGCAGATTTAGAAATACGTACTCTTTTTCCTTCCAATCCCCTTTATTTCTTACCATTCATTTCTTATACATACGAATCCGAGTTATTTTTTATTAATCTTTATTTTAATTATCAATTAATACATTTTCTTTTTAAAAATTTACCTATCTATTTATACGATATAATTTTTAAATCGTGTTATCAAACTCTTTAGTCAAATACATATGAAAAATAGAATATTTTTTTTATAATTATAAGAATGTAATTATTTACTGTGTCCAAATACGCCAAATAGCAAGCAATACTTTTCTTTGATTATTTATATTTTTATATTACGGGCTTTCACTCCAAGCAAATGACGACATTACCCCCATGCAGATTTGGTTGTGTTTTACACCCGTTGATGATGATGTTTTTTCTTCTTTTACGTTATTATAATCATAGCTTCATAAGTTAAGCATATTTTTTGGCCAATATTTAAGGGTGAAGTTTGAAATAATAATGGAAAGTTATTTGTAAAAAGAGAAGTTGGGCCAGCCTCAACATTTCATGTGTATGAGTACCTTAACGTGAAACATCATAGTTGACAGATGGGTTTCTTGGATGGGTGTATGGGTAAAATCGTCAATCTCTCACTCACCCCTCGTGGAGCTCGTTCACTTTGTGTGTTAACTTGAGCTTTGCTTATTACAAATGTAATAATTATGGCTTTGTCTTCAATTGCCTGATTGCAGCATTAATTACTCCTTTACCCTTATCTACTGATTTCCCATCCTTCCAATGATGAAAATCTTCGACGCCCGTTTCAAGATTAAAGTGGACCGTAATAATAAGGGAGTACTTCTATATGTGCTTTCTAAAGTAAGTTGATAGATTTTTTTTAATTATATTAAAGAAATTAATTTTGATATATTCCGATTAAGAAATTCCCTTTTAAAAGGTAACAATATTTTAAAACATATATTAAGCAAAATTGGAAAGTTTAATTTCGAGTATTGCCTATGTTATGTTTCATATTATTTCTTTTTTATTTGTGTTAACTTTTATATAGTAGAATAACTTTTATGTTTTTGTTGGGTCTCCATTCTTGTCATGTTTTGCATAATTAATCATAGTAATTCAATTTATTAAAATATATATTTATTGTGTTATTATTTTTTATGTTATAAGTGTTAGTTAGAAATATACTGTTGCAAAACAAAATCGTTAGTGCTGATAAAAAATCAAAATGAGCGTGAATAAAATAGCAATAATTATGTCATGAAAGAATCACTGTCTTAGAAACAAATTCGTTTTGATTGGTGTAGTCGTTTAGTGGACGTTACCTTCAAAGTTAACACAGTACTTCAATATTCGTACACCCGAATAAAAAAGGTGGAACACAATTGACATTGCTCTTCTCTGACAATTGCAATAGGGACAATTCTCAAGAAAGATTGGAGAGGTCGCAAACGGTCTCGCTTAAAACCCAATTTCTTAAACATAATTTTCTTCTCGTATAATTTCACATAACATCAAATTTTAGAGAACATAGAGAAATTGTAATTTCCAAAAATACAGAGTATCTTCTTCAACTGAAAATATTCTAAAAAATATTATTTTGCATTACCAACCATAACTATTATAGCTTTTTGTAATTTTTACAGAATAGTATTTCATTTTTATTAGAATTTAAGAGATTTAAGTAAGGACGGCACCAGGGATAAGCAATGGTCTTTGCTTTAAAAAATGTTGAATTATTAGAGTTTTTCTAAAATCATAAAGTTGTAAATTAATACAATGATAAAATTTATATTTTAATCTCTCAAAAATTTATAATTCAATATTAACCTCACAAAAATGATGAAATATTATTTTAATCCCTCAAAAATTATAAAATTGTAAATTAATGCAATAATAAAATTGCATTTTGATATTTTCTAAAATTTTATAATTAAATTTTGATATTTAAAAAAAAAAGTTTTTCACTTTGTTCCTGCATTCAGATACTTGTGTAGCATACAAGGCATTTTTTAGTGACTTGTGTTTTAATTATTCTTTTATCATGTACCTAATTTTCTGTGGTGATTCAGTTTTAATTTTAGAATCATTTACTTAATATATATATATATGATACAATTTTTAAACTACCAATAATTCTATAAGTAGAGGATGTTACACGTTTACATATGTTTAAAATTAGATTTTTTAAAATATTGTAATAACAACAATACTCATTAAATTAAAACCCAATTGATATTTATTGTGCATATTAATATAAATATTATATTTTAAATTAATTTTAAGCAAATGGAAGGCCTATTCTAATATATATATATATTAAAGTATTCATTTGGTAGCACTAATCCAAATATGTCAAGAATATTTTTATTTGGGAGGGAAGGGATTGCAATCCCCTCATTAACTAGATTCTAAACTAATCATATCCAATAAAAATTTTAAAAAATGTAATAAAGTAATTAGGGCTTAAATATTAAAAAAATATTTGTAAAATAATTAAAATTTTAATTGAACTTTTAATAAAAAAATGCAATAAATTAAGTTTTTAATAAAAATTAAAAATTAATGGAGTCCTTGAAGTATAGTTTTCGATTGAAGCCCTTGATGAGATGAAACGTTAAGAGTTGATCTGGTAGTTGACGTGAAAAAAAAATGTAATGTTTGGGTGGAAAATTTATGACATAGGTGACTTACTTTTTTAAAATTGTTTATAAAGGCTTATTTGGTTTTTAATTATTTAACTCAAAAAATTATTGAAGTTTTATAAATTTTAAAAAATGTAAAAAAACATTTTATAAAATATTATGAAAAATATGAAAAATAACTTTATAATTAAATAAAATATATAAAAATTATAACAGCAATAATAAATATTATAAAACATTGATTTATAAAATATTATTGATATATTATGAAAAATAAAGAATTGTAAAGTTATAGAAAAATAGTGAAAATTAAAAAAACTATAAAAAAAAGTTCAAGAAAATTATATAAAATTTAATAAAATATTAAAAATTATAAAACTTATAAAAATAGGGTGAGTATTTGATACATTAATAATATTTTTTTAATTCTAGAAGTAACCTTAAAATTGACATGTATTTTTTTAAATATTTATTTTTAATATTTTATTATACTTTTGTAATGTACTTGTCAGCCCCTAAAACTGTTTATGGAGTTTGAACTTCACTAATACTATTATCAAATAATTTCCCTAAAAATATAGAGTTTTTGTTATTTTGAATGTTTAGAGTATTTGGTTTTGATAATAAAGAAATGAGGAGTTTGAAGTACAATAGTGATTGGACTTTCATGAGGTGTTGAGTGAGGGTTTAAGTGACAATAAATTTAATATTTAATTGCTTAAAGTGAGTGATCAATAATGATTTTAGTCTATGAAAGTTTTGAATTGAGATATGATGTAGAGTTGTGTGAGGAAAAATCAAAAAATAGTAATTTTTTTATTAAAGAAAGTTTTTAAAAATTATTAAAATAATATAAAAATTTAGATAGTTGTAAAAATAGAAATGTATAAAAAATAAATTAAGCCCACGTGATTTATATATATATATAAACTCTGTAATTTTTAAAAATCAGTTAAGCAGTATAAAATAATTAAAAATTAATTAAACCCTATATTTTCACACACCCTCCATGCCATCATTTTTTTCTATATCAGTTGTCATGTCAATATTTAATAGGTTGTTAGCAGTTTTGACAAAAAATTATATTTTACATGCTTAATTGATTGTAATTTCCGATTTAGAGCTTAAGACTCCATTTAATTTTAGGAAATAAATATCATTTTTATTTTCGTTTTCATTTTAATTTTCTTGAAAAATAGAAAATATCAAAAAAAAATGTTTGGTTGAATTTTTTAAATTGATTATTGAAAAATGAAAATATGTAAAGAGTTAGAAATTAACAAAAAAAGTTGTTTTTTATTGTTTTCACTAAATATGTTTTTGTAAGACGAAAATAGTAGATTTAAATCTTAAATGAATTGAATTTAATTCAAACTCTTATAAATGAAAAATATTATTTTTAAATAGTTTTTTTAATATTAAATATGATACTCTACTTCAAATCCATAACTCTAAAATGTATTTTTTTATCATAATTCTATTATAAAAAAAAATAGTCACGAAACATGTTTTCATGTTTATTATTATTGGAAAGAAGTTTTTATTTCTATTTATCAGACACATTTTTCAATTTAAAAAATAGAAAATAAAAATTATTTCCTAACATGGAAAATGAAAATAGAAAACATTTTGTATTGGGTTTTTAATTATTATATGAGGATTTTTTTAGCATTTAAGCCTATAATTAAGTTTATGTTTTTTTAATTAAAATTGAATTAATTATAAATAATTTTCATTAAGTGATAAGTAGCTTTTAAACTTATCATTTTCGACACTTTTTTTATAGAAAAATTCTATTGGATTGTTTTTATTTTAGAATTTCAAACATGTGTAAAAACAATTAAATCATTAAAAATATTAATTTTCAATTGATTTAATTTTTTCAAACAGTTCATCAATATCCTTGAACTAAAAGAAATGTTTGGCAAAGAAAATTCGAAATAGGATTAATTACAGACTAGTTGTATAGGTTTAATCAGCTATTAGCATTGAACGAACATAGGTAGAAATGCAAAGATGTGGTGGTAGAAGCAGAAAGCCAAATCTGCTATTCAACCATATGATGGAGTCAACCAACAGCCATAGGGGGGACAAAAGAGGTCTGCCCAAAGACAATGTGTAAAATTGGCTATACTGCTAGAGTTTTTAAGTCTGTTTCTGAAACACCCAATGATGGCAAACCCCCCATAATAATTGTCACACTTCCCCCCTCTTAATTATCCCTTGAACACCTCTCTAATAATTTATATTGGTTTAATTTGGAATGCCCCCTCCCCTCTCCTTAATCAAAGATAATATTTTAGTGAATCCCGTGTATTGATTTGATAGTTAAGATGTTCATTGTCTTAAGCGTAATCTGAATTCGAGTCGTACTAATCACGTTGGTGCTAATGTTTTATCATCTCCTTTTAATTCACCAAAAACAAGAACTTGGATTCATAACAGATATGTGGCAATTATCAAGTGATTTCATAAAAAAAAAAAACATATTAATTTTGCTGATTCAATCACAACTAGAATGTTTAATTCTTAGAATGCATTAAACTGATTAAAAAAATTACCCTAAACTCACTGATGAGTGGAAATTAATTTAATTTCAATGGTTTAGAAAAGGAGGAGAGGTGATTTTATATAGGTTTTAGAACTGTGCAGATATGATTGGGGCAGTATTGAAATGCTTCACCTACACACGTGAAAGATATAAAAATCTTTTCTTTTTATTTTATATCATGGCCTCATTTCTCTTTTCATATTCTTGCATGATGATTTTCTTTTTTCCTCTTTTGGCTTTTTTATTTCCTCTAAAATTCCATATTCTCTTTAATTATTAGATGCCACATTCTCAAAAATTTAAATTAACCAAACCCATAAATTATTAAAATATTAATTGAATCAGAATCGAAAATTGGTTAAATGCCCCCACAAGGGTTTGAATAATTGAAAATCCTAATAGATTGTAAGAAAAAGAAATCAAGATTAGTGGTGTAGTAAAATGGGTTAATTTTAAGGAAGGGGCATGGGGGCATGACCTCATCAAACAAATTAAAGTCCTTGAAGGAAAATTCAACTTTTCTGAGGTCATAGTTAATGATATCTCATGATTTCAATCCCCTGCATGGCTAATGATGAAAATTTCAACATTATCATGGTTAGCAACTGCATCCAACCCTACACGTGACCTTGGCCTTAGAGGGTTTTCTCACTTACATTTTTAAAAAACTTTAGAGTGGAAGATTTTAGGGACCACTTTGTGTTAAAAAGCAGCCATGTACAACCCAAAATCTTCTTCATCATACACGCACAGACAAAGGTTTTGTAGTGAGCAGTGGGCTTTTCTTTCTTTCTTTTGAGAATCTTAAATCGCATCTTTCATATTAAAATCCAACATCACATTACTTCCATTGCATCTTATTTCAAAGACAAATTCCATTTTTCTTTTTCTCTAATTTGCTGCTTTGCCCCTTCCTTAAGTTTGGTGAAACCCCATAAAATCCAGAACCAACATTTGGATTTTTTTTTTAGGTTAAGCTTGAATTCTCATGAATTTAGTCTCTTTACCTTTTAGATTTTAAAATTCAGGTCCGATTATTAATACTGTTAAATTTTTTTTTTAAAAAATTGTTATTATGACATTTTGAAATAATAAAAAAATACTAACTAAAAAAATTACATTGTAATGAACATAAATTTAACAAAAAAATTTTAACGGTGTTAATAATTTAACTTGAAATTTAAAATCTAAAAAGTAAAGAACTAAATGCACAAAAATAAGAGTATATGAACTAAATTCTAAATTTACACATATTTAAATCTTATTTTGATTTTATACATGGAGAAAAAATATCAAAGAAGGGCTGGACCAAATGATTAAAGCCCAAACCAATTGCGTGCTTGTACTTCATACCTTTTTTTAGGTTAGGGTTCATCTCAGATTCATTTCACACTACTTTTTTTTTTTTAAAGAAAAAGTGAATAAAATTTTCTTCATCATTCATAATAAAATTTTGAAATTTGTACGTGAATAGGGAGTAGCTAGGATGATTCAATTCTACGTACTGTTTATAACTAGTAATTTTGGATTAATTCACAGGAGCAAAAACAAGTAATTGAATTATAAATTTTAGAATGATCAGAACATAATTTCATCATTTTTTAAGAAAGAGGGACTAAACATAAAATCTTTTCAGTTTTGAAATCAAATTACAATGTAATAAATTATAAAGGGATAAAATTGCAATTGCACATTTTGGGGGCTGTCCCTTTGCATTCCCCCTTGTTTATTGAGATAGAAGAAGCAGATTGAATTAATTAATGGAGTGATGTGTTCACATCATAGGCATAGCTAAAGAAGCAAGAAAAGCACCCAATTTGACTTTTAAAGAACATCATTATGAACCCAAAAGATTAGTGCCTAATATTTGGGAGGCATGCTAAGCAAGGGTTTTTGATTTAGCTTGGGCAACATGATTTCAATCTACTGATGAATCCCTCTATTTGGATAAGCAAAACACACAGACCCAACCCCTTTTTCATTATTTTAATCCAACATAAAGCAAGTATTTTCATTGCTAATTAATCATGCAACAACAATTTTTTAATTAAAGTTTTGTTGTCTTCACCTTTCAACACTGCAAAATCACTTCTTCCACCGCCATCAGTACCCTTCATCTTGTCTACTTGCAAACTTAATTCCTAAAATCCATCAATTAAATTTAAAGTTAATGTTAAGCGGACAATTGCATATTTATAATAAAACAAACAAGTAATAATACTCAGAATCAATCCAACAAATTGAGTTTGATTTGATTTAGACAATCGTACTAGCCATGGTGTTGTAAGTCGGCTGCCATTGTTGAAGGCTTGAAACTGTTTATGATCCACATGGCCGAAGAAAGTTGTCATTTTCTTTATGGATTGTTGGGCTGATCCACTATACTATCCACCTCATTCAGGATTGCTCCTCTAACTCTTATAATTGTGTGGGAAAAAAAGGCTCTCTTTTCTGATCCTTTTACCTTGTAATGTTTTTAAGATTCCCATCAACTTCGATTTAATGTGTAATTTGTTACACTAACTTTGACTTATTTGGTATAATTATACAAATGAAATTTTGATTGTAAATTAAATGTATGCATGAAATTTTTAATTTTGATTCAATTATACACATTTAAATATATAAATACATCAATTTTTTTTGGTGAATTATAATAACAAGGTAAAGCCCGAACAACAAATGCGACTAACGCAACTCAAACATAAATGGTTCTATAATGATAATCGTGTAATGGTTTGTGAAAATTAAATCAAATAAAAATCTCATGTATAAAAATACACAAAATCAATGTTCATGTATAATAATGCACATTTATTCAAAGTTAATGTATAGTTTTGATATTTAAGTTGTTGGCTAACATGTGTAAAAGCATCAATTCAAGTGCCATATTGGCTAACAAACGAGTAAAACAAAGCTTGTTATTTAGAAGATGGTGATGGCGCGAGGCTGTGGGTTAGAAGACTACTAAAGAATTGAAGAGCTTGAGGCTACGCTGGATGCTTTAAAAGCTCATATTGTCACGAGTAATCGAGTCCGAGAGATCAACACAATTTAGTGAGAGATATTTGTAAGGGTGAGTTTGGTTCGATTCAATTGGTTTATTTTGAATTTTTGAACTATCCATGATAATTTTGTTCAATCCAATTTGATTCTTAATTTTTCGATACTATTTTTAAGTTTGGGGTTTTAAATTTATTTTGGGAAAACAAAATTTGTTTTTCTGATTTTTAGACATTATTTAATGAAGTTTGAGAACATTTTTTATAAATGTTCCTAAAAAATATTTTTCAGTAAATAAAAAATGGTGAGTAACTCAATTTATTTTGGCAAGGGATGCCAAAGAGCTTGAGAACTTATTTTTTCGATATGGAGCAATATTTCTAGGCAGTGCCACTAATTCAATGGAAGACAAAGTGACCATGGCCTCAATTTATCTAGCAGCTGGTAATGCAAAGTTGAGGTGGCGTTTGAAGTTCATCAATGACAAATGCCACATCAAAACTTAAGGTGACAAAAATCAAGAGTTAAAGAGTCAATTCATCCCTGCAAATGTGGAATACATGGTAGCAGGAAAGCTCATGGAGATGGTTCAAATAGGAACGATATGTGAGTTTGTAAGGAGGTTTTCCACCTAGATGTTGGACATCAGGGACATGCTAAAGAAGTAATATCACTGGTAGTCATAGGACCTTTTGGAGAGAGCTCTTCAAGATCCACAAATGGGTTATTAGAAGAGTAATTGAGGCACTTTGTAGAAACAAACTAGAGGAGTTGACTTACATTGCTAGATGTAGCCCAATTTTGCTTATTTTTAAGAGGTCGAAATTAAATTGTAATTTTTACAATTTCATCTTTTTAATAATTTATATCTTTATAATTTTTAAAGGGTCAATGTGTAATTTTATATTTACTAATTTAAAATTTTAAAAAGTTTAAATTATTTAAATAAAAAAAATTTCATTTTAGGGAGGACCGAACCCCTGCTAGCCCTCTAGCTACGCCCTTGAATCGATAGTACATGAAACTTATGCACCTATAACACATAAATTAAATATTCAGGTTTCAGCTTTATCCAAAACAAATATTAAACATAAGAAAGAAGCAAACGTTTTCAGTGAGTTGAAGTACATATCATAGCGGCAGCTACGAGGGCGTCAAATTTGAGTTTAATAACCAAGGTTGAGGCATGGCAAATTGGTTTTAATTAATTCATCATCCCCGGCAAAATCATTAGATGCTACTTGTGAATCCCAGAATTTGGATTTAATAAAACAACAAAGTAGGTAGCAAAATCTACCCATGAAAGGAATCTAACTTCTCCATGGGCTGCTCTAAAGTCAAAGTCATGAGCTGTAGTTCCAATTTTCTGGCCATCATTGCCAGGGATCTCAACTGCTGCTTTCATAATTACTGTACAGTTGCACTGCACTGGTGGATCAGTTCACAGAAAAGGGCAAAACCAATATCTACTACCTACAAGTAAAGAATATATTGAAGTAAATCTGCTGCTTTAAAAAGAAAAATGATAGCGAAGTTTAAAACTAATTACAGCAGTCTTCTTCTGCTCTTGAAAATGAGACAACAAATATAAATAGCAGACGAAAAGAAGCTGGTGGTCTCAGAAAACCGGAATATTGCTTGAGAGACTTCATCATTTCACTAAAAACTGAAAGAGATACGTACAAGCATAGAGAAGCCCAAGGATGTGTTACGGTTCAAAACCATCACCGGATCATCTACAGCCTTTCCCAACAATATGATAATTATCATAATGTTGAGACAACATACTTTTGGCCATGTCAGCTTCAACCAACCCACTTGTATTATATTGCCATTATAAGCTGATCCAGAAGGAACAGTTCATAGAAAACAAAAAAAATTCTTTCCTTTATTTACAAGACAACCCATTAATTCTTTTTGTTGAAGCAGCACTACTTCTTATATTGGTTTAGACAGTATACCAATCAATAAATTTTATTAAGAATGTTCAACTCATAGTCTACGCACGATGAATCGCACTAATTCTCATATCATTTTCTATTTAGAATGAAATTTACCAGTGCTTCACACACAACTCATTTTTACCCTTTCAACATTAATAATTAGAGGTTTACTATTAAAAGTTGGATTCCCATTTTCGGTGTCTAAATAAGGGTTTTATTCTTTTGTAGTACTACTTGATAATCATTTGGTTAAAACATCTGTTAACTCGCTAGCTGATTTGACATACGTAATGGTAAGTGTCCCATTAGAGATCAATTCTCTAATATAATCATGTTTTATGCTAATACGTCTAGACTTTCTATTATATATACATATATATCACTGTGTGCTCTAAACATAGTGGCTACACTATCACAAAACAAAGAAGTAGATGGCATTAGTTGCTACCACAAATAACTAATTTCTTGGCCATTTACTTCTTTGGCTGCTGTAATTAAAGCTTTGAATTTCGATTCTATGGTTGAGTGAGAGACGAAAGCTTGTTTCTCAGAAGTCCAATTGATAGCTCCTCCTTTTAGTTGATTTATTATCATATCCTTCTAAAACACTAAAAAAATCTAAATAATGTAAGTTGTACATACCTAGACAATTCTGCATACTATAAATGCTATATTTGGTTTAATACAATGCATGGCATACATTATACTTCCAACATGTTAGGAGTATAGCTAGCTTAGCCTGGTTGTTAGTTAGTTAGCAGCAGTTAGTCGTTTCTGTTATACCTTCTTGAACTCTCCCTGTATGTATATACCTAGCTGATGTATGAGTATGATATATACATGAGGTTGTTACATCTCATTCCTCTAATACAACAACACTAGGATACTGAAGTTGAGCAATTACTTTATTATGAGTTTCAACTAAATAACTTCATGCTCGAGTTGAAAGCAGTATTAGCTTCATGTTTAAACTTTGCAATTAGTTTCTCAATATAATGACTTTTGTTTAAGAACGCAAGACATTACTATGTTTCTTAACTTTGATACGTACCAACCTCATTTGAATATTTCGTTTAAAAATAGAGGTTAGATAGCTATTTGTCTCATTTATGTCAATCATATTATTGCTAAAATATAAACCTATTAGAGACAATTCATGACTCCATATTCCGTAGTGAACTTTGAATGTATGCACTCATCAACCCCATTGTGTTTTGAATCCATTTATAATATTGCTGTATCATCTTATAATATCGAACTCTTAACTAGGTTATGATTTATTTTTTCTTTGGTAAAAAGGTCCTATAATTCAAGAGACATGGAAGCATGTTATTTGTAAACCTGCATAGAAAATCATTTAAAAACGATTTCCTCTTTTATTATTGCATTTTTCCCATGGTTCTGAGATTATGAATCAATTGTATCGTAGGATTAGAAGTTAAGATTTACAAGCAGGATCCGAGGAGAGGCTTCTGACCCAAACTGTATCTGAAACAACTGAGACATCATCATCGTTCCTATGCCATGTCCACACTGCATGCGTTGCATTCAACACCTCAAGTTGGCCATGCCCGAAGCTTGCTTCCCTGAATACTGATATTCCAGCTCTCGGATCCATATACCTAAACAACTCGTAACAAAACATGTTTTCATCATTTTAGATTCAATTATACAACATTTGGCTATGTTTATCTTTGGATAACCGACTCACTTTTTAGCTAGACCTTCACGGTTGCCGCCGTCCCCGATTGTGATGTGAACCGGACCGCAATTATCAGCTTGTCCATTGTATACCCGAGTCTAGACATTGAAAGGGACAAAGATGCAATTATAAGAGAACTTGAATATATGGGGAAAAAAAATAAAAAAGAAGATGAAAAACAAAGCTTACAAAGCGTTCATAAGCATGAACATGGCCAGCAAAAACAATATCCACCCGTGCTTTATAAAGCAAAACTTCCATGTATTGCTTCATGAGATCTGATTCAGGTTCTCCTTGGTGATCAGTATTGGTATTGTACCAGGGTGCATGGATTAGCGCAACGATCCATGGGGTTTTTCCCCTGTCAATTTTCCCCAAATCACCTTGCAGCCACTTGAATTGATCCGAATCAGGATCAAAATCAGTGTAAGAGCCGAGCATGATAACGTGGACACCGGCCACATCAAAGGAGTAGTACAAGTTGGAAGTGGAACCGCTTTCCTCAAACGGCATGTGCCATCGTGCATTGTAGGCGGTGAAGGGCGTTGAATGGATGATGGGGATCTTTTCGACTTCATGGTTCCCTTGCGTAACCATCCAGGGTCTTTGGCTAGCCAGTGGCTCGACTAGGTGGCCAAATGAATCCCAAAGAGGTTGTAGAAAATCAGCATACGCTAGGTCCCCTGGCAGTAGCAACATGTCGTGATTCGATTGTGCTATGTGCTGGAGAGTTGAGTTTGTCCATTCTGTCTGTCCAAGATCACCTTGCAATGCATACACATTTGCATAATCAATAACGTAAAACAAGACCTAGAAATTTAGGTGTTTAGAATCTGACATACCAACAACGGTGAGTTTGATGGGAAGATGAGCCGGAGGGGTTTTGAGACTAAATTGGCGGGTTGAATCAGAACTGCAACGATAGTAATAGACAGTGTCGGGATCCAAGGGACCGATGACTACGTCATGAATTTGACTGGATTTATATCCAAGGTAACGATAGGAAGAAGAAGTTCCAGTCGCAGATTTCGTGTACACCCCTGCTGATGTACCGTATTCTACTACTGATGGAGCTGAGCTTTGGGTAATCCAAGATATCCTCATCTTATCAGGACCAACTGCGGATATATGCACCTGAAACACTCAAATTTCATTTTTTAAACTAAAGGGTTAATCATAATCATTGAATTCATTACACTAGCACAGTAGCTAGGGATATATTCGTTGGAACTGTACTGGTATCGACAGTATTGGCTGCTACCTCATATTTTTGTCTTAAATCAGCATCAAATATTCTAAAACCTTCCTCTAGATTCACTCAAGGGCAAAAAGTTTGCCATTGAAAGTTGAAACGCACTGGAGTTTTAGATGTGTTTGGAACATCTTCAGTGGGTGGTCTAAATACGCTGGATCCCCAAATACTGACCCGAGGTAAAACCTCCGGTGAATGCACCGGAGCAAGATAATTACTATATTAACTCCTCTATTTTGTTATTATTAATTTATTTTTAGTTTAAATATATTTTTAATTATTATTTAATAGAACATAATTTTAATAATTTAATATATATTAGATTATAGCACATAACAGAATCATGTATCAAATATATTCATACAAAATTAATATAAATAATAAATGAGACTATATATATTATTTAATATAAATCTAATATAAACTTTTAATAATTTGTTTTTAGTATAAATATAATCTTAATTATTATTCAATAAAACACAATTTTAGTATTTTTAATTATAATTAACCCAAGATAATTTTAATTTTATTTAATTTATGTCTAATTCAAATGTTTGGTGGAGATACAGTTGGGTCAATGAATTGAAGTGTGTATGTGTTATTTCAATAATATGGGGAAGAGGCGAACGCATGGATATGTAGAAAGTTGCAAAGGAAAAGTGAAAGGGACAGAATTGGCAGCTGTGCCATTTCCATAGCTATCGAAGTCTGAAATGAGAATTATGGCATGAATGCAGAAGAAGTCAACCATAAGTGGAAAGCGACAACTTATACTAGGCAATGCAGTCCAAAAATGTAATTTTAAAATATTGTTTTTCGAAGAAGGAAAACCCATTACTACCATATGAACTCCATTATCGTGACTCTGGCCAACCACCTCTGACTTCTACTCATTAATTTCATTACCGAATAATTAGTACAGCAAAATTTATGGAATATTGCACTATGTTTGGTTTGGAAATTAGGAAATGCTGCACATTTGGTGATCTGATTAACAACACTCCTCCAACCTAACAATCTCAAATCCCTAATCAAAACCAACCTTGCATTACTCTTTTACCACGAATTTAGATAGAGTGTCGGATCTATTCACTATTTTCAGAAAGAATTTATATTGAATCTTTATATATAAATATAGAAGAAAAAAAAGATGGTAGAATTTCCGGTGAGGGTATCTCTTGGAGTTGAAGCAAAAAACAAGAAAATAATTGGTAGCTACCATGATCGGCATGCAAACCTGGAAAAAGTAAGGCCTAGTTGATACAAAAGATTCAGTCTAAGTTGGGCAGGTCACGTTTTTTACGCAATTCCACCCCATTATTTTAGCACCATACTGATTTGAAAAATATTGAACTACAACAGCAAGAAAAATAACAAAACCAGAGAATTGAGATTGAAAAAAAAAAAGAATCTGATATTTTCCCCTCTTTACAGTAATCCGCCATGCAAAGCCAAATAAACTTGAAACAATATCTATATAAAAATTCAATGAAAGAATGTAGGATGAAAGAGGATTACCTGTTGAGGAGAAGTTGAGGAAAACTGCTGCTTTGGTTGAAGAACGGAAATGTTCTTGCGAGCAGGAGGACGATCATAAGAAACAACGCAGCCAATGAAGGCTATGGCTAATACAAAAACCAGAACCTGCCCTTTCATTACATCCATGGCCCAAACACACCAAGACGATGAAGCACAAGAAGATTGAAGGCAGCTAGCATAAAACAATGTTTACTTTCAAATGTCTTTTTTTTTTTTTTTTTTTTTTTTTGGTTTCCTCGTATTGAATAGATAAGCTGGAAGTTGCCAACATTTTTATAGCGGTCTGTTAGATTACATAAGATCACATGACGACATTGGAGGTTGCAAAAGATAGAAAGCAATCAGGATAGTGATACACATGGGACAAGAAAGGTAAGACATGTGTAAATTATATCTTATTTTGGCATTTATATGCAAAGTTTAGAAAGAATATATACAGAGTATTAATTGGCCTTATATATTCTACTTTTAATACATCATGCATTGAACGTACAGAGCAGACTTTTGCTTTTGCCAGTTTTTTCAGGGGAAAACAACAGTCCCTAACTCCTTCAAATACTTCACCCCGTAATCTAATAAATTTTCACTTCTTTCTCACTTTTTTAGGTTTTTATTATCATAAAATACAAAAAAATTAATAACTCTCTGAGGAATGTTATATTGTTTTACTGATCTCGTTTGATAAATTAGTGACACCAAATTGAAATGTGACCTTAAGTATAAATTTTCTATTTTGATTGAAAAGTTTTAAAGGTGCCACATAGAGTGACAGGCATCAAACTTCAAATCGAGTAAATTACATCATAAACCATTCTTGTTTATTATTTATGTTTATTTCTATTAAACACAAAAAAAAAATTAGTTCAAACAGTTTTTTTTATCAAAAATATTTTGTAAAAAAATAGATTCTAATTGAAAATAAATTTTATTTATTTTTTAAAAAATGATTTTTTTGTTCAAATAATTTTTTTGTAAAATTATTTTTTCGAATAAAATATTTTGAAAAAATATTTTTAAAAAATAAATAAAATTTTATTTTCAGTTGGAATCAATTTTTTTACAAAAATACTTTTTGGTAGAAACATTTTTTTGGAATAATTGATAAGAGCGCTCTTTATTTTTTTATGTTGAAGAGAAATAATAAACAAGAAAAGTTTATGAAGAATTTACCCTATTTGAAGATTGGCGCTGCCACACTCTCAACAGCACCCTTAAAGTTTTTTCATCAAAATGAAAAATTTACACTTTAGGTCACTAAATATTTTAGATTATCACATTTCAATCTGGTGCCACTAATTTGTCAGATGACACCTGCAGAACACGGTAACAAACATACCATTTTGATAAATAATTTCATGATCATACTAGTTGAGTTATTAATTTTTTATTATTATTGGGATAAAAAAATCCACTTTTTCTTTTCTTTATTTATATATAAAAAATTGGGTCATCTTAATACAGGAAAATTCATTTGGTGGGCTTTAATTGTCCCAGATAAATTTGTTTTACGTTACCACTTTTCATGCCTTGCAAACAGATTTTGGTAAAATAAAAAAATATATCTTTTTAAATTTAAAACCTTTCTTGAAAGAATCCAATTTTTATAATTTAAAGAAATAAACGGTCAGATTATTTTTATTATTATTTAATAAAGTTAATATAGAGCTAAAAAAGAAGAAAATATTCACAGCTGAAGGGTGTAGTTGTTCATTTTTTAAGAGTCTGAATTATAAAATTTCCTTTTTAGGGGATTGTAAAATAGTAAGAGAAGATGTTTTTTTCTTATTTAAAGAGGAGAAGATATGTATTTTATGTTACTCTAAATTAACTTATAGCGATTGGTAGGTATCTTCATTTACTTGTCCTGAATTTGTTGTGACTGATGACTAGCTTTACCCATAATATATACGGTGAAAAGAAAAAGAAAGATTCATTCATATACAAATAACCGTGATTGGAAATCTTGATTCTCCATTTTGATAAAAAGAGAGAATAATTGGTCAACTCTTCTATCCAAACAAGGTTTGATATTCAACTGCTCATGGGTCGGGTTTGAGTCGGGTCTAAATATGATAGTAATATATTTTATATTTCTTTAAACCCGATCTAGCACGAAATATGGGCTTAAAAATTTATCTAAACCTATTCATATTTGCAAAAGATTAATCCAAACCCATTTTAGATTCGTCCATACTACTTTTAATTTTTTTTAAATATTTATTTTATTTTAATAATTACTATTTTTATATATTATTTATTTATTTATTTTTTTAAATCGTCATCTTAATATTATTTTAATGTTTACATTAAAGTAGTATTATATATTTAATATAGATTATTTTTTAGTGTGTTTTAAATTACATAATATATAAAAATAACATAATATAAAGTATTATAAACTTAAAAATAGATCGGGTCGGACTCGGACATTGAAAGTTCAAGCTCAAGCTCAATTCATATTTTAAACGGGCTTTATTTTTTTGCCCAAGATCATTTTTCAAGCTTAATATTTTTGTGCAAAGTCTTTTAAATTTCAAACAAGCATTCAAGTCTAGACAAATAACTCGACCCATGAACAAATCTAGTTTCATAGAAATATAAATGTAGGATATTAAACCCAACCACGTGTTTTTGTGTGGGTGCGTAGGAAAATCAGAAGTGCACGCTTCATGAATGGTTAGTTATTTGGGAAACCTAAGTCAAGCATTGCCAATTCAGAATTTATTTAGTAGTTGAAAAGAACTTAAATAGCGTGCGTGACTTGTGAACCCCATTTCTCCTCTCTTTGTTTCTTAACTTTTTATAAGCTCAACTAAGTGATCTTATCTAAATCTTTACATTTCTTTTTTCTCTCTTATAAGGAAATCGTTATATCTACTCTTCTAAAAAACCTAAAATAACCTTCCTAACCAAAATGAAAATATCCTTTATGTTAGAACCTATTAATAATTATTATAGGTACATGAATCATGCTTTGTATAATTTAAGTCCCCCCTAAAAAGTTTCAAGGGAGGTTTAATTTGTACATTTTCTCTTTTTATAATTATAAGTGTTCTTCTATCTTTTACGATGTAAGTTTTGTTTTGTTTGAATCCGGAAATAGTATTTAAATAAAGCTCTTTTAGTAATGTTAATTTTAAAATTTGGACTTATTCAAAATAATTCAACAAGCTCTGGAAGGAATTTCGGGTGGTCCCTATGAGAATTTAGAAATCCGATGCTTTGATCGAGAAAGGGATCCAGAATAGAAGGATTTTGAATATCGATTCATTAGTAAAAAAAACTTTCTCCCACATTTGAATTACCGAGACAAGAACTTTATGCGAGAATGGAAGCCCCAAAAAAAGAATTAGGAATTTTTTTCTGATAAGGGATCAAAGCAATTTTCCTTAGAGATGGAAAATTCGAGGAGAAATCTATTTTCATATTTCTAATCAAATAGAATTCGTACCTTTGTAATAACACAACTAATCACATCAAGTTAAAATTTATGTCATGCAATTTATATATTAATGTCAGATAGCAATATATATTCAATATATATTTAACTTTTTTAAAATTATTTATAGACTTAAAATTATACTCTTATACTCATTATAATAAATATATGCATACAATAACAGAAGTTAAAAGACATGCTCATGGAACACCTTCAGTTACAATAAAATTAAACAAATATAAATCATATCAAATATTGTGTAATTTTTTTTTGAATAAAATATTGTGTAAATTTTAAGTGGATCTATTCTGATATTTTAATAACACTTTATTTTGTGTTATTTATGAAATATATTACAATTTTTTTTCTTTTGGAAGGAAAATGAGTTACATAATACTTAAACCTTATATTTGGTGTCCAAATAAAGCCTATGTATATCAGGTTATTGAATAAGCCCACCAATTTGTGCGTGTGTTTTTTCTCATTTGGTACATGCCCACAGCCCACTAATGTTATTGTGGTTGGGAAAGGAAGTTTTGTCACAAGGTTAGAACTTAATCTGGTAAATCGTGTGATTTTAAGTGATTTTTTGGGTTTAAATTTATTTAAGTCATATTTCTCTCTAAAAATGAGAATTCTCACAAAAGTTTTTTAGGACACTGAAACAAACTCAAAACTAAAAAAGAGCAATGAACGAATAGAAAAGCCACAAAAAAAAATAGTCCACATTAAGTGTTTGCGTAAATGCTTTCAAAACTATTTTATTACTTTGAAGGTTTACAATTGGGTGATTACAAATAAGGGGAGGGTCTCTATCTATAGTCGAGCTCCCCCAAATTCAACGGTACAAATTGAGTTACATACACGATCAAGATTTGTGCCCCACTCTCTAGCTTCGCTTCGTCTTCTTTAGTGAAAGTGGATAGCTTAAATCACAGTAGCCTATGCGGATCACAACATAAAAAACACTTCATTGGCTTCTACTCATTCTTTCTGACCCTCTTGACTTCGATAAAACGCACTATCGAACCAATCCTCATAGATGCTCTGTCTAACTCATCGTCCCATTCGATGATAGAAAGCTTAGACTTCTTTAAGCAAACCCTCGTGATATGCGAACAATTACAAAGGAAGCATTTCACCGACCCGTTTGATTTGTTGTTGGGTTTCCACTTCTCATTATGTGGTTTCCCATTATCACCCTTCTTATTGTTGTCAATGTTGTCATTTCAATCTTCCTCATGGCCTCCCCACCATTGTCCATCTCTTTAGGCTTGGAAGACTCGAATTTGTCTTTCCTCAGACTAAGCTCGACAAAGGACTCTGCCTCGACCATGACTACATTAAACTCAGTGATACCTTGCCGATGCAACTCTTACTTTGCCTAAGGCTTCATCTCGTTTTCAATTAGAGGTGAGCGAAATTCAATTGGACTTGAAAATTTTGAATTTTTTTTTTTTCGAATTATTCGAATCGAGTTATTTGAGTTAATCGAGTTAATCAAATCAACTCGATTTTTTTTCGAATTTTGAATTCAACTCAAATTTAATTTTTAAATTTAAATAACTCGAATAAACCGAATACAAATTATATAATTTTAAGTTTTAAATTTATATTCCCAACACCTCAAGCCCAAAGCCCAAACCCACCCTATTCCCCCCCCCCCCCCCCCCCCCAAAAGCCCGTATGCCATTTTTCCAAGTTTCCAAAACTTGGCCAACCCCACCATCTCAATTTCCCCAAAAGTCAAGATTCCATCTTCATTTTCTTTTTCAATTAAAACTTGGATCTCCTTATTTCCAAATACCACATTTATTTTCTTAAAAAAATCCTTAAATTAAATCCCAAATTAATTGTTCTATTTTTTTCTTCTTAAAAAATTTAAATTAAATCTTCCATCCTTTTTTCTTCTTCATCTTCATTCAAACCCCTCAAATTAAAATCTTTATAATGACAAATTTAAGAAAAAAACTTATTTTTTTTAAATTACATAAAAATATTTGTTTCTCTAATTCCCTCTTCACTTTTATCCTCTAGACATTTTCTTTATATTCTTTTGTTGACATTACAATAGACTTGCACGGTTGAATGGATCAATGATAGGAAACAGAGGGACCCATCAATATTTATTCCTTTTGAAATGGCAACACTGACATTCAATTCAATGAAATAGCTATCGAAATTGGTCGCTTCCAGCACAGTTACACGTCGATAATTGAAAACAGAATCTACACATAATATCGACTCTAATTTTTATTTTTCTTTCATTTTTCCACTCCAAATAAATAAAAAAGAGAGAAAAATTGGAAAAGAAAAAAAGTTTTTTTTTTTTACAAAAGAGAAAGGCTAAAAGAGGCACATAAAATAAAATTATATATATTTTAAGAAAACCTATTAGGATGAAAATAATTTTATCCGGCCTAATTGGTTTCTCTTCATGGTGGGGACTACTAACTAAACACGTGTCGAAATCTTAAGGAGATCATTTTCATTTGCTTTTTTTTTTTCTTTCACTGAAAGTCGAGGGATCCAATGGCTTTTCCAGTTTCATCTCTCAATCTTCTCCAGCTTCTCTGCTTTGACCAGAGGATTAGCGCGTGCAATCTCCTCTCTCCCAACCTTCTTGAAATCGAACGTACACCCGTGATTCTCTGGATACCTATGGGACCCGCAAAATGTAATTTCGCATTTGCACCTGAACCCGGTCAACCCGACCCGTTTCCTGCAAACCATGCATCGATTCTGTTGTTGCTGTTGCTGTTGCGGCGGCCGCTGCTCAGCCACTAGGGCAACCTCCACCGCAGGAACTGGCGATTCTCCAATGAATTCAGGCAGAGTGAACAGCGGAACCTGAGAAACGGATTCGACAACGACTGACGAAGACGAAGGAGAGGAAGAAAAGAGATGATTTGATGGAAGTAGCTCCTTGTTGTTCTTTAGACGGAAATCTCTATAACATTTAGAGCAAAGATTCATTGTCGCCGGACTTCCGAAAAAGCCGCAGTTGTTAACGCAAAGACGGTGTCCTTCCGGCGTTTGGCATCTATGCTCCTCCGCCATTTTTGAAGAAAAAAAATCTTTCGATCTGCTAAAATTCTTGTGAAATTAAATTTACTTGAGATAAGATCTGCGAGATCTAAAACAGAGATAATCAAAAAAAGAGAGAATAAAAATTGAGGAACATGAGAAATGTAAAGAAAAAAAAAGGAAGTACCTTGAAAGGAAACGGTGGAAGGAAGAATGTGAACAAAGGAAAGAAAGCGTCAAGAGGCGATAATCTTAAAGGGTGGGAAGGGAAGAAACAACGATGAAAAGGGAACCAAAAACACAAAAAGCAAGCAATAATAATCAATAGTTTTTTAATTGAAAGGCCAAAAATGGAAGTCCAGCGAAGCCGCCTTTGGTTATTCTAATTGCCTGCAAATTAAATATGGCCACGGAAATTCATGCACACACCAAGGAAGAGAGAGACACCAACAATTAAAATAAATCACGCGCACTACTCCTCTTAACCTACGTCTTACCTAATTATCTTCTCACGTGACCGTTTATATGTGGTTACATGGTTTTCCATTTCCTAGTATAAATTTGTGTTTTTAAATTTTCTAAAAGAATTAATTTTTATAACGATATTTATTTAATAAATTTTTAAAATAAGAAATAAATTATTTTTTTAATATATTATTGTAATTACATGGTATTATTTTTTTAACAAATTATTTTTTAGTATATATTTATATTTTCTTAACCCTTTGATAACGCACACACAGGCGCTCGAACTCGAGACTCTCAAGATGAACAACATCTTTTTTTTCACTGAAACCACTTGTTGAGTTCGAAAAAAAAATTATTGTTATTTATGATAAATTTACAAAAGAATATTTGTGTTTAAATATGTTCAAATTTAGGTTCTTTTAATTATTACAATAATAACAATGTCAATTAAATTAAGTTAACATAATTATTATTCTTAATAAAGTAATATAATCATAAATAAATTGATAATAATAATTTTTATTGTTAATTGAACAAGAGCTAGAGTGAAACATAATTTTGAGTTTAACCTTTCGATAACATTATTAATACTTTGTAATTTTAAGTTCAATTCTCGCTCGTGTAAATTATATGTAAATTTTTAATTCAAATATTAATATTTTTTTATATTTCATTATATGTAAATTATATTCAAAATGTATTTTATTTGTAAGAAGAAAACATAATGTGTAAATGGTGTTGATTGATGAGGTTAACACGACGAGGGCTTAAGCGGAAGACATCGTGAAAGACGCGCCATTAGGGGCGAGTAGGAGAAGGAAGGTGGTGCGGTTTGGGGTGCATGAAATGTGACATGGTTCAGCGGCTAATGATTGAGGGTCTTGACAAAAGTTTAATTAAAAGCTTTGCTGTGTCAGAGCTGAGCTCGGTTTAGGACCACCGAATTAGCATCAAATATAAAAAAATTTTTAAAAATGTATGAAAATAAATTATGGGATCTGTTAATTAATAATTTAAATGATTATGTAAGATTTGTTTGATTGCCACGTAGGTTTGAATTGGAGTAAGTTTTTTTTAATATATGATTTATTATATTTAAATTTTTATTTTAATTAACAATTGAATTGAATTTTAAATATTTAATTTACTATTCATTCTTAGCGATGTTATGTGATTCAATAAATTTTTTACGCATGCTTTAATAAAAAATACAATATTTAATTGGATAAAAAAATTAAATATTAAATTTTAAACTTTAAATTTACAGAATGTAAATGTTGATACTAAATTTAAGTAAATAAAAATAAAAATAAAAATATAAATATAGATTAAAATCAAATTGCGGTAACAAATTGTATATAAAAAAGGGGTGGAGGAATGTCAAATGTAGTTTAAAATGTTCAATCTTTTATTATTTTATTTGTCAATGAATAAAGTAGGGGAGGGTAAACATTTTATACTAATTTCTTGCCTTTAAACAATTTAAAATTGAGTTTTTTAACTTTGAATTAACGAAGGGTCAGAAAAAGTTGCTGGATACAAGACTTTTGGCAATGAAGTTATATTATATTACTCAATACAGTATTATTTTTTTGGTAAATAAAGAAGGTTTTATAGTTTAAAAATAAAAATCAAGCATGAAGAGTATTAATAGTATCTTTTAACACTAAAATATAAATTTGTGCACTAAAAACATCAACAATTCGAATGTCTACGTCAAATGTATCACAAGATTTTGCTAACCGATCCGCTATCGTCAATACAGTGTTATTTGCTTTGCTAATAACTGAGCATCAGCATGCACCAAATCATTAACTCAGTGCACATCACTTGGAACAAGGGGAATGTTGCATGTTGGTTCCAGCCGAGACACACATTATGTACAAAAATCAAGGCCTTCTAGATTAGCGGATGTTTATTTTTGTGCTCAAGAGAGGGGAGGTAATATGTTTTATGATCTTGTTTGTTATTATATGTAGGCTTTGTATTTGACTTGTTTGATGATTATTTCGTTTAAATTATAGTTGTTGAAATTGGACTAATCGATCGAACTAGTTAAATTAAGAACTAATTGATACATCGATCGACTTATAAATGGAAGTGAATTATGGTTCAACTGCGAATCGTTTATGATATTTGAATATTTAAGGAGAAGAAATGAATAGAAAATAGTTAGAATAAATAAGAAGAGAGGTAATTTGGTAAGAGAGTTGAAAGAAGTGTGGAAGGTGATGATTTGAGTTCTTTTTGTTGGAATAAAAGGTTTTTCTTAACAGAAAATGTCTCATATACTTTTCATTAATTAGAAGAAAACGAAAAGGTACAATAAATAAATAAACAAAGCCCATTTTAGCTTTGGGAGAGTCCAATCTCACAAAACCCAAGATTTGTATCCTCACAATTCCAAACCAAACAAACTGGTTTTTGAATTAGATATGATTTTAACATTAAAAGGTTTGCTTACAAATTTTTAATCAATGGACTATATAAAGTTTTAAGGTGGGCTTTCAAAATTCATAAACAAATGAGTTTTTATATCTATAATTTATTATATTTATTATTGAATTGATTGAACAGTTTATCTAATTAATCAAATCATTTGAATTAGAAATCAATATTGGTATAATCATCAATCTAGTTCTGAAAACATTTATTTGGACTACGAATTTGGGTTATATATTTGGTTTAGTTGGATTTTATTTTTGGACTTTTTTTTTACTTTAAATAAAGTATATGTAATTAAAATTTTAAATAAATTGATATTAAATTATTATCAAGTGGATTCTATATAGACAATCTTTTCTAATCGATGATATATTTGTATTATTTATTGATGGTTTAAAGTGTCGCTCTACGTTCAGAGATATAATTGGAATTCCACTTATAAAACTCTTTATCGATGATCAATAGCAGTACTATATGTTTGATATGTATGTTGAAACTTGCAACCTATATCTATCGACGGAATGAATTGTCAGCATTCTTCTACCAATTGACAGATTCATCACTATAAAGTATATCAACTATTGCAGAGTGTATGCTCTAACTGTCGGTATAGGTCCTTGGACTAATTCCAATAGTCACATTTTTTTGTTAATAAAAGTTTATGCGGATGTTGCATCTACTAACATGTTTTCACATTGAAATAGCCCATTTGTTAGTCTGCTTTATTTATTATTTTTTTAATGATGGTTTTTGAGTCGTCAGTATATGATAATTTTTTTATGGTTTGGAAGTTTTTGTAACTTCCATCTGAACAAGTGCAGGACATCCGTTGTTGGGTTTCAAAGTCTTCATCAAAAACATAAAGTTATTGGTCACCAATATTATGAGAGCTTAACTGCTTCATACCATCAAGTTAGAATAAATGACAAAATTTGTCCCATCACATACATCTTTATTCCATCGAAGACATCCACCCTGCATGTTCCACAATGATGACTTAATGACAAGTACTCTAGAAGTTAACATGACCTTACATGGAACCCTCGCCTATAAATACCTTCAGGAATGAGAAAAAATGGACCAACTCTCCAAAATACCAAGCCTACATTCTGTTAACTCACCTTTAGCCCTCAGCTTTCATACTCTTTTTATCTTTATTTTATATAACCTTCGGCTCTTCTCCCCCCCCCCCCCCGACTGGATGACTCCTTATTGTATCACTGTATCAACAATTGGTGCGATGAGCATAGAGATCATGGCTTCACAATCTTAAAATGGTACTCCCACTGACTTTTAAAATATGATATGTATGATATATATATCACAAAAATTGGATTTCACATAAATATGTCATGTCACACAATTTTATTTAAATTAAAATAATTTAAAAAATATGCAAAATATCTCATGAATTGAGTGACAACATGAAAAATACAAAATTTCTTTAATTAAACTATACGGGCAAACTATAAAAAAGATATAAAATTAATTAAGACACCAAAAGAAAATAACATAACGAAATAATTAGAACACAGAGCTAAAGAAAACATTAGGGGTGTTTGGTTTGTCAAATGTAACATTATGGCACGTAATGTTATATTCGTAATAAGATTACGGTGTTTGGATTGTCAATATTTCAATCATATTTAAATCGTGAAAGCTGATTTTAAGGTTATTAATTTTCAACCCCCTCATCAACAATTATGGCTTCAGCCTTACTTAAAGGGAGAGAGATCTAGTTCAAAGTAGATGTGCTCATGGGTTGAGTCGGACCCATACAAGGTATCTAGGCTAATTTTTCAAACCCAGACCCAACTTGAAAGGTTGATTTAGTTTTTTGTTCAAGTTCGATTTAATTTAAAAAAGGTAAACTCAAGATGACCCGACCCGTCATATTTGAATTTTTAAATTAATGTTTATTTAAAAGTTTTTTTTAAATAATACATTAAATGCATTAAAAACGTTAAAATAAAAATTTTCTAACATTAAAAAGCATTTATATTAAAAAAACAACATCATAAATATAATAACGGTTTTATTATATTAAATATATTTTTTAAAATTTATATTTTGGATTAAGTTATTTAGTTGGTTAAATTTTTTTAGGTTTTGGGTAATGAATTTAATTATTATTGGGTTAGTGAATTAACATAAGTATAAATATATATTGTTATTTAATATATATAATTAATATAATATTTTTATAACATAATATATTCAAGTCAGCTCGAGTCAAAAAAATCATGCTCAAGATCTAGCCCAAATAAAAAATGGACTTTAAATTTTATTCAAATTTATTTTTTTGGATGGGCCTTTAAATCTGAACCAATAACTCTACTCAGGAACTAATCTAATTCAAAATGATGTTGCAACTTGATGTGAGTTAACTTAAATTATAATTTTTATTTATTGATTACATAGTGGATTATCGAGGATTTTGAATTGCGTAAACCATTGGTAGTGGTTATTTTTGAAGGCAAAATCAATGAGTTCTACATTTGGATTCTACCCTTGTTGTTCAGGTCCCTTCGACTTCTTTCTCCATGCGTGAGCTCGTGTGTAAAGGGCTGGGCTCAGGTTCTTGTGGTCTAGTTTCTTTGTTAGATTGGGCCCTTTGGGCTTAGTTTGGTTGCATCTCATTTCTATTTTTTTTTATGAATTATAAGAGGATTAAAAGAGAACAAAGTTCTAACAGTAATATAACTAGATCTGTTCATGACTTGGCTCGAAGGTCCGCTCTAAAAGTTAGAAGGTTTGGGTAAAAAAATAGGCTCGAAAGATGGGTTTATGCAAAAAAAATAAGGCCCATTTAAAACGGTCTGGGCCTCAAGTAATACATTTTTTGCCTAAGCCCGACTTGAATTCACAAAAGGATAAAAAAATCTGCTATTTTTGTTGTTGTTTTAATGCTATTTTCTTGTTTTCTCCCTAATTTGCTACAATTTTATTAGTATGTTGCTACTGTTTGTTGTTATTGTTTAAATATTGTATAACACTTGTTTTATTGTTAATTTTATTATTATTTTAGAAGCATTTGCTTGTTAAGTTGTATTTATCTTAGTGTTATTTAAGTATACATATTTTTTAAAATTTATTTTCAATTTGTTGGAAACAATTTTTAATGTTTTTAGTATTTTTAATGTATTATATATATTTAAAAATTATATAGAAATATTTTCAAAAAAATTATATAAATTTTTTAATACGAGCGGGCTGAGCTCTAGTTTTAGCATTTCATTCGGATCGGGCCTGGGCAAAATTTTAAGCCCATTTTTCGTGCTGGGCCGGATTTGAGCCTAGCAAACGGGCCTAAATTTTTGGTTGGGTTAGGCCCGAACCCGACCCGACTCATGAGTACCTCTAAATGCAACTAGCGACTTAGGGGTGAGCAAAACTCGATTCAAATCGAAAAATTCGAAATTTTTTCGAATTTCGAATTATTCGAATCGAGTTATTCGAGTTAAACGAATCGAGTTGAATTTTTTTTTCGAATTTCGAGTTCGAATCGAGTTGAATTTTTGATTTCGAATTATTCGAATAATTCGAATAAACAGAATAAAACTATATTATTTTTAATTTTAAATTATATTACCCAAACCCAATACTCAAGCCCAATTTACTATACCCATTTTCTCTCAAAACCCAAACCATTTATCTTACCCAATTTTTTCCCTAATATTTAAAACCTATTAACAAACTAAACCCAAATATTTTTAAACCCAAATATAATTTTATTCTTCAAAAACACTCATAAACTAAACTCAAATATTTTTAAACCCAAATATAATTTTATTCCTAAACAACACTCATAAACAACTACTTTTCATGACTAAATTTATTGTTCCTTTTTGTTTATTATTATTATGGTTAGGTGTACTTATTTAGTTTTATTTAGAAAAGAAATTGAAGATATTAACTTTGTAAACCCAAAATCTATTTTTTCTTCCTAAGAAAAACCCTAAATTAAAACCCTCAAAAAAATAAACTTAAGCTATTCTACAATAGTTTTGTGTTATTACTGTTCGTTTATTTGACTTTTGTTGTGTTGTTTTTATTTTTGTTTTGTTGTTTGGAATGGTGTTGTCGTGTAAGTTTTTACTGTATTTGGACTTTTGCTTATATTTTTTTATAATCTTATTGTGTTATTGTTGTTACTTGGATTTATGTTGTTTACTTTAACTTTTGCTTATTTTTTTATTATAATATTGTTGTGTTGTCATTGTTTACTTAGATTTTTTCATTTATTTATTTCAATTTTTCATTGTATAGTCATGTTAAAAACTTTAAATAAAAATATTTTTTTAAAAATTACATAAAATTAAACAACACCAAATTAATTTTCTTAATTTAACTCGAACAAATATATTCGATTCGATTCGATTCGAATTCTATCTCACTCGACTCGATTCGTAAAAATTTCAAATCGAGTTAGGATGATGAAATAGGATTCGAAAATTCGATTAACTCGAAAAACATAAAATATGAACTTGGATTAAATTTATGCAACTTATTTTGTTTGACAAAGATAGTTTCTTGTTAGTATCATTATATAATAAAGCCTTGGTAAAGGTAATTCCTCGACTATGAAACTATTCATTTTAGCATATGATCTTCTTGCGTTTCACTTTCAATTTTGATGGTCCAAAAAGTATAATCCGAATCTGTACATGCCCGAAGTCTAATTATTAGAATTGAATTGTTAACTTTGTGAAATTCAAAATTAATAAAAAGCATCGTGAGAATATTTGAGAAAAAAGATTACAATTAATACAATATTTTAGGAACTAAAAAAAGAAATAAATAAAAATAATTGCCTAGGCCTAGGCCTAGGCCTAGTTAAGTGGATCCTTTATAGTAAGAGATACAACTATGAAATCAAAATATTCGTTGGTAATATTCGAAAAACAAAACAAAGAAAGAATGAAAGGTTATTTCCATTTTGGCGTGGGATGCGCTGCCAGCAAAGAATCCCCAACACGTCACTTCTAAAGATTTCCATCCATCGTTTCTCCACCTCTCAATAGCCTCTTCCTTCTTCTCTCATCATATATCAACTCACATTAACAGAATGTAATTTTACTCTCGAGATCACGCTATTTGAATATGTGTCAAATACGTGTATAATAAGAAATTTAATTCCCGTTTCATAAAAGGCAACATGTACTACTATCTTATTAGTATGATTATTTAAAGGTTAAATTTTGTCATTTGTTTTTATATTTCGTAAAAAGTTGTAGATTTAATTCATTTATTTTTAGTTTTTGTATCGTTCATAACACTCCATACTTGATTCGATCATCAGATCCGAACTATAAAGTATTATGTTCGTTGCTGAAACAACTACAAATAATTTATAAACTAACTCACATCATTAAACGATCATTTGAAGGCTAATTAAGTATATAATATATAACTCTTTTACATTCATTTCCAGGTGTTATAGGAGCTTATGAAAGCTCTAATGCTAACCCTTGATTGAATTAGAACTAAACTGTAATATTTACAAAATTTCAAGTTGACGTCGTGATGTCAAGAGGTTCCTCATCGCGACACAACATATAGGTGACATTGCAGCGATCCATGCCCGACGTTGCTTTGTGACATGGTGGTTTGATCTTGTCGCAGCGCATGATTAGTATTTTTTAAAATTGACCTATTTCGATAAATATTCCAAAAATCGATCTATTCAAATGTTTTTAAAATCGGTTTTGTTTTCTAATTTAACTGCTCTATTTTATATGCAAAATATTATAGATTTTTATAACTCGTTTGAAACTAATAATTCATTTTATATATTTATAAAAAATATAGATATATATATATATTGCATTTTATGAGGATTTTCCACCTTAAAACTTAAGAGGGTTCAAATTTAGAATTATATTTTTAAGTGGTTATTTTAAAGTTTTCATAAATATCATTATAAAGCTTTTGATTGCATTAATGCCCGACATAAAAAATTCAACTTAATTTGATCTATAGCAAGATTTGAGCACAAACCATTATTGTTTTTAAGTTAAATGTTTAAATTTTATTATGTCACGATTAACTATTGTCATATTTAAATTTTTATTAATTTTATATGAATATAAAAATAAAAATATTCTAATAATAATATAATTTACTTTGTAAGTAGAAAAATATTTTAATCGAATTAGTGAATTGTTGACTCATAACATAATATAGATAAATATAATATGGATATAAAAATCAGTTTATATATAAATAATTTTATAATTTTTATTTATAAAATTATATTTATAATTTACAAAGTAAAAAAAAAAAAAAGCTCTCATCTTTCCTATTTTCATTATTCTAAAAGACTTTTAAGAAATTATATAAAATTTAACTATTATTTTATTATTTTGATATGATTTATTTAGTTTTATTATTCATATTTAAAATTCGTGATTATCTTTTTTAATAATATATTTTTATTATTTTTATAAATATATAAATAAATAAATTATATATTAATTTTACACCAACTCAATTAAAAGTAGGCCACAAAAACAAAAATAGTATTTTTTGAAAAGAAGAAATAATAGTATTTAAAGCTTTTAAATTTAAATAAATAATTATCCAAACAAATAGTAATTCAAATAAAAAAAAAACCTTTTTACTTTTTAAAGTTTCGATTTTATTATTTAATTACGACCTTTTTATGAAAAGATAAACTTTCAGGCTTTTGAGTGTGATGTGTAGTGTAGTGTATATATAATATATTGTTGAACGGACTCGTTGGTTGGCAGCGGCCTCCTCTTCGTCTCGCTTCACGACAAGTCCCAGTTTCATTTTTAATTATTGTTTTCACATCCATTTTCACTAAGCTATAAATATCGGTAGTTTTCTGGAAATTTGAGCTATTGATTTTTGAGTTGAATATGGATTGTGAAATGGAGAAAATTTCCCACGATGGGGTTGTCGTTAACGGCGGAAACGACGGCGTGTTGGGCTTACATGCCAAGAGGAAGAAGCTCATTATCGATACCGATCCAGGGATTGGTCAGTTTCTCCTCATTTCTCTCTTCATTTTCCCCATTTCATTGCTTGGGACTGAATTCAGAATGTTTAGTTGCACAGATAATGAATTTGGGAATTACTTTAGAAAAAAAAAAACATCGTCGTCTTTGCAATTTATTTTGAGAAATGACTCTAAAAATGGCCATTTTATCTATATCTCCACGGTCATTTGTTTACTTTGTGGGAAAAAAACTTAGTTTAGAAGCATAGATTCTTGAGTTTAGAGGTAAAAGGGAAAAAAAGAGTTAAAGCTGTCTTATGGATTCTTTTTAAATTGCTGAGGGTTGAAAATCTATCCTCTGGATTAGTGAGAATTCAATTTGGAGGACTGTTGTGATATCTGTGGAGGAAAGTTTTGGTTTTTGATAGAGTTTTTCAAGAGAGCATTCATACAAAGCTTTATAAGGAAGTGAAATTGACATCGGCAAGTTTGGGTGAGCGTTAGAGCATTTGGTAGTGTAATGTATAGAACGAGATTTCTCTACCCTATGTTAGATTGAAATGATTTTGAAGACCCTCTGAGATATGAATGTGTTCTTACTTGATTAACAGATGATAGCATGGCAATCTTAATGGCATTCCAATGTCCGGAGGTGGATATCTTAGGTTTGACGACTGTATTTGGAAATGTTAGGACAGAAGATGCCACTCGTAATGCCTTACTTCTGGTATGTGCTTGTATTTTTTACTTGAAATTCTCATTTGCGATTTTGTTACATTTTGGAATATGTTCATGATCATTTCCTCTTTTTGAGGTGCAAAAGGATAGTGTGAGATCGCAGGGTGTCCAGGTGTTCCTGTAGCTGAAGGCACCCCCGAACCTCTTAAGGTAAATTTCTAGTTATTTCCCTAGCACATCCTGAATTAGATTATCTTTGATTGCAAAACATTGCATTTTGCATTCAAGAAAGCAAAACCAACATGGGACCATAATAAAATTGTCTCTTTCTTCACTTAGGCAAGTTTGTTTTAGATATATACCCAATGACTTGAACAAAAATACACATATAGGGATATTGTGCCATCGTTTCATTTAGGCAAGCGCTTTGTGCCTTAGACAAACTAAGCATTCTAATTCTCTGAGTTCCCTTGTGCCCTCTACCACACGATGACTTTCATATATTACTTTGATTTATTGTGCATTTATCATTGAGCCTAACCTTAGTTTATCCGGAAAAGGGTGGGAGGCCACGTGTTGCTGACTTTGTTCATGGCTCTGATGGAATGGGGAATATATTTCTACCTCCTCCAAAAACAGAGAAATCTGATAAGAGTGCCTCTGAATTTTTAGTTGAAAAGGTCTCTCAGTACCCTGGTGAAGTTTCTGTACTTGCACTTGGACCACTGACAAATGTGGCATTGGTAAGTCTTTGCATGCTTTTTCCTTGGTTGTTTTTATTAATTGTGGACTTCAAAAATATGTGCCTAAACCTGGTTATATGTCCAGGCAATCAAAAGAGACTCTTCCTTTCCTGGCAAGGTGAAAAATATAGTTGTACTTGGTGGCTCATTCTTTGCATTAGGAAATGTTAATCCTGCAGCTGAAGCAAATGTAAGTATAAAAGCTCCTAATTTTATGTTTCTTAATCATCTGGTACGTAACATCATTCTTCGTTTTTGAAAGTTTTGGTTAAGGCACTGAAAGCTTCTAAAGTTGAGCTCTTCCTAATGGAACCTCTTTTGGGTTATTATTTATTACTTCCTCCCAGTCGAAAACTTTTGTAATTCTTTTGCCATTATTTCATCGCTCCCTTTACATCATGACCATGTTATCTCATTGCTCATTAGAAGAGTGAGTTGCAATTTTGATTGAACGGCATACAAAATTAGTTTGCAATTGAACGAAGTTTAATAGTTGATAGTTGACCAACTATCAAGAAACCATTCAGAGTTCTTTCTCTGACTGCAGATTTATGGAGATCCTGAAGCAGCTGATGTTGTGTTTACTTCGGGAGCAAATATCGTTGTTGTTGGGATAAACATTACGACTCAAGTCCAAATGACAGGCAGGACCGTAAATTGTCATTTCTTATTGCGGACAAGCTTCTTTTTTGCATGTTTAGAGGGTAATTTCTTGACAATGATCATTATCTTTTCTGTGTCAGATGATGACCTCCTCAAATTGAAGCAATCAAATGGGAAGCATGCTCAGTTGCTAAGTGACATGTGCAAATTCTACAGAGATTGGCACGTGAAGTCCGATGGTGTATATGGTAATCTTTTACAATTTTAAATAACTGTGAACTACATTTCAGTTTTTCTCTTAGCCTTCTGAAATCTGTTCTAAACCATACTTTTAAGGGAATAAACTGAGAAACATTCTGTGGCAGGGATATTCCTCCATGATCCTGTGAGTTTCGTGGCACTAGTTCGGCCAGATCTCTTCACATACAAGAAGGGGGTTGTGAGGGTTGAGACGCAGGGCATATGCGTGGGGCATACATTGTTGGATCAAGGATTAAAAAAGTAATTGTTTACAAGCATGCTTATGATTGAATTCAAATAGATGCGCTGTTATTGTAGCTAATGTTAATGCCATAATCTGGTGCAGATGGAATGGAAGCAACCCATGGACAGGCTATTCCCCTGTCTCGGTTGCGTGGACGGTGGATGTGGATGAAGTCCTTAATTATGTTAAAAGAATGTTGATGAAACCGTAAAGGCACTTTGACATTTTAGAAGATTTCCCAGAGATGGGAATTTGCCTTTGAGTTCTTCTGAAAGGCCCTTTGTGTTTTACTCTTGTTAGCGTTTACCCAGATTTGGGGTTCAAAAAGCTCATAATTGTTGCTAGATCTTCATCTCTCCTTTCACTGAATAACATTCACTCCTATGATCCTCAACTAGTCCGAAATATGATGCTTTGATCCAAAATATTTTATGTTAATGTCGGGGTTTCTGCTAATTCTTGATGCATTGCAGCACAATAAATCATCTTTAAGCTTACGAGTGTTTGGATTTAATCTTAAGCAATCCTATTCTCTACCCTTAATTATCACAAGAGAACATATACAATAATATTAATAGTATTAATGTAGAAATGTCAAAATAAAAATATAAATACAAATACTAATTAAATCCAATATTTTTTTAAATGTTTAGAAAATAAAATACATTTTATTTTTTTGTGTGTGCATGAAAAATAAGCAGGACAAGTTGCGGTGCCCACAAGTTTAGAAAAGGTGAGACAGGCGATGCTCCGAGAGTCCATAGAAAAGCATTTACATGAAAATATTTTTATTTTATAGATTAGGATGCCCTTTACTTTTAGCCCCGCAAATTTGAGCTTACCTTTTTTGTTCAACAATAATTTATCTATGACATGCATTAATTAATTCTTTTAGTGGAATATTATACTAATTATAATCTACCACTATAAATAATATTTTAAATTAATTAATTAAATATCAATTCAATTAAAAAAATATAAATAAATTAAAATTATATAACGAAAAAGTAATATATTAACAAAGTTATATATAATTTGGTTTAAAGAAAAAATCACTATCTTAAAAGACTACAACCAAGACATCTAAAACCCTAAAACATTTATACCAATTGCTAACAACCAAAATTTCATTTATAAAAGAACTCAACGAGTAGTTCCAATAAAAAAAAGGATGATGTTTATCTTAAAAGATTCAGATTTGAGTATTTGTATGTGCAATGTATGTATTATTAAAGGGTTAAGAAAATATATAAACAGATAATATCATATAATTACATCAATATATTAAAAAAAAATCATTTATAAAAAGTTTAGTCTTATCCAACTGTTTTCCTTTAATTGTTTTGTTTAGGAGGAAAAAAACAAAAGGAATATTCTCAGTTTCAATTTTTAAAATTTCAATTTTACTTAAATCATAATGGTTAAAATCATTATTTCTAAAATTTAATGTAGTAAATATATCAACACATATGTAATGTTTTGTAAACTTACTAAATGTCTGTCATTTGTTTCAAGGTTAAAATTTTAAATTTCAAAAGTATAGGAATTGCGAATGATTAGAGAATATGAACTAAATCCATAATTTTACGTGTACCACATGATTAATTGCATAATTTAATCAAATAGATTTAACTAATCTATAGGCCTGATCATGGGTCGGGTCAATACAAATTTTTAGGCTCCGACCCGACCCAAAAAATGGGCCTAAATTTTTTTCCAAGCTCAACCCAGATTAAAAATGCTAAACTCGAGCCAGACCCAACCCTCCCATATTATTTTTTATAAAAATAAAATTTTAAAAAATAATACATAAAATACACTAAAAACATTAAAATAAATATTTTCAACAAATTGAAAATACATTAAAAAAAGTTTTTATGTTTAAATAACACCAAAATAGTTGTAAATTAACAAGCAGATACCTCTAAATAGTAACACAATTAACAATAAAATAAGAGTTATACAATATCTAAACAATAAAAATAAAATAATAATAATATAATAACGAAATGACAGCAAAACATCAACAAAAATGGCAGCAAAACAATTTATTTGAGTCAGACCGAGCCAGACCAAAAATCTTATTTGAGGCCCAACTTGTTTAGAAAATATCTTATTTTTTTGTTTAACCTTATATTTTTACCAAAACCTTCCTACATTTTGGGTGGGTCTTTGGACCTAGGGTGACTCAACTCATGATTAAATCTACTGCTCTACCATCATTTGGATCGGGATTAAAATTTCAGATTTTGAAAAGTATAAAAACTAAAGTAGATCAAATTAAAGTGTAAAAACTAAATTCAAACTTACTTTAAAGTACAGGACTGATAACAAAATTTCATCATTAAATTGCATGAGTTGACGGAAGAAGTACTGCCCTGTAACTGACTGTTCTTTAGCGCACGAGGTTCTTTTCATTATTTTATTTTTTTAATTTAACTTTTAATTTAGGAAGGATGATAATACACTGATAAATAATTTTTTATTTAGTGTTTTTAATTTAATATATTAATATATTTAAATTTTATTTTAATATCGTACATATTTTATGTGTTGTTATTGATTTGTTTCAAATCATATATATGTGGTTATCACACGAATATGCGTGTGATAAAATTTCTTATTAATAATATTATTATTTGAGTGTTTCAAATCATATATATGTGGTTATCACACGAATATGCGTGTGATAAAATTTTTTATTAATAATATTATTATTTGAGTTGGTATCATAAATTAATTCAACATCAATTCAATATTAATAACGATATCATGATAAATTATTGTATTCATTTAGTATTTTTAACTTAATATATTTATATGTTTAAATTTTATTTTACCCACAATTTAATCTATTTTTTATTTTAATTTTATACGTTATTATTAAATAATTTAAAATCATATCTTTCATTATTTATTATATATTATTTTTAAATATATATTTATATTCTAAAATCGTAATTTTCATTCATAAAATTTCTTAGATTTTTTAAAAATATTAAACCATTGTTTAGATTAAACCACCCCTACTACTACAACATTGTGCGAAAGCTGTCTTCAACAACATTAAATTTTCAGAAACCGATTCATAAGACCTTCAGTTCTGCTATCTCTTCTCTATCTTTTTCATGTTTTGTTTTGTTTTAATTGTGTCAAATGATTCTTCTCCTATGGAAGTGGAACTTGAAACTTCCTGGTTCTTACAATGTCTTAATGCTTATTTTTGCTTCTTCCTTATCTTCACCTTGATTACAGTTCTTCCACTTTTGTCTCTCTTGTTTAGTTTGTTACCCAGACCAAAGCTGTGGTGCACCTGTGAGATTTGTCACACATATCTGAATATGAGTTGGTCAAAACAATTCGACAATCTTTGTGATTGGTACACTCACCTGCTAAAGAACTCGCCAGGGAACACCATCCATATCCATGTTCTGGGCAACACAATCACAGCCAACCCTGACAACGTGGAGTACATGCTCAAAACCAGATTTGAGAATTTCCCAAAAGGGAAACCTTTCTCCTTGATCTTGGGTGACTTTCTTGGTCGAGGCATATTCAATGTGGACGGCGATTCCTGGAGGTTTCAGAAGAAAATGGCAAGCCTGGAGCTTGGGAAACTCTCCATTAAATCTTTCGCTTTTGAGATCATCAACTGTGAGATCAAAGACAGGCTTATCCCTTTATTGTCATCCTTTGCAGCTAGCCAAAAAGAACAACATCGGGTTCTGGATTTACAGGATGTGTTTAGAAGGTTTTCATTTGATACCATATGCAGGTTCTCTTTCGGGTTAGACCCTAAATGCCTAGAGCTTTCCTTACCAATGTCGAAATTCGCTACGGCCTTCGACTTGGCCTCCAAATTATCAGCTGAGAGAGCGATGACCGCTTTCCCACTTGTATGGAAGCTCAAACGGGCTTTGAATTTAGGCAGTGAAAAGCAATTGAAGAAGGCCATCAAGATTATCCATATTCTAGCCAAAGAGGTGATAAGGCAAAGGCGCAAAATGGGATTTTTAACCCACAATGATCTTCTCTCCCGTTTCATGTGTACTATAAACGATGAAACTTACCTAAGAGATGTTGTGATAAGCTTTTTGTTGGCTGGTCGTGACACGGTGGCATCAGGTTTAACAAGCTTGTTCTGGCTATTGGCAAAACATCCAAACGTAGAGTCAGAAATCAGACGAGAGGCAGATCGAGTCCTTGGAAAAAACCAGGAGCTTACAAGCTTCAGGGAGATGAAAGAACTCCATTATTTGCAAGCAGCAGTTTATGAGAGTATGAGACTCTACCCTCCCATCCAATTCGATTCCAAGTTTTGTGTTGACGACGACATATTACCAGATGGGTCGTTTTTGAGAAGAGGTACTAGGGTTACTTATCATCCTTACGCCATGGGACGGATTGAAGAGATATGGGGTCCAGATTGCTTGGAGTACAAGCCTGAAAGGTGGCTGAAAGACGACGGCGTCTTCTCTCCTGAAAACCCTTTTAAGTACCCAGTTTTCCAGGCAGGATTCAGGGTGTGTTTGGGGAAAGAGATTGCTCTATTGGAGCTCAAAAGCGTCGCACTCTCACTCCTCCGAAGATTCCAAATCCAGTTAGCGACAAGACCGCATCCAACGTTACGATTCTCTCCCGGACTCACCGCCACTCTTAGTGGCGGACTCCCTGTCCTGGTTCGTGAAAGAGAAGTAGCACCTGCGTAAAAGCTTCTCCAGAAACTAATAATTACCAATTGCATGGCTGAAGTGATACTACAATATCCAGACAGAAAGGGGCCTATCTATGATTAGTGTTAAGGAAAAGTGTCTCTGATTATCAGTATTATTGGTCACTCATTATAATATCTATCCGATGACTAGTGTGCTATAGGGCATTGGATCTTATTCTTGTACAAAAGATAAGTGCTGATTGTTTTTCAACGGTAAAAACAGATGGATTTGTTTCTGTCGATCAGTTCCATCAAGCTCATACCAGGAAACTATCTCGAGAAGTACTATCTTTTCATCTACCTTATTTCACTATTGGTTATTAATGCTTTTACACTTGGCATGAAAGTTTCACAGTTGAAATTAGATGATACAATGAATGCCGATGATGCTTTGGTGATTGAGACGTTAGAGTATAAATGAACAAATGTCTGTATATAGCTTGCTTTTGAGAAGTGGATAGGCAGTTCATTAATGACGGGGGAAACCAAAGAAAGAGACAGAACTAGTGAGGTAGTTGGGATGCCCGAAAAGCCCCCCCTCCCCTCGTAAAATTAGACTCAGATGAATAGACAATTTTTTTACGTAATATATTGATAATTGATTATGACATAAAATTGGATGTATATCCCAGCACAATGGCAAAAGTATAGACAAATAATGGTGCAACATCGAAAGAGAAAAAACTCTTGCCCACAAGGTCTTCACGTGCGTCCTTTTATCGGTTTCTAGCAAGGGGCGTTCTTGTGGGTGCCACGGTGGTTTCAGTCTTCTATGTCGGTTATATTATATATCTCTGCCCGCCCTTTTGTGATGCTTCTTTATAGGTCACTATTAAAGCTTACCGGGACAATTTATCTCTAAACAGAAAGTCAAGAAGGATACTTTGACCTCAAATTACTCATCTATGTTAGTTTTGCATCGGATAATCTGGAAAAAAAAAATTAGAACAGGAAAAGAGTATGGGTATTTGTGTTTTAATTATATTACGGAAACCAACATTCGAGGGTAGAGCTTGAAAATTTGTGGAAGAGTAATGTCGGTCCAATGGATGTTTTAGTTCATGAATTTCCAAGCTCTTCCTTCGAAGGAGAAGATACACTAAACATGATAAAATATATGGTGGTTCTTGGATTGGTGAGGATATGTTAAATAATTCAGTTATGGGGATGAGTGCAATCATCTAATATTAAAATGTCTACACTATAAACAAATACATGCCCTTTTGTAGATTTTGGCTGTATGTATGTGTATCCCTCCCAAACTGTAATTAATATAAACATTTATCTTAATGCAAATGTCGGTGGCAAGCAGTTGTTCATAGTGAAGAGTTTACCCATGCAATATTAGCACTATTATCACTATTATCCATGCAATTGGCGGCTATAATGAAGAGTTTACCCACAAATGTGTTTAATAAATTTGAACTTTCAAAGTTTAACATAATTACCCTTAGAAGCATATGAACAATCTCCCTTATTATGTATTAAGTTCAAATCACTTAACGCTCCCTTCTTTACGTCTAAAAAATTTCAAAACGAATCTTATATTTATATTTAGAGTTATTTTAGTATAGTTTTTTAGATTAATTTTATTTTATTTTATTTGATATTATTATTATTTTTAGAGTTAGTTTGGATATTTTTTTGTTATTTTTCTCTTTATATTGTAGGTCTCGGATGAAAGATAAAAAATTTGTAGCATAGAGTAAAATATAGTAGAGAGAAATCTCACTCCACTAATATTTTATTTAGTGCGATGGAGCATAATCTACAGTTCAAAAATTTTGTCAACAAGTAGTCAGCTCCATTGCAATTTCTACGTCCGACAGAGCGATGCGAATAAAGCCCTAAAAACAAGGGGTGATGTGATTAAAGGAGAAAAAGAAAGAAAAGAGTAAGAAATCAACTTGGAGGCTAAGGAACAATTTTGTCACACAAAGGGGAACTTCAAGCTTGTAAAGACGAGAAGAAAAAGAGACTCAAAGTGTTTGACATTAATTCGATAATTGTTTTTTTTTTCTCTAGATTATTTTTTTACCTTTTATCAATTCAAGTTTGTTTTGAATTTCTTCTTGTGTGGTTTTCTCAACTCAACATGAACCAAACTATATTTTCTTGGAACAATGATGAATCATATTATTTCTTAGTTAATTAATTTATTTTCTCTTCAATTGTTTTGATCTTAGCTAAATTTATTCAGTCCTACACTTATTTAATTTTCTTTCCTGATCATCAAGTTGTATCAATTTGATAATCTTGATTTGTCTTGGAAAATAAAATTAAGGTTGCGATCTCGGCTGAATAAATTAGGATTAACTTTAGTAGTGTCGATGAAAAAGTTAATTTGCGGCTAGAATAAGAATATGCCCGATGTCCTAACCAACCCAAGTTTGTTCGTAGTGACTTTGCTTAACTTGCCTAGTATAAGAATATAGCTAGTGGGGAAGGGGGATTAACTTAGTTGGATACGGGAAGGGTCTAGTTATTGTCATTGAATCCCGAGTTAGTAATTACATAGGTTGAACAATTAAATGATAGATAATCGATTAACTAGAATATGTGAAGTTAGAGTTTCAAGATCTTGATTGAGAAATTTAGAAATTTTCATTGTTTTAGTTTAATAAAATTTTCATGCTTTATTAGTTTAATTTTAATAGTAATTAGAATTAATTTTTTTGATTAGATACAATTGAATAGTTGGCACTTAACAGCTCAGAATTTGGTCATCGTGAAAATAATATTATCTTATCACTTTATTATTTGATTCGACACGTGCACTTGTATAACAGATTTTCACACATTAAAAGCAAAAAAAAAAGTCACATTCTAAAAGCAATTTAGACATGGAGCATGATATAAGACAAACCTTGCATGATTTATTTGGATTATGTGATGAAGATAGTTTATTGGAACAAGAAGGAAGTGATGATTCAAACACAATCACTGCAGGTGTCAATTTAAGGGATGAGGTTGATGTTGAGTCCTTTAATGAAGATGTACATCATGATGACCCTATATGAAGTTAGAATCAGGCCTAACCACTAGTATGTGATTCACAAGCATTGATACATTGTTCTCCTATTATCAAGAGCATGTCAAGTTGAAAGAGTTTAGTATTGTCAAGAGATTAGTGTGCAAAAAGGGTTGTGAAGTCCTCAAATATGATTTCTTAACTTGTGATAAAGGTGACAAAACTGGTGACAATTGTAGTAGCAAGAGAAGTAGTTGTCCTACAAAGATAAATGTTGTATTAGACAATGGCAGAATGTGACGTGTAACTAAGATTGAGAGAGAACATTCTCATGAATTACTTTTGGGCATGTCTAGACTTAAAGGTTGCACATAGGCATGTTTCGAATCAATTAAAGAGAACTATTGAGGTAAATGATATGGTTAGCTTTTGAATTTGCAAAAACATTAAATTAATCCAAGTTCAATCAAGTAAACCGGATGAAATTGTGTTTACCAAAGGATTGCAAAAAATTATTAATTTGAAGGGAGAGGCTAAGTCATTACACAAATTATTATTGTTGTTGTTGTTGTTTTACCATCGTATGGATCTTGATGGTGATGGAAAATTAAAAAAATATTATCAAGATTCATCCTCAGGGCATGTAGTTTCATGTGGAGATGTAACAACATTTAGGTGATTGTTTTCCCTGTGGCTCTCTAATATGTTGGTGTCTTGCTTCAATCAAGAAATATTTGTTGCTGCAATTTCGTTAAAATACTTGATGCACCATTTGCTCAATTTTGTTGTTTCTTGGCTTTGCGATTTTTAGAAAGAGCTGAGATAGTTTTGTAGGATTTTAGCCCAAATTTAGATTTAAAGTTCGTTTACTTCTATAGAAATTAAATCTTATCGGTTAATTCGATTAATTTGTTTACTCTATTGGAAATAAAAACTAATAGTAAAGTGGAAGAACAATGATTTGGAACGAGCATCTCTAACTAATATGAAGATCCACAAAAAGGGGGCCATTAAAAATCGGACTTTTCAAATTCATTCTCATTCTTATGAATTAATTAGTCAAAACAGTACTCACCATGCTTTACGCTCGGAGCTCATCTGTTGCATGCATGCGTGGAAATGGCAGCGCTACTAAACAAGATCTCTCTTGCTTTTTTTTTTTCCTCGTGATATGATCTATTTATAGCACACAAAATAGAAACTCTTCACTCATTTTGTTCTTTTTAACATTAGTGCTCTGCAACAATGATTCTATCTTTTGCTTCTTGCATTTTATGTCTTGCAACAGCTAACTTCGTCCAAGGATCAATACAAAATGAACGAAAGGTGTATATAATCTCTTCCTGATATCCTATTTCACCCATTTTTTTCATAATTATTTGGTTTCTTTTGCTCTCTCGAGGTTAATTTTATATATATATACACTGTTTGACAACAGCCATATATCGTATACATGGGTGAAGTACCAGAATATGGAGCCGGGATTTCGGTCATGGATGAACATGATAGGCTGCTCTCTAAGGCAGTTGGAGAGTAATGCATGCTTTTGCAAAATAAAGTTGATTTGTACTAATAAATTGTCTCATTAAGACTGTTTTTAAATGATACATATTTACTGATATTTTTCTTGTAGTGGGAATATAGCAAGAGAATCCAAAATATATAGCTATGGAAAGAGCATCAATGCTTTTGCAGCAAGGCTTTTGCCGGATGAAGCAAAGAGATTATCAGGTCTATAAGAAATATCAATATATATATATAATTGGATTTATATTTGATGTGTATAATTTTATGCTGGAATCTCCCATTTCAAAAATTAATGTTAATGATGGCATTGCTTAACAGATGAAGATGGAGTAGTGTCAGTATTTGAAAGCTCAAGGCGCAAACTTCTTACAACAAGATCATGGGATTTTCTGGGAATGCCTGAAAGTTCTAACAGGAACGCCATTGTTGAAGGCAAAATCATAGTTGGTTTATTGGACACTGGTAAATGTTGGAAAAACAAGTTTTTCTTTTCTTTTTTGATCTTTGAAATTGTATTTATTTGTTTAATGTTGTTACAGGTATTTGGCCTGGATCTCCTAGTTTTAACGATACAGGTTATGGACCTCCACCAGCTAAATGGAAGGGTAAATGTGACAAAGGAGCCAACTTCACTGGTTGCAACAAGTAATTTCTCCAACTTAAAAACGGGAAAATTTACATGAGACTTGTGATTAGGCATGATAAAACATCCCACAGTTTAGTGCATAAGATTTTGATGTTGAAGCTTTTGTAACATGGGCAGTAAAGTCATTGGTGCAAGATACTATCATCTAGACAACTACGGTCCTAATCCCGATGAGCCAACACCGGTTGATACCGACGGCCATGGCACCCATACTGCCTCCACTGCTGCTGGCATAGCTGTAAAGAACTCCAGCCTATATGGCATAGCCAAAGGAACGGCTCGAGGTGGCGTGCCATCCGCCCGTATAGCCATGTACAAAGTTTGCTGGAGCAACGGATGTAGCGATATGGATGTACTGGCCGCATTTGATGATGCCATCGTCGATGGAGTAGACGTAATATCCCTTTCCTTAGGCGGTGCCTCCAGGGATTTTTTCAATGATTCTGTTGCTATAGGAGCTTTCCATGCGATGAGGAAAGGGATCTTGACATCCTGTGCCGGAGGAAACGAAGGCCCAGATCTCACAACTGTTGAAAATGTTGCACCATGGATCTTAACCGTCGCTGCTAGCAGCATTGATAGGCAATTCACCTCGCTTATTAAGCTCGGCAATGGAATGATGGCTTCTGTATGTTTCTCAATTCTCTTATGAATTCCTGCACTCAGCTCATATATTGCATAATAATAACCATACTAAATCCGATGTCCTGCATCAATATAGGGCAATGGAATCAACACATTTTCGATGAAAACCAAGATGTACCCTTTCACGAACGGAGCCCATGCAACCAATGTTTCTGGAAATTACTACGGAAATGCCAGGTATAAATTAGGCCTCGTGTGTTTCTCTAATTGCATTAGGCTCTAATCACATCGTGTTTAAACATGATTAAAGTGCATGCGATGCCGGAACACTGGGCGGGAACAAGGTGAAAGGAAAGATCGTGTATTGCCTAGGGAATTCAGGTCAAGATTATACGATCAGAATGCTGGACGGGGCAGGAACCATAATGGCAGTCGATGAACCAACAGACTATTACTTCCTCACTCTTATACCAGCAACCATTGTGCTTCGTAACAAGACCGGCGATAGGCTTGATCGATATATAAACTCTACCAAGTAAGCCTTCTTTTTTATTAATTATTTTCACTTTCAGAAGCTTTCATTCAACGATGTGAAAAGAACTGGATGATCCCAGGAACCCTCAAGCTGTCATATATAAGACTAGAACTGTTCGTATGAAAGCTCCCTCTGTAGCATCTTTCTCATCTAGAGGGCCTCAACTAACAAACCTCAACATTCTCAAGGTAAAATCAATCTGCTCGCCACCCTCTCCCGTTGCTCTTTATTTTCATTTCTAACTCGAGTCGAGACTTCCCATGGCCGGCCAGCCGGACATTACTGCTCCAGGATTGAACATATTGGCTGCCTACACAAAACTGAACACCATAACTGACGAAACAATTGACCGACGCTATGCGGCGTTTAACTTTATGTCCGGCACATCAATGGCTTGCCCTCATGCTTCAGCAGCTGCCGCATATGTCAAGTCATTCCATCCAGACTGGTCGCCTGCTGCAATCAAGTCTGCTCTCATGACTACTGGTAAAACTTCCAAATCACATCAACCAAATAGATTGATTATCAAATGAAAGACAAAATATTCATTTTTCTAATTCAATCACCATATCATTTTCTTTACTTTAGCAACACCCATGAAAATCAAAGACGAGTATGGGGCGCTAAGCTCAGGATCGGGTCAGATAAATCCAGCTAGAGCTGTACACCCTGGGCTCATCTATGACATTAGCGAGAGTTCTTATATAAGTTTCCTTTGTAAAGAAGGGTTCAATAGCACCACCATTGACCTACTCATTCGAGGCAAGCAAAAATATAACTGCTCAAGCTTTAAACCTGCATTAGGGTTTGACAGGCTCAATTATCCATCCATGCACATCCAACTGAACAGTACCGAATCGAGAATTTCAGCAGTGTTTTACAGGGTTGTGACTTATGTTGGATTTGGGAATACCAAGTTCAAGGCAAAAGTGACATCTCCCAAGGGACTTTCCATAGCAGTTATCCCGGAAACACTGAATTTTACTAGGAAACATCAAAAGAAATCTTTCAGAGTTTCGGTGAAGGGCGGTTCAAAGAAGAATGGGTCAGATATCCTATCAGCTACGCTTGAGTGGAGGAGTAACGAAGGGCACAGTGTTAAGAGCCCTATTCTTGTCTTTAAACAACAGCCATAATTTTGATGTTGCCATTAAATAGTTCTCAGTCGATTCCCATTTATCCATTTTTGTATATCAGAAGTCAGTTCTTTCATAAATTTGGTCAGCATAGCAATATTTCGGAAAAAGCAACAAATCAAAATATGAAGAGAAAAAAAATAAAAATGATGTAAGATATAAAATCAACTAGAAATTTTCACCATCGCAGAGGGGCCAAAGTGACAACATGATCTGCACTATTCTCTGGTTCAGCAACAAATGTAGAGTCCCTTCTGAAGTCAGAGGTGTAAGTGCAAGGACCTCCTCTTTGATGTGAAATCTTAAACATTGACCTTCTCCATCTGGCGGAGGCTTTACTGGAGTACAATTCAAGTGGACCACCTCCTCTTTTTTATCTGATCAATCCCACTTAAATAAAACAAGTTAGTGGTAGCCGCAACTTTATGATTCTTGTTTCAGAAATTGTGTAACGAACGAGTAATGAGCCAAAAGAACCATTATGACGAGATCTAATATTGAATCAACTCCAAATATTTTCTTAAATGGTATAATTAATGCATGTATCTTTGGATTAAGGATTTGGAGGAGTTAAAAAAAGAAAAAGAAAAAGGAAATAGTTGTTTGGATGAATATAATAGAAAATTTTTATTTTTTTAAAAGAATTAAAAGTTTAAATATGTTGAAGGTTTGTACTCTTTTAAAATTTAAAATTTAATCCCTATATTTTAATTTTGAGATATTGAGTTTCTGTATTTTTTTATTTAAAAATTTTGATCCCTCTATTTATTTTTCTATTAAACTTAACAATATTAAAGGTAAAACAACTTTTTTTAGCCTTCAATATTTATAATTTTTAGTTAATTTGATCTTTACCCTTTAAAAGTATATAAAACCTATACAAATCTCGATACATCAAACCTACTCAACCCTTGAACCGTAGGTTGAAAATAAAGTGATTCACTTGTTTTCACACTCAATGCACTCTCAATTACAAGTTCCTTACTTAACAAATTAGTATTAAAAGTCTCAATATAAAACCTATACAAATATCATATATTTAAATTATTTTTTATTTGTTAAGATATTATATCAATTACAATCAATCTTCTCATTAAAGTAGCAAGATAATCAACATGGAGAGTATCTTCAATAAGTCCAGAATAAGTCCTCAAATCTTCAATATATGTAACCAAGTTACCCGATCCAATTCAATCTCCTCAATGATCCAATCCAAACCAAAATTCAAGATATGTTTCTATAAAAGGTTTGATCTTTAGAGATAGGAGTGCACACATCTAAAATATCAACAAAGATCTCCACCTAAAGATATTGTTTATAGAAATTGACAACCATAAAAATACAAGTTCTAGCCTTGCTAGTGGGCATTGCTCATAGGGATGGTAAAACTTGAACCGCCCAATAGATTCCGAAACAATCCACTCTGAGTGTAGTGGATTTTTTTTGTTTGAAAAGTGAATGTGGGACAGGCGGGATGGGACGGGGTGGATTTTTTTTAGAATAGTTGGTATGGAGCAGTTATGGTTAATTGTTTTCCCTGCCCGACCCACTCCACTATATAAAATTACCATTTTATCTTTGTATAAATAAACTACTAAGGGTAAAAATGTATTAACATAATATAAAAAAAATTCATATATTTTATGTTTAAATATTTTTTTTGAAAAATTATGTTTAAATATTTACTTAACTTTAAAAAATTAAAAAAATTAAAGATAAATAGCAAAAAATAAATTAAAGCGAGATGGGGTGAGACAAGGATGAATGCATCCAACATCCATGTGCAGGTGGTAGAACATTTCAATATTATATATTTATAGTGCGGATAGTGGAGTAAGAAATGCCAATTGTGAAGTGATAGTGGATTTACCAATATCCTTCCCTATCCCACTCCATCCTCATTTTTAACTACTTGTGACACTCCTCTTATAACTACCTCAACAGTAATCATTTACTTTCATTAGTTTTCCTCTCTTTTACCTTCTTTTATTTTCCTTTATTTTCCTTCACTAATTTTAATCTAAATATAATATTTTTTTCCAAAAAGTGCATTAAAAATAACAAAATTTCCACTTCATGGGTCGGGTTGACTTTAGATTGAATTGAAATATGATATTAATACATTTTATGCTTGACCAAGCCTAATCTGGCTCGAAATACAAGTTTAAAATTTTGTCCAAACTTGCTCATAGCTGTAAATGACCAACTTAAGCCCATTTTAAGACTGCACATATTATTTTATTTTAAAAAATATTTATATTATTTAATTTAATATTTAATAAATTTATATATTTTATTCGTGTATTGAAAATTTATATATAGACATCTTAACATTTTTTTAATGTTTACATTATAAAATTATATATTACTATAAATTTAATTTTTATGTGTAATAAAATACTTAATATATAAAAAATATAATATAATAAATTACAAACTTAGAAAACGAGTCAAGTTGGGCCAAGCTTGGACCTTGAATATTTGATCTCAAACTGGACCCATATTTTAAATGGGTCTAATTTTTCTTTGCCCGAGCCTATTTTTCGAGTCAAATATTTTTGTCTAAACATTCTCAAAATTCAGTGGACCTTTAGGCTTAGACGAACAAGTCATCTCATGAATAGATCTAATCCTATATGTGAGTAAAAGAAACAAAAACTTACATAAAATAAACAAGTATTTTCTGTTTGATGTTTAAACATTTAAAAATAAAGGACATGAACCTAATAAGTGGCTCCAGTGAAAAAGAGGATCTTGTTCATCCTAGGGGTTTCGGATTCGAGCACCTGTGTGTACAAGGGGTGTGTGTGTGTCGTCAAAGGGTTAAGAAAGTATGAACAGATACTACCATGTAATCACACCAGTATATTAAAAAAAAATAAAGACAACATAGTTTTGAACATCAAGTTATGACCTATTGGTCAGATGTTCACCTATCTCATGAATAGTCTGTGTTTGAATCATCATTGATATAAGTTTAAATATGTTTAAGCGCCTATTATCCTCTAATTTAAAAGTTGGAAAATATAAATTTCAAGAATAAATAAAAATATATTTAGATTCAAAATTAAAGATTTTTTAAAGAAAATAAAAATTAAACGTATCAGTCAAGTGCGATAAATTAATTAAGATTGAGGTGGGTTTTAAAAACAAAAAGAAAAAGAAAGAGGATTGAAGTGTTTTATTTTATTAAAAGAAAGGAAAGGGAAAAAGAGAAAAAAAAAATGGGAAAGAGGCCTTGTCACGGCGCACCATTAACATTGAAAGGATTAAGTTGGAGGTCGGCCAAGAGACATGAATGTAATCTGAGGATATGGTTGTTGACGCCCCTCTCTTTTTATATCTTTCTCCATTTTCATTTCTGCTGATTTTCACTGCTCAAAATACCTCATCCCCGGAACTCTATTTTTTTTTTTTTGCAAAATTCGTATTATTAAAAATTAAAAATTATAATAAGTGTGAATTTGGATGGACGATGCAATGTGTTTAGCTTATTTTTTGTTTCATGTTACAGTGTCGTTAAAGTATCTAATTTTATTGTCATTGTTATTTTTACACTAATTATAAATACACACCGTCTATTGAAACACATCATAAATAAAAAAAATGACGAATTTTAATTCAAAGTAAAATTTGAATAAAAAACATACATCAATTATCTAAAATAAAAATTGAAATTGAAATCCTCAATACCTCGATTTTACATTGCGATTGAGCAATCTTCTTTGACACAATTTTTTTCCATTGATTTTTAAAAAAAATTTGTAATAAATAAAATAAAATTCAGAAATTGACAAAAAATTTATCAATATAATGTCTTGTTCATTGCATATGTTACTAGAAACCATATTAGGGCTGGCTATGCATTGAACCCATGTTAAATATGTCTCAACAATTTTATGATCAATAATTGAACGTCCCTTCTTCTATTTTTAACTACAATTATCATGTATAAATTTTATTCTTATTTTTTTTGTTTAATAAAAATAAATATCTATCAACCCTTAGAGGATTTTGACAAATTGATGAGATTAGGATGGAGAAAGTGACATCGACAATGAAAATTGAATGGTGGTGTCTGCATTAGGGTGCTAATGCTTCATGGATTTGTCCAACAATAACTACAAAAGTAAACCAACACAAATCTATTTCATATTGTTTTCTAATCACTTTTTTTTCTTAAGGAAATAAATTATTATTTTTTTGTAGTTGAGTAAAGAGAGATAAAGCAGTATCATATGCCATTTCATAGATTCATAATATTTTTTAAGGAAATAAATTATTATTTTGTATAATTATTGAGTAGAGATTATGATTAGACATGTTAATGGATTGGGTTATTCATCTAGACTCGAAGACCTGCTCGAAATTTGGGAGGGGTTAAACAAAAATATTAAACCCAAAAATGGGTTTGGATAAAAAAATTAGGCCCGTTTAAAATATAAATCGAACTCAGACTTGAACATTCAAGGCCTAAGCCCGACCTGATCCGACCTATTTTTAAGTTTATGATACTTTATATTATGTTGTTTTTATATATTTTGTAATTTAAAAGACATTAAAAAAATAAAATATACAAATTATATAATACTATTCTAATATAAACATTAAAATAATGTTAAGATGAATATATAAAAATTTTCAATAATTAAAAAATGTATAAAAGTATTAAATATTAAAATGAAAAAATAATATGGACGGACTTAAAATGAATTTGGGTTAATCTTTTGCAAATATGGATGGATTTGGATAAAATTTTAAACCTATATTTCGGACTGGGCTGGACTTAAGTAAACATAAAGTATGTTAATATTATATTTAAACCCGATCCAAACTCGATTCGACCCAACCCATGAATACATCTACTTATGATATACCATTTGATAAATTAGTGAAATACATCCCATGAATAAATAAATACTAATAACTCAATGCATGTAAATGTGTGAGATCAAATTTTAACATCTAAAATTCTTAAATTAATCTAAATAATTTTCACAGCATACTTTTGGCTGTCAAATTAATTCAGTTCCAAATCTATACAAAGTTTTTAGGTCTTTAAATCTATGCAAACACAATACATTTAATACTAGTAGAAATGAATGGATATTTTGAGTGACAGTTAACTCCAGAATGATTGAAAGAAAAATGTTGTGGGAGTTAGTGCAATAATGGTTGGTTGGTTGGTGGAGTACATGGAAGGGTAACCTATTGGAAGGAAAATATTTGTATTATTAAATAAAATAAAAATATTAGAAGACTTATAAATAAATATCAATAATTGTAATAATTCAAGTATTCAATTGAGTAGAAAAATCAGGAATTTAATTGCTTTTCTTGAAAAAGTTTGAGTCTTTTTAATGCATTTTGAAAGTTCAAGTATCCAATTAAATGTAAAAAAAAAAAAAAAAAAGCAAGGGCTTAATTATTTTTTTTAATTTTTTGGAGGGTTGCATAACTATAAGTGTCTTTTTTATTTTATGATCTGAATGTAATCTTACTCAGATGTGTGATGGTATTCAAGTAAAATTCTAACTCCAAAATTTAAACTTAATCCAAATATTTAGAAAAGATGTTGACTTTTATTTCTTCCAAAAATTTAAAATTTTTTGTATAACAGTTTGTAGTATTAAAAGGGAAATTGGGATTTAAAAAACAATCAAATTCAAGACCAAAATTAAATGGAATGAGTTCAAGCTATTAATCATTTCGAATCAAATAAATGGTCAATCAAAAAAGAGAAAGGAAATGTCAACTCTGGTGTAAAATGATTAATTTAATGAAATAGGAAATAAAAGTGAAATGACAAATTGCCAAACAATGATGAAGCACACGAGGGAGGGAAGGTGGGCAACTGCACGCACCAAATCTTTTTTGGAGGAACTAAACTGTTTGACTTTGACTCCTATTAAGCAAATTTATAAAGTCTGAAAAAGTAAAGAAAACAGATGAATCCAATTCCGCCCCCATCTTTCTAGGCCTCTTTGTTATTTTTCACTATATAAATCAGGTTGCTTGGTCTCTCTTTGAGCAATTTAAGTAGGGTTTTAGTGTTCTAATCTTCTACCCCTTTTTATATGGATTTAGCCGCACTCAAAACACAGCTCAAGAATTTTGTTCAATCCATGTTTGAAGAGGTACCCTTCTCTTCTCAATTTTCATGAACGCATCGTTTAGATTAAGGGATTATGCCAATTTTCTCTTCTTGGAGATATGGAAGTTTTCATTTGTTTGGATGTTCTTGGTAGGGAGTGCTTGACCACCAGTTCAGTCAAATTCAAGCTTTGCAGGATTCAACTAACCCCAACTTCGTGGAGGAAGTCATCACTTTGTTTTGCAATGATGCAGAGAGGATCATAAATGAAATCAACAGAAATTTGTAATCTCAAACCTCAGATGCTACTGTATGATGTTACTATTTAACCTTAGTTTCTGACTTCATCTTTGTTTTCCTGATCCTAACACTAATTTATGTCTCTGCACTGCAGGGGTTATCAGAATGTTGATTTTAGCAACCTGGATTCTTATGTTCATCAACTTAAAGGAAGTAGCTCTAGGTCATATACCTCTCTCCCTTCTTTTACTAACCTTTCATCAAATCCTGGTGTCTAGATGTGAATATTGATGCTTATTATGAGATTTTCTGCGATTAAGCTATATTTATGTACCAGGGGAAAACCAGATTTATGTTACTTTTGTGGTTAATGATCCTTAAATCTTTTTTTGTCCCTGTATTTGGTCTCCCAGCATTGGTGCCAATCGCTTGAAACTTGCTTGTGCTAACCTCCGTCAAGCTTCCGATGAGCAGAATAAGGAAGGGTGAGAGTTTGGGAATTCTCTTTTCCTATTCATTCTTCAGTATTAAAGATGCCATACAATTACTTACATTCATGTAGATGCAATCTGTGGTCTATGTCAGGTGTTTGCAAGCTTTACAATTAATCACATGCGAATACTGTGTTTTACGCAGAAAATTCCAGGCCCTGTTGCATGTACCGCTTCTTCTCTTCGAACTCTGTTTTACTGCACTCTTATTCTAATTTTTGGCAGAATTGAACGTGATATTTCCCCATTTCTGATGATGCAGTTAGAGAGGAGTATTGTTGAGCTTGAGACCAAACAAAAATGAAAAGAATGGAGTGTGCACTTGTAGGAACAGTTGGGTGGACATTGTTTCTTCATTGTGCTTCAACTTCATTAATGGAGCTATGATATTGAGTTAATCTTCATTTTACAATAAGCCATTAAGGAATCAATTAGTGCTGCTTCTTTTTTTCTGTTTAATTATTGTAAAAAAACCAGAACTTAAGCTCAAATTATGGTTATGGTTATATAAGATAAGAATGTTTGCATTTCATGAAGATAGACAATTCTTGTTTGTTGATGGTTTGTTTGCATCTTTGTAATTACATGAACCATCAAACATCAGGTCAGCAATTTTTGACCAAACAAAGGGTGAGGAACATCCAAAAACCTTCTTATCTGTAAGCATATAGGGTTTAAATACAAGGCACCAGTAAAGAAGCTGAATTGGAAAAGGGAAATCCATATGTTTTGAAGAGGCAAGCATGGGTTGTGAGATTGGTGGAGTCATTGATGTCGGCTAAGCTGTAGTTGATGTAAGACAGGTTGAGCAACTTTAGTGCTTGTAGAGGGTGGGTAGTCAGTTGTCAACAACGCACCCAATCCTTGGCTCTGAAAGCTATCAAAACGGAACTCTCTTTACTCCACTAGATATTGGTATTTGAGTTGACAATCTGCTTGTGTGGCACTATTACTATTAGTACGTTTGTCAACGCCCTCTCTTTGTGCTATCCCTTTGCAATATAGGTTGGGTTTATGTGGCCCCCTTGTGATACAGTAGGCTGAACCACTTAACACCTCCACTAATGGACTTACAGCTACTGGCTCACTGCCTCAACTACTACTATCTTCAACTAGTCGCAGGTGGTTCTTGAAACTCTCACGGATTTAATTCCCAGTTGTTATACATTATAAGCTATCAATTTAGCTGCTTTAACATACTGTTTATCCTATTCAATGAAGTGGGATATTGGTTAAGGAAAAAAAACATAATAAAAGAAATAACGCTTAGTTTATTATTATTATTTCTTAAAAATTTTAAGCAATTAATTTGTGATTACTTTTTTCTTAAAAATTCTATCACACGATAATGAAACATATGTAAGACATTAAAATAAAAAAATTAGATTAAATTGTAAATAAAATAAAATTTGAATACATAAATACATTAGAAAATGAACACAATATTCGGATTTTTTCCCTGTTATTGCAATTTGCAATTCACAAAAAAAAAATGAACACAATAGTTTATCATTGTATTGTCATCAATCCTAAGTTGGTGTTGAATTAATTTGTGATACTAACTCAACCAATAACATTATTAATATATATACAATTGACGGAGGTTATAAAGGGTACATGATAAAATTATAATGTATAAATATATTAAAATAAAATTTTGGTTAAGTGATAAATGTAATATTTTTTTCAATGTAATTGGCATGGATTAAAATACCATATTTTGTATATTTTTTTATTTTTTTAAATTAAAAAGATTAAAGTACCCTCGGATAATACGAAAATATATTTTTGTAATTTTTCTAATTAAATGTCCGATTGACTCTTGATGCCAACTTAGACAAGAGCTTTAATAGTATAAATAGACAATTTTCGTTAAAAAATATTAAATCAATTATAAGTACAATTATGATGAGTAACAACTAACAAAATAATTATATGCGTCGATGGAGGCCCTGGGTCTTGAGTAGTCAAGCTTGAGACTCACCATTCGTGATTATACGTGTCAGTCTCCAAGTGCCATCATGTGTGACCGTCATATATGGTTTTAAGTTTAAATAGTCTTGTTTGTTAACTTCAATCTTATGCTATAATGATTTAGTTTTACTTTGTGATTCTTCATACAATTTATGTTATAATTATTTTATACTTGTTATTTTTCAAATATGTATTTATAATTTGATTGTAGTTTGACACTTTCAATAAATATATATTTATATATGAATTATCTAATTTTTAGAATTTATTGTATATTTTATAAAAGCAAATTGTACCAACAAAATGAGTATATGCTAATTAGAACAGTTACTTACCGGCAGTTTACTGTAGATTAACATAACATTGGGCTTCAGAAACCCAAGCCCCAACCCATATCTCTAACTAAAACCCTAGTTTTGCATAATATATATAACAGCTTCCTACTGATGCCCGACTTGTTACCTCCATTTGCATCCACAACAGCTGCGGATCCATTGCTTCCCTGGTTCCTTCTCTCTCCCACTCTTATTCTCTATATTTACACCTGTTTCTCTCTTTGGGTTTTTGACATTCGGTTTTTTTTTTTTTCTCTTTTTATCTCAGTTTCCTGTAAGCAAAAAAAGAGAGAAAATGAAGGTTGTTGCTGCTTATTTGTTGGCTGTACTTGGAGGCAATGCCTCTCCTTCAGCTGATGATCTTAAGAACATTCTTGCCAGCGGTGCGCTTTTTCTTTTCCAAATCACGATTACAATGCATTGTTTCTTTTTATCTAGTTTATTTGGTAGTAGTAAAATCGTATTTTTAGTTTGAGATTTACATGGATATGAGTTGAAGGAAGGAATGTTTAGTTTGCTTCTAGTAATGTACATAAATATGTTTTCCTTTTTTGCATAATCTTGGATGGATTGAGGGAGAAATGTTGATGGTTGGTTTCAAATAATGGTGTTATATAGTTGGAGCTGACGCTGAAGAGGAAAGGCTCCAGCTTCTTTTGTCTGAAGTGAAGGGCAAAGATATAACCGAGCTTATTGCATCTGGGAGGGAAAAGCTTGCCTCTGTTCCCAGCGGTGGTGGTGTTGCTGTGGCGGCATCTGCACCCGGGGCCGCCGCCGCAGCTGCTCCTGCAGCAGCTGAGACTAAGAAGGAAGAGAAAGTTGAGGAGAAAGAGGAATCCGATGATGTACTGACTCTGAAACATTTTTTTTGTTGCAATCTTGGCATGGCTTGCTGTTACTATCACAATTCACAAATGCGTTTGTATCTTAATTTTTTATTCACCATTTTGCAGGATATGGGCTTCAGTCTTTTCGACTAAAACCACTACGCACCGCCAGCAATCTATCAATGAAATACGGATGGTTTTAGGTTTCTACAGAGAATTTCTTTTGAATTTAAGGCTGCCCTAGGTTTTTATAGTTAGTTATCCAGTGCTATGTAGTTCTTTCTTTTGAATTCATATATTTGTTTTGCTGAACCCTTTTGTTTCAATGGAATTTTCTTCTTACTTAATTTTAATCATCTTCCCGAATTTCATTCTCAATGCCGAAGATTGAACGTAAAGGAGATTAGTTCCTCGTAATCATATGTGCACAGCCAAAATCATCCTTCAATTGCTTGGAATAACCTTTAAATTGATGTCAATCGTTTCCTTGAATTTCGTTTTGTAATAATCTAATCTAATATAGGATGGAATAAATGGTTGATTTATCGTACGGCACAACATACAGTGGCATATTGTTTGTTATTATTCATTATTCAAAAGAAAACCAAGATAAACAAAGCAAACTCCAGAATCCATGTACTCAATGCAAAGAGAAATACCAGCACAACCTAACAAAAAAAACACAGATCCAACCCTTCACCTACGCAGTCCACTTGCAACGGTGTTCTTCCTTTTTTTGTAAAGCATGGCAGCTGTTACTACTCTTCATATCTTACAGGCAAAGGCAAGACCTTCTTTTGTCAGCGCATCCAAATTCTCAGCTTTAGGCTGAAGCTTAGCAACTTTAGCAATTGCCTGGTTTTCTTCGGCACTACCACCTTCTAGGAATGCTCCTACCACCTTGCCATCTTTGATCCAATAAGATCCGAACTTTGGCTTCGGTGATTGTGGGTTGTTGTCTCCAAAAAGCACTGTATCCCCAACATTGTCACCATAGAATTGCCATGCTAGGTCAAAGGAACGGGAATAGAAGTACGGTAAGTAGTCATATTCGTCAACTGATTGCCCCTTCTCCAGCCCCTTGATGGCCTGCAAAAATTGTAGGAATGATTCAACGGTTTATATTCGTCTATTGGAAAGTAACGTTTAGACAACATCCAAATATAAATATACTTAAGTCAGTTACCTTTACAGCCTGTTCGGCAGATTTCCGGGCATGGTCAACATGTTCAACCCTTCTCAACTCATTGTATAACTTCAGAGGGAAAGTGGCTACATCACCCACAGCATATACAGTGGGAACACTTGTTTTGAAAAAAGCATCGGTCTGCAATCAAACAATTGTGTTATACAATTAAAATATCAGTCTTGACTAGAGTTTATTCTTAATGAATATTATTCAGAATTAGGTCCTGCCCATTGAGATTGCAGATTTATGCAATATCAACAGAATGATTGAGGTGATCATTTCTTTAATAAAGTTCAATAAGTATTTCGAGGTGACATTTGTAGATGAAAAAGGCATTTTAGATTATGTTATATATAGATCAAACCAACCTTTATTCCGCCTTTCTCCTCTTCGACCTGCCCTTTAAATAGTGCTGTAAGAGGCCTTCCACCAACACCAACCACAACAATGTCAGCTTCCAGAACTCTGCCATCCTTAAGTTGAACTTCCTTCACCTGAACAGAGGATGAAGGTATCAAAGAATTAAAATGATTTGAATCCTCTAAAAAAATACTAAATTATCAGCCTTCTGAAAGATGACCACTTACCTCTCCATTGGAGTTAGAGGTGAATCCAACTGCAACTGTTCCCTTTATAATTTTGATCCCTTTATTAGCATAATAACCCTCATAAAAAGCAGCTATGCCAGAGGTGAAAAGCCGGGGCACTACAAGAACAATCATAAAATTAGAAAACAAGAATCCACCAGAAATTAATTTAGTTAGTTTATCATGTGTCCTCATGCCCATATTTCAACGGTAGGCATCTACTTACTGCACCATGGTTCCGGGTACACCATGCTGACATCAAGATTGTTAATTTTCAAGGCTGCACCAAGCTCAAGACCAATATAACCTCCACCAACGATAACAGCCTTTCCATTCTTCTTTGCTTTGATTGCTTCTACCAACTTATCAGCATCATCAATTTCTCTCAAGTAGAAGATGTTTTTAGCATCAGCTCCTTGCACTCCAAAATCTGACAATTTTATAACCTGCAGGAAAGATGTGTTAAACCATGTATGGTAGGCAATACAAGGAATGTTTAAGTTGAGATCCCTAGAAACTGCAACTCACCGTTGAACCAGTTGCAATGATCAAGATTTGATACTTGAATTTTTCTCCAGCGGCGCTTACTAGAGTATTGGCAGGGAGATCTGCTTTCACTATTTCTGTGCTAAGGATCAATTCAATTCCTGCAAGAATATGTACCCGAAAAGCATATTGATGAGAATAGTACAGATTATTGAATAAACAATGACAAATAGTTAAATTCCCTTTTCGCATATCATCATCTAGTACTACAGCAATTAAATTTCACGTTAAACAAATTCACACAAACATGTCGCTAACCTTTTTCCTTGTACCACTCAGGAAGCAATCTCTCTCCGCCACTTCCAACACAGACATGGAAGCCAGGGAGTCTTGCAGCCCCTGTGAAGAACAAATCAACAAATAGATACAGGAAACAAAGCCAAATAGAAGCATAGTTATCATTGCATTTAAGCGAGTTTAGAGTTTATTTGAATTTTACTAATAAGTACATAAAAACGTATTAGGGTTATGGCTTACCCTCAGGGAAGAGATATCCTTTGCTCAGGGCAGGTCGTTCATATGGAGCCACCTACATGTTTAAGAAAGCAAAAATCAGGTGATATGCAATACAAATTTACCTATTAAGGCATTAATAAATGACAACAGTAGCAGTTATGATGAGTGATGTGATGTAAATGCCACTGGAACTGGCCACTATTACAGTAGAATTTAACTTTGACAAAATCTGAAATAGGGAGCATCCAGAGGAAGGAGTCCCCATGAAGAAAGCAGAACGAGAGAACAAAATAATGTGATCGACTATTTTGCTTTTTCTAAGCAGAATTGATAATTAGAACAAAACATTTGTAAGTGATATGAATAAAATTGTGCATATAGTGATCTAAAATGTAAAAATGCAAGATACATTCTGCTTAATACAACAACAAATTCCATTCCCACGCAATGCTTAAAATGTTGATCGAATATTATGAATTTGCCCTCGCATTGCTGCAGGAGCAAACATTATACTAAAATGAGAGAAGAGTTCTTGAAATAATTTACTTAAATTTTTAAATGACAATGACATAGTATTAAAAAATTCACAAGACGACAACCCTATAAAAAAACTTAGTAGTGTTTATCAAACAACTTCAATAGATTTTTTTGGTTTAATTTTCCCCCCACAAGCTTCATTTTAAGAAACTAACTGTTTTTAAGAAAAGTTCAATCGAAGGAAAAGCTAAATGTCTATCACTCATGTAATCAGTTTAGGTTTCATAAAGTTATATATAGTAGAAAATCATACCGCCTCCTTGGAAATAATTGCTAGCTCACCAGGCTTCACTCCCTGCTTGGCAAACTCTCTCGCTGCATATCCCTATAAAGTCAGAAGAGAGAGTTTTCAGGAAAAAGACGTAAAAAATAAAATAAATCAGTCAAAACAAAGTACAACATAAGCCTCTTAATAGGGTGAATGCTACATAAAATGAAAGTAGCTTTAACTTTCCACATTAAAGGGTTCAAAACTTCAAATCATTGCAAAAAAAAATCCAGCCTATCGTTCCGATACACACGCGACACTCCATACAATTAAAACAGCAAAAGATGCATTACATGATGTAAAAAGTCGTAACCATGTTTAAATGCCTCAGTATAAATCCATTCTCAAAAACCATAACAATGAATGACTAAACGAATAGTAACCGATCTAAAGCTTCAGATTTGCTTTCAATTCGTTTTCATTTTTTCTTTCACTTATCATTTTAGCAGGAAATGCAAGAAAACTGGATGTGCATTATTATAAAATTAACCGATAGATGATACTCATTGAGGACAAGATTGTGAAAATAAAAAAGCAAAGGTATCGATAAACAAGAGAAAAAGTCAAACAAAAAAAGAAAAGAGAATTGAAGAGCGAGAAGTGATCGACGGAACTTACAGCAGCTACACCACCGCCAAGGATCACGTACTTGAAACTCTTCTCCGCCATTGATGATCAAAGCTTAGCTTCCTCTGCCTTTTCTTTTTCTATAACTTTTTTGTAATTAAACAAGTTTTTGTAAAGTAGGTTCGTGAACGTGGGTTGGTCAGATTATTTTATAGGAAAGGGCTAGGTTGCCCTTCTCATTGGCTGATCTTTAGAAGTAAACATGATTTAGCCACGTGGCATCAACAATGCCGTTCATCACTGCTGGCAATGCTTCGTCCACCACTACCGCAGACTGGACCCGTTATAAATTGGAAAAAGTATTTTTAAATTAAAATGTAATTGTAAAATTGTATAAAATAATAATTAAAATATATTTTTAATATTTTATTAATTTTTAAATAGTAAAAAACCGATGGACACCACAAACTACACTAAGGGTTCCTACCATATTTTCCATTTAATTTTCCAATTTCATAGCATAAATTATTTATAATAATAAAATACGTTGCACTTGTAAGATAATTTGAATTCCAACTTTGGAGATTGAATTAATTATGAATCTTAAATTATTTTAATAGCACATGAAAAACACTTTCGAACGAAAAGAAATATTTTTCTTAATATATTGGTGTGATTATATGGTAGTATCTACTCATATTTTCTTAATCCTTTCACAACGTACATACACTTTGCACATATAGGCGCTCGAATCCGAGACTCCTAAGATGAACAACATCCTCTTTTTTACTGGAATCACTTGTTGAGTTCAAACAAAAAAGAATGTTAAATAAGTAATTTTTGAAGGACATTTTTTGTTTTTCAAAAGTTCTTATATGCTTTTTCATCCCTAAAGCACTCTTGACAACTCAATTACGTCTTTTTTTTCCTTTGATTAATTGTTTAAAAAATATTTAATTTTTTTTTCATATATTAAAATATTAACAATAAATTATAATAAATTATTTTCTATATTCTTATTAAAATATCATAATATTAACTAATTTGAACATTATTTAAATACACTTTATAACACATATCTAAAATGAATATTTTATTTCTCAAAAACACTTAAATCTTAAACCAAACTTTTCAAAAATACTTTTCAAAATCACTTTATAAAAACAGCAAAGCTAAACTAGCCCTTAGTCTATATAGATCATAAAAATAATTTAATTTTATAAAACTTAAAAATGTTTATTAGCTCGATTGATATTAGTATTGCTATTAGTGTAAAAAAAGGTGAATTCGAGTGTGTTGAAATTATTATCTTATTTAAACGTTGAGAAGAGATTATAAGTAATTTTAATCGTTATATAAAAAATAAAACAGATATAATATGAAGGTCTAATGAAATTAATATTGAAATAAATTAATAGATAATGAAAACTTTAGTGCATAAAGAAACTTCTATTTGTTATGTTTTTTTTAAATGAATATGAAATTGATTTTAATGTATAAGGAAATAGTCTTTAGAATTTTCTTCCAAAACACTAATGTGAATGGTGAAATATGTACAGAATCTTGTCGTACTTGGTCTTCCTATGAACGTAGACTCCTTTTCAATTCATATTCATGTCAAAAGAAATTTTAAATTTAATCCTATTTTTTTCTTTTGTGTATAAATAACAATTTTCTGGATCTTTAATTGCAGGGAAATAGAAATTTATTTATGGAAAGAGTAGAAGTTGACGTCATTGATGATGTGGCAAAGGGATCTTTCTGTGTTCATACACGTCAACGTTAAATTATTGGCCAACGTGGTTTGACTATACTGCTTCAACAAAACAGCCCTCGTGGTCAAATCGCCGACACATGATTCCGAAGTGGAACTTGTTCATGGGCTTAAACCCAAAATGAAAATATTTAAAATTGTTTTCCTACTTTGGGATCCAAAGAGTAGATTGTTTTCATGTCCCATGAACAGATTTGGGCCAGCCTTTGATAGGAAAATTTTCAGGTCAAGTTAGCATGCACGGGGTGAATCCAGGTAACTATGATAAATGCTCGCCCTATTCCCATCGATCCAATATTTTAGATTATTATTTTATCCTCGGCGCTGGATTTGCTGGTTGTTGGTCTGTCAGTCATGCCGGATTTTGACTCTCCGATCACTCTCCTCCCCCTCCGAGGCGACAGATGGAAGTTAGGGTGGCTAGGGTTTGTTTGTGGGGGTATGGGCTGGGCTTTGATTGCCATTGTATTCATTGTTTTTTTATTGAGCTTTAGGGCTGATATGCTTGAGGACGGTGGATGATAATACAAGTAGTAAAGGAAATTTTTACAAGAGAAAGGACGACGGTGGATGAGAAGAAACTTAAAACAATCTTCAATGATTTGTTTAAGCTCTTCCTTCTCCTTTTATAGGAGAAATTCATAACTAAATTTTATTGAATTTGAATTCCGCATAGTAAAGCTGATAAAGATCATGTCTCATCATTTATTACTGATATTTTTGTCCAGTAGTTGATGCTTTTCACGTAGCTTCTTTTCTGAACTTGAAAGTGTTTGCTTCCATGTATTTTCCTCTTTTGTCGTTTCTTGAACATATCTTATTTCTTTGTTTTACTTTGCTTAGATGTTGTCCAGATTCATTTTTTCAATTTCGTCTAAATTTAATGAATCAATTGACACTTTTGGTGAGTTCCAATTTTTCCATGTATTTTTATATCTTCAATTATATGGGAAGGAAAGTAATCAATTTACATTTCAGCTATCTTCTTTAACAGTTGAATGGATTCTTCATTTCTAACATCCTGACAGTATCCGCTTCCAACATCATATGCCATTATTCGACACCCATTAGACCAAAAATAATATGAATGACATATTTGATCCCTTTCTAAAAAACTCATATTTTCATTTTTGTATTCTTTCTTTCTTTTTTAAAATTTTAGTATATATAATGATGGTTAATTTTTGTTATTAGACTTTGTATTCTGTGTAAATTGTGAATTTAATACTTGTACTTTAATTTGATCAATTTTAATTTTGATACTTTTTGAATTTTGAAATTTTAAATCTGATCCAATGATAACAGTTAAATCTGTTTGATTAAATCATGACATTAGTCTTATATTATGCGTAAAGTTATAAATTCAATCAACGTTCACCTATTGTATAATTCTTAGTGACTATATTTTATTTAATTTCAATTTTTTTGTCTTATTGCAAAAAACAATCATTGAATCTATTAATTGATTTTTGTGAGTAATATGTGAAAATAATAAACAAAGACATAGCATTTACGCATATGATAATATGTTTGTCACATCAAATTTTAAAATAACATAACTTAATGAATTTAATAGTTATCATTTGGTTAGTACTAAAATTTTTAAATTCTAAAAATATAAAGTTATAAATTCAATCATCGTTCACCTATTGGATAATTCTTAGTGACTATATTTTATTTAATTTCAAATTTTTTGTCTTATTGCAAATAACAATCATTGAATCTATTAACTGATTTTTATGAGTAATATGTGAAAATAATAAACAAGACATAGCATTACGCATATGATAATATGTTTGACACATCAAATTTTAAAATAACATAACTTAATGAATTTAATAGTTATTATTTGGTTAGCACTAAAATTTTTAAATTCTAAAAATATAGGGATTGAAAATGACCAAAGTAGAATGCAAATACTAAATTCACAACTTACGCAAAGTACGGGATCCCATTTATTTCTCATGCTGACGTGGCATTGATGACCAATTCGTTAGTGATATGTGGCAACCTCTTAGCATGTGACAAATATAAATTTTAAAAACTAAAAACAATTTAAAAATATACATATCAATAAAAATATATAATTTTTTCACATCAATAATGAACCTAGACAAAAATTTATATTTTTATAAATTTATTTATTTTTAAAGATATTTTTAATTTTTTTTTAATTTATGCTCGTAACGTGACCAATTGAAAAGCTACCACATGTCACTACTAAATTAACTATTAATGCCACGTTAGCACACGAAATACAATTTCAGATACTAACTAAGTCCAAAATGCTTGTTTGCTATAAAAGTCATGGACAATGAATTTTTGGCAAGAAGGAAGAAATTGCCAAAGGCCCAGATAGAGAAAGAAATATTAAGGATGCTTGATCACCCTTTTCTCCCTACTTTATGTACCCAATTCACTTCAGACAACTTATCATGTTTAGTTATGGAGTACTATCCTGGTGGGGACCTGCATGTCCTTCGGCAAAGGCAGCCTGGGAGATATTTTCCTGACCCAGCAGCTAGATAAGATGCTTTGGTGATAAGTCATTCATTCAATTTGAGTTCATACATGGCTGGGTATGTCATGCTAGCAGGCAGAACTTTTGATTTTGCATGTTGATCATTCATTCGGTTTGAACATCTAAAGCACAATAAGTTTAGCATTATATTACTAGCATATCCGGTTAAAGTTATGAAACGGTTCAGATGTGGCAATGATAGGTCATAGGTGCTTCAACCTAATTCACCTTGGAACTCCCCTGAAATCCGAGTGAAGGATTGGAAGTGTTAAGCTTGTCTCAGAGTGACTTGTTTAACATCAGTTTTTAGTTGTTTATGCTAGGCTCTAGCTGTGCTGTTTTGACTAGTTTTCTTTCTTGTGGTGATGGTGTAGTATGATATAAAGACAAAGTGTGAGTTGAATGAGAGTGTTTCAATGCTCTGGTTCATATTCTTTTTTCATTCAATCTGACATCAATATTATCTGAACTGGTTATTTATGTTATTCTATATGCAGGTTTTACGCAGCTGAAGTCCTTCTTGCTTTGGAGTAATTGCACATGCTTGGAGTTGTTTATCGTGATTTGAAACCAGAAAACATTCTGGTTCGAGAAGATGGCCACATAATGCTCATAGATTTTGACCTTTCACTTAGATGCACAGTTAGTCCAACTCTCCTGAAAACTTCATCAAATTTGGATCCTGCTAGGATTTCTAGTCCGGGCACAGGATCTAGCTGCATATATGATAGAACCCTTCTACATCGAACCATATTGTCAAGTCACATGCTTCAGTCCTAGGTTCTTGCCTGCTGCTGCAAAAACCAAGAGGAAGGCAAAATCTGACCCTGCTGCCCAAGTCAGATCACTGCCACAGCTTGTGGCTGTGCATACTAATGCAAGATCCAATTCCTATGTTGGGACGCACAAGTACTTGGCTCCTGAGATCATTAAAGGAGAGGGTCATGGAGCTGCTGTTGATTGGTGGACCTTCGGTATCTTCCTTTACGAGCTTCTCTATGGTAGGACACCTTTCAAAGGTGCAGGTAATGAAGAAACGTTAACTAATGTGGTGCTAGAGAGCCTTAAGTTCCCGGACAGCCCTCTTGTGAGTTTCCAGGCAAGGGATCTCATCAGAGGGCTGTTGGTGAAGGAGCCAGAGAATCGGTGGGGAACAGAAAAAGGGGCTGCAAAAATCAAGCAACATCCTTTCTTTGAAGGCTTGAATTGGGCTTTGATACGATGTGTTGTTCCACCGGAACTGCCAGAGTTGTATAAATTTGGGATTCCGAGCTGACGTCCCCAGAAGTAGAGAGCAATTATTTGGAATGTAAAGCTGCAGGAGACCACCTTGAATTTGAGCTGTTTTGACTTAAACATGTACTTTAGGAGATGGGTTTCCATAGGATACCCTTCTCCATGGCTGGCCATGAACCATGCTTCCCTTGTTGTAATTAATAATGTAGCCCATGATGTATATTTAATTGAGAATACTTGGTAAAGCTGTCACCAGATTGTGTCATATTATCAGACACCAAAATCTTATATTTCAACAATTAATTTTTAGTTAGTGTAAGTTGTACATATTGAGTTCTCTCTTTTCTTTTTCCCGCTTGTTGATCACCGCTCCCCTAATTTCCTACTTTAACCTTGCATCGCGATAATGATTTGTGTTATATTAATACAATGCATACGAGAAGTGCGTTTCAATCCATCTACTTCAAGTTTTCAGCCATCCTCCTCACCTCATCATGATGAAAGCATCAAACCACTCCTTTTTCTTTTTGTTTACACAATTTCATCTCTGACATTTAGGATGGCTAATCAGAGGTTTAGCCACTGCCCTCTACGTTGTCGGATGTAGATGAGTTGATATGTAACTTCCATCAGCTTTGACTTGGAAGAAGGGGGTTGGGTTGGCACCATTTCCTATTTCCTATTTCTGATTCGCAAACCAGTACACGGGATATTCCTCAATATCGGCGTCCCTACTCCCTACTGCTTTCTCACCTGTCCCCCATTCATGCTTTTCCACCGCTTTTAGTCTTATTATTATGTCTAATTCTAATTACCCCACAATTTGGAGCCTCTCTTCAATATATTTTAATCATTTATTAAATTCTCATCTCTTTCTTCCTATACTAAAATCTAGATCTATTAATTTGGGTTTGGCACTTTGCCTCCCTTTTGTCCATTTTCTCTAATATTAATTTACCCATTAAAGATGGATCGTGCATATTCAAATGACGATAATTATTGTACGAAAAATAATAGATTATGCCCTAACCCACTTTATTTATGTAGCATGTAATGGTTTCTAAATAAGTGTAAATTGAATTTTTTTTTTAATTGCTGTATTCAATCAAAAGTGTTATTTCATTCAAGAGAGTGTCTCAATTAATATAGATATAATCTGTAAGTTTAATGGAAAAATATTAATATTGTTAAAAATTAATTATATAAATTATGCTTACTAGAGATCGAACCATCAACAAAGGTCTTATATGCCTTATCTTAACATACTTGATATCATTTTTGTTGGGGGAATGGACTCTTTTATTGAAGTGTCGTCCTTTGAACAATTGACCCAAATCTTAAATAGTCGATATTGTTCTCGAGATGTCTATGCTCGATTTTAATTATGGATTTTTGTCTTTTTAACTTTGAGAAAAACTCAAAAAAACCATAAAAATAAATAAAAAAACTAAAATAATTTTTTATAAAATTAAAAAGACAAATAAATTATTATCCTTATATTTATCAATAGGGAATTTTGTAAATCAAGCAGTAGTATTTTCGATATGAACTTGAAAGGGAAAATAAATAACTAAATAGGAATCCTTTATAAGTAGTTTGAAATTTCATATTTCTTTTAACTGATAGACAACAACGACAAAATTAAGTTATTTGTTAAATATTATCAAATCCAATTGGTATAATTAGAAACCACTTTTCACACTAATAAAACAGCACATTAGGAGATGATATTTTTATTTTCTCATCTTTATTTTTTTTTCGTTAAATCAATATCTTTTATTCGGGTTTAGTATCATTAAAGGCTTATTTTTAAAATTAATTACAAAAATAGATCATTTTAAAAAATAATTATGAGTATGGACCAAAAACATAAAAACGCACTTATGCGACGTCGTTTTCAAGGGATAAAAAAAAAATTACTTAAACGTTTTTTTTCATTGTGTCAGGCAAAAACGCCCTAACATGGAAGCATTTTTCAAAAAAGCACCCACGTGGATGCGTTTTTGCCCATGTTTTGCCCCAACGATCACCTTTCCGACTGGCAAAAGCGTGTCCATGTTTGCACTTTTTTATAAAGCGCTTCCACATCTACATGCTTTTACCTGACACAAAGAAAAAACGTTTTTGTAAAAATATTTTTTTAATTTACCTCCTAAAAACGATGTTACATCTTATTTGTGGAAATAGATCGCCAATTGTTCTCTAGTTTGACATTAGTTAACTAATTTTTGAGGGGTTTAATAATTGGCCAAGTTGGCTCTAACATTTCTACCCAATTAATATTTCAATCTAGCTTTATTGACCCATTTCTATTCCTACCGTCGACTTGCTTTATCGACCATGAAAATGAGTGATAGTTACCAACTTTTATCAAATATCAAAATCTAAACCAACCATTCTTGCTTAAATTCACTTCTCATGTAAAAACTTTAAATAAAACTAGATTTTATCACGTGAAAGAATTTTTTTTAGAATTATCATTATATAGAGTGATAATAAATTTATATTTTAATTTTATTAAACACATATTTGATTTTTAAATTTATAACTTTAAATTATTTTATTCATAAAAAATATGAAAATATAAAAACACAAAAGTGTCATTATAATAATATTAAATTATAATCTAAAAAAATATTATTTTTATAAATTTATAATTAGATTAGTGAACTGATTAAAAGTAAGACCAACTTAATAAATTATTTAAATATAATATAGATAGATAAATATCATTTAATTTATTGTTAGTGTATCAAATATAAAATTATAATTAATTAAATGGAATTATATTTATTTATTTGGCATTACAAAGGCTATTGGTATAATTTATTTTTAATTTATTTTTCCATTTTTTTACATAAATATAGTAATTTGGACTTGGAAATTTGAAAATTGTTTGCTAAGTATGCTATGAAGTATTTTTGTATGCTTAGATACTTTAAAACCGAAATTTCCTTATTCAATGATTGTAAATATTAGTATATGTCTGCATGAAATATTTTGACAATTATTTTTTATTAAATTTTATAATTTTTTATGATTTTTTATAATTTTTATAATTTTTTGTGATTTTTTAAAAAATATATCAACTTTATAATTTTTTATGAATTTTTATAATATTTAATAAATTTTATTAGTTTATTTTTTAATATTTTATAATTTCTATTAAAAAAAATGACTACCACATATTACTATTTGATTGTTTTGTTAATTAATTTTAACGATCAAATATAGTCAAAAACAAAAACTGTTAACAGAAAAACATAATTGATTTCTTTATTAATAGCAAGAGCTCAATTGAATGAAAATTAAGTTAAATAACTTAATTGATTTTTTTGGTTTTTTCTTAAAGGAATTTTTATAAACATAACCTTTTTTTTTAAGTTACAACATACGATGAACAATTATTATCAAGATTAATTATTTTTTAATATACTGCTGTGATTACATAGTAGTATCTATTCATATTTTTTTAATCTTTTGACAACACACATTTTACACACACAGGTACTCAAACCCAGGACTCTTAGGATGAATAACATCCTCTTTTTCACTGGAATCACTCGTTGGGTTTTTATTATGATTAATTATTATTAACACAAGATTTAATAACTAAATTAACAAATAAATTTATTTAATATAGTTTACATATATTATTATTGGTGTAACGAATTAACCAGACACCAACCCAATAAAAAAATTATAAAAATATTATTTCGTAATTAAAATAAATTATAATCTTTTTACATTAAAAAAAACAAGAAAAATACGTTTGCTGAGGTTTGAATTAAAGTCAATTGCATTTATAAAATTTTAATTTAACACTCAATTAAAATTTTGTTTCAATATTTTTATATATTTTAATTTTATTATGCGCACTTTATTATTTTCATCGATTGCATATATTAATAATGTATTTAATTAAATTGATGTCATAAGTTAACTTAACACTAATTCAAGATTGATGATAATACCATAATAAACAATTTAATCTAATTTTTATCATTTTAATATTATACATATATGTTATTTATTAGTTAATTTCGAGTTATACATTTCATTATTTACTTTTAAACACATATTTATATTTTAAATAATTTTTATATTAATATAAATAAAACATAAAATATCAAAGGTTGGAAGTTAAGTCAAAGCCTCGTAAAATTGAATTTATGGTTGCACAAATTCTCATAAAAAATAATACCCATTTATAAATCTGGCAATCATATCTGACAGCTAGATTTCAAGTACCTAATCCACCCTTTTAACACATATTTTATAATAATAATAGTAATAAGTTTGCTTATTTTATTAATAAAAAGGAAATTTAAAATGACATGATCCGATCACCTTTTGGTCTACGTATATTGCACCCCTTCACCATGTACGTTTCTATATAATACGCATGCATCTTCTCCTTCTGCTTCTGATATGCATGCATCACATTATTGGATTAATTTGTGTCTAAATTGATACATTCATGGATACATAAGTTTTAATAAATTAAATTCATAAAACTTATTATTGAGCTTAAACAATAAAATCATATGTAAATTATTTTTATTTTTTCGAATTAGTATTTATTTTTTTTAACAAGTGGTACTTAAACTATATTTCGTTATTTAAAATGGTAATTAAACTATACCTTATTATCCAAATTACCTCAACCGTTTAAAAATTCTTAATCAATTATTTTGTGACACACAACAATCCATAACTAATTTTTTTAAAAAATTTAAATAATATTTCTTTAAGCTTTTTTTTAAACTAATAAATAATTTTCTCTTTTATTCTTCACCCAAGAACTCCGATGGTGAAAAATTCAAGAACTCATTGAAAACTCATTCAAACTCAATTTCCAACGAAAAAACCCAAATTTCAACGAATTTCTTTTCCTTTTTAAACCTCAAGTTCGATTCTTTTCTCACTCAATTCAAAATTTATTTATTATTTTTCCATTTTTTATATACTTTGGATAAAATAATTAATGTTTGATAGATTTCTATAATGGAAAAACCCCAGATAAATCATAAAATTTAAATACAAAGAAGAAGTTGAGTAGGAAGAAAAAAAGGTAAGAGGATTAAACAAATTTCTCTAACAGTTAAGAAAATGAGAAATTAGACTCCACAAATAAAATCAAAGGGTTGACAAGTGTCTTATAGAGCTATAGTAAAATATTAAAAATGAGAGACACGTGTCAATTTTTTAAAATTATTTGTGAAATAAAAAAGTACACTATAGTATATCAAATACTCATCCTAAAAAAACTTTAAAAGAGAAGAAAGAATTATGGAGAGGTAGAGAGTATAAAAAAATTGAAAAGTTTTAATTTAATTAAAGAAAAACTATTTTGTATACCGCCTGTGGAGTTTTTTAGATTCCACAATCGAGTTGAAGATTTACATGTGTCTTGTAGGTTATATTAAAAAATTAAAAAAATAAAATTTCTTTGGAATCTAGATTTTGTCATCGAAAACTGGGTTCATATGAGTTTTTCTACAAGTTCTTGAATTTTTCATTATCGAAATTCTTTGGTGAAGAACAAAAGAGATGAATATGTTTATAAGTTTTTTTTTAAAAGCTTAAGGAAATAATATTTAATTTTTTGGTTTGGGGTTTAGTTAAAAATTGTCAAGTATCACAAATGATTGGCTAAGATATTTTTTGAACAACTAGGGTAATTTGGGTAACGGAGTATAATTTATGTATCACTTTGGGTAACGAAGTATGATTTAGGTGCCACTTCTAACAAAAAAAAGTTTAGATACAAACTTGAGAAAATGGATATAGGTTAGGTACCATTTTGTGATTTAAGCTTTGTTATTATTGAAGGCATATTCATGGTCAACTTTGGATGACTTTTTGCATGAGATCTTGGCATATACGTGTTGTTTGATTGGCATATCCGTGTTGTTTGATTGGCATAAGCTCATATGGCTCTCTTGACTTTCTATCACGCTTTGAAACGTATCAATTCAACATTCAGAGCTTTATGATGTTTTTTTAACGTGGCATACATAAGAATTATCATGTAGATGACACATAAACATTTATTTAATTTTATTAAAAATTTAAAAATAAATTTTATATATTTTTGAATTTTTAAATTTCAAAATAAAAAAATAAATATTAAATAAAAATTGTAAATGTGTCATTTGTAGTAAATGTGGTGTAACAAATTATATTAAATATATATGGGTTGAATTAGGCATATATGTTGAAAAAAATTATTTGGTAAAATAGGTTATTTTTTAAAAAATTAAAAAAATAGGTCGATTTTGTAGAAATTGTGTGAAAGTGCGTCAAATTGGATGTGTTTTCTGTACAGTTGACAGGAAAGTACGTCCAACTAGACGCGCTTTCCCTTTAAGTCGCATTTTTTGACTTTTTTAATATAATTAATTTCTTTCTTCAGATGTTTAAATGTTAGTGATTTTGTTTTCTAGTCTCAAGTTTGATTGTTCTTCCACTCACATTTGAATTTTTTATTCCAAATTGTTTTAAAATTTTTTTATTTTTAAGTAATATTTTAATATATCAATTCCCTTGGTTAAATAGTTAAATAATAATGATTTTATCCTTAACTCTTAAGCTCTACTTCTCCCCTAAACACATTTGTAATTTTTATTTCATGTTGTTTTAAGTTTTTTTAATTAATAAATATATTATTTTTAATTTTTTGTTTTTAATTTATCTTTTTAATTAATAACTCTTTTATTTATAAATCAAATAATAAATATGTAATTATATAATAAAAAATAAATTTTATATATACATCATTATGTTAAAAATATTTGAAATTAATAACTCCTTTGTATATAATATAAACATCACCTAATTTTTTTGATATATTTTTCTTTATATCATATTTATATGTCAAATATTTATTTTCTTCACGTATATCATGGGTATGGTGATTTTTAATATTATAAAATAAAATAATTATTTTAGATATAATTATTATTTTTATATGTAAAATATTTCAAATATCATTATTTTTCATTTACATTGTGGGTATGATATTCAAATATTTTCATATGTGAAATATTTCAATTAATTATTTTAAAATATTAATATATTTATATGTGTAATATTTCAAATACACATACAAAAATATATAATACTAAAATTTACTACACTCATTATATGAATTGAAAAATAAATATTACACATATAAAAATTATATTTACTAAAAATATTGATATTTTCAATAATTATTTGATTTTATAAATAAAATTGTTATTAATTAAAAAATAAATAAAAATTTAAAAATAATATATTTATTAATTAAAATTAAAAATTTGAAATAACATTAAATGAAAATTATAAATATGTTTTAAAAAATTAAACCTAAAATTCAAAAATAAAATCATTATTATTTAACTATTCAACTTAATTATTTTTTTCAAAAATACAATTTCTTTTTAAGTTTTTTTTACTATTTTATTTATTTATAAGTGATGAAAATTGTACTTGTAACCAGTGCCGCATGGCGTAGTTTATGCGTCAGATTGCCACGTTAATGGCATCACTTACAGGTCGCGTGATTCTATACAGAATTATACTTTTTTCTGTGAGAGTTAGGTAAAATGGAAATATTAGATCAAAAGTATTATTTTTCGTCCGTTCCCCGTTGAATTTGGGCAGCGTTGGAAAAAGTGGCTTAAATCAACTCGTTTTGCTTTTCAACTAATGCTTATCGGGTTTTGACCGTCTTGATGTGGAAGTGGTCATCTCTACATTCACAACCATTGTTTATACTACAATCTTCTACCTAAACACGTAACAATGCAACGAGTTAAAAATAAATAATGTATTATTATTTTATTTTTTATTAATATTGTATGATTTGAAACCTATCATTTATTAAAAAATAAAATACAATGACAGAATAAATAGATTTATGACGACTAAAGACTGAGGGTTGTGTAAGGCCCTAAAAATAGGTTTAATAGTTTCTGATAAATTTATTGAGTTTCGAGTGAAAATTAAGAGTTAATAGAGTTTATTAGTAATTTTTTTTAGTTAGCTTAATTTCATTTAAAAATTTTAAAATAATATTTTAGAAAATAAAAATATTTTTAGAAAAAATTAATTTTATAGTTTTAAATAATTTTTGGGTAAAATAAATATTTTGGGTCAAATTAAAATTTAAAAAATTTAAAATGAGGTTTAATTGGAAGAATTTAAAATATTAATTACATATGACCATTTTGCAAAACAAGGGAAATATTTGAGTGGTTCTATGGCAAATTACTCATATTTTCGTATTTTTGGAGGGAAAGGATTATTTTGTAAAACAAGGGAATTGTGAGGATGGCCTGATGGAAATTTCCCAATTTTTGAAAATCAGGTAAGGGTTTTTCAACTTAAAAACACTGCAACCTCCTCACTTCACACACAATTTTCACCCGATTTCTTAGCATTTTCTCTCCTTTTTCTTTTTCATTTTCGAAGTTCACATATCAAAGATTAGATATATTCTTTTATTCTCTCCAAATTCTCCAGTAAAGATTTTCAAAGTTGAGAAAAATTTATACGAGTTTTTCAAAGATCTTGGTCCAATCTTCAATATTGGTGATTCCGGATCGATTGAAGGTATTTTCTCAACTTTAAATTCATTTTAAGGTTGTTTTTAATCATTATTTTCAATCTAAATTGATCTCTTAGCTCTTGAACATGAGATTCATCAATGGTGAATTCATGATTTTGAGTTGAAATTCAAGTTTAAATGGATATATAAGCTCAAATCATGTTTATTAAGAGGTTTTTGATCAGAAAAAAAAACCAAACTAATTTGGTTAATCAATTTTAATAAATTTGTTTTTAACTAAGAAGACAAGTTGATTTTCCGGAAATTATGAAATGGTTTATTTGATAAAATTGATGCTTAGGTTTTGTGTTGATAGATTAGAAATGATGTTTAAAAATTATATTTGGTGCAGAGAAGGTCATTTAGGGGTTGAAATTTGTGTTTCGGCTAAAACACGAGTTTTCGATAAGGTAGATTGGAGAGATGTTTCAAATTTATGTAGTTCATAATTTTTCGATTTTCTTGTTGTTAATGATAGCTTGTAACATGTATTTTATCACTGTTTAAGCTCTATTTCGAGGAGAGGCCACTATTAATCAGAATAGAGTTCCAAATACAGTTACTCGATACACTTTGACTTGAGAAGCAAAGTGTGAAGGTGAGTGGTTTTTAAAAGCAATTGGTAAACATGTCTATTTACATTCTTAATTGGTGTTTTGAATTGTGTTTCTAGTGATTCAATTGTATTTCAAGTGATTTAGATTTCAAAATTGATTTTTAATTTTATAAAAATATATTTGTAAACTATTTATGGAAATTGTGAATAGTGTGTTTGGTATGATTGATTTGAATTGAATTGATTAATAATTGGAGCATGTATTACTGTATATTAAAGCACTTGATGATGATTTTATGATTGGTTTTGTAACGATCCGAATTCAGGGGTGTCGAAAAGTGTATTTTCGAAACTCCGTATTTATGAATCGGTCCTGTAAATATTTCATAAAAAATATTTTTGGAAATAAATTGCAAAATAATTTATTTTCAAATAAGTAATTTTAACTGTGTAGTGTTTAAATTAGGTACGGAGACTAAATTGCATAAGTGGTAAAAATGCAATTTATGAAAAGATTTTAATTGGAAATAAATAGGAAAGACTATTATGGCAAATATCCCTTCCAAATTTGATTAGTGTCATTAGGTGAGGATATGTGGTTATAATATGTTTGATTAATTAAAGTAAATAAAAGAAAATTTAGAAATGAAATAGTTTGAGTTATAATGGGGGTTGTTGAAATAAAAATATCTTTGTTTCTTCTTTGTGAGTTTTCGAATAAAAGGAAGGGGAAGAAAGAGTTGGAGAAGCTTAGGGTTTTAATAGCTTCAAGCTTTAATTTAGTAAGTTTAAATTAGTATTTTTTTGTAATTTTTATATTTTTAAAATCTCGATACTTTAATCTAATTGATCCATGTTGTATTTTTTAATATTGTCAAAGATATTAAATACTATCATTATTGAGTAGATAAAATTTTAAGGATTAATTTGATATACTTTGAGTTAGAAGAGAAAATGGACTAAATGATGAAATTAATTATTGACTTCAAGTAGTGAGGACCAAATTTGGAAATGTAGTAAATTAATGTAAAAATGAGAAATTGGGAGTTCAATTTAGTTAGAGTAAAATTATGTGTATTAATGAATATGTTGTATATTTAATTCTGTAGCTAATGTTGACTCGGACTCCTCAAAAAGGAAAGGCAAAGACAAATTCATCGATGAGTAGCTCGCAATATATGGTTGATGTTTCTATAATCTAAACTAATTTATGAAGTGCCACGTATTTAATTAATTGCTCATGATAAGTAATTAAGGTAAGACTTTTTTACTCAATGGGGTTGATTTGAATCAATTGATGATATAAGGATTAAAATGTATATTCCTCTATGTATAAATGTATGAAATGAATTTGTGATATGAGAAAAATTTATGATTATTACTGGATTAAATTTTAATGTATTTATGTTGTAATCAAAGGCAAAAATTGAGATATTGTTTGGTATTAAATTAAAATGATTATCCTATTAATTGTTCGGGTCGAGTCGAGTCGAGTCGAGTCAGATATGGATGGAAATAGAAATGTTATGGAATGTATATTGAGAATCAAAATGAGATGTGAACATATATAATGATATTATGACATGTGTATACATGTATTGGTATAGTGTGAACTAATGTTAAATTAAATCCTTAAATGTATTTATAATTGCTTAAATGTTTAGATTATTGGAATACCAGTAAATTATACTCAGCATAAGATTTGTTTTTCGTGCGCAGGTTAGGTGCTTTTTGGTATATACGCGACTTGACATCCAAAGACAATCCAGCACTCAAGTGTTAGTGAGTTTTGTTTTATTTTGAGTTGGCATGCACCTAGAGGGGGTCGAGTGTGTGTAATGTGGAGTCATTATTGAGGATGTCATGTATTTGTTAGCTTTTATTATTGTGAACATCCTTGGTATTATTGGAAATTAGTTAAATGATGTTTTTTTATGATGTTTGATTGGTAATGTCATGAAATTGTCAGCTTGTTTCGATAGATGTATTTTAGTATCGGTAGAATTTTGATGGTTATTTTTTGTATCGGTAGAACACATCATAAATGTGATTTTTTTTAATTCATTAAATTAAATGTGAAATTATGATGTTTTGATGTTGCAATGCAGTTAGATATTTCAGTCAATTGAATGTCATAATTGAGCATGAAAATATAATTGAAATTGTGATTCATATACTCGAAATTTGATACATTATTTACTTTGGTTTAAGTATATTTTTTGGTGTGATTTACTTATTGAATTTATGGCCACTCACTGAGCTTTTTCAGCTCACACTGTCACAACTTTGTGCAGAGTTTTCTAGCTTTGGGAAGTTGAGGAGCAAGGGCAAGGTTGATCCAAGTTTAAGGCTACTTGGTAATATAGATTAAGAACTTTTCTATAGATACATTAGAGGGTATTGTGGCACTCAATTGGGATAATTTGATACACTTGTAATGAATGTTTGAGACTTACATTTGGACATTGATTTTGAAATGCTATATTTGTTTTAATGTTTGATTTGTTGGTTAAATGTTGAGTGTATTATTGTATGTTGCTAAGCGATAACATGATGATTGAAGCATGAAATTTTTACTAATACATTTTAATTGTAGCTTGTCAAGGAGTGGATAGCTTTGCGGCTAAGGTAAGTCCATTGTATGATTTAATTGTTGTTTGTTAAGCTTGACTTTGGATGTTTAGATTATGTATACATGTTATTTATTATATGTAATTAGATTAGTTATAATTGTATGTAAGATTAAGGAAAAATGGTTAATTAAAATGAATTTTTAGGGGTTTCATAAATTGATTAAAAGAAGATTGGTAAACATTTAGAATTAAAATCGAGATTGTTTAGTTTTAAGTGGTAGAATGCCCAAAATGCCCTTAAGGTTAAATCCTTAAAAAAAAATTAAAATGGTCCACAAATAGCTTCCGCAATAAGATTAGATAATTATTAGTTAAAATTGAGGTGTTATAAGGTTGGGGTGTGTTTTGGGTGGTTTTTTGTCGTTGGTTGCTAATGTGTCACCTCGGATTCGAACCAGTCCGTTCCAATCAGGTTTGGAGTGCCACAGGTTGACTCATGCCGCACAAGTAAAATCTGTATAGAACTACACTTTTTTTATTTGACATTGATTAGAATAAGATTTATCAACCCTTAAATAGATGTAGTCAAAATTGTTTTTATATCACTCAGTTTTCAACATTAGTGAATTTTTCCTCGTCTGCCCGTGGTTTTTCCCTGAAAGAGTTTCCACATAAAATTTGTGTGTTTTAGTTTTCTTTTTTTATTGCTTATGATCGTTTTATTGTCATTATCGACGTTTATTATAACATTTCCATTTAATTTTTCGTGTCGTATTTTTTAGTTTTTGAACTTAATTTTTTATCAAATTATCTCAAAATAGATGAAAAAATTAATGTTTGTTAACTTTGCTAACATGGTGTATATGTAAATTTCCACATGATGACACGTCAGTATTTCATTACTTTTTAAAAATTTTAAATATTAAAATTATTTGAAACTTATAAAAAATTATATTTTTTAACAATTTTAAATTTTAATTAATTAATTAATTAAAATCTGTTATAAACGCAATCTTTTTCACTATCCGCAAAGTGTTCATTTTTTTTAGTTCAACGTGCGTCTGGCTTGTTTACACTTCCTGACATAATTTTAATTTAAAAGCAGAGAAAATAATCACAAAATCAGATTTTGTATTTCTATAGTAATACAAAAAAAAACAGTTTTTCTTCAACCATGCAATGTATCTTTCCTACTTGTACATGGAGTGTATGTAATTCATACTTCAAACAGATTTGACTCCATTATTTTCATCTTAAATTCTGTCTCTCAGCTTTCATTTCCCACTCCTGTTCATTTTAATCCTTTGCTTTTTCTTTTTTCTGCCAGAGACCAAGGAGAAATCATTCATGTTGTTGATCTTTATTAAGATTATTATTGTAAATCGAGGGGTGTTTTTTTCTTAGTAGCCTGAATCAAGAAGAAAGTGGAACAAAACAATGGCGTCAGCTCTAGCTGGCGATGATCTATTAGCAAGGTCGATGAGCAGCGGAAGGAGCTATCGAAGCTGGACCTCAGCCAGCTTTAGGGAGGTTTGGCAAGCACTGCCGGAAGCGTTTGGCAAGAGTGGACGTCAAGATGAGGAGGAGGAGGAACTACGTTGGGCGGCCATAGAGAGGTTACCCACGTATGATCGGTTGAGAAAAGGGATGTTGACACAAATTCTTGATAACGGCAAAGTGGTTCACCATGAAGTTGATGTAGCTAAGCTTGGAATGCAAGCTAAGAAGCAGTTAATGGCCAGTATGCTGAAAGTTGTTGAAGAAGATAATGAAAAGTTCTTGAGAAGATTAAGGGACAGAACCGATAGGTAAGTTAGCCAATGTACATATATCGTTTTAGGATATTGATCTTATTTGATTTGATTGATTGGGTTTTGATTGGTTTAGAGTGGGGATTGAGATTCCAACCATTGAAGTTCGGTTTCAGCATTTGGAAGTTGAAGGAGATGTATATGTTGGAAGCAGAGCTCTACCTACTCTTCTCAATGTTACCTTGAACACCATGGAGGTATTTTTTTTCTCAGAAAAAGTATCAGTTCATACCTTAATCGAATTTGAAACTATTGGACTAAAATTTGATATTTTTATTTGGTTTATTTTGATTTCTGTGTTTTTAACATTTTTTTCAAAAAATAGAGCATTCTCGGATTGCTTCGGCTTGCACCATCTAAGAAGAGAAAAAATCAGATACTTAAAGACGTTAGCGGCATAGTCAAACCTTCGAGGTTATTTTTTCCCGTGAAAATTTATCATGTTGTCATTGTTTATAGAACTTTGTATGAATTATCAATTAATATTTGAATGAAAATTTTCAGGATGACTCTACTTCTAGGTCCTCCAGGAGCTGGAAAAACAACGTTGTTGATGGCACTCGCTGGAAAGCTTGATCGTGATCTAAGGGTGACCTTCCTAATCCTACTTTATATATATGGTTTCATCTGAAATATCATATGATCTCCTAAAAATAACTTCAACTTGGCTTTGTGTAAACAGTCATCTGGGAAAGTCACTTATTGCGGTCACGAATTGAATGAATTTGTTCCTCAAAGAACATGCGCTTATATCAGTCAACACGATCTTCACTATGGCGAAATGACAGTGAGGGAGACATTGGATTTTTCGGGACGATGTTTGGGTGTGGGTACCCGATATGAAATGCTTTCGGAGCTGTCTAGGAGAGAGAAAGAAGTTGGAATTAAGCCTGATCCTGAGATTGATGCTTTCATGAAAGCCACTGCAGTTGCTGGCCAAGAAACAAGCTTAGTCACTGATTATATTCTAAAGGTTATTATTCCTCTTTTTTTATCGCTTAGATACACAAATTAAAAAGTAGTAATTGACTCTTGTAAGAATTTGTAACAGATACTTGGATTGGATATTTGTGCGGATATCATGGTCGGAGATGATATGCGTCGGGGTATTTCCGGCGGGCAAAAGAAGCGTGTCACCACAGGTATATTTTCTCTAACAGCCTTTTTGTCTATCACTGTGGCATTTTTAGTCTAATGGTTATTTTCGATTCGACATCAATTGTAGGAGAAATGTTGGTCGGACCAGCAAAGGCTTTATTTATGGATGAAATATCAACAGGATTGGATAGTTCAACTACTTTCCAGATTTGCAAGTTCATGAGACAAATGGTTCATATCATGGATGTAACCATGATCATTTCTCTTCTACAACCAGCACCAGAGACATTCGATCTATTCGATGATGTTATCGTACTTTCAGAGGGTCAAATTGTCTACCAGGGTCCACGTGAGAGTGTCCTGGATTTCTTCGAATTCATGGGCTTCAAATGTCCTGAAAGAAAAGGAATTGCAGACTTTCTGCAAGAAGTAACATCCAAGAAAGACCAACAACAATACTGGTTCCAAAAGAGCCTACCTTACAGATATGTTTCAGTTTCTGACTTTGTTAACGGCTTCCGTTGCTTCCGCATTGGCCAACAACTTTCAATGGATCTTAAGGTTCCTTATGAAAAAACTAGTACCCACCCTGCTGCTTTAGTTACTAAAAAATATGGAATTTCCAATTTGGAACTGTTCAAGGCGTGCTTTGCAAGGGAATGGCTCCTAATGAAGCGAAACTCGTTCGTGTACATTTTCAAGACTGTCCAAATAACAATCATGTCATTGATTGCCTTGACTGTGTTTTTAAGAACTGAAATGCCAGTTGGATCCTTGGAAAATGGTCAAAAATTCTTTGGAGCCTTGTTTTTTAGTCTAATCAATGTGATGTTCAATGGAATGGCGGAACTTGCAATGACGATTTTCAGGCTACCAGTGTTCTATAAACAAAGGGACTTCTTGTTTTATCCCGCATGGGCTTTTGGTTTGCCAATTTGGGTGCTTAAAATCCCACTCTCACTTATGGAATCAGGGATATGGATTGCTCTAACATACTATACAATTGGCTTTGCTCCAGCTGCTAGCAGGTAAGTTACATTGAAAGCAATCCTTTTGTTCCTATTGATAATCATCTTGTTATTTCATCCTTTGACTAAACACCATTTTTTGGTGTAATCTCCAGGTTTTTTCGACAGTTCTTGGCATTCTTTGGCATCCATCAGATGGCTTTGTCGCTCTTTAGGTTCATTGCTGCAATAGGAAGAACAGAAGTGGTGGCAAACACCTTGGGTACCTTCACCTTGCTACTGGTTTTTGTACTTGGAGGTTTTATCATTGCCAAAAGTAAGTGGTTGTTGACCTCTCTTTGTCGCTATTAACATTTAGCTTCAGTTTAAACATCCTAAGAGTTATTACTTGCAGATGACATTGAGCCATGGATGATCTGGGGCTACTATGTTTCTCCTATGATGTATGGACAAAATGCCATCGTCATGAATGAATTCCTCGATGAAAGATGGAGTGCGGTAAGATCGTCAAAGTCTTCTGCATTTAGTTATATAAACTTGGGTTAGTCATTCATAAATCATTATCTTACACATAATGGATGCAATGCCAGAACAATACAGACCCCAGAATTGATGCACCAACAGTGGGGAAAGTTCTTCTCAAGACCAGAGGCTTCTTTACCGAAGAATATTGGTTTTGGATTTGTGTTGGAGCACTCTTTGCATTTTCCCTTTTCTTCAACATTTTATTTATTGGAGCTTTGACTTTCTTGAATCGTAAGTGACCTTCTTAATTTCATTTTTACTACATTTACAACTTACATTTGATTGGGTTTGAATAAATTTTCAATGTGGGTTTTCAGCACTGGGTGGTTCCAAAGCAGTAGTTGTCAATGAAGATGAAAAGAAGACTAAAAACCCATACTCGGGTGGAAGAATACCAGAAGGTGATTGAAATGTTTTTGAGCTTCGAGTTTTTTATTCTTCCCATCTGTTCGGAAGTGTATAACTTTTCTGAATGATTTACAGGTATTCATATGAAAGCAAGAAACTCTTCTAACAATCCTAGAAAAGGCATGGTTTTGCCTTTCCAACCCCTTTCACTTGCGTTCAACCATGTTAACTACTATGTTGATATGCCTGTTGTAAGTTACTTCATGTTATCTAAGAGACATTGAAAACTTTATAAGCTGACATTTTGTTCATGATATTTTTGGTTTAATCATGGTTTCTTTACCAGGAAATGAAGACTCAAGGCATCGAAGTAGATCGTCTTCAGCTGCTACAAGATGTTAGTGGTGCTTTCAGACCAGGAATATTGACAGCGTTAGTGGGTGTGAGTGGTGCTGGAAAGACAACCCTGATGGATGTTTTAGCAGGGAGGAAAACAGGCGGATACATTGACGGACATATCAGTATCTCAGGTTACACCAAGAACCAAACAACCTTTGCTCGTGTCAGCGGTTACTGTGAACAAAATGACATTCACTCCCCACATGTCACTGTTTACGAATCACTCTTGTACTCAGCTTGGCTCCGTCTTGCTTCCGACACAGACACCAGCACTAGAAAGGTTTGTAAAAACATCTGTAAAGATCACTTGTTCTGAAATCATATACAGAGTTCCTATTGTAAAAGTATTTTTGGAATTTATCGTTAAATAGATGTTTGCTGAGGAAGTTATGGAGTTGGTCGAGCTCAAACCACTAAGGAATGCTTTAGTTGGTCTTCCTGGAATTGACGGCCTTTCAACTGAACAAAGGAAAAGGTTGACAATAGCCGTAGAGTTGGTTGCTAATCCTTCTATCATCTTCATGGATGAGCCAACTTCAGGGCTTGATGCCCGAGCTGCAGCCATCGTTATGCGAACAGTGAGAAACACTGTGGACACGGGGAGAACTGTTGTCTGCACAATTCATCAGCCTAGTATTGACATATTTGAAGCATTTGATGAGGTGAAGAACTTGATGCACTCATTTTTTTCCAGGAACTTCACCACTTTTCTGTTGTTTTTTTTTATTTCTATTGCCTGCTTTTCATTGAACTTAGTATTGTGCTTGTTGCAGTTGTTGTTAATGAAAAGAGGAGGGCAAGTCATTTATTCTGGACCACTTGGTCGCCATTCTCACAAGCTTATAGAATATTTTGAGGTGAAACTTATTGTTAGGTAACTCAATGACAAAGTTGAGCAACATAAGCCAGTTCTAAAGTTGCATCTTCGAGTGCAGGCCGTCCAAGGGGTTCCGAAGATCAGAGATGGATACAATCCAGCGACATGGATGCTTGAGGTCAGTGCTCCATCCGTCGAGGCTCAATTGGATGTGGATTTTGCTGATATTTATGCCAATTCATCACTTTATCGGTATGTTCAAATGCAATGCCAAAGATCAGGCAAATTTTCTCCCTTTTGATTGGCCCATCATTGGGCTCAATTTCTTCATTTTACAAACTTTCAGGATTAACCAAGAACTTATCAAAGAGCTCAGTGCACCAGCACCTGGCGCCAAGGATCTCTTCTTCCCAACACAATATTCTCAACCATTCTTCACGCAATGCAAGGCTTGCTTTTGGAAACAACACTGGTCTTACTGGAGGAACCCTCAATACAACGCCATCAGGTTTTTCATGACAATAGTTATCGGCATCTTATTTGGTATTATCTTCTGGAACAAAGGACAACAGATGTAAGCATTATTTTTTATCATAAAAACAATGTGTTTCTGCAAAGGGTGACGGAAAAGTTTGGGATTAACCAAAAGTATTGTGATAACCAGATCAAGACAACAAGATTTGATGAATCTTCTCGGAGCAATGTATTCAGCTGTGCTTTTCCTCGGAGCAACCAATGCTGCTGCTGTTCAATCTGTTGTTGCAATCGAGAGAACAGTCTTTTACAGGGAAAGAGCAGCTGGAATGTATTCTGAATTGCCTTATGCATTCGCTCAGGTAAACATTGTTCAGTTTTGTACAAATGAAATTCATTGGTTTTCATGACATTACCATTTAATGGTGGACTTAAGAACTATCCTTTATTTCCTGCAGGTGGCAATAGAGATAATCTATACTGCAATTCAAACTCTCATTTATACAATACTTATTTACTCGATGATAGGATTTGAGTGGACGCCAGTGAAATTCTTATGGTTCTACTACTACATATTAACATGCTTTATCTACTTCACCTTGTATGGGATGATGGTCGTCGCTCTAACTCCTGGTCATCAAATTGCCGCCATTGTCATGTCATTCTTCCTTAGTTTTTGGAACTTGTTCTCTGGTTTTCTCATTCCTAGGACTGTAAGTCATTTAAAAGCCATTAACTAACTACCCTTTTCTACTTGAAGGGGAAAGATGTGCTAAAAATTGCTTCTTATTCATCGCATTGCAGCAAATCCCTATATGGTGGAGGTGGTACTATTGGGCATCTCCAGTGGCTTGGACACTATATGGCCTTGTGACGTCTCAAGTGGGTGACAAGGACGGTCCTCTTGAGGTCCCTGGGCGGCAAAATATGACCGTAAAGGGCTTCCTTAAAGAAGATTTGGGGTTCGAACATAGCTTTCTTCCGGCTGTTGCCGTGGCTCATGTTGGCTGGTGTCTACTTTTCTTCTTCGTATTTGCCTATGGTATCAAGTTCCTCAACTACCAAAGGAGATAGATAAGCTTCGAATGTTAAATTCACCAAACCATTACATTAACTAACCGGATTAAACTCCATTGAAAACAACTTGTAGTTAGTCGATGGAAACGATAGTTCTATATTCTTTTTACATAAATGCAGCGCCAAGATTTTGCTGTTGTAAGACAGAATTGAAAGGCTAAAAGAACTGCCTCAAAATAAAAGTGAAGAGCAGCTTTTCTTAATTATCCCCTATTCCACCATTGCTTCAAAACTTATTTTTAAGGAAAACCCTTCAAAGCAACATCGTAACATATATATGTTTGCTAATATGACAGTTAAAGAACACTAAGACATAAAGCTAACATACAGAAAGTGCGAGCAACTTACATAGGAATGTGTTTTCAATGTCTAAATTAGTTAAAAGAGTTGAAAGGGGAAGAGAAAAAAATAACATTAACAAGTGACTAAATTCAAGTGCTGATATAGCTAATTTCAGAAGTAGAACCCTTAGGCAACTGACGCAGAACACTAGTGAGTGATGAATTAGATGCCTTGGCAAGAGGTTCTCCCATGGAAGCCACCTGGTTCGAAGCTGTCCATCTTCCCATGGCCTAGTTCAACGGTGGCTGCTGATGATGATCCCTTTTGCTGTCACCATTGCCTGTAGACAGCTTCAATGACACATCCAAGGAGGAATTCCCGGGCATAAAAATCGAGAGGCATGCGGCGAAATTCGTGGGACTTGCATTAGTTCCATTGTTGTCAGGGTCTTGTAGTGTTCTGGGCCAATCATCAAAAAAACGTCTCAAAATGTGACCATCAGACCTGTCATCGACCTCATTTTGGGCTTCAAAAAGACCCTTGGGTTCAGTTTTGGACTCTGAGGAACTGCCAGACATAAAGGAACGTTTTAGTGCAAAAATCAAGCAAAAACAACAAAGCAATATAAAGTAAAAGAAAGTAGTTGGGGTTAACTTGTGCAGAACTTAAATAAAATTGGTCAGATCTTGATTAGGGTCCTACTCACTACCAAAAATAATATCAACACAGCCCTTACAAAAGATACTTTGGAATCCAAAGTTCCACCAGTTTCATTAAATATGTAAAAGAATCCATATCAATTCAAATTCAGATACAGCTGATTTGGGAAGTGCTTGAAAAGTCAAGATGTGTCTTATTCTGGTTTGTCTTTCCAGTCAAGATGTGTCTTATTCTGCAGATACGCTTTAACTTAACATGAAGATTACCCTGCATTTACACGCCCCATCAATCCATCCCCCAACTAAAAATTCCATGTCTTTTCCCAAGACAATAATAAAAGGAAAACAAGTTTATATTGGGTTTGTTTGTTTATATGTAAAATATTTTTTATATTTTTTTTGCGTTTGTTTCATAAAAAAATTGATTGGTCAATGGAAAATCATTTATTTTTTTAAAAAGCGTAAATTATTTTTCAGAAAAGAGCCCTCCATAGATAGTTTTATTTTTGTATAAAAATTGATTTTCACCAAAAATATATTATTATATTGATAATTATTTTTATTTTTAAAATTATTAAAACATTAATATATAATATTATATTTTTCAAATATTATTAAACATACATATTTAATTATTTATATTTAGTCATATAATAAATTATTAATTTAATTCATTATAATTTATTATTTTAAGAAATTTTAACATAATAATTTTAAATAATCTTCTTCATATATTATTAAAAATATTCAATAATAATATTTTAATAATAAACATTTATTACAATTATAAATATATTAATAATAAATATTTTATAGTATAAAGGTTAAAATATGTCATAAATCTATGTACTCTTCATAAATTTACAATTTAATCTCTGTACTTTGATTTTTTAAGAATTTAGTCTCATTACTTTTCAAATTTAAAAACCAAGTCCAATTGTTGACATTGTTAAATTTTTTTGTCAATTTTGTTAATGTCACATTTTTAAATAAAAAATACTTGATGGTCATGTAACTAAAAAATAACGTTGTAATAAACCTGAATTTAACATTTTTATATATAAATTCAATTCAATTAAACAATGAAAAGATAAAAAAAAAATCTCAAATATATGGTTGCTTCATTAAAAACAATTTTTATGAAATATTTTTTAAATTTTTGTCAAACAACAGAAAATATTTAACACAGATTCATCCAAGCATAAAAAAATATTAATTTTTTTCAAAAAAATAAATTATTTTCTATAAAATAAACATAACCTTATTCTTCTTCCTATTCAAGTACATACATAGAAGAGATATGAATGCATCAATTACAATTTATGTGAACATACGCTTTCTTTTCATACATGAAGTGAAAGAAAGGCATACAACACTACACGAATAGTTTTACATAAGAATATAAATGAATAGTTACATAAATTTTACTATTATTTGTAAGAAGAAGAAACAATCTTGGATCAACTGCACTCACCATGTACGGATCTCGAAAGGAAATCCTACAACTACGACCAAAATCCACGTCACTTCTTTCGTCTTTACTGGAAAATGAATTAAAAAACAAAATAAAACTACAAGGGTCACATGTCCGAAGCAGAGAAATACGTCAGTCACTGACACAAAATGGCAGAAACAATGTCAGTAAACACAAAGTAGAGAGTTTATAATATTTTATATTATATTATTTTTATATATAATATAATTCTATAACTCATAAAAATTAAATTTATAATAATATATATTATTATTTTAATATATAAATTAAAAATTTAAGATTACTGTATAAAATATTATAATAAATAAAAATTATATAAAAGTATTAAATATTAAATTAAAATAAATATAAATATATTTTTAACATTTAAGAAAACAATATGAAAAGATAAAAAAATAGGCTTAAGTTATTTTTTTATAAATATGAGTAAATTTGAATAAAATTTTAAATTTATATTTCGGATCAAATAAAATTTATACAAATATAAAATATTTTAATATTATATTTAAATTCGATCCGAATCTATTCCAACCTAATCTATGAACATTTTTAATTATATGTTCGCATGCTAAAAGTTAACTTGTTTAAGAATTGATATATTCATTTAAATTTAAAAAGGTGTACAAGATTTTATAAGGATAAAAATATTAAATCAAAAAATAAGTTTTGAGAAAGAAAATTAAACCAACATGAGTTAGATTCAACTCAAATATTTTTTGACTCAAACTTAATTCGATTCGACTCAGTTTCTAATTTTATAATATACTATATTATTTTATTTTTTTATTTTTTTGAAGAGATTATATTATTTTATTTTTAAATAGGATACTTATTTAATATACAGGTAATGGAAGTTTTTAACTTCACAAATAGGATTGAGATTTTGTCACATGTCCTATTAATTTATTTATTTTTTTAAGTACACATGATAAAATTTTAATACTATTTGTAGAGTTAAAAATTTTCATCACTCTTATACCAAATGATTATTTTTTTACATATTATGTAATTTATAATATATAAATTAAATCTATAATAATATGTAATACTATAAGGGAAATATTAACAATTTGTTAAGTTGCTTATAATAAAATTTTAATAAATGAAAAAATATATAAAATTATTAAATATTATATTATAAATAATATAAATATTTTTAATTAAAAAAAATATATGCAAGCTTAAAATAGGTTTGAATCAATCATTTATAAATATAAGCAGGTTTAGGAAAAATTTTAAACAATTATTTTGAATAAAAACAAATTTAAACAAACATATATTATGTTAATATCATGTTTAAACTCGACTCTATCTTTACAAACAAACAAGAATCTCATTTTATAAATAATTTTTGTTCTGCGCCTTTGTTTAAACATTGGTTCTATTTTGCTAATGATGATCAATTTATATCTCAGACATTTTAATTTTGTATGTTTGTTGGAGCAACTATTGCAAAGCTTGTTGTTTGTACACAAATGGCTTAGTGAATTATTATTAATTAAATGCCTTTAATTAATAGTTAAATCATTAACTATAAAATTTTTTTAATATATTGGTGTGATTACATAGTAGTATCTGTTCATACATTTTTAACCCTTTGACAACACACACAAACCTTGCACACATAGGTGCTCAAACCCGGATCTCCTAAGATTAATATCAATCTCTTTTCCACTAGAATCACTCCTAAGATTAATATCAATCTCTTTTCCACTAGAATCACTCATTAGGTTGCATTAATTTTGAAATTAAAACTTCTCACACATGTATAGAGATATAATATTTTCCATGTAACATCATTTGTATGCATTAAGCTAATAAGCTATAAGAAATACTTTGCATTAGCTTTTTTTTTTGGAGTAAAATATTTTTTATTTTGAGATTTTTAAATGTGTGATATATGTTCAATTACTTTATTATAACGCAAAAATAGGTATTTAAAAAAAGTTGAAAATATATATTGATTATAAATCTCTTTCTATTATTAAATATTTTGAAGTAATAACTGAAGATTTAGTAATGACATGATTTATCGATTATTATAATTTTGATGAAACAATTTTCTCAACAATAGTGGAAGGGGATACACAACTAGATGAATTAACTACTTTGAATGGATTATCATTATTTTATATAGATCCTCGTGCAAAGTAATGCATACCAAAAGTGGAAAAGAAAAGTTATTTTATTACAAATTTGTTGCCATATATGTTTACTAATCTTAAGAGAGTAACCAAATCTCAAATACTAACTGAAAATGCTCTAATTTGAATCGATATGTTAGTAGGATAACTTGTTAGAGCAAATGAAAGCAAGTAATGCTTGAAGCATGTTAGATCAATAAATTTCAAAGATAAAAATATTGTGAAAGAAAAACAATAAACAATCATTATGATTATGATTATATAGTGGAGGTGACTTTCACTAAAAAGATTTAAGACATAATTAATTATAAAATTCTAGAAGAGATTCAAATACTTGAAAATGAAAATATCTCAATAAATTTGGTCACAACGAGAAAGAAATAGAACCAAAACAAATATATATATATATATATATATATATATATATATATATATATATATTTGTCGACAACATTTTTGCTTATAATATTGTTGCAAAAATAATAATATAAAATAATGATCTTGAACCTGCATATGTTGAAGAATGTAGAAATAGAGAAAATTGACTAAATTGCAAAGATTAATTCAAATAGAATTGAACTCACTTGTAAAACGCGATTTTTTTGGACTTGTAATCCAAAAATCTAAATGTGTCGACCTGTAAGATATAAATGGACATTTGTGCAAAAACAAAATGAGAAAAATAAAATTGTAAGATATAAAGCACGACTTGTAGCACAAGAGATTTCACAAATGATTAGAATTGATTATGAAGTGACATGCTCTCTTTTGGTAAATTCAAATGCATTTAGACATGTTATCAATCTCGCAATACAAGAAAAATTTGATATATGTTTGATGGATGTTATTACAACATATATATATATATATATACATATGAAAATCCTTAAAGGATTTAAAATCCTAGAAGGATACATGATTTATCAAGAAAATTGTTCAATTATATTAAAGAAATCCTTGTATAAATTAAAACAATTTGAACATATATGGTAAAATCATATTAACAATATTTGTTGAAAGAAAGTTATAAAAACAATTCAATTTGTCTATGTGTTGTTATAAGGAGAACTTGATAAAAGATTTATTATACTTAATGTTTATATTGACAATTTAAATACTATTGAAATTCTTATGAAGCTTCAAAATGTAGTGAATTGTTTAAAGGAGTAATTTGGGAAAGGTCTTTGAAAAAACAAAGATTTGTCTCTGGTTTTGTAGTTTGAGTATTTAAAAGGTGGAATTCATGTCATATCAGTCATCTTATATAAAAAAGATCAAAAAGAAAGTGGACATTGATAAAACACATTCACTAAGTATTCTAACGGTAGTAAGATAGTATATGTGCATAAAGAAAAGAAAAAACTCATCGGTTCTAAAGTACCATATTCATAGTGTCATGAGGGAATTTATACACATAACGGGATATAGTATTTGTTAGTAAAATTTAGTTCTTCTCCAACATGTAGATGTTAGAATATAATTAAGTACATATTTAGATATCTCAAATAGACAATTGTACATGATTGTTTTACTCAAATGATTCACAATCTCAATTAGTTGACTATGCTAATGTTGGATTTTTATCGAATATGCAAAAAGAAGATCTCAAACCCAATATTTATTTGTCTGGAGGCATAGTCATATCATAACGTTCAACAAAATAAGTATCAATGAATGTCTCTTCAAATCATGCAAAAATAATTGCAACATGAGACTACCTAAGAGTATGCTTGGTTAAGACTAATAACCCAACATATTCCATAATATATGTAATTAACCTCTACATGAAAATGTGTCAATTATCTTATACAAAGATAATACAACAAAATATATTTCACTAAATTTATTGAATTTGTGATAAAATTTCAATCAATTCCAATATTTGGAAGAGTGGTATACAAATTTGAGATGTCAACTGGTTGTCTCTCGTTACAAAACATTACTTTGTTAGAGTCATAAACTTTTTTTCAACGAGCTGTAAATTTCATATTTGCTGTTTTTACAAATCAAATATTAAAATAATTAAAAAAATTAATTATAATTATCCTTTTTTTTAAACACAATAATTTCAAATAGTTGCATGGGCTAGGCCCTAAACTCAAACTGAATTTAATCTTAAGGCTTTAAGCCCAAATTACTTTATTGGATCAAATAATTACCCATCTCAAGTTCTGGGTGGGCTTCAGTTATAACTATAACTGCCTCTACTCTTTTTCCTTTTCGGGTAATACTGAAATTATTATATACATAAATTAAGTGTTCTAATCTCAATAAATTATTACCAAAATATTGATTCGCTTTCATCTTATTACATTTGAAACATATCTTAATGTGTTGTAAGCTTGATTTGGTGAAAATTATACAGCTTTTACAAAACTTTAATTATATATATTCGAAATTCGAGAAGCTGAAGCTGGAATTCTCAACTTTATCCTTTTATTTTTGTTCCTAACAAGTTTATTTGATAACCAATAGGATTAAATTCTTTTCTAGAAACTTCTTCGAAAGAATTTCCTAAATAACATGACAACCCTGTTTGGTAATTCGCTTTGATTTTTCCAATAAATTCCCAGTAAACTATTTCTTGAATAAATAAAAATGATACCTATTCATTTGTTTCTTCAAGAAAGATATATATAGTTTTATTTTTTTTAAGATTAATATAGTCACAAAGTTGTACCTAATCGTCATTTTAGTATTTTGTATCAATTTAGTAACTAAAATTTTAAAACGCTATGCACGTTACTCGAAAGTCCAATTCCCTTAAAAAGAAAAAGCTAATTCCCAAAGTGCCACGTTGTACCAATTTTTTTAAATAAATTAATGAAATAATAAATGAGAATTTTTCATAAAAATTCATAAATTTTCGAAATAAATTTTAAAAATAAAAAAAAATTGTTTATTCCAATATATATATAAAGTTTAAAAAATAACATTTAAAACTCATTCATTAAGAACATCAAGTAATATCATTTGTACATGCCATTTACTTCAAAATAAAGTACCTAAACTTAAAATCTTCCAAGAGTGATGTGATGAAAGGTCCCCTAGCTTGGTTTTAACTTCTTGTAGCTATTTGTACCTACGCGTTAAAATAAACGCGTTAAGCCGGTAAAGACTTAGTAAGCACTACAAGCATAATAGATGATTTTTTATTTATTGCTTAATTTTATCAAACATTTAAATACTCATGCGTATAAAATTTTTAACCTTTCTTGCATGTAACATTTAACTTACCTTAATGCCACCATAACACACATTCATTCTCATATTCCAACTTACCTCAATGGTAGATTTTACATTTTCATCCCTTTTTCACAACTTAGTCATTTTAGCCACATTAGTTCACTTAATTATCAACATTTAATTACACATACACATATAGTACTTATCTTTCTTGTATTCATCATTTCACTTACCTCAATGTCTTAATTTGCACATTCTTTCACTTTTCACAATTTAGACATCATAGCTTTCTTAACCATAGCTCACTTAGCTTATTTATCTACTTGGGCCATAGTCGACTTCTATAGAACCTATCAGATATACGAAACAAATGGAGAGTACCGAAGCACTAAATAGAGAGCACATAAGTGTTGGGCAACAGAGAACACACACAGTGCTAAACAGAGAGTACAAAAGTACTGAGCACACAAAGTGCTAATTAGAGAGCACACGAAGTGCTAATAACAGAGAGCATGAAACGTGCTAAACAGAGAGCACACACAGTGCTAATAATCAGATAGCACAATACGTGCTAAAACAACAGAGAGAGCGCTAGTGTTCCTTAATGGCATGCCACTAATATCACAATAGTTCTAAATAAGTCTACTTGGGCAATATCACAATCAACATCATTTTTCACTCTTTATTCATCACATACTCAATTTCTTTCACACATATATCATCATATATTTCTTTTCCTTATTTTCCCAATAACTTCCACAATATCACCCTTTTATCAATATTTATAATTATTCACATATTATTTCACACATATATTTTTCTCACATATTCATCATTATATACCTCTTACTTTTATTTTCACCTTAAATTTCAAAGTTGTCCATTTGAGTCACAGTCACTAAATTATTTATATCTTGAGCTATAGAATTCGAAATTAATATCTGCTAGATGTTTCTGAAACTAGACTCAAATATCTTTTAACCATAAATATTTCAGAATTTTTACTTTATCCAATTCGTACAGAGAATTCTTCAAATTTACCCCTTCTCTGCAGCCTGACAGTTTCGACCTTTCTTTACTAAAAATTAAATATCTTTTAGCACAGAGATCTAATGATGTTCCTGTCTATTTCTTTTGAAAATAGACTCATTAAGGATTTAACCATATAAATTTCAGTCTCAAATAATTTTTCTACATTTTTCTATGACTTTTCAAAATCAGAACAGGGGAATCTCGAACCTACTCTAACCTTGTTACTCAAAATCAAATATATCTCAGAATATACAGCTCCGTTTCTACCACCATTTATTCTATATGAAACTAAGCTCGATAATATTTAATTACATATTTAATTCAACCTCTAACTCTTTTTATACAATTTTTGATGAATTTTCAAAGTTAACTCACTGTTACTGTCCAAACTGTTTTAATGAGAATACTTCCTTTCTCATGTTTCTTTGCACTAAATTTCATTTAATCATACATAAATGTCATGCTTATAATTAAGAATATCATATTTTCTCATTCTTACCATCATTAATCATATACTAAAATTATAAACATATTAATTTAATTGTTACTAAGTCTTTTAATACTTGTAGTACTTACCACAAAAAATTGGTATAAGATGATTTCTTCTCTTCTTACTCCTTGCTCTTCTCCTTTCCTTTCTCTTCAAATTGGTCTTTCTCCTTCTTTCCTTTTTCTTCAATTTCATATAAACATATATCACACACATAAGCTAAAAACTAAAATTCAATAATTCTTCATGCTAGATTATGGAACTATACATGTATGTCATGAAAATTTAATCATTACTTACCTTAGCTCTTGAAATCCCAAATTCTAACAAAAACTTTATGCTCTTTAACACTCCAAAGTAAACTTTACAAGAAGATAAAAGTGGCTACTAGCTTCCTACTATGTCTTTCTTAAAGAAATTTCAAAGAAAATGGAAAATTTTGAAGTTTGGAGGGTTTAACAATGGTGGAAGGACCTAATTGGAATAAAAGCAAAAGTTGGAAATGGGAGATATAGGCATGGACGGTTGGTTATGAGAAGAAAAGATGATATTCTCATCTTTTAACTTATTTTTCATCTCTCAATTTCTCTAGAATTTTCCATTAAAATATCTCTCTTTAATAAAAATGGTAAAATTGCACTTTTAGTCGTTGGGCCATTCAACTTTACACTTTGGCTCAATTCATTGCTTCCGAAAATATCTTCCACCAAATTACTCTTTTGCCCCTTCTTAATCACTATAATTCCCATAATGACTCATAATTCATTTTGGCTAAATTTCCATTTAGTCCTTTCTTCTTTCACACAATTACTAATTAATCCTTAAATTTTCCTAATCTTCTTATTTTAACTACATGTTCTAATTCTTGATTCAACTCCAATACTATTCCAACTCTGATTCAAAAACGTGGATGTTACAATTCGTCTCACTCACATTTATAATTTTGATTTTATGTTGTTTTTTAATGAATATTTTTAATATATTAACTTCCTTAGTTAAATGGCTAAATAATAATAATTTCATCATTGAAACCTAAGTTCAGTTCTCTTTTTCTAAATACATTTGTAATTTTTATTTCATGTTGTTTCAAGTTTTTTATTTTTAATTAATAAATATATTATTTTTAATTTTTTATTTATTTTAATTAATCTTTTTATTTAACTTAAAACAACATGAAATAAAAAATATATAAAAATGAGTGAGAGAGAAATCAAATCTAGGATTCAAAGACAAAGCACTAATATTTAACCATTTGACTAAATAAATTAATTATATTAAAAAAATAAAAATTGCGACTTAAAGGGAAAATTGATAGGGTATAGTAAAATATATATACTTAAAAAAAAGACAAATGTCAATTTTTTAAATCTGTTTGTGGAATAAAAAATTATACGATTAGTGTATCAAATATTCACCATTAACATTTTACTTAATATAAAATTTTCACCAAAAAAAATATTGAATATGAGAAACATATAACTACTTATCATTTAATGTTGAAAATTATTATGTTGATTTTAATTTCAAAAGTCTTGTTTTTGAGATAAACTATTTCCTCATTTTAGTAAAAGTTAAAATATTTAAATTATTATCATTATTTTTTTATCTAAAATTATTCAAAATAAAATAAATAACATCATATTAATAAGATTAAAATTATTAAATAATGAATTTTCAAAAATCAAAATTTACTATTATCAAACAAAATATTATACTCATTCCTTAATTTTTATTAATGTATCAGACAATTTTATAATATAAATTCTGTGCTTATAAAATTCAATATTTAATTTTTTTAGCACTTACTTTTTTCAGTTTATTAAGCATATCCTAAATTTGCCAAAGATATAAAATATTATAAAAAGAGTTAACTGCACCCTACATCCCTATACTATAACTTTCATTCTAAATTGGTTTCTAAACCTTAAAATATTTTAATTATATCCCTAAACTATTGAGGTTATATCAATAAGGTCATTCTTTTACTATAATTATTAATTTAACCGGTAAATAAGATGTCAAATTTTACACGGCATAGTTTATAATGAAAAGTTTAAAGAGAAATGAATATTATAAAAATATTGGTTTTTAAGTTTTCAAAGTTTTTACAAAAATTTTATTGCTCACTATTTTTTTCGATTTTTAAATTTTTACTTTAGAACTTTCATTTTAAATTATATCATATAATATTTGACATGTCTTTTAATAGATTTAATAATTAAAAAACTTAATTGATATAATATTGATAGTTTAAAGATGTAATTAGAACATTTTAAAATTTGAGGTCGAATTTAAATGGAGAGTCCAATACAATTAACTCTTAAAAATTGGCAAAATAAATAGTAGATTACACCAAAGATATTAAGATTTATTATTTTATTTTTTTCATTTAAAAGAAAAGAAGCAAGTATGTGATGAACAAAATAAAATCTAAAGTACTACAAAAATTAAACTCAACAGGCGATGGTGATCCAAATGTGGTTACGGAACATGATGTGACTCTGATGTTCGTAACCTCTTGGAAGGAGAAACTGTTTGGAAAAGATATTTCTAAGCCTACAGATTTGAATTTTATGAACAGTGAGAACCTTGTTTTTTCGGAGGGAGATATATTCTGTTGATGGTATTCTGGCGATAGATATTTCAAAACGAATCTAGAAAATTTTAGTTAAAGACATGGAAACCACCGTTGTTGTCAAATTTCTGGGACGTAACATAGGATACATAATGCTTCATAGTCGGATCTCAGCCCTCTGGAAGCCGTCTCAACCTTTTCATCTTATGGACGTTGAGAACAGTTATTTCTTGGTCTGATTTTAGAGTAAGGAAGATTATGAATTGGTCCTTACCCAAGGTCCATGAGTGGTATTCGACCATTACCTCACAGTGCAGTCGTGGACAGTTGATTTTAACCCACTGAAAGCTTTCCAATGTTTGATTTTTGCAGGTATCTAGGCTATTGTACTGTGTTGGATGGTGAACTTTGAGGCATATTGGATGATTTAAATATTATTATGGATCGAGGATTTGAATGCGTCTTAATTAAAGCAGGTAGTCTTGAAGCTATTAATGCCAGACAAAAAATTTATCTATGAAGTTTCAAGTCTAATTTGATTAAGAGAATTCATCAACTTTTGTAAAAAAAATCAACCATCGAGATATTCAACGACTCTCAACAAGTTCACAAGTGATTTAGTTAAAATGATCCGTGATACAAAATCTGATGTGCCTATTTTACATTTAAGGGGCTAGTTTAATTTTTGTATTTGATGCTATTTATTTCACTAAAAAAAATTAAACTAAAAAGAAGACAACCAAAATACGGTGGTTTAAGAATCTAAAAGATGCAGTTGGACATGGCTATAACTGTAACCCCACCTCCCTCACAAATATAGAATTAAAGCAATACATTCATATATTTAGGCGCACTTTCGAAAAGAAAATAAAAAATCTCTGCAACCCTAAAATATATTTATAAAGAGATAAACCTTTTTCCTTAGTATGAGATGCAAAGGTGGCTCTGACAGCAAGTCATCGGTGTTCCAGTTCCCGCCCCCATATTTTGCTTATGCTGCCTGCCTACCTGCCATTCATTTTTATTCTTTTATATATTTTAAAATATTCTATTGGACTCGATGTGGATTCAAATATTCATTCCTTCTCGAAATATATAATATTTTATATTTTTTAAAATATGCTTGCTCTTTTTTGAGTTTTTAAATTTGAGTAAAATAAATGTCAATTTTGTGCTGTTTTTAAAAAAGTTTAAGAAAATAAATTGATTTTTAAAATTTAACATTATCATTTAATCTTAAATATCAAAATTTTAACATTAAAAAAAGTGAGAAAATTTGACAGCTAAGGGGCTTTGGTACATTTAGCAGTTTAATATAATTTTATTTCTAACAAAATTTGTGGTTTTATCTTTAATAATATTTTGTATTTTGACTATACTCCATGAAAGCAATAGGGGGAGAAACTGTTTACATATATTGGAGATTGGAGAATTGATTGGATTTTAGTTGTTTATTGGAATAATTTAAAGAATGTAAGTGTTTATAGACCTAGTAAGAAAATGAAAATGTGTGGAATTTGCTAATATTATTATTATTGTAAATAGAATAAAACAAAAGTCGTGCACGCCTGGTGACGTCTAATAGGTTTTGCGCTTTAAAGGGCAAACGTTGGATCAGGAGATTCCTACGCTCAAAATCAGTTTGATGGTAAGATCCTGACCGTTGAAGATGGATGGATGGCTTTTACTTTTAGCTTTCTTGTTTTATGTGATTATTTCATTTTGAGAAGATCTTAAATTCCAAAATCATGCCGCCACCACCCCATTAACATATGAAAAAGAAAAAAGCTACAGAAATAATTACAGCAAAATTCCAAAAAAAAAATAAAAACAAAGGGAAAAGAGAGTGTTGAAAGCCCAGAGTGGAAAGTAGGTCATATTTGTCAAAAGTTTAGCTTAGCTGCCGCAATGCACCCCCTAACCCTCTCCATTTCATTGCTTTTTGTTGCAGCCGATCCCTTTCCTTATCTACCCCTTACCAAATCATATATAAAGTTTTTGAAAAACATAAAATACACGACATGAATCTAGATTGATCGGATCTAATAATTACCTGGCTTTAAAAAGTAAGGTATTGCTGTTAAGCTTGCCCTAACACATGTAGAATAAGCTACACAACATAGGTCTTTAATTATCAATATCCAACGCAACAAGTACAGCCTCTTTTTATTCATTAAAAACACACACACACACACACAAATCTTCTTTAATTTTGGTACGATGCTACTCAGCGTTTTAATTTAATAGTTTCGCATAAATTTAAAAGAAAAGAAAAACATCGGTGTCATGATGAAGGACATTTCACTCACAAATCTACTAATGTATCCTAACGGAAAAAATTACGTGACAAATCAATTTCGTTAAACACATCAAAATGCATGCAAAACAAATGTAGGTTATAATTTTTATTTATTTTTAGAGGTAAATTAATCTTTACGAAACGAGAATTTGGAGGAGGCATTGAAATCGTCCGTTTACCTGCACATATGAAAATTACGCTTTTACCCAAGAAAAGGTCCTAAATGCACCTTTGACCTTTTCCAAGGGTCCAGCTCACCCTTTGGATTCCATTCATCTAAACTGACATTGTTGATTCCATTTATTTCAACTTAAATTAATATTTATTATAACTTTTTTATTAAAACTTTTTTATAAAATATTTTAACATATTTAAATGCGGTTTTGATTTGATCGTATTTTAAATTATATTAATATAAATTACCCTTGATGTTACGATAAATAAGTTCAAATTTTGTCATAAAATAAAATATTTTATTTAATTTTAATCATCAACATTATTGAAAACATATAAAATAATTTATTAAAACTAAATAAACTAACATCTTTCATATCATTCGAATTAGGAGTAAGTAAAACTCGATTTAATTTGAAAAATAAAAAAATTTGAATTTTAAATTAATCAAATCGATTCGAGTTCAAGTCAAGTTAAATTTTACAATTCTAATAACTCAAATAATTCAAATAACAGATTGATGTAAGTACCATTTAAATTTCTGTCAACTTTGAAAATAAACAAATTGGTCTCCTTTTCAACAAAAATTACAAAAAAATTTCAAAATTTCAAATTAATTTTTAAGATTCAAAATATTTATAAAAAAATTCAAAATTTATATTTTTAATTTTTTTAAAAATATATAAAAAAGTTAAATTTTTAAATTTTTTTTAAAATAATAATTTAGGAAGCTAATTAATTATTTAAATTTATCATATTAAGTATCTTATTTTTTTTATTATTCTGTTTTGAAATTTTTTCAAATATATATGGTTTCAAATTTATGTGCTCTAACATAAAATTAATTATATTGTAATAATTTTTTATTTAATATTTAATTTTTTTAATTTAACTCAAATAAATTTACTTTAACTCGATACGATTCAACACCTACTCTAATCCAAACTGTAAAAAAAATGTTTTTTACAGAAAAAGAAAGAAAAGTTAAAATGGAGGGATAGAAAAGGTGGTGAAATAAAATTACTGAATTGATAGAAATGTTAGTTAGTAGGGGTAAAGTGATAGAGAAATTTGAAAAAAACGTTAATCATGTGGGGTTCAATTGTGTTGGGTTTTCAAAATTTCAAGGGACAAAAACCCTTCTTATTCTTTCAGTAAAAGTTGAAATCTTCCCTATCTTTTATCAGAGGTTGGCAGTTGGGTCATTTCACCTTCACCTTTATTCTTTAATTTTTTGTTTCTAATTATATTTTTCTACCAAAAAAAAAGAAAAACCCTTGCCTTATCTGTTTTTTTTACTAATATTCTTGGTTCACAAAAGAAAAGTTTAGGGGGTTAACCATTTATAAGCACTTCTCAACAGGGGAACAAAATAAGAGAGAGAGAGAGAGAGAAACACAAGCTATCATTCAAAAGCAAAAGCAAAAGCAAGAAGATAATAAAGAGAGGAATTCAAGGTTGAACGAGGGTTTCTCTTCTTTTTTTTTTTTTGGTTTTTAAATCTGTGTGAAGAAACTGGAGTTAGGGAAGATGATGCAGACTGAGCAGCAGCCTCAGCACCAAAACCAGTTAACGGTTCAAAACTCTGGGAGTCTCAGCTTTAGCAGTCATTTGTCTAAGGAAGATGAGGAGATCTCAAAGTCTGCGCTTTCTACTTTCAGAGCCAAAGAAGAGGAGATTGAAAGGAAGAAGATGGAGGTTAGAGAAAAAGTTCAGCTTCAGTTAGGCCGTGTTGAAGAGGAAACTAAACGTTTGGCCATGATTCGTGAGGTTTGTTCTATCAAAATTTTCCTTTTTTTCCCAAAGCAAAACGGTTTCCTTGATTTTGACTTGGAAGGTTGAATTTTTAATGTTTAATAGTATGCTTTTGGGGTTTTATTTGGTTAATTTCTCCAAAATACAGAGTTTAGAGGCTGACATAGTGGTAAAAATTCTTGCTAGGGTGGATTTTTTAAATTCTGAAAAAGGGTGTTTCAGGTTTAACCTTTTGATGTATTTTCCTTGTGAAAAAGGAGGTTGTTCATGAGCTTGTTTAGTAAAAAGAAAAAAGATGGACTTATAATGCATTTCTTTAGGAAATTAGCAGCATGATATCTGTCAGATTTGCAGTTAAAGTCTTAATATATATAAAATAAATTGAAATTGTCAGTTAATTTGGGGACTTCCCATCTTTTTCATAAACAACTATCAGAGTTAATAGATCAAGGGTGCCTTATAAAGAGTTTGCTATTTTGAAACATACAAGACTAGCCTCAGAGCTGGTCTTAATTCCATATAGTAATAATAATAGTAGTACTGCTATTTCTCATTGTAAATATTTCAGGAGCTTGAAGCACTGGCAGATCCTATGAGGAAGGAAGTTGCTGTGGTCCGAAAGAAGATTGATGCAGTCAACAAAGAATTGAAGCCACTAGGCCACACCTGCCAGAAAAAGGTTAAATTTCACCATACTTTGAGGCCATTGAACCTTTTTCCATTAATTGTGATTTCTATCAATATTATCAAACCTTTGAGAGCTATGGTGGTATCGAAATATGTTACAGGAAAGGGAATACAAGGAAGCCCTCGAGGCGTTTAACGAGAAGAACAAGGAAAAAGTACAGCTAATCACAAAATTAATGGAGGTTAGTTTCTATATTGTAATGTAAAAAAGCAAAATTAAAGATGGTAAAAATGAAATAAATGAATGGAGGTTAGTGATGAAATGATCTCACCTTGTTGTTATATGTTTTAACTGATTGAACAGCTGGTGAGCGAAAGTGAGAGGTTGAGGATGAAGAAGCTGGAAGAGCTGAGTAAGAACGTAGATTCCTTACACTGATAAGATAAAGCCCTTAAGTTGTGTTTTAACTCATTAGGCTTGTGTGATGTATTTAAGGTTACTTCCATATTTATAAATGGATTGTGTTTACTGCTTTTTTCGGGTTTGGTGTATTGTATGGTGTATTTTCGTCTGTAATTTCATTAGCATTTGATGAGCCTTAGCTGATTTAGAAAGGGAAATGCCCCTATAAACAGGTTTGTAACTAAACTCTTGGTGACTGCATTTGCTTCTCTGGTTTTTCATGCTCAATCTTTTGTACTTTATATAATTTTTTAAAGTTTTATATGTAATTGGAAGTTGGTTGATGGAAAGGGCAACTGTGAGTATGATGATTTTCAATGTTATTCTCACTTGTAGGAAGGTCAATGTACGTAGTGTTATGTACTCCATTTAGATTCTTCAAGCCCAAGGGTCATCATCATGTCCCTTTTTCTTTTTAAATTCAAATAAGAAAGAAAGAGTTAAAGAACTGAAAATCCATAACTATTATATCTGATCAATCTCTCAAAATGTTTATGGAGAAGTAATAAAATTTGATTTCTGCAACAAACAACACATCAATGGGGGTTCCAAAGTTGTCTTCATCAATTTCTTATTGCAGTGATGTTGTAATATAACAGTTTATGCATCCATATCCTTTTCTTTCATAAATTGTGCAATTAAATTTCGAAAGAAGCACTTTATCTTGCAATGGATAGGGTCTGATCCCCAGATGAAATCTGTTTTTAACCTGGAATCATGATTTTTCACCTGACATTGGAAAATTACCGATGAAATATTGCAATTAACATGAAAACACTGCCATCTAGTTTGATGTAATAGTTGGCAGAGAATATATCACTCACACAAAAAGGAAGTGTCATTTTTCGTTTGCCTACACTGGAAGCAAAGTTACCTGTTAAAAGAGAAAAAAACTCAAGCTTTTATGTGTGCATGTGATGCTGAGCTTTAATCAGAGCAATGATTCAACATTCTCAAACAAGCTGCTGCTTGTTGGTGGGGTTAAAGGCAAAAAGATGGAGAGGTAGAGGTAGATTCTTCACTAGTTGCCTAGTTATTGCATTAGTCTTGCTGGAAATTTGAGAAAGAAAGGCACCTTTTGTTTTGGCGTGTATTGGTTAACAAAACACGTCGGAATTATTAATGCAAAACTAGAGTCGGGGGGGGGGGGGGGGGGGGGGGGGGGGGGGGGCATTAAACGAGGGGCACGAGACCAAGTTTTTATTCAATCTTGTGAAGCAGGAGCGGTGGTTTATTAATGACCAATTATGTTTCATACAAGGTTTTAGGGTTTAAGGGAGGGGGGAACATAGCCTACCCAAATTCACAACTTGTTGAGCAGAAAAACCAAGTATTGCAGTTATTAGTGTTGCGAAAAAGAAAAGAAATTGAGAATGGGTTTGTCTATTCCAATATGCTGATTTAGAAGTTGAGAATGTTTAGCTTTGTATGAGTCAAATTTGATGGTTTGAATTGAAGTATCTCAAAATACTAGGGCATTTCAAGTGTTGACAACCCCAACACCCCACTTACAAGTTACATTGACCCATATATCAAATTAAACATCTCTACATGCATTCACACCTAAATAAAATCCACACAACCAAAATAAATCTACGACTTAAAACTTTAACCCATACCCTTTTTTATATAATTAAACCAAGGCCTTATTTGCATCTGAAATAAATAATGGTTTCAGTAGGCCCATTTTGTTGTGTAGGAAATGGCATACTGTTGTCCTTAGAGCTTAGGGTTAGCTATTTGCTTTTGTTGCGTTGGGCTGACGTTTCACGCCCATTGCATTGTTAGGGTTTTTCTTCCTCACGCATCCTCGCTCTTTGTTAAGATTGATTTTGATCATAATATTTTTCAGGTTCAACTTAATTCTACTTTTGAATACAAATAACTTATCACTTTACTTTCAGTTTAGTAAACCCCCACACAAACATTTTTTTTGAAAACTGAATAATAAAATACTAAACAAAACAAAAGTTTTGAGCAGAGGATAATACATGAACCTATTTTGATTGTTTTATTCCAGCCTTGTTATGGACGTATAGATCATAATCCCAAGTCTAATTTGATAATTAAGGAGTGAGGTCATCCATTAGTGGATAATAATATTATCCAAATCCACTAATAATTGCTTCATTATCATATTCTGACCCATTAAGAGTTAAGGGAAGCCTCCTTCTACGCCATATGCATGAACCTAGTATCATCATTATTCTAATCTCATGTTTATGTCTTTTTCTCTTTTCAGTTGCATAATAGCTCCAAATTTAAACATCATATATATCATCATTTGGGTCTGGGGTTAGCCTAGATATGGTCATGGATTTAATTATTTTTTCATGTTAAAATGTCCCTTCATTATTTACGAGGGTGTGTGGAGTAATTCCAAAAATGAAATTCGACAATGCAATGATGCTTGTTTAAAACTGAGATTATTTTCTACTCCAACATTCACAAACCCACCCATTTTAAAATTACCACTCTTAAATTAAATAATTTGATTGCATTAAAAAAAAATAACAATGGAATAAAATGAATATGAATTAAGAATTCAAAGTTAAAATAAAATTTAATTTAAAAATAAATACTCATAATATTATAAATATATTTAAAATTTCTATGTTAATCTTCTACAATATTTTCCATCTTGATCTTTTTTTTCAATATATCTTTATCGTATTGGTTCATAACACCATCCTTATTAATTAATATGTATTTTAACAGCTAAAAGTTTTTCTTTTACATGAAACAAAAGTCGAATAATTTTTAATTTACTCAAATTTCACAAGTATCTACATAAATAAAATATGAAATATGACGATTGAATTGTTCAAATATTATAATACAAAAAAATATAGAAATGTGTGAAACTATTTTAGTGAGAAGAAAATCTATCTACCCATTTCCATATCTAGGTTTGATTTATGTTTTGCAATTCTCCATTTGGAGAAGCTGATGACCAAATGAAAAGAACCCTTTCGGGACAAAGAGCGATGGAGAATCTTTGAGAATGGAAATGTCAAAATTTCCTTTAAATACGAAGATTTGGATTTGGATGAGACATGTTGGGATGGAATAATAAGTCATGCATATGAGTTAGTGTATTTATTTTTTAGAATTCCAAGGTATATATATATATATATTGAGAGATATGTGATTCAAAACCAAAATAACATTATAATATTGATGCATATATTCAGTTAAATTGATGATAATGTAAAATTAAAAAGGTTAGTACGATAGGGGAATACCCACATCATACATTACGTCTCAAGAGAGCTGTTCAAATAGAGATTTATAATTGCTCCCTTAAAAGTTTTAATTCGGGTGGATTCTATTGGTGAACCACCCTTTAACCAACAAGTCAATCACGAAAATTTTATATTACTTACTGGATGAACTAATATTAGTTAATTTCTAGCACTAATTTTTTTTTTTATAATAACTTTTGTTGCTTAATGCACTTTTATATTTATAAGGGTTAAGATTTCGAAAATTTTAATCATTATGGATTACAAAACGGATATAAATGATACCTTAATTTCATAAAAAATTATGTAAATTTTGGATGATAATAAGTGATAATATTCTTAATAGTAAGATTGAGAAATATATAGTAAATAAATAAACAATTAATGTTTGAATTTAAGAGAAAAATGAGGTAAATATTTCAACCTAAAATTGTATCCAATTGCCTCAATAAAACAATGTAATTAAATATTTAAAAATCATTAAATATACAAGGTAAAAAATAATTTCAAATATTTAATAAAATTTCAAATATTTAAATATGTAATTAAGACGTCAATTGATACAATTTTTTTTTAAAAATCATTAAATATACAAGGTAAAAATAAAAAAAAGAGTTTTCATAAAATTTAAATATTTAAATTTGTAATTAAGCCGTCAAATATATATATATAAATTGCACAATAAAATTCCAAATATTTAAATAGATATATAAGGCTAAAATTTAAAATAAATACAAGTTTTCATTTAATACATTAGAGTTGAGGTATTCAAACTTTGGTTAAAATCGAATTAATCGATCAAACCGATTTAATTCGATCGGTGGTCGGTTTTAAGCTTTTTTGAAATTTTAGTTAACTGTTAATTCGGTTCGAAATTGAGTAATTAATCGAACTTAATAAATAATATTATATATTATATGTATTAGCCTATTACTAATTTGGTTAATTTGATCAAATTAACATTATTAGTTTATTTTTTGATATGTTTTATACTTGTTTTAACAAAAAATTAAAATATATAAATTTTGATTAATTCGGTTAACTGATTGAATTAACCAAAATATTTTGATTCGATTAATTATTTTTGAAAAAAAAATGATTCAATTAACAATTAAAAAATTAATAATTTTGATTAATTCGATTAACCATTTAAATACTGGCGTATACTGAAAATATAATCAAAATTATAATTTTGTTAAAAAGAAAGAAAGAATTTACTCCACAAAGGTTGCAACAACCATGGAATCCAATGCAGAGACAGGAGTCTAAGGCAAAGCAATTGGTAGTTTGACTTTGACACTTGCAATCATAATTACTATATTAAAATTAATATAAACTGAATTATAATATTATTAATTCAATTTAATTGATCCGTACGGGTTTATGAATAATCAGTTTAATTTTTTATTCGAAATGATGTATCGGTTGATTGATTGATTGATAATATCGTTTTAGTGGATATCCCCACTCTTACCTTGTTTTGGATGGGCCACATTTGGTGAGATGGCTATTTGTTTGGACCATTTTTGTTTTGGCTTTTGAGGATACAACTGGGATTTCAGTTTGGAGCCATGTTCTTGTAGTCATGTGAGAGAATTTCATTAGGAAAGAAATAAATTTCTGGTGCCAGTCTGATTGATTTTATTGAACATTTACAGGATAACTAAAGATTAATTCCTAAATGTGTGTTATTTGTAGGATAGTCGAATACTGGAACTGCAAACTCTTCCACTTGCATGGCACCGCTGCAGCTTGTTGAATTTTGCACTTATTTACCTCTTTCACCTTTTTATCAAACACCATGCATTGACTTGAGATTAACAGCTCTGGAAAAGGATTGAAATTTGTATTGAATTCCGATCCCTATCCATCTCAGGCCTCAGCCACCAAACAAAGAATATGCATGCTTTGACAGAATTTTCAGAATTCCGATCCCTATCCATCTCAGGCCTCAGCCACCAAACAAAGAATATGCATGCTTCGACAGAATTTTCATTCTTATTTCCCCCTCCCTTGTTGACCCAATTATCGAATCTCATGCACTGCCTCGCCTGCTCTCATCTCTAAATTACAAATGTATGAAGAGTACAAGAATTTAAATCAGATTTTAACTTATTATTTAACATGTTTGAGTTTAAAGAATAACATTTATAATACTTTTTTTCTTATCTTAGACTACTAGTTTTGAACTCCTAGGCTTACAATTTACAAATATTTACCTTTTAAACTTAAATTAATCATGTATAAATCTTTTTACAAATAAATTAATTACGTATAGATGATAGAGTGTAATTACATATTAAAAAAATATAAAAATAAACATTGTCAACTATCAACGGTAGTTCTCGTAATTTTCATCCTTTTGTAAGAATTTAAACAAATAATTGCATACTCAAATTTCACTCTATTCATTTTGCTCATTAATTATATAATACCATGCATTTAAAATTATAAATGATTATTATTAAATAACCTTTCAAAATTACCTTAAAACATATATGATTTACCTTTAAAATGGATTTAGCAGACTTGTTTAATCTTATTCAAAAAGAAACAAAAAAAGTAAACTTGTTTTACCTATTGAAGTGTTAACCCAGTCCACTTTCGAATTTTTAGAACAAAAGAAATTGGTTTATGACATGACAATGTTTTTTTTATCTATTGGGGTTGTTTTGGTAAAAGAACTAGGGAAGTCCTTGTAATTAGGGATGAATTACATTTCGGTCCCTCTACTAAAAAATGAGTAATTTTTTATACATTTTGAAACATGTAAATTAGCTTTCTACTTCACTTCCAAGATGTTTCCCTTGCCATTTGGTTGTTCCACTACCATATATATTTTTTATTTTTCTTGGTTTTTTAAAATAGGGAAGAAAGTCTTGTAAACAAACAATGATTTTTGGGTTTGGACTAGAAAGTTTGATATAATTTTTTAAATTTTTTTGTTAAATTTTTAGGTTTATTACAATATATTTTGAAGTTTTGGAAATTTTTATTTATAATTTTGTTTTTAAAAATATTTTAACATCATTTTTAATAATTTATATTTATTTTAAAGATTTTTAAAAATTTTAGAATTATTGTTAATAAAATTGAAAAAAAATCAAAATAATATTTTAAGTATAATTTAATAATCAAATTATTAATTAATCATTTAAATTAACATGTCACATTTTAAAAATTAAGTTATTTATTTTTTGAAACATGTAAATTAGCTTCCTACTTCACTTCCAAGATGCCATTTGGTTGTTACACATTTTGAAATATATAAAAATTAAGTTATTTATTTTTTCAATAAAAAATTCGAAATGTAATCCGTCTTTAAATATAAGAACAAATGATGATATACAGCTTTTATCAGTTGCTTTTTGTTTTATAATTTCTTTTTAAATCACACATTATTATTTTCTATTTTTTTTTTTCAGTAACTGATGATATACAGCAAATGAATTATAGAAACCCGAGCAACAATGTTTCATTTTCTTTACCTAGCTTCAATAATGGATTTTTTTGTGAGTTTTTATGAAACAGAACAAAGGACATGTTACAATGTAGCTACTAGAGTTTTCTCTTGGGAAACGAAACTTAATGTCTCTCTCTCTCTCTTCTCTCTCTCTCTCTCCTTCTCTTTTTGTATTTTAATTATTTATTTAGCAATTTTTTAGTTAAATTATTTATATATATAGTTTTTTTTAATTGGTTAAATAAGTTTTTTTTAAATTTAAGAAAATAGGTTAATTTAGAAGTAATGTGTGGAATCAATGCTCGAAAAGCATATCCAACTAAAAATGTTTTTAAAAATTATAAAAAAAACACGTTCAATTGAGCGCGCTTTTCCTAACATGTCAACAAAAGTTTGTTAAAGTCAACATCTAAACCAAGATAGTTGTGTGAACAAAAAAGATAAACTTGAATAGTTGAGTGATCATTTTTTAATTTTTCATAGTTAAATGACCCAAAAAAATTTACTAATAATTGGGTAATATTTTGTAACTTTTCATAATTCGATGGCCAAAAAAAAAATAAGTTAGATAACTACTAATGTAGTTTACTGTAATATATCATCCTAATTAGATAAAAAGTGCTAGGTATCTATAATGGTAAGGGGAAGGATGAGTAATACTTTTTTAATAGGCCCTTTATATAAATGCATTAGAGTATTATTTATAATTACAAAAACACTTTCAATGGGACCTATGTGAGTGGATGTATAGCTGCTTTTAGGAATTTAAGGGTTTGACTTTAATAATACTCATGAAAAGGGGTTACAGACATAGTTATAATAGTGTCCTTAGATACTGTGAATTAATTGGTGTTGAAATCATTTTGTGAGATCTAGTCGATTAATAAAATGGAACAGCAAGTCCGATGCTTAGTCCACCATGTAATTTCGATTAACTTTGACATGTTTTTACTAAGTGAAGGCTCAATCATAAGATATATTCGTTTATGCATTTGATTTTCAAGATTATTAAAATTTAGAATATTTTGAAATGTTACATATAAAAAAAGAATTATAACTATTCAAGTATATATCTATTGAATAGTTAAGTTTATTGGTATTAGACGTGATTATGCAAATAGAAATCTATTGAAAAGTTATGTCTATATGAAAAAGACGTATGTCAATCACTCAATGGGTTAATGTGCCACATAAGCAATCCGTTAAAAGAAAATGAAAAATTTAACGACAGTAACTAATGTGTATAATTATTTTATTTAAAATAATTAAATTAAAAAAATTAAATAATTAAAATAAGATAAATCCTATTTTAGAGTGACCACATATATAATTTACCTTAGATTTAATAAGTGTGAGGTTTAGCCAGAGAATTTATCCCTTAAACGTTGAAGCGTGCAGGAAGCCGAATTGGTAAAGAAATAAATAATTTTCCGTTGATGGGTTTCAACTAAATTCTTAAATATAAATAAAAGGCAATGGTGCAAATCCATGGCGCCGAAGACTCTGAAAGAGAAAGAAAAAAAAGAGAATAAAAGCAAATTAGGTGGATTTAATTATGGTAATGTTGTCGTTAAATATGTATTGTACCATGAATTATTTAAATTGGCTTGTTCCCCGACAAATTGAAGTGATCGGGATTATATTATGACATAAAAAAAACACAAAGAGGAATGAGAAGAACAGTTGATGTATAAAACTATTACAGGGTTTGGCTTTGTTTGGGTTGTAAGGATTCTTGAGACCGGTGAAACATTTTGATTCCAGGACATTGTTTTTTCTTGCCTAATCACTGTTTATTTTTTTATTTAAATATTCAAATTTAATTCATTCTCGATTTGGTTCTTGTTAGCTAAATGGAAGAACTATTATGGGAAGCTACGTACTTTTTTTTTTATATACTTTCTATATGTTGAGCAGTGCATAAACAGGGATAATTAGAAGATTTCCCATGCAAATTAACTTTTATAATATTTACGTTTTTTTATCGAAAATTTTAAGTTACTAAAGCAAAGTTTAAGATGACAAATGAATTACTGGTTGGTGTGTCTTGTCTGGTTAGTAATTTATTAATAATTATTATTATTCAAATTTAACACCTAAGATAGGGTGATGAGTTTTGCATTATATATATATTCTTACACTGCTGAGAAAACAATGAATAAAAATATAAATCCAGTTTTCCCCACCCCCCATGCAATAGGTATCCAATGCTCTATTTTTATCCATAAAAAAGAAAAACATTGTCCATCTGATTTGCATACGAGTTCGACAGTAAATTAATTATTATTCTTTTGAGAATTTCTATATACATATTTATATCTAATTGAGTTTTGTATGTATTTTCAATTATTATTATAAGGTTAAAATATATTGTTAGTCTCAATATTATGACTTAATTATTGTACTTAAAAAATTAAAAATTAAGTTCTCTTAATTTTTTATTTAAAAATCTTAAATCTATCATTAAAACTGTAATTATTTTCTGTCCAACTTTGTCAATTAAATATGTTGAGTAGGCTATACTAATATGACATAACATACTATTGACGAAAAGTAATTATGTTACATTAGCAAATTTTAATTAATTTTAAATTAAAAATTGAGTAAAACATATAGAATCAGTGAATAACAATACTAAAAAACTTAAACCACCAAAGGGAAAAGAAAGAAGAAAGGAGTTTTGAACAAAAAAAAAAAAAAGGGAAGGAAAGCAATTATTTGAAAAAGTGAGGAATAAATGATGAAAAAATTTCATTGCTTGAGAATGGATGGTGGTGGAGTACGTAACGTAAATCTGGCACTGGGGCAGGGTGGAGCAGTAGTCACTGCACTGGCTGGCTGTCAAACATTCATTCTTTTTCTTTTCACATTACAGCTGCAAAATATTATAATAATAAAATTTACCGCAAATACCAGCTTTATAAGTTAATTATTGGGCCACGCCTCATGTGTCACTCCTATTTCAATTACTTTTTAACCTAGAGGAGATATAAGCCACACTTAAACTATGCTGTAACATACTTAAAATCTCCTATGGTTGAATGCCCTTTTCGGGATAAATCTCCTCTTTTGCCTTCATCATCTAGAGATGATGAAAGTGAGCTTGGTTTTCCTTATTCTTTTGTTGGATTATTGTGTATTTTAATTCAATCCATATTAAAATTGTGTAATTCAGATCTCATGACTTATTCAAAAAATAAAATAGAGAAGATCTGTGGGGGTAAAAGGTTGCACAAGTAGAATCCATCTAGAACTACTTTTATTTGACAATGATTAAAATAGAGATTAATCTTTTCATCGCGAGAACTCTTTGAAAATAAATAACAGATTAAGAAATGTGTTTTATTTTTATGGACAAAAATCAATTTCTCAATCATACGTTTAAGAAATAAAGTGAGCTACCACCATGTGAAACCTAGTGGATATCGTTTGCTATTATGAATTATATGAAAGCTTAATTCAGTAGGAGGGCCTTAAACTATTGCATTTATTTAAATTAGGTATCTAAACTATTTTTTGATCGAATTAGATACCTAAACATTAATTTCGTTGCAGAAGTTGGCTCCTATTGTTACAATAGCTAAAAAGCTAGTTGCAGCCAATGGGATAGCACCACGACACCATCCTATTAAAATATAAATAAAATTATTTTGTATCAATATTTATATAGGTTTTTAATATTTTAAAAAGTTGTTTTCTCTATGTCTAATCTAACTTGTTTGGTATTTAAAACTTCTTTGATATCAATTTTTATTTTAAAACTAATTAAAATAAATATGAGTAGAGTTAGAATTTTAAAAGTCTACTTCATAACAATTTTAATATTTTGATCCTGCTCAATTATATTTTTTACTTCGCCCCTGAATTATGGTATTGTTATAAAAAAAAATAAATCAATATTAAAAAAGAAGAAGGTGAAAAACAAAAGGGGGACGGGAAATGAGCGTCAAAGATCGAGTCAAGATCCGGGCTCTGTAACTTAGTTAGCACGCGCGCTCCACTCTTGTTTCGTCGTTTTCTTTCCGCTTCGGCTCTCGAGATTCTCTCTTTTCAATTCCTTTTTTTCACTTTTTCGTGAGATTATCCCACTTCCTTACGATATTTTTGAGATCGTCAACGCTTCTGGCTTTAATTAAAATAATCTCCCAAGGTATGGAACAACCAACAACTCGCATTCTAAGCCGGACATCTGTCAGCAAAACCACCTTGTCTGTCACGTGGCTCATACTCAAACGCTGAGTTCTAATGTCTGCTTTTACTAACTGAGTTCAAGGAATGGCTCAATTTTAAGGTAGTTGAAGTCATTTCAGTATGATTAGTCTATTTGGGTATATTTTTTTATTGAGATTGAAAAGAAAAAGGACCAATGGCCAAGACGTGTACCACTAATATTGTGTGTGTCTAGCTGTAAAGTTTAATTTCATATTTGGGGTACTAAGACAAAATTTAATGATGATTAAGTTATAATACTATCATGTTGTAGTGGAACATAATAATATAGAGAAGTCGTAAACAAAGGCTTGATCGCAAGCAATTCCCCTGTTTCTTTTGGCTGATCATATGTCTTAACCCAGTAATTGTTATTAGTTATTAGGTACACAGAAAAAGGACAATCTCAACAAATATATTTTATTTTATTTGACACTGTCAAACAATCAAACACTGTTTTTTTTTTTTTTTGTAGACCCTTTAAACGCTAGAAAACAAACCCAGATTTTACCTTTTTCTTTTTTTAATCTTTATCCCTGCTTAAACATGTTGTCGACAATGGAGAAAGAGATATAGGCAGACACCTGATGCTCTCTTATATAACGTAATAAAATACTCAGTACAGCCTTCAAAACACCTGCAATTTGCAGCCATTTCTCTTTTTACTGTGTAAATCTTATTATTATTTTATGATAATTTATTTATCACTTGTTGCCTCGATCTTGTAAACTCTCCAGATTTGAATCAGGAACTCTCCGCATTCCTTCCTTGTATTTCGTTCTTTACTTTTTCTCCTCTTACCTATATTTGTAGGCCAGCTTGCTCTCCTTCAAAATCTCTACTTTTTGCAAATTTTGCACTGCATTTTTTGTATTGGGTGTAAAGTTGAAACCTCTTCAGCTCTTTCATGCCACCGTTGAAGTCCATTTCTTGTTGAAAATTTTGGTTTGATGATGGGTCAGAAGCATTTGCAGGAGTTACTTGAGGAGGATCAGGAGCCGTTTCATCTCAACAAGTACATTGCTGATAGGCGTTGTCAGCTGAAGAAACCATCACCTCAAACTCATCTCCAACTCAAGAAACCAAAACCCATCTCTCAAACCTCAAAATTCCCTTCCAATTTCTGCAAAAACGCTTGCTTTTTCTCCTTCCATGACTCGCCAGACCCCAGGAAGTCTCCATTGTTGGGGTTTCCATCCCCTTGCAAAAGTCCCAATGCCATTTTCCTTCACGTCCCAGCTAGAACAGCTGCTCTTCTACTGGAAGCCGCTCTCAGGATTCAAAAGCATTCTTCGTCCAAAATCAAACACCACAACAAACACAACGGCGGCACTGGTTTTGGCTTCTTCGGTTCCATTCTGAAGAGGATAACTCACCGTAACAGGAACCGGAAGCGGGAGTTAGCTAACGATGGAGCAAAAGTTTCAGTCAAGGACATTTTAAGGTGGGATCCAACTGTGGCAAAAAACAATCTAAGTCAGAAGAAAATGTCCTCATCAACATCAATATCGGAAGACAAAAGTGGTTATGAAATGGGGTTTTCATGTTCTTACAATGGTAGGCCAAGCAGTGCTGTTTGGTCGGAGAGCAATGAAGAGAAATCCTTGGATACTTCTTGTAGCTGTAGCCAATCCGAGGATTTTGAAGAGATTTTCTTGTCCAAAGATGTTTTTGGAAATAGTTCAGCTTTTCCCTCCTGTGAGAGCCCTTTCCATTTTGTGCTTCAAAGAAGCCCTTCTTTCGGTCACCGGACACCCATCTTTTCTTCGCCGGCGACATCCCCAGGTCGCCACCCAAAACAGGTTAGTACATTTTATTGCAAAATGAGTAATAATTTGATTAATCCATAAAACTGCAAATCTGGGTGTGTTTAAAGCTTCTTCATTTGGGGAGTATTTGAGTAAACTCGTGACTAAGGTGACTGAGTTTCTGACATGCCTGAACTGCCGGCAACTTGGCTGCAAAAATATTTAGCCGGAATTAGATCTGAATTGACAAATATGTCCTCCTTTTGTTGGAAGTTTTTTGTTGTTGTGACAGGTTTTGAGGGTTATATATGTCATTTAGTGTTGTTTTTAATCATTAACATTTTCTTTGTATGTTTCTTGATTGTCCTGTTGATCATGCGTGTCTGACATGCAAATCTTATGTTTATTACGGGTCTGTTCAGTAAGTAATTTATCGTGAGAGACAAACATTTTTATTTTTTGGTCGTAAGTAAACTCTAATTCATTGCCCATTAAATTATGGAACTTTCAACCAAAACCCTATTGAAGAATATTGTTGTATTGGATTGTGACAGGAGAAGGAAAGTTATAATGAAGTAGAGAGCTTAAAGAAAGCGCAAGTAGTAGAAGAAGAAGAAGAGGAAGAACAGTGCAGCCCTGTATCTGTTCTGGGCCCTCCATTCGAGGACGATGACGATAGACATGTGAATGTTGATGATGATGATGATGGGAACGACGGTTTTGATCTTGAATGCAGCTATGCAGTTGTACAAAGTATGTTTTCTTCAATCACTTGGACCCTTCTTTTGCTTTAATTAGTGTGGTCTTTATCTGTTATTCCATATTCAATGCATAAGTTTAATATGATTCATAAAGACAAACATCTTAAATATGATGGTATGTGTGGGATCCATGAAAATTTTGTCTTCCATTTTAGATTTTTAGTTTGCGAGTTGAGCTAACATGAGAGCAGTTGATGAAGCAGGCATCAATATTTGTAGTCATAACTTCATGTGTGACCCACATCTTCAACTATGCTTGTACTTTTTTACTCGTCACAGTTTATTTTTTGAAAACTTTATGCTTTTGATGATTCCATCCATTTAATTAAATATTGTCTGACATTTGAGCAAAGGAGGCAAATGGGTTTTAAACTCAAAAGACTTTAATTGAATTCTGATGCAAATACAGGCATAAAACAAAGAGGAGTTTAGGTTACTCATTTGTCATTGTTTGAATCTCATGTTCATTATAATCACTAGGAACAAAGCAGCAGCTACTGCACAAGCTTCGTAGATTTGAGAAACTTGCCGAATTGGATCCAATTGAACTTGAGAAAAGAACGTTAGAACAAGAGCAAGATGATGATGATGATGATGATGATGATAATGAGCATGAATCAGGTTCTTGTGATGATGGCATGGTCCAAGAAGTAGTTAAAACAAGCTTCCACAATGTCCCAGAAGGCATGAAAAGGCTAGTAACCGATCTCATCGGGGAGGAAGAGACGGAACAAAGCTGCTACGGTGATGGAGAAGCAGTAGCTAACAGGGTTAGGCAGAGGCTGGAATCATGGAAGGAGGTGGAATCAAACACCATAGACATGATGGTGGGACAAGATTTGAGAAGATCAGAGGTTGATGGTTGGAAGAGAAATGAATTGCAGATTAGAGAGACAGCATTAGAAGTCGAAAACGCTATCTTCGGACTACTGATGGAAGAATTGTCGGAAGAACTAGTTTCCTCCTCAACCGGAGTTTGATTCGGAACAAATTTTGAAGCTCAGCTAGGATCTTTTCATCATGTTCAAAAACAAAATAAATATGGTTTCCCCTCAAAACCATATATTAATTAGAGTATAGTCTGACTTATATGCTTAAAGCTGGGTATTATGTATATGTAATCATGTATTTACTGGGATTAATGGTGTTTGGATCCTAGCTTTAGTGACATATATGTACAGTTTCTAGCTCTTCATATATATATATAATTTCAACTTAACATTAATTAGTGTTGACTCATTCGGACCTCCAATTTTATAAAAAAAAAAATCATTTTAATCATTCATTTAATTTTTTACTTTTTTAGTCCTTAAATTTGTGATGTTTGTCAAATGGTGTTTGGATTTTTTTGTTTCTAACTACTAAAAGTGGAGGGCTAAATTATATCAAATTTAAATATAAAGATTAAATGTTAAATGTGAACATAGTAGAAGGATCAAAATTGAATTTGATCATTATTTTATAATAATTAAAAAAAATTAAATCTCAAATATGAGCATAATTACAATTTGGTTATCATCTTATAATGACGGAAAGCAAATAAATTCCAAATGTGAACATAACAGGGGATCAGGATTGAAATTTTACCATGTCTTATTATGAGGGGAAAAAATCGTGGACATGACATGTGTGTTGTTCCTTCTATATTTATATATAATAGTATAGTTTTGATAGAGGATGGAAAAGAATTATCCAGTATTAAAACCCAAAATCAAGTATGAACTGAAGAATTAAACCATGCAACTGTCTTTCCTTTTTTATCATCTCATCATTGAGACATGTTGACTTCCTAAATCCCATCTTTATCATCCAATGTTTTTGAATATCATAACAATTTGGGATTTTTTTTTATTCAGTCAATCAAAATATATAGCCTAATTCAATGAAAATAGGTGGAGAAATTGTTTTATTACAGAATCCGGAATTCCCATAGAGGTAGGGTGAATTGACCGTCATCCTAGAGAGGCTTTAAAAAACATTAGACTTTTTTGAGGGAAAGAAACATGAAGTTTAATTAATAATGTATTAAGATAAGCAACCAATTTAAGTTCGGTAACTTTATCTTTACTTTGACTATCCTTCCTTAAATCATAAACCAAATTTAATTACGTGCTGTAATCCTTTTCCTCTTGCAGACTCTCATACCTCCTCAGCAAAGTCAATGGTGACAAGGCCTAAAATAATTGGTGTTTTAGGCCTCAGAATAAATTGATAATGGATTTACAGTTGAACCAGGAAATCCCTTTTTAATTAGCTAAATAGAAAAATTAACCATAAATTATTTACACTTTATCGGGGAGTCTTTATTTTATTACATAAATCAATTCCAAAACCAGACAAACAAAAAACATGATTACGGCCAATTAGAGAAGAAATCCATATCAGCAGCTCTTCTCCTCCACTCCTTTGTTTCTTTTGTTGTCTTGTCTTGCTCTGACAGTAACAAAATCTAGACTATTGGGATAATTTTTCACTTCGCCCTTCATTTTCCTTCAACAATATTGCTCCATTTCTTCTCCTTGTTTATTAATCTATACCGCTGAATTCCTTGCTCGCACATACAAATCAAGATTAGATGAACACGAAGAATTCTTTTTTGAAATTGTGATTTGGCTTGAAGTCTGCTACATATCATGATCATATTATTATCCCTTACAGTGCTCGCCCCTCCAAAGCAGCCTACACCTCCTCCGTTTATGATCGCAAGAGACAGAAGCCTAATGACTTTCAAGCCTTTTTCTTCTTTAGTTCCGTGTAACTTGTGTTCCTCATCTGTACGTCGAAAAGTTAGCATTTGATGTTGGTACCTGAAAAGTGAAAATAACATAATTATCTTTTTAGTGTTTAGTTTCAATTTCGGAGTTGATTTGATGAAAATTCACAATAAGCTAATGATATTAGAAATTGCTTTTTATCAAATCAACCAACCCTAAAATCTGAATTAAATTACATCCATCAAACTGTATTTGACAAAGTAAATAAATTCACAATTTAACACTAAATTAATTCTAGTAGCAAAATCATAAAATATTCAAACCTAATAATATTAACAATTAACTTTCATCAAACCAATCTTAAACTCGAAATTAAACACTAAAAAGTTAAGACCGTTACTTTTGAGTGCCAAAATATATAATTTTATCAAATACAAGTAACTAACAGGATCAAAATAACATAAACGCCACATTAAAAAAAAATGTCAAACTTGATTATCAAATGATGTATTAAGTCTTTAGAAAGTACTTCATTCTTTACTTTTTTTCAAATTCTCCAAAAAGTACAAGTAACAATGTGCGGAAGCTTCCTGCCTCTTTATTTTCAAATCGTTTCTTTGCCACCACTAAAAAATTCGATTCGAGATTGAATATAAGCTAAAAACTTGTTCTCGATGATAATGATCCTCTAAACCAGGTGATGGGCAAAATCACAATTTATAAATAAATGTTCCAGCCTTCCAGGGCTCAATTTAGCCATCATAAAGGCGAGATCTAGTTGCTACTTCTAAGAATCTACTTGCCAACTCCTCTTTGACCATAATACTCCTGTGGCACATTTTCAATAAGAAGATAATAAATTTACCTTAATAAGTAGTTGATGGTTCGATCTTTATTTTGAGTATAAAATAATTTTAAAACTCGTGATTAATTTTTAGTCCCTTAATGGATCTATCGAACTCGAAAGATTATTCATTGGGCTCGCTTTAATGGATACCTTGAACAACCAAAAAAAACAAAGAAGATATATATGAGAATTTAGCATAGGCATTACTTTGTGGGTTTCCAAGAAAATTCTCATTAGAACCAACTTGTAGTTGAATATTATTTAGTTGATGAGTTTTGTTTTATCAACTAAACTTTATTAAATCGAGACGCATGAAAAAAAAAAAATTAATGTAAGAATTTTAACTGGGTTAATGATTAGATTTGAATTTTGAAATCCAAAAAATATATGAACTAAAATTTTGAAATAGAAATGGAAAAAAAATTAAATTTCAAATATATGAGAAGTAAGGAGACTTGTAACATTTTTAACCGTAATTATTTGAATTACATTAATTAAATTTTAAATTTTAAGTTAAATAGTTTAATTAATATATGAACTGTATAATTCAAGTGAGAAAGATTATGCTCATCTCCCATATATAGTGTGGCTGACGGGGCGACTTCAAAAATGGATACGGAACAAAACATTCACCAAATTCAAATGAATGTTGTTGTTAATTTGTTTGTACCAATTTTAGAAGTCCCTATGTACGGAGTTTAAACATGGTATCCAAACTCATAGACACGTTTTACTTCAACAAGGAAGGAGCCGATTATTTGGGTCCAATCTTTTTTTGGAGTCACCAATAGGCTAAAAAACAACGTGCCAAATAATTATTGGCTGACTATTTCTTTTTCCAAATATTATTCTTAATAAATAATGAAAATTCAACGAGACGATGGAGTGTGTCGTCTTACATCTACCTTGTAATTCAAGGGGTCAACGCAGACATAATGCAGTCATATGATGAACGGTGTAAAATTAAATAACAAGTGGCTGCACTAGCGCAACAGCTACCAAATTAAGACCGTTTCAGGCTTTTTAGAAAACGAGTAAGCCTCTTACTTTTCAAACTTAATGTATGTGTTATCCATATCGCATCCATTGCTAACCTCGAAAATAGTACAATTTGATAAATGTTTGAATTTTGATTATTAAAAGCAGTGTCAGCTACCGCTATAAATATGCTCATTCCTCAGCTTCCTTCAACAGACCACAAACCATAAAATTAGCAGAAGAAGACCACAACCTACACACACGCAAAAAAGCAGCAGTCACAACTTGTTCTTATTATTAAAGAAGAAGTGAGCGAAAACATTTCCATGAGGAATCATCAAAGCTCGTCGGTTTTGGTGTCGGCCACCAAACACTGCAGCCAAGTTGGTTTGATAAGCACAAATAAAGGCAGAATTAGCATGGGGCAAAAAGGTTCCATGGGAGGGTCAGATCCAATTATATTGAGGTTGGGATTCCAGGGAGAAGTGGGGGGATCAACGCCCAAGCTCCAGCGGTTTAAGATCAGAACTGTCGAAACAGGTCAGGTTGTTGTGAAGGATGAGGACACAAGTAAATCCTAAAACTACACAACACCTGTTGATTCCAATTTCTGCTTCTTTTTACTTTATTTTTTAATATATATGTAATTGATTTCTTCAAAACTTAGAGAGCAGAAGACGTTGGCATCAAATGGGGATTGGTTTGTGATACCGCAAGGTAATCAAACAGCTAAGAAAGCACGAGCTTAAAAGATGATGTTTTAGCTGTGCTAATTTGTGTATGTCTATAATTCATTCAAAGAAAAGCAACATGCTGCCACATATACACAGTGTTACATTAAAAAGATTAACGAGAATGTAAGATTATGGGTAGAATGTGAGATTATTTTATTTGGTTAGAATGTAATAGTTGGGTATTTGATTGACAAAGTGTAAGATTACTTAAAAGTACATCTTACTCAATTGTTATTATTATATAATTTTTTAATAAGTTTAGTTCCTTTAATATATTTTTAATCTCAATTTTCATAAATTAATGATAAATTGTTACAATTTATATATTAATAAGTAAATATATTGTGCTGAAAAAAATTATAAATCATTATTATAATAATTTAAGAAAAGTGATTGCAAGTTGCAACATCAATCATAATTATAGTTATAACCATATTATTATATTAATAAATAAATTATTAAATACAATATAATGATTATAATTGTAATGTATGAAATCTAATAGTTCCTTGTTAAGAATTTTTTAAAAATTAATCTTAAACTTTATTTAAGAAAAAAAAAGACTATATTGATTAGAGTAGTAAAAAAATGGCAAATTGGTCCAAAATTTAATATTACACCAATCATCTAAGATTATCTAACGAATGGGTCTTAATGAGATTACATCTTATATTATAGGTAGGGATGCCAATTGGGCAGGGCAGGTGCAGGGGATGTTCCCCTGCACCCATTCCCATCAATAATTTTTATTCTCATTCCCGTCCCGCGACCCACTGTGGATACAAAACCCAAAATCATCCCCGTTCGGCACTCGTAAAACTAAAATCATCCTCGCTCCACCACCCACGTGAGTCCCAAACTGTTGAATTTCTAATTGTATTTACAACCTTCAACACAAACCCACTTAATCCCCGCTATATCCGACCCGTAACCCACTTCATATAATATATTTATAAATATTAATTAAATAAATATAAACCATCATTTTATGAAATAGTATAAAATATCTGTCTTTCGAACTCCCACCACATATGAAAAAAACACATTATCATATAATCAAATACACTTACATATAGTAGGATCCTAGAATACGTACATGCTAACGCATATATACATGTTATATGAATACAACATGACAGTACCTCAACACACATATATACATGTTATATGAATATCATTATGAACATGCATACGTAATATTTATCTATACATGCACATTTCAACTCGTATGAAATATATCTATACACATGCATATAACCTCTTTACAGCGAAGTCAGAAATTATTTTAAGGAGACTATCAATAAAAAGAATGCCATCAGTGCTCAAATTTGGACACCTTGTTTGGGCCTTATCTTGGGCCTTTCTTTTTAAGTAAAAGTTATTTTCTTTTTGCAATTTTATGATTATAAGAAATTCATATAAAAATAAATTTTATGAATAATAGCTTACATAATAGGATTAACTCTAGAAGAATGATGTAGGTAAATTCTTATTAATTCTTAAAATATTTGTTTTATTTTTTTTTAAAAAATGCAATTGAATGATATTAGTGTAACTTTTGCAACATTGAATGGTTTCAGTATTTATAAATTTATTATTGATTTTATAAATCTTTTAGTAACATTTTCTTTATGTTATAAATAGAGCAATGAATATTAAAATTTAATTATTAGTAGGAATTAAATTGGTGGTTACCCGAAGCCAAGCTAAGTTGCATTCATATTACTTTAAAAAAGTGGAAGGCAAGAACTAGTGAATGGAACAGTTTTGGTAGGGTTTTTTAAGCCATGATCAATTAATGACAGAATTCATATTTGGAAGTTGAAACTTGCATTAACAAAAGCCTCCATATTAATGTTAGAATGAAACTGTTGATTGAGTTTTAATTCGATTGGTATGAGTATGGTTGTCAATATAGGAAGATGTGGGTTCAAGCACGTTGAAGCGCATTATCCTCTTATTTATAAGTTAATGAGGGATTATGAATAGTTTTAAATATTGTATAAAAAAACAAATATAAGCATAACCTATAATAAGATTGTAATACTTTTTTGGATTTTTTTTTCTGAATTACAAGAAGAGGGCAAAACTCTAACAACAACGCGAGTCAAGCCACACCTGAGATAATAAACATCCTTAATCATCAGGCTAACACATGAAATTCGGATTCTTAATTATATATATTTTTTGAAGTTACAATTTAAGATAGTTGTCATAAAAACCAATTGTTACAAGCACAAAATAAAATAACTCAGCTTAAACCAATTCGCTCACTTACAATTTATGGGATTGACTCTAAATTAGGTTTAATTCTAAATTTTATCCTATATTTTACGAAAGATGGAAAAGTATGTTCATCTACTTTAATTTATCATAATTTAATCTTCCTACTTTATAAAAATTGAGAATTCTGTCCAATTATTTGTAAACACGTGACCTTGGACCACTAATTTTTCTGAACTTATTGCATATAAATTTATTGAGTACAACTGAATTTTATTAATTCCTTGCATATAAATTACTTTATTGATTTCCAAGTCAGAAATTTAACAGTAAGATTTGACAATACTATGCAATGAGACTAATTTCTTAAGTTTTCATGGATCAAATTCTAATAAATTAAAGCAAAACAACTAATTATTTTTATTTTTTGTTAAGTAAAAGGTTGGAATTTATAATTATTCAACAAAAGATGAGAACAAGGGCAGAACGTGCTGGGCCACTAGTGGGCTCAAATAACAAGTTTCTCAAACCCAAAGAAGAAGCTTCAAGTTCATAGGTAACATTAAACCATCGGACCCATGTTTTCCCTATACCACCTTCTCCATTCCTCTCCTTATAGTTTCTTGCCCTCCAAGCTACAAGATCAGAAATAATCCTAATATTGGTCGGCATTTAACTTTTACATTCAAAATAAAAGAGTGTCACTGCTTCAGTGGTAAAATACTCTGGTTAATTTGAAGCTTTGATTGAAATGATGGAAAGGTTAATGAAAAAAGTTGTAGAACTAAAAGAGATCAATATAAGCAAAAGAGTAACTCAGTTTTTTTTTTCTAGTCAAAATAAAGAGTAACTTAGAGATCATTTTAGGGGAATAAGTGCATAGATGAAGGGTTCGCTATTTATAAGGTAGTCTGATGAAGGATGAAGCACGCAGGTGCCTGACCACCCAATAACCAATTAGGTGATGCAAGTTGGAGGATCATCCGAAGGTGCTTCTCGTGATATCACGTGCCTAGATTGAGGTAGGGATATATACATATAGAATGTTTACGTCTTTCTTTTGTATTTTCAAAACTCATAATAAAAAAATCAAAAATTTCAAAAACAATATTTATTTTAATAATATTCATATGTTAACTTATCAAATATTTGATTTTATTATTTGATTTTTTTCTTTTAAAAAAAATTTGTATGTGTCTATGTATCATAAAATATTTTATTTTAATCAATTTAAATTTAAAAAATACTCAAAATAATATGTATTAATTATCACGTGCATTGATAATAGAATTAAGAAATTCAACAAATAAGATTAGAAAGCTGCCGTGTATGTTTTTTAATTTTTATTTTTTGATAATAGTATAAAGAAACTTGACAATTCTTAATCTATTTGTAAAGTTTTTTAAATAATTATATACAAATAATTTATATATTTTGTATCATTGTATGCATAAATAAAGGTAGACAACTACATCCAAATTCAAGTATGGCCCACATGATCACACGTGAAAAATCCATTATCCTCTCCACTAGATAAAATATAGGCTTAATAGCTTATTTGGTCCTCCTACTTTACAAAAATAATCATTTCAGTTTTTCATTTTTTTAGTCTTGAAATTGCTTTTTTTTTTTTATCAAATCACTTCAAAATGGATGTAAAAACTAATTTTTTTTTAAAAAAATTTTAATGTGACATACACGTGGATTGCCACGTAAATATCTAATTAATTTTTTAAAATTTTTAAAATTCAAAAAGAAATTATAAAAAATATTTTTAGATTTTAAAAAATAATTAAATGCTGACATGTCTGTGCCACATCAGCAAAGTTAACAAAAGTTAACTTTTCCATCAATTTTGGAGTGATTTAACAAAGACACATAAGTTTAAAGATTAAAAGAGAAAAAAAATAAAATTTAAGGGTAAAATAAGATTTTTTGTAAAGTTAGGGGGCGAAAAAAGTATGTATACCTAAAATATAAAGAAAAGCACATTAGACTTAGACAGAAGGTAGTTAGTTGATCTTCCATTGGAATTGGCTTTCGATTTGTAGATCTAAATATCACTACAAAACAAAACATAACGCAATCATATATAATTATCATACAAAACAACAGGTGGTCCCCACATCCCCTTCAACTAGGCCAACCAAAGTTAGTGATGACCCTTAAAGTTTTAGACAAAACCACTCCTACCCTATGTCATTGCTTACCTCATTCTCACATTATTTATTATACTTGAAGAAAATGTTTTTAAAAAATAATTGGAATATAAAATTACATGCTAATACAAAAAGTTAACTACAATCTCCGGTGTTATCGATGACCACTACTACACATCTCGATGGACCTAAAGCTAGCGGATCCGAGATCCTTATACGGGCCGGACATTACCCCACCCGTTTCCTCTTCCAACATCCGGTTCACTCTTTTCTTGTTCTTCCAAATCTTGTAGCTCCCGAACCCGATCGCCCCTATCAAACATAAGACGGCTCCACCTAACAGACCAACTCCTACCCCTAAACCCGGATTTATTCTTTTCTTATTTGCTCCTTCCTTGATTTTAAAGTACCCCACTTTGCTATCATCTCCCGTTCCCAACAGGGTTTGGATCGGGTAATCCAAGATGTAGCAAAACCCGGATGCATTATTATAAACCGCCCCGTAACAACTGCAGTTGTTTTCACATGCGTTTTCACATCCTTCCAAAGACGGTGTCGTTTCATACCTCATCAACTCCTTAAACGGCACATCCACCCCTTCTCTTCTCAAAACTTTAATGTCGTTCTTCTGAGTTTTCGGGTCGGAACACAAGTCATTCGAACGCGGGGATGAACTGGAACACTCACCGGATGAGAACTCCGTGCTGTTATCCAAACAAGAACAACCCGACCCGGGAGTACACAAACCGTACGAACCGCATGGACTAGGTAAATCGCAAGTTTCACGAATAGCTATATAATCCAAAACCCAACTTGACCCGGACCAATAATAGGCTTTGAGGTTCCCGTCCGGTTCTAACCGGACTATAAGGAGTCCATCAAGGGATCGTTGAAAGCTGTTAAAAGATTCAACATCGACTGGGGTTGTTCCATTTTGGTACATTCCCAACCACCCGTCCGGGTCAACTTGGATGTGAATCGGTCCATTACCTTCAATAATCTGAGCTTTGGCTTGTAAAGCTTTGTGCTTCCAAAAAATTTGGTCGGAACCGGAATCAAATTTAGCATATAATCCGATGAAATCGCTACCTAAACGCATCGAATACAGGCCATTTGAAGAAAGAAGGGTCATGGTAGAAGTGAAATTTTGAGTTTCGACAAGGGTATTAGTGGGAAAATAAAAACTTTGCCATAAAACAGTTGGGACGTCGACGTTGTTACTGTTGTCGAGGCCTTTTTGTATCTGAAGATTGGAGTTGTTGAGGAGGACAAGTTTGTCACCTTGTGTTTCAGTTGACCAAAACATCCTTGTCCGAGGATCTGAAATCACCAGACTGCCATTGAAGAACACTTTCGTGCGGTCTGACCAGCGACATAAGGTAGTGGGGTTGGCGAGCCATAGGGGTTCAAGGGAAGGTACGTGGAGGACAGCCAGAGCGAGTTGGGTTGAGTTGACTCGGAGAAAACCGAAAGAGAACTTGCTCGAGGAGTCGTTAAGGAGAGGTTGGAAAAAGGGGATTGAGGGATTTGGGGTGGCTTCAAAGCCTTTGAGAAGCTCTTCGGCGGCGGCTTCGATGCATGGCCATATCAGAAATAAAGTGATAAGTAGAAAAAGGAGCTGACCAAAAATTGGACGAGTCACCGAGTTGAATGATCTTTCCATTTTGAACGAAAAAGAAAGAGAAAGAGAGAGATTGGAAATTTGGGAGGAGAGCAGCCATGAAAGGGCACTTTTATAGTTGCTATAAAGTCAACAGGCATTATGAGCATTTTTTTTTGAGGAAATGTTTAGCTTAATTCATATGTTTTTAAATTATTTAAATAAATGATCTGAGCACACAGTAGTAATAATAAAGAAATCAAATCTCTCACCAAAAAAAAAAATCAAATCCACCGAAAGTAAAAATAAAAAGGGCTTTTAGTTTGGTCGAAGTCTAGTATGTGCTGTTTGCAAGCTGCAAGTTGATCTTCACATTAATACTCCTATTCTCATAAGATGAATTATTAAAAATATTAAAATTCTAAATAAATTATTTTATATTAAGCTATTACGGCTAAATTGAAAAAATGCTGATTTTAAAAAAATATCTAGGGATATATTTAAAGAAATATGTTAATTTTAGAGGTAAAAATAAAAAACGTGTCTTGCAATAAGTGTTTTTTTTAAAAATCGACATCTCAGTAAAAACACATCTTGTGATATATTAACTCGTTTGGTCAAATAATTAAATGTTAGTGGTTTTGTCCTTAATATTTGAGTTTGATTTTTTTCCTACTCACATTGTATTTTTATTTCATGTTGTTTTTAACTTTTATTTTATTTTTAATTATTATTTTTAACACATTAGCTCCTCTTATTAAATAGTTAAATAATAGTGAGTTTATCATTATTTTATGTTATTTTAAGTTTTTATTTATTTAATTAATAAATAAAAAAATTTTAACCCATTCTATCATCCTTATCCTAATCAAATATTTTACTAAAACTTACCATCATCTCCTAACTAACTGAAGCAACGAAGAACTTCTGATAGTACAAGTTCTAGCCCCCATAGTTTACCTTTTTTTTTTGCAAGCTCTCTTATCATCTTTAACCTAGAATCCTTTCAAATAGCCTCAGAGGGAATGAAACAAATTTGAAGTTTGGTAAACACACGAGTTCACAACGAATTGAACATATATATATATATATATATATATAATTGGATAAGGAAAATGGTTGGTTGGAATTAGGCAATCGCCTCAATAAATTAGTGTGCGTCGTTTTTGAAATTGAAAGATGGAAAACAAGGTACGTGATAATAATTTGGTTGAAAAAGGAGAAAGAAAATATACATAAATGGAAGGGAAGTCAAAACTGAAATTCACAAGGTCAAAAGCATCAAGCTCTTTTGCCTCTCAACCACCCATTGCTTTTCATTTTCTTCCTTTCTTAATGCTGCCATTAATTCTGCACTTTATTTTACTACCCCCTAGTGTTTTATCAAATTAGCAGTCGCTTAATGGTATATATACATACTAATTACTAAAACGTGGAGTAAAACTAATTTATTTGGGCGATTCACATGCATCCCCATTTCCTAGCAATAAATACAAAACGTGAATGTAGAGTGACTTTTGAGTGGGAAAATCAAGAAACCTCAACTGATTTGACTTTGAAGGACGACAATTTAAGTGATGGGTTTGACAAAAGGAGAGGGTTGCTGGGCAAATAGCCAGTTTTCCTTGCCACTTATTGAAACCAAACCATCAGGTGGGTTGACATTTGGTATTATTTAAAGACCAAACTACTAAATATGGCAATAAACATACCCCCATACAGCATCACTCTTTGGTTTAAACCCCTTCCTACGCCACAAAACAAAATTTCCAATGGGTTTGACTTTTGACCTTTCATGTTTAAGCCATGTTCCTCTTCTATTCCAAGATTTTGCTCCTCCCACGGAGGAAAGTGGAAACCACTTTTATCCTCTCATATCTTACCACTCCTTGTACCCTTTTTCTTCATTGAAAACATCGATGTCTTCCCCTCCAAAGAAGAGGGGCTCATCATGGTCCCAAAATCCTTTTGCTTATCTACCTTGGGTTCAACTTAGTTCAAAAGTTTATGTAAATATTCAAAATGATACTAAAATTTATTTCTATATCAGTATTAATAATTAAGTATAAATACACAAGAGGTTTCATATTGTAGCATTGAGAGTAATTTAATATTTCAAAATAAACATAGCATTATACTCTTTGTGCTATTTGGATTTAAAAATGAGCAAATAAATGCGATTGAATATGACTTTAGGTTTATATTTATACATAATTCAATTCAATCAAAAATTTATGATTGTGCGATTAAATATATAATTCAATCAATTAGTCAAACAATCATATAATTCAATGATATATCAATATTCTAAATAAAACAATCAACTAAGATGACCACGATTATATATTCATTATGAATCATGCAAAATATAAATAAAACTAACTAGATCATATAATAACCGAAGCTAATACAAATGAAATTCAACAATATAATACTTTAAATTAAAGAAAGAGACTAAATTAAAACCAAATTAAGGATTAAAATATAAACACTAATGTAGGGAAGGGCATAATCATAAACATTTAAAATGAAAAAGGTTCCCAAAATCAAAATCAAAATCATTCAAATCCTCCCAAGTAAAAGTCATATATGATATAAATGGTTAAAAAAAAAGTTAATTCTGTGACCAACAGGGTTTAAGCTCAATGCCAAATAATTATTAAAATCATTTTACCGATACACCACAAATTTCTTGTATTTAATTATTGTGAAGTTACACTTAAATGCCAATCTTTAAAATTACTTTTTTAGGTCTTGATAAACGTTGAAAGATAAGAAAGAGATCTTGAATTTATTTTTTCGGTTTATATGTAAAAACAACCTTAAGAAAATGCTAAAGAATAAATTAATCTTAACTGAGCTCCTCCGTTAACAGTACGTGAACTTGGAAATTATTAACCAATTGGCTGACGCCATTAAATTTTATGCTAACAGCTAATAGTTCTTGAAAATGTTATCATTTATAAACAGCATAAACTGCCTAATATAATTGATTCTCGTATTAGGTCTATTTACCGGCCACTTCTTTCTTCTTTGGCTTCGAGAGCATCTACGTCCTCGATAGATAAAAGGTCAAGAACGGGTTTATAATAATCCCACTCCTTTCTTTTCCTGATGCAACAGGAAACAAAAGGCAAACCATAAGTATTTTCTTCTTTTGAAGTTTTCTAACGAAGTAACAGAGCAAACAAGCAAAATGGGTGTAAACATACAGAGCACATGAAATAAAAAGCAACATGAAAATGTAATAATTGCTAGGGAGAAATATGCAGTCATATTAAATGGGAAAAGTTAACAAGTGCATGAAAAGGGACACCAAAACCACTAAACCATTTACACAAAGTGAAGCTACATCAATGCTTTCAAACTGACAAAAGATTTCAATGATTTTGAGCTCTATCTCTCTTACCAATAGGACTTCTTAGTAGTGTTGTTTCTATCCACTAGACAAAACCAAGAGATAACACTTCACATGCAAAATTATAGAAGATCCCCTTTTAGATAGAACAATTCCATCAAATTGAGTATTGTATTTGTGATAGCATCTACTAGACCAGGAATATATCAATGAAGCCAATTATTGTAATTGCTTAAGATACCTTTTTTTAGTTTAGCCTCTAGTTAGCCTTTCTTTTGTATAGGTTATGTATTCCCAATTCCTTTTTAATAAGGAATACATAAAATAGTGCACAAAGAATGAAATTCTCCCGATGGCTCTATCATAGATAAATAAGAAAACAAATCTCCAAATCAAATCCATTACAATGTCTGCATTTACTTAACCTTAACTCAAGTGAAAAGGGGGCAAAACCCTTGTTTTTTGCTAATTTAGTCAAGATCAAGTCTGACGAGAATAGTATTTTACGAAAAGCAATTCATGTATTTTCAAACCAACCCATGTCCTACCTATTATTTGATTGACTAATCCTTTTTATTGTAATGGGTGAAGGGTCAAATGTTTTGGTAATTTCTCATGGGTGGATGAACCAAGATAATTTAGAATCAGAGTTCTAGATTTTTGTTAATCCCTTGCTGAAATAATATCTCGAGGTTTGCACTTTGCAGCGATAACTAGCTATATCTATTGTACACCCATTAACTAGTGTCTTCTGCCAAGGATTTAAATGAAATGCTTTATCCCTAGGAGATATGATATATAATGGAGGACTTAGTTTGACGGTTTTGTCTTTTAAATCTTTTAATGGTTTCAAGAATCATTAAAGGAAATGCAATGCGTAAGCATGAGTGTACAACTAAGTAGAGAGATGAAGTTGAGAAAAAGCGATGTTCCATTGAATCAAGATAATTTTGGATCAGAGTTCTACATTTATTTTTAAACCAATCCATTTCCTATCCATTAAATGGTCGGCCTAAGTCACATAATAATTTCACTTAGACATGGAGCTGTCGAGCAATTTATAAATTACTACAGTAGAACTTTGGGTTTGGCAGCCTAAAATTGAATATGGATATGGATTTAAAACTCTATAAACTTCGATTCTTTTGATTTAAAATTTATGAATTAGAAATTCTCAGTTTTAATGAATCTAGATTTAAGTTCAATCAATATTTCAACTAATGTTAAATTTGTGATGTTTTCTAAATTCTAATTAGGAAACAAGTAAAGGGTCCTGCTTGTGTTGACTTTTAAAAGTACTTGATACAAGAAGTATTTTGAAATCTTAGATGGACCTTTTAAATTTGACCCAAACCTAAATAAAACCATTTCCGAACAAAGCATTTGGATTTTGAAATGCAAATCCCGACCCATAAAATACAAGTTTCTAAATGGACCATAACAAGTTTTCAAGGCTCAATAGGGAAATTTATTCAGCATGAGATTTATACAGAGAGCGTACCGGACAACACTTGATCTGAAACTGAATAACTTCATCAAGTCCAGTGCAGCACCACTAGCTTTACTGTGAGAGGGAAAACAGAAAGTAATGTCATCGATACATAGAACATTGAGGTCTGTCATGCTTGGACAAAACCAATGTAGCCAGAAAAGAATTGGGGGGTGGCAGGAGGTGAAAAAACCTTAAGTACCAAACCATTCGGATAAGAAAAAAAATCCCTCCTATTTCTGACCATATTACAAGGAAACAACACAAAAACCTGGGAGTGAAATGTTCAGCAGCCCGACGACCCTTTTTGCTTATTCTGTTCTCCCTTGCTGAAGTTACATTTTGAATTGCAATCTAAAAAACACAACATTACAGCGATATAATAACAACCATGCCATATATGCATCAATGGCTAAGATTAAGTAGAAACACATGATAACTACCTCATAAAGTTGCTCCCTGATTGCAAAGGCAATTGCAGGCTGCAAAGAGTAAAGAAATCACATAAGAAGATATGTTTTAAAGGCACAGAAACAAAATGAAACAGGCTTGAAAGAGAATACTGTACTGTTATATGTTTCTCATCATGTTCAGGTAGGATGAATGTTTTAAAAGTAAGCTTCTAAAACGAATTGCTTACCCCAACTTCAGGGTCTTCAATGGCTAAATCTTTGCAGAGAGTTCTAGCAAATCCTTCAGGATCACTATCAAAGTTGTTCAAGTCCTATAACAAATAAAGATAACAGCATTCAAGCATCTCATTGAGAAATAATTGCATAGCTCATAAAAGATAAATGATGAACAAGCATGAGAAAACATAGGAACATGCATATGATAATGATATTATACAAATTCATTTTCCAATTCTTACCCATAAAAACTGATCCCTGAGAACTGTATGACTGACTTGAAGATCAAGCTGATGAAGTCCATGTGATGGATAAGTAGGTGTTAGAAAATCATTAAAGGAAAATGGTGATATTTATAGAAATGTTGTTAGTACTTTATTTATAAAAGAAACCTTAATTGGAACGATCTTGTCACCAACATACATGTCTTGACCTTCATATGATCGAAAGGTGGCAAGCTGTGACTAAAGATAACATGCAAAGTGAAGAATAGGAGAATGATAAGTACAACTAAAAATCAGCTTTAAAAGAGTCAATTTCTTTTCTTTTCTTTTCTTTTCTTTTGTTGAACATTGACATGAGAGAAAAGAAAACAGTTAAGCTGACCTGAATGGATTGAACAATTTGCGGAAGGAAACCAGGGGCAAGCTTCAAGTCTTTTACAGTCCTTTTTGCAAACATCACCACCTCTGAATCCGGATCTTTTAGAACAAATATATAAACACAAGAATATGTCCGATTAGCAAATTACACTAAGGTAGCGTTAAAGAACTCTAATTTTTAAATAATAAATCTGAATTCCAGAAATAGTATAACCGAGCAATCAAACACATGAAAATGTAATCAAATATTTACGAATTTGAAATTTAATATAAAATCATATAACAAAAGAGATCTAAAATCCAAATTTTCAAATTCATATTGGCCAAAAAAAAAATCCCCGACTTGAATTCATGAGAAACATATTTAATAAGGTGAATGCATACCATAAGGGTTCCAAGTGAAAGCATCTTTATAGTGCTGTCCATCGACTTCTATGTCAAGCCTAATGGGTATTAAATTTTCAGCTGTTGGCCTTCAATTTTTGGATCAAAATTAGAAAATCAAGCTTTTAATCCTAACAAAATGATACAAATCCTAAATAAAAAGAAGATTTAAGAACGAGGAGCTTACATCCTGAACTTTAGAGGGGCTTTCCATGAAGCTGATGCCGGCGATTTCATATTGATTCACGTAACACTAACTTTCCCTCCCTAATTTTCAACCACCATAAATAGATATATTAAAGATTTTGAGACTCTAAACGATTACATTCACCCAAAATCTGTCAAAGTTTCTCTTAATGGTTGAATAAAAAAACCAGCAACAACAGAAAAATGCCGCGAAACCATGTAGAAAATAAATCCACAGATCTCGAAAATTGGAGACATATAAAGAGAAAGAAACCTCGAACGATCAGATAGTGAACTAAGAAGCCAACAGAGCCCCAACTTCATGCTATTTACATACACACAAACAAAATACAACAAAGGCGGAGGGTGCAGCAGTTTCAGCATATTTTCTCACCTACCAAACAGTTCCAACAGAAAATCACCTAAAAGAACTCGAAGCTGCAAAAATAGAGTGCCTATGAAACGATGATGGTGGTGGCCGGTGGAGAAATTGGTGGTATTTTTTTTGTTACTGTTTGGGATTTAGAAATTGGTGAAATGAGTGGAGAGGGAAGTACACCTGATCATGTGCCGGACCAGACTGTAATAGAATTTAATCCCGTTTTCCAGACTCGAGTTCGGCTCAGCCCGAAAAATAAGACTAAAATTTTACCAAACTAAGCTCAATTTATAGATGTCAAGCATGGCCCAGCCATATTTCAAACTATGCAATTGGGCTACTGATTATATAACAGGTGGATTGTCGAACAAAAGAGTGTATATATCGACAGGCTGGTTGTATTTTAAACATTCACGTGCAAAAATAAATAAATAAATAAATTGATCAGCAACAAGTAAATGCCAATATTAGGTTTTTCCAGTTACAAAAATGAACATTATCGGCGGGAACAACAATTAAAGCGAGATAAAAATATAAAAAAGCATACACAAACATGTTAAGATTTATATAACATAATTTATTTGTTGAAATTTGTATAAATTTATATAACACTATAAACACAATGATGGAAAAAATAAATAAATAAACCAACACAACACGCATACAGGGGGGGAGGGGTATTAAGTTAAGAAATGCATGCCTGTGGTGTTGCATGGATACCTAGTTTTCTCTACTCACCATCAAACTAGTACAGCAATGAGGATAATGGAAACTCAAAACTTTTTGTTAAATTAAAAGTTGCTAAAAGTAAGTCAAAGCAAGAAGCATCATGATTTATTAGTTGATAAAATTTTTCAAAGGGAAGACCAATAATCATAAACTGTGCAATCAAGCCATTATTACCGCATAGGAATGCACCAAAAGCAAAACATCTAAGTTGGGAAAAGGTCATCAACAACTACAAAAACATGGACCTCTTGTGGTTTTGCAGGCAACCAAAGATATAACCAAATACAATCTGGAAGTAGGATGAGGAAAACTTAACAAACAAGATAAAACATAATCACCATTATGCAAATTACAAAATAAACCTCGCAATTTATATTTCACTAAGCCATAAGCATGAACTCAATTATATCTCACTAACAATATATATAATCACACCAAATTAAACTTAACATAAAAATCTCAAATTTTAGTAAAGTGCCTACTTGATTCCATTTCAAATTTAGATTGAAGCAATCCCTTGAGGACTACTAAAAACAACATTACAAGCAAATGCGAGGCTCATTTTGTTAGTTATTTCAAATATATCAGGTGTGGTTGTTTCAGTAGATGGTATTTCTTATTTGTGTTTTTCAACAAAATCAGGCTAAAAAATGCTCATAGCTTTAGTTTGCTCCCACCCTTTATTAATTATATGCTTCAAATGCCGCAGGTTATTTGCATATTAATACCTTTAAAACAAAACTCGATGGAGGTAGTTTGTGTTGAGGCCTGAGGGAAGCGACAGTGGGTGCGAGCCGTGAGGTCAGTGGTGGCAACTGGTTAACAATAATGGTGGCGGCCGGTGGTTGTTGGTGGAGACTAGAGTGGAGAAGGCAACTGGAGGAGGAGAGGGCTCTTAGAAATTAGGGATTTAGAAATTAGTTTTTGGTTTCCAAGAAGGAATGACTGATTCCACAGAGAAAAAAAAAAGAGAGGGAGCATAGGGCCTATAATATAGGCATGTTGTTCGGACTAGGCCCGGGTCAAAAAGTTCTTATCCAATCAGATCTAATTTATTAGTTTTTATAATAATTATGAGTATTAATTTATATCAATTTTAATAATTTTTATTTTTTTAATATTTATAATTTCTTGTTTCTTATAATTTTTTAATTATTTTATGAAAAAATTATTAAATTAAATAAAAATTATCATATGTCATCATCTAATTGATTCATTAACGTGATCAATGATAAAAGCCGTCAATAGAAGAATCTGATTGATTTTTTTTATTAACGACAAGGGCTTGATTAAGTGCTAATTGTCTCAAATATGACTTGAATTTGAGTTGCGCTAATCGCATTGTTGTTAGAACTTTACCGCGTTATTATAAATTCAACAAAAAAATTAAGTGCAATTTTAATACAAGAGCATTTGTAGTTCTTTGAAGGATTTTTTGACATATAAATCTTTTTTTTTAAGGGGGACGACCACATGTTAGTGACTTATTGATTACGTCGGTGCCAAGTATGCTTTGTTTAGGTTTAATGCATCATTTAATCCTTAAAATATATCATATTTTTCACTTTAATTTTAGAAGAAAAAAAATCTCAAATCAAGATCAGATGTTTTTAGCTGTTCAACAGTTCAATCCTTTGGACATTAAAAAAATCGATTGACATATGTAGCCAATTATAAACTATCACATGTCATATGATAATGTTATTATATGAAAAAAAATAATTAATAAAAAATATTTAAAAATCACAAAATTTATAAAATATAAATTTATTAAAATTTTAAAAAATACAAAACAAATGTTTTTTAAAAATTTAAAAAAATCTTGGAGGCAAACGCATAAAAAATTTCTGCAAGATGCTAAAGGTCGAGTTTCTTCATGCATACACATTTGCCAGAGGTTTTTTCACCCAAATGATCCAAAAAAATTAATTACATAAATAATCTTTTCAAAAACATTCACATGACCTGAAATGAACAATAAAAATTGATTTTGGACAACCAATGGCCGACACCTCTCAAAATTATACCAAAAAATTACCTAACTTTTGTGTCAAGCATTAAAAAATCAAGTTTTTGGGTTTTATGATAACCAATGACCGGCACCAAGGTATTTTTTTAATCTCGTATTATATTGGTATAAGGATATACCAGTTTTTGAAAAAAAATTGGGTGTTTATCATCTAATGGTCTGCACCAAAAAATACGAATAAAAAATATTTTTTAGGTGTTTGGCAGCTAATGGTCGGCATCAAAAAACAAAAAAAAAATAATCTTTTTGAATTTTTGACACATATTGGCCGACACAATCTTTTTCAGTACTTGAGAAATTTTGTTCACTGGTTTTTGCCCTATTAATGGTCGGAACCACCTTTTCCAGTGCTCAAAAAGAATTATTGATTTTTAGTCTATTGATGGTCAACACCACTTAATTTTAGTACCCGAATTTTTTTTTTTGGTTTTTATCTTATAGATGGTTGACACCCTTTTTTAGATAAAAAATATTTTTTTTCGTTTTGAGATATTGAGGGGTACCGGTCATTGGTTGTTTAAAATTAATTTTTACTATTTATTTTAAGTCATTTAGGTGAATGTTTTTTTAAGGTGAGTTATTTATTTAATTAATTTTTTTTTGCGTCATTTAAATGAAAAACTCCTTCCCAGATCACACTTATAATTGATCAATACTATTTAGCTCACTCACGTATTTCTGGGCACTTTGCGCTTTAGTTCTTGAACTTCCCAATTTTTGTAACTTAGTCTTTTTTATCCAAATTTCAATGATTTCTTCTCCAAAAAAATATTTCCAAAAAAATTCTCACTTAACAATTTATTTTCAATTTTTATCCGAATAACATTGTATTCCAATTCCAAACAGTGTCACTTGCTATATTAATTTTTTTGGAATGTTACACACTCAGTAAAATTTTGTTACTGTATGTCATAAACGAGATTTTGTTTTCAAAATGAGTAAATCAAATTTTTTCACTTTTCAAATAAAAACTTGATGCTTTTGTGTTATTGAAAGAGTATCAAATATATTTTCATTTTTTTTTAATAAAAAGATGATTCACTCTAAAAAATATGTTAGTAAATAATTGTTTCTTTCAAGTGTCATATTAAAATTGAACTCGAAATTTTAAAATTAAAACATGTGTCTAATAAGATATCTATTTATTTTTATATTAAATAAACGCAATTATCTCAAAATTAAAATTACCCAAGTTAGGGAAAGATCACTTAACTGGTGCAATACATATTGATTTGATTTTCACAATTGAACTAGTAAGAAATATATTCGAACACATACATATGCCTCTGGATATTAGTTATGAAAAAAAGCAAATGAAATTATCTGAAAATTCATGGTACAGCGGAAGAGACATGGGTATAATGATTGATGAAAGGTATGAGTTGCCTTAAGACCAGACCAACACTCTTTACTTCCTACATAACGTGCAAGATATCTGTAGAGGCAGAGACAATTGCTGAAATCACCAATGTTGTTGGAGATCCTTCGTAATCGGTTAACTCCTCTAAACGTTGTTCGTTGCAGTTCCGCCAACCTTCATCGATAGGAGATCTGCTCCGAGGATTTTAACACCAAGTCACAAATGCACCTGCATACAGCAAAACGGCCATTCATCAAATATCTGTAAGAACTACACTACTTCCTGAGGCTGCTGAAATCATGTTCGAGACGTGTATGCTGAATTATTTACTTGAGGAAGAATGAAGTCTGGATAACAAGGTGAGTTCTGTGCCGAATTGTCCAAGTATCTTCAGATTAGAATTCCGACATCTATATAAGTGTGGTCTGCAATCAAATAACAGGCTATTTAAAATGAGTTTACAAGAAAATATATGCCAACAGATGAGGCAAACCCTGCACTGATTATGTTGTCAATCAATGTCGTTCTCTGACTGGATATCGCATGCCAACTGCTAAGAATATGGCAACAAGCTGAATGGATGTATAATACTTCGACTCAACCTGCAATTTCATAACTCAACACACACTGGTGAGTGTAAAACCTGCAAATTCAAGTGAAACCCATCATATAGGACAGCAACAGAAAATTTCAGTTCACAAGGGTTTGCTTATAATTGAAATTACCAATAGAAAGGAACAGAAAATAATATTAGATAAAGAAAAACGGCATTCAATTAATATGCTCATAAATCAATTGTCCAATCAATCATTCATCCTAGTAAATGAAGATTAACTATGATCCACAAGGGCATCATCATCTGCTGAAGCAAATGAACCCTTATGGATCCATTTTCTTAGATCTATTAGCTTCTGACTGGCCAACTTGATTCTCAGTATCGGGATTGTCGAAAGGATATCCCTCAGTCGGCCATTTACCAGCACCTGAATCTTCTGCTGCTTGCAAAAACCCCAGATCCCAGACATCAGATAACTCACCAGTTACCCCCAACTCGGGAATGTCAAAGGTTTCAATATTACCCCATAACTCGTTCCTAGAACTAGGCATACCAGCAGTAGCATCAAAATCCATGCTCCATACATCTTGTTTAGAAACGCTCTCACTGATAGGAGATGAGAAATATGGGGTGCTTTTCTGCTTCACTAAATCCTCTGGGGAAGATATAAAATACCCTGGATTAACCACTTGTTCCGAACCGATTACATTCTTCCCTTTCAGATCTTGGATTCCCATGCCTGATGTACCTTCTCCTACCAGCTCTGGGGTTCCAAGAAATCCATCTGCAGTCGCCAACTCATCAGATACAACTACTTCATCATCAACTGGAAATGGAAAGCCTTCAGAACCTAAATCGATTTCTGCTACACCCTTGGGTAGATAATCTGGAGATTGTTCAACATATGTCGGAATTATATCTGGGGCTGAAGAGGATACAGCAATATCTCTCCCATCAAGTTTGGAGTAGTTCACAATCTGGCCTTCAGCAGGTGTTTCCGAATCGATTAATTCAACCAGTTGGTGCTTGACAAACTTCCTCCGCATCCTCGAAGAACCGATTTCTCCCTGTTCCTTTTTCTGTCTAAGGCGTGCCAAGAAAGCAGGATTCTGGAATAACTTGGCTAAGAAAGAAACCATTTGCTTCTGCCTTTGTTCAGCTGATTGAAGCCTCTGATTCACTACTTCGACATGCCGAGCCGTACCCTGCTGCTCCTGCTGAAGTTCCACTACTTCCTGCATTAACATGCTCTTCTCCTTCCTCAACCTTTCTATTTCACCTTCCACTCCAGACCTCCCTGCTTCAGTAGAAGATCCAAAATAGTTACCAACCTGTTGCGATTGAGGCGACTTACGCCTCTGAATATTCTTCAAAAGATGCCTCTTCCCTCGCTGAAAAGCCTCGTTTGCAAATTCCCACTTATCAGTATCGATTTTGCGAAATCCCTGAAAACAGTACACAAGATGATTCAAGAATAAATGGGGGAAACGGGATTGTTCAGGAAAATAAAAACATCAAAGGGTATGATTCACATAGGATTGTTCAGATGGAGCCAGGTAGCATTATATAGATCATCTTCATAACATCAGCTTTCTAAAAAAGAAAAGAGAAAAATTAAGAAAGACTTTGAAAATTACAGTAGCAAAATAACAAAGATTCCACCAGAACCCAAATTTCTACCTGCTTTTGGATGGAACTCCCAAATCCAGCAGAGATTCAGCAAATGAAGCTGACCTCGAAGAAGCTTAACCAAACTTCTTAATAATTTCCACATATAACAAGTCACTTATTCAACGTACATCCAAGTTTACAGATAAGTCTTACATTTGATCACAATACGAATAAATACATTAGCTTTACACAAGCTCAAAGGAACAAAATACGACAAAACCATAAGATTTGTATATACAAATTCAACATAGGAAATACAATTAACCCTTTTCTCCGATTACAAAATCTTGTACAACAGTTCGATAATTTACAATATTACAACCAATGTGTACAAATCGGGCTTCTACAATTACAGGTTCCAGTTTACAGATTAAGCCTTAAAAAAAATAAATACAGAAAACATAAACAAGCAAACAAACAAACAAGCAAAAAAAGAAAGAAAGAAAGAAAGAGAAACAAAAGTTACAAAACCAAATGCCATCAGCGATTTTTTTTATGTAGGCTGTATTATTGCAATAATACCCACATAAGTATTGAGCTGGCGAACAAAGCTGGAGAAATTGTTGTGCTTGAAATTCCGAGGAAGTATGAGCCTAGAGAATTCGACCGGGTCCCAAACCACGAAGCTCTCTCCCGTCGGACCCCAAGAGATGACCGGATCCAACGACGTGTCCTCCACCAAATCGAACGTTTTCGATAAAAATGGCGGCACTGGGTTCCCCTGAAGAATTTCCAAAGGCTGAGGCACGCCACATGAAAACGTTTCCAGTTCCATTAATGAGGAAGGGAAGAACGACGTTTGGGGTGGGTTTGGAAGGGAATTCGGAGAGCGTTTTTCTTCGTCTGGATTCATTTCGTTTTTTTAAGATAATGAAGAAGGTTTTGAAAAGAGATTCTGGGTTTCAGTTCCAAGGTTCGATAAAAATGAAAAAGAAAATGGGGTGGAAGGGGGGTTTTGAAGGGTTTAAGCCGACAAACTGTTGCTCCAAAGGAAAAAAATCTTGGAAGGCGGTGAGTAAAACTGGACGTTCGCCTTTTTCTTCAACGGCCAGGGTAAAGTCACTGTTGGTGATTTGTACGTGGAAGATTTATAACCCATTTGTTATGGAATCGCTGCTAAAAGAAAAAGAATTAAAAAAAAATCAGAAAGAAAAGAAGTGCCGACCAAAGTTTGGGATGTTTCCAGGCACTTACTTCGTCTGGGTTTTGTTTGAAGGATTAACAAAAAAAATCTGTGGTTGGTTAACTGGTCGGGAGGAAGCAAATGGGGTCCACTGTTGGGGAAGATATTTTTGTCCCTGGACTGGGTTTGAGCTGGCGTTGATGATTTGAACTAGATTGTGTGATTTTCTGGATGGTCAAAATACTTGGAGACGAAGCTAACTCCAAGAGGCCAGTGAAACGAGTGGATTTTTTCGTTTGGAACTGCAACAACTGCTGGGATGTCTTGTCATTCAGATTTTGTACCAATCATATTTTTTTGTTAGTATTTCAGTATTTATTGTGCACGTGAATTTTTTCAAAATTAATAATAAATGTTTTTTTATGAATTTTCTATTTTCTACACTTCATTTCTGTTCCTAACGATATGGCTTGAAAGAAAGATCCCCTTCGTTGTATTTTCTGAAACCAGCTGTCAGCAACTTTTTAATTTTAGAAGGGAGAGAATCTCCTTATGCTCCCCTGTTCTACCACTTGGTTTGAAAGCCTATAACATCCTTTATTAGAGCATTTGAGGATTACAACCAAATCATAAACGTATATAGTATTTCATATTAATTACATAAAAAATTAATCATGTATGTTATTATTAATATTTTAAGTAAATAAAGCAAATTAATCCATTACATCAAATTCATGTTGTTCTGGTAATTTTCAATCAAATCATCATGAACAAGAGATAATACATGATCAGATAGTTGTAGAAAATTATAGAAACTTGTCTCTCAACCAAGAACTTGCTTAGCCAATGTATATACAACTCTATTGCCTTCCCTATTAACTTGTTAATCCTTAATTTTCCAATGTTTATTCTTCACATCACAAGCCACTACAAATCAATGATATCAGACATAAATTTCTGCATTAACTGAATGATATCTAAATTGTCTACTTCAAAAATCACCTTTTTGCTTCCAATCGTCAGACTTGTTCTAGTCGCTACCCACAATTCCACTTCCATAACCAAACATACATCAATCTTGCATGCGAAACCTATATTAATATCACATCAATTACGTTAATCATATTCATATCATTACTTTTATACATATTAGAACATATATTGCAAGTGTCGTTTCTTTCTATATCACCTTAAAAATTTATCACGTCTGCTGACAGCAGGTAACCTCCGAATAACCGGACAGCAACCAGCCAAGATAGACATCCCAAAGTGTTAATAAAAGGTTAACATATGCTGTTAGTATCTACACTTGTATAGTATACAACTTGAGATTTAGCCCGTTCTTTAAAATTAAAATTTTAATCCACTTACCTTTTTCAATTTAAAAATCTCAATACAATTATTATCATTATTAGTAATTTTTGTTAAAATTTGTCAATTTCTTATACTTATATGCCATGTCACATGAGAACATCCTAATTAAAATTTTAAGTTGACAAAATTTGCTAGAAAACACTTAATATTTTAATAACTAGACTGTGATTTTCAAATAAAAAATATTGATTTTTAAATTTTTAAGTACAAAAACCAAATCTCAAATTTTATCAAGTACAACATATTTTAACCTTAATAAAAATCAGATGAAATAGAATTAATTATCTAAAAAAATCAAATGAAATTACACCAATAGTAGGCACTTAATTTTTGGAAGAGGAATATAAATTCTTTTATATATTTCACTATCTACATTTTTAAGAAAAAAAAATTAAACATTTATACATAATTTCTCTTAAAATGTTTCATGGTTTGACTCGTCTCTATGCTTTTGTTCTTTATTTACAAAAGGGCAGCTTAGAACTAAAATATGGAATTGCCGTTTCTAAACTCGAACCCCGCCTATATCCTAAATCAACTGCTTCACAGTGAACTAATTTCAGTTGAAATCATTACATATAAAACTAAACCATGCAAGACGATATAATATGATACAACTTTTCACGTAATTGCAAGTGAACTTTTACCTAATCGAAAACAAATGATCTTTGGCAAGAGGAAGGGGAGCCTTTAATCCATGTCAAAAATCACAGAGAGTCCCAATTGTCTATTACAACAGACATGTACAACCACTATTTCTGCAATGAATCGAAAGAAGGCAGGTATCAATATAGTAAATAATGCAATTAAAATGATGGCATTCTCATAAACAATGAAAGGAAAAAAATGCATATGCATCAGCACAGATTCTGCACGCATGGATCTATGCACAGATTGATGAGCATCATGAACATTACAAGGAAATTTCACCCAGTCATAAAACATCACCCTCAGTCCACAAGCTGACAGATCTCAAAAGTCTTAAGAGGAAGAGATGAAAGAAAAATACTTAAAAAGGACATTAGCAATTATCAAGCTTTCCTCTTCTCAAGGAGAAGCCAACCTTGATCGCACTATCAAAAAAGAATCCTAATGGGCTTAATCCATGTTCTTAATTTTTGAAGCTGAAGAGTTTCAAAGAGCATACCTTAGATTAGTTAACAGTGTGTCGTGTTGAAGGCATTTTGTCAAAAAGAATGATGTATTATGTGCAAGAAGACTTTGCAGGATTTCCCGCCATGCCGGTAAGCACTGGCATGCCAAGATCTGGTCAAGGAGTAGAGGGTTTAATCAATGATTTCAACCGATCCATGATATTGGAAAATGAAGGACGCTTCCAAGGCTCACTGCACAATGAAAATGAAGAAACATGGATAACTTCAACAGGAAAATTTGCTAAGCAAGCTCCACTTCAGAAAAGAATCTTATGACTTACTTTGCCCAGCAATCCTCAATTATTGCAGCTACTTGAGGATTCAAATCATGTGGAATTTCAAGCCTTTTGCCCTTGAAACCAACAGCTGCTACAACCTATGAGACAGTTTATATTCAACTATGACTGTTACCAGAAGATATCCTTGCATGACAACTGTGCAAAGATAGTTGAGTAGCTGAAAACTGAATTTCAAAGGTATTAATTTTAGGGAAAAAACAAAGGATTGATGCATCAATAGTTAGTGGTCACTGAGGGGTATGCCTATTTCATTGCAAGCTGCTAAAAAGTGTGCGCCTATTTGCAAGGAATTTGACACTTTTTTCAGAGGCACAATAATTGAGGTCCCCATTTACCAACAATGTATTGAATAGACAAATTTGAACCTTATCTCAATATAAGAGTCCGCATTCAACAATCCATCAAGTTCATTTTTGAATGATATTCTAGCATATGATTTATGTCTATTGTACAACACATTGCTCAAGGTGTTTATAAAATTGGTTAGTTCTACGCCAAGAAAATTCCAATTGCAAATGTTATTATTGTTTCAGCCAACAGACTGCTGTCTTTAATGAAAACTGTAAACCTCTTTTACAAACATTTCAATATGGTCTTTAGATCACCAGAAAAAATGTAGATAGTTGTGGGGTCAAGATCTAAAATGATAAACAAACCTGTGCAGGATTTAACTTGCCCCATGGTTGTTGCAAAGTAGCAAGCTCCCATAAGATTACACCAAAACTATATATATCAGACTTCTCATTTGATGGTTCGTCACGAAGAACTTCCGGAGCCATCCACTCAGGCTAATAAAAAATATATATTTATTATTATCTGCAACATAGAATGACCTATGGTAATTCAAATAGAAATACCAAGGACACTGTTAAGAACTAGTGTAACTTACAGTTCCAGCAGCGGACTTGGATGAGAGAAATGTGTTTGCCTTCAAACGAGAAAGCCCAAAATCACAAACCTGAAGGTACAGACCAAGCAATGTGAGGAAGATTCAAATGAAGTAACTAAAGAAAAGTACAAGGACTCTGAAACTACTTCAATACAAGTTACAGCAACACAAATAAATTAGCAAGCCATGAAAAAGACACCAAATGGACATGAAGTTGAACAAAACATGGCTTAAGAGCATTACTTTTGTAATATCAACTGACAGAAAAGGCACGCAAATCAACAAAATTTTTGCAAGAAATTAGGATTAAAAAGGCACGGCATATAAATTACAAAAAAAACAGTATGGTAAAATAAATGGAATTGGCTCAAACCATACCCGAGGCAGGATACGTTAACCTTTTATCAACAGTCAACTTATGTGGATTTAACATATGTAGCAATATCTACATTCCACTTATCAGTTATAAAAAAGAATACGTCAATGACTTAGCATTTACTCAATTGCAAAAATAAGTAAACAGGATCGGCAGAATATTTATGCTTACATCACAGTATCATTATGTGTAAAACATTACTCTTTGAGACACAAAAGCAACATTTTGGGTCTTACCTTCACTGTATATTTTTTATCAACTAGAAGATTTGGAGATTTTAAATCTCTATGAACAATAGGAGGACTGCGTCTATGAAGATAATTCATTCCATTTGCCTGTGCATAAAAAAGGACAGTGACTTAGACCAAAGCTGAACAATGGACAAAAAGGATGATAATATATTAAGTTGATAGTAAACCCTCAGAATACCCACCACATCATAGGCCATGCTCAACTGACGCCTCTCATCCAACATCTCTCTCACACCAGGCTTATGCAAAAGCCCATACAAGCTACCTCTGCAAGAATCAAGGTTTTAGTTCACTTCACAGTTCGAACATCTAAAATGGGTACAGGGACATGAAGTATTCCTTTTCCATTTCTCTTTTCAAATGGAAGAGTAAAAATGAAGGGATACTTCCAAGAGAAAAATTAACAACCTTGATAAGTATTCTGTCACGATAGACAAGTTTGGGGCTGTGTGACTGCTCCCATAAAAAGAACAATATTTGGATGCCGTAGACGTTTCATTATTGCAACCTAACAAACAATTCAGGCGAAACTACATATCATAACAAGAACATGAAGGTAATTAATGTTTCCTTTATCTTAGGAACAAAGTCTATTAAAAATGTCACTCAACTCATACCTCCCTCAAGAATTCTTTGAAACGTTCAGCATTCAAGTCTTGTTCCATGAGAATTTTCACAGCAACATCCTGTGATTAAAACTAACGTTTCTTTAGATGAAAAGGAATTATCAAGAACCACAAATCCATATTTTGATCATATGGTTTGTCTCTATCGAAATTTCATCTAAATGAGGACTATGACAAATTAGTTTAAAAGAAATACATCAAAAAATTACTGAGGAACTCCACTTCAAAAGCTTTGAATACTTTAAAAGTCAAATCATTACCGAAGATGGGCCAAACTTCCAATGAAAATAGGCTAAAGAATAAAAAGTTCACTCTTTAATTAATGCCACAAAGAAGGTCACCTAAAAATGTATCATTTGTATTCTTAGCTAGCATAACTAAAAATTGTTTGCTAAGAAGCTTTGGAGTTGACCTAACATTTATCCTGTACTTTGATAATGTGGAAACTAGACTAAATGCAGGTTAAGAAACATTTACAACATTAACAGTATCTAGATTAATAGTTTGGATCTAAGAATTGAGTTTTGATGGTAATTGATGTGAGCTCAAATGGAAAATCACAGGAAATGGTTTCTAAACTTCAAGCAGGTCTCATATTCGAATCTTAAGAATTATAGTGCAGAAATATTCAAAGAGGAAACACAAGATAACCTAGACTTTGCACCTAAAGTTGATTGCATCATATACGACACTAGAAAATCCAAAAAATCCTTAAACACCCGTTACTCCTACAATCAAAAGACAGATAAAAATAAGTTCTGCAACTTCACAGATCCATAATACACATTAATGAATCTACCTCCATTTGTCAAAGATATTAACAATTACTGACATTTTCTTCAATCCTAAGGAACAGCCAAACAAAAAAGGCACAAAAATCTTAATAAGGCGGCCAGCATTTTGAGATGCAAGAAAGGCAGGTGTTAGCAATGAAGAATATGGAACAACAGATTTAAAAAAATTACACAACATTTAACTTTATCCTTTGACAATAAGAAAATAGTCTAAAGGATTCTTACCGAGCCATTCCATTCAGCACGATGAACAGTTCCAAAAGAACCTGAAAAGGACAACGTAGAAACCTAAGTGCACTAGTATAACCATAACTGCATGAATGAGCAAGGAAAATGATCTCCTATTCTGGAAAAGTAAAGTTCTTCAGAAAGGGGCCAGAAAATACCGGCACCAATTCTCTCTTTTAAAATAAGATCACTCCATGGAATGTCCAAATCATCAACTTCGAGGGCAACTTCTTTTCTTGGTTTGTGGGGAACAAGCTGTCTGCCCTTGGCAAACCTTGAATCCTTAGTAGCATCCCGCAATACATCAGAGAAAACTAAAACTGGGTCATCTCTAGGCCCTTTCGGAGAAATGTGCTTTAAAGGATCATTATTAATGTTCATTGAGTGTATTATAGACTGTGAATATTGGGAATCTCTATAATAAAAAGTTGGCTGAACAATATTAGGAGGTAAGGGCAACTGCGAAATATCATCCGTATTACTTGAGATCTGCACCAGATCATTTCTCTCGGTGCCAATCTTGTCAAGTTTCTTGGGGTCGAGAGAGAATCCAGGATTTTCATCATCTCTAGTAGCACCTGAAATTAAAATGAACCATAGCTCAGTTTCACACCAGATAAATATAGAATCACAAGTTTAGGCATGTGGACTCTAACTTGTGATTGCTAGAGTCACTTTTTTAGTGAAGGGCCTGGAATAAAGCTCTTTATACAGATAGTAACTGAAAAATCACCTGCTGGAGCATCATCAAATACAAGATTAAGTGATTCGCAGTCCGAAAAATACTGTTTGGCCAATGACCTGAAACCAATGGCAGGTGCAGCTGGTTTGGGATGTGGAAAACGCAATGGGGAAAAAATAGAGATGGAAGATGGACCATGGAGCAAGGAACCAGGCTCGCATAAGTAGCCTGGGTGCTCAATTAAGTCAACAAAATACTCCCTGAAATCACAGACTTGCTTCATGAGATTTCTCTTGCATATAGTAGGTATCTCACCAGGATAAACAAGATATTAACTTTTTCACAGATCACAGTCCAGAACAGGAAGAAAGAACCGCAATAAGCAAATGCACTGCCACCATTTAAGTGAAGCAACAGTTGCAATTAGGCACCTCCTTCTAAAAGAGTTTGTACAGTTTCCACAAAGCAAACAACTTAGTCAATTAAAAATACAGGGCTTATATTGTCAGCAAATTATTGCCATCAGAAAACAAAATTGCACTGAAATAAAGTTAAGCAAAAATAACTAAAACAAACCAAAACATGACAGTGCTGATATAGACACCTGTCGAGCCCAAAGCGAACAAGGCAGGAGGAAGCATCATCTCTCTTACAATGTTTGCAGCCCTTTGCAATTCGACATGGTAGGTCAATCATGTCAGCTAGCACCTGCATAAATTTGAACCAAGAATAAATCTTCTGCTTCAAAGGAAAACCACTCCTACTGAGATGTAGTGAAGACATTAAAAAAATCATACAATTAAAGCAAACAATACTCATTAAGATCTCACACAAAATAAAAACACCATAAATGATTAAATCCTTACTTTGAATAGTAAAGCTCGATGTCTACAAAGGCCAAGGGATAGGCTACCGATAGGAACCACAACTGAACCTAAACAATATTTTAAATTATCACTGCACTCCCTCCAATAGAAAAAGAAGTGATCCTCTCCGGTAGTAGATGAACCGCTTGAATAGCAATATAACAAGGTCAGAAAAGTGCAACAAAGATGCAAGAATGATGAGCAGTTGTTCATTTATGTCGTAGATAACTTACCCCATGCGACTACAGACAAGCATTGCTAGCTGATCAACAATTTCTTTAGTGGTTATGCAGATACAAGAAATATTGTGGACTCTATTTTGCAGATCCTTTAAGCCTGGATCACTTCTTCTGTCAACTAATATCACTTCTAGTGGTAAATCCACTGTAGGATCAACAGATCTTAGAGATTCAATTAGCGGAATTCTACCATGTTCATGCAGATCAGTGCACACATTCCAGACATATGGATGCACTCCGTGAATCAAATAGAACCCATCAGGAACTTTGTCAAAGTATGATAGGCAGCCATTCACCTGATGCACATAACATTGAAAAGGAAATCTTGAATTCCAAACTTTTATCAACCAAATCCCGGAACTTAACTAACTTCAAAATCTGAGCATGTTTATTTTAGATGCTGTGTAGCTAATATAGTCCCATTTTACCCACATTAACAATACATAACATAGGTATAAATGCATTCACCAAACAGCAGAACAACAGAAAACTACTGTTAGCATCAACCTTACTTTTTACATCCTATCATCTGCATGGGTTCATAATACGAGGAAAGAAATCACATACATAGTATGATATATTTTGCAGAATCACAGTATATCTTCAAAATCATCTAAAAACTAAATCCATTCACTGAGAGAATTATTTTATTCACCTAGGCATCTTTCTTCGAGCTACTAGCCTTAGTGAGCCACTGAGCGTCAAATCCATTTCAAGAAATTCATAGAGTTACGAACAAGGAAATTTAAACGAAAACGTACCCAGAACCGATGGGAAACTGTCTCAGCAGAGCTTGAGCTACCTGCCCGAATTGCGGAATCATCCGCAACTGGATCTAAAAAATTCGGATCATCAGCACAGGTAGCTTCCGGGGAAAGCCTCAAAGCCAACGCCAACTGCAACTGATAACTCTCCTCCGTTTGCTGCGCCCAGCTTTTCCCCGACGATGAACCACCAACTTTCGCTCTCATATCCACATGCCTAAAGCTCTCATTATAATCGTACATGAATGCATTGATCTCGTTCACAGCCGTCGTAGAAATGGTCGGCGCATAATAATCTCCCGATAACGAGCTCTCGCCGAAGCTGCTCCCGCTCGATTGGCGTTGCGTCCCAATCGACGAAGCATAAGTATTCCCAACTCCTTCCCCAACGCCGCCGCCAATTCTACTCGTTTGCTGCTGGTTCTGGCTCTGATTCTGATCCCAATCGATTAAACCTCTCACTGGTTTCACTTTGCTGTTCTTAATACTTGAGACCTCGCTCGAAAGCGAATCGTTATATGGCGGTGGAGCTCCTGATATGAACACGGAGTACTGGTCGTCCGGATACTGGGTAAGGGGAGAGTAGTAGGATCTTCGCCCGGGCATTTCCATTGATAATCACTAAAGCAATCGCTGATCACAAAACCCTAGGAGCCCTACGAATCGCCATTGTTGATTATTTCAGGCTTTTAGCTTTGCTATCTCTCTAATTTTTCTTTTTTTTCTTTCCTTTTTTTGGTAAACCTCAGTGAGTTACTGAATTCTTTTCTCTCTTTCTAGAATTCGATTGTCCGAAAGAGAAAGAGAAAGAAACAGAAAACGATACCAGTTTTACCGGTTGGCGTAATCGTAATATTCTCATCGTTTCTTTCTTTCTCCTTCTAGGAAAAGTCTGAAAAGTGGGATTTCTGGTCAAACGTTCATTGGATGATTTTCATTCTCTTTTTCCTTTTTCTAATTTTCCAAATATAAAAGATAAAATATTTTCCTGTTTTGGTTTGTTTGGCTGGCTCGATTACTACTGCCTGTTTCAACATTCCTTATTCGGAAATGGAATTGGATAACTTAACTAATCAGCACGTAAGTTCACGCATCTGTGCCCCAGTGAACTGGCTTTTAATTCTCTTTAATTCAGAATTTAATTTTTATAATTTTTTATTAATGCATAATTCTTAACGTCACTTCAAATTTTTTTATCAATTTTTTTAATATTTTAAAATTTAAAAGTATTTAATTGATAAGCAAATAAAAAATTAAGGAAATTAACTTAGGGTTAATCTAGTGTGTTATGAGTCAAAACAATCATGTCTAATTTTTTTATGGGAGTTAATTTAATTCCAATAATCGATACAAGTTGCGTCATATGTTTTAACATGAGTCATTTATTTATCTATGAATCAATATTTGTTCATATATTTTGCTTTCAACTTAAATCTTTTGTCCTCTCTTTATGTCCTATTATGTGCTTCACTAATATTTTTTGACACGTGTATTAAATTATTTTTAACCACCATTTATTTTCGTTAACATTAGTATATTATTTCTCTTCTCTTCACATTAAACCAACAAAACAATAAAAACTTTGAAAAAGCAAAAGAAATGAAATCTAAAGAACAAAGGATATTAATGGTGAAATCTACATCCCATCGTAAATTTCTCGATTTATTCACCCCTCAAGTGAGCCACCTTGAGCTTTGAGACACCATGTTCAAGTTTACAAATTTGAGCAATATATTTTATTACCACCATCCTGTGTCACTTCCCAATCAAAGTCTTTCAGCTCTCCATTTGTGTAAAATCCTTTACCAACAACATCAACCTCCCTTAGAAAAATATGTTTCCCTAGAGTTATCAAGAGGCATGGAAATCTACTTCAATGCTATTGACAATCTTGACACGTGAGTGGTACCATTGAAAATAAATTTTTTAGTTGATACATCACAAAAAATATGAAAAAATATAATACTAGTGTTGTCGATTATTCAAGCGGCAAAAAAAAAACGATTATTTTTTACACTCTGCAATGATCAGCTCAACCATTATTGTCAAAGAAAATTGATACCGCCGATTATTCAGACGACACCGTGGGTTCACTGTATATTTTACCTATATTCGTAAATAATGATCCTATTATCTTATTTCAGTATTTATTTTTTGGGTAAACTACAAAAATAGTCACTTTTGTTTGCCTCAAATTACATTTTAGTCACTTATGTTTGAAATGTTACATTTTAGTCACTTATGTTAGTATTTTGATATGAAGTGATCAGTGTGCCTTTAAGTTCCATTATCTCCCTAACGGTAATCCTACATGGCAGCCCAACTAGATTTTAAGTGCCAACTTGAATTTTCAAATGGAATGAGAATAAATCTTTAATTAAATAAATTTAATTAATTAAAATTTTTAAACCTTAAACCTTAACTTAAAAAATCCTAAACCCATTTTCACACACTTCTCTTATTCATCTTCATATTCTTCCTTTTTGATTCCAATATCTTTAGTTACAAATATGTCTCAAAGCTTGAATATTTAAAATCCATTAACCCAAAGATTCAAAGATTCAATATCTTCTTCCCGTTAAGTTTATTTGGGTTAATAAATTTCAAAGATTCAAGTATTGAGACAAATTTGTAATTAAAGATGTTGGAATCAAAAGGGAAGAAGATGAAGATGAAGAAGACAAGTGTGTAGAAATGAGTTTAGGTTTTTTCAGTTAAGATTTAAATTTAAAAATTTTAATTAATTAAATTTATTTAATTAAAAATCTATTCTCATCCCATTTGGTTTTAAGTTAGACTGCCATGTAGGATTACTATTAGGGAGATAACGGAACTTAATGGCGGAGTGATCACTTCGTAATAAAATAATAACATAAGTGACTAAAATGTAACATTTCAAACGTAAGTGACTAAAATGTAAACTGAGGCAAACAAAAATGACTATTTTTAAAATTTACCCTTATTTTTTTATATTATTTAGATAAAAACGCCCAAAAAAATGAAAACCTGGAAAATATTCCAGGCCTAAATGTTTAAGTATTTAACAGAACAAGTGCCCTCTAAAGCATGGATCAATAAGCCAGTGAAATACAGGCCGCTAAGTCCGATCAGGAGCCCAACGCCAGCCGAGCATCAAAGGGACCAAAAAAACGAAGAGGCCTTCAAATTTAAGGAGGGAAAGGAGCCGAAAAAGAGAAAAAAAAGCGGCAAATTCTCCAACACTACTATGTCGTCTTTCTCAAACTTGAACCATCTGCTGCTTCATCATTTTCTTTCATTATCCTACAAATTCAAAAAGAGGTTCGTTTCTCGATCCAGATCGTTTATTTGAATGTGCATATTTCTTTTAAAATTGTCTAGTGTTTAAATAAACTCGAGCTTTTTATTCCTGATATTTTCATGTGCCCGTAGATCTGCTGTTTCGATTAAAGAAAAATGAGAACGCGGTTCGCTTTTTTTCTTTCCATTCAAATTGTTACCCCATGCAGCTTTCCTGCGTTTTTATCTCTTTTTTCCCCCAGGTTTGCTATTGTTTAATTTAGCTATTTTGAGGAAAGAAGCATTTAACAAGTATGATGAATTTTTCGATCTTGTCTATATTTTTTTCTGTAAAGAGCTTAAAGCGTTGATTCGTTCACTCTTTCTTTCCACGATTCAATATTGAGATAGATAATTCTATGCTATTCGGTTTATGGAGATAGAACGTATAATTTCTTGGATTTTTGCCGAATTTGAGATAGTAATCTGCAAGGTAATTGGTAACGTTGAAACTCTAGAATATGAATTGGCATTTGAGATCATTACGCAATTGGAGTGTAATCGTTTTCTTTTTGCAACGTGAAACAAAAATACACGGAATAACCAGGATAGTGCTCTTTTTTCTTTCTGAGTTCTATCCGAAATTCAGTTATTTTGGCCAAACGTGTTATATGCTATTTTGGAAATGTTGTATGTGTTGAATTTAAACCTCAAGCCTGATAGATGCTACTTTATTAAAAATAGTTTTATGAACTAGTTGTTGCATTATTAAAAACAGTTAGACTAGCTGAGTCGAATTTTTGAATATTTTATGCTGATATTATTTTATTAAAGATAATAATATGAACTAATTGAGCTAAACTTAAAACCCTAAATTTTGATACGCAGATTCCTAGATCCTTAGTTGTTTGCCAATCCGTCTCAACTGTCATTTTAGGGTGACATTCCATATTAACAAGTTCTCATATTTTTTTCTGAGTTCATACTTCATCCCTGTCTTTGCCAGATCACAAACTGGACCACCTTTTCGTTGTGAACATTCCCGTAAGCTTCACTCGTTTTTCCTTTAATCGTTTATTAATTGTTAAGGGATAAAAGCATTTATGTCCTTGAGCACATTTAGAGGCTTGACGATGGCCTTGGCCATATATTATTTTCATTGTAGGAAAAGTTTGGTCTATTAGCATTAGGCAGCATTTGTTGAAGGTGACCTCTGAAGAATTGCTCAAAGTTTGAGCATGAAACTAAGTAATTAGAACCTTGTTAAACAGTATTAGCACTAAATGGCTTTGTGATTATGGGTTATACAAAGATTTTCCCATTTTCCTACAAACCAAGTCAGTATTGTAAAATGCAATTCCACTCTCGTTTGTTGTACATTGTTATTTTGTCAACTTTTACTTGTTTGGATCCTTATGGAAGTTCTATCATTTACTCATATTCTGCTGCACCCTTACCTTTTCCTCTGGTCAACTTGCCGGCTGGGAAATGCAGTCTGGCCATTAGAGGACGGGGTGCTCGTGATTTCTGGTCAAATCCCCTCACACAAACATATCCTGCAATTTGTTGTCAAACGGTAAGGAAATTCTTGAAATGACTGTACATCCGCACATTATTCAGGTATTGGAATGACTAGGTGCAACTACCAAAAATGAAAGAGTTTTGACAAGGTTCTCAATTTTCATGTCTGGTGGTACAAAATTCAGAATAAAATGTGCAGAAAAGGGAAAGTGTTCTACTGTTGAGGGCTGTATTTGAGATTGTATTGGTAATGCTTGCAGTTTGGATTAGTAAAAGCATTTTGAATATATTATTTCAACTTAGTTGCATTTGGACGGGCTGCGGGAGTCATTTTCACTAAGCATTCAGAGGAAGCCTTCAAGGAATGATTGCGACTCCAAGAATTATTTCAAGATAGAAGTGGATGAGCCAATCTGGGCATTCATGATAGCATAAATGATTTTAGATTAACTACTTTCCATTTTTAATTACTTAGCTAAGTTATGAATCGGTAGATTAGTGATGTCCTTGTTAAATGTTAAACTATGAGTTGGTAGATCGTGGGAAATATCAAATATGTAAAGGGCTTAATTCTTATTTAAGGATAATATTAAGGGCTAAAATGTTCTCGAAAGGAATAGCTTTTGGGCTCCAAGTGTTATTTCAAGATTGATAGAAGCGGATGAGCCAATAGCATAAATGATTTAAGGTTAACTACTTTCCATTGTTAACTATTAAGCTAAGTTGTGAGTTGGCATATCAGAGATGTCATTCTTAGCTGTTAAGCTATGAGTTAAAATATCAACAATGTAGAGGGCTTAATTTCTTCTTTGAGGAGTACAAAGGTTACAATATTCATGAAAGGTGTAGCTCATGGTTGAAGCGAAATTAACAAGGTTGATTGGTCTGATTACCAATTTGATCTTAATTTGAGTCCAGAAATTGGAATGGAAGCCTTAAAATGATGATTAAGACTCCAAGATTTGTTTCAAGATAGGTAGAAGTAGATGAGCCATTTACGACATTCATGATAGCATAAATGGTTTTAGGTGAACTACCATATATTGTTAATTGTTAAGTAAGTTATGAGTTGGTAGATTAGAGGATGTCATTATTAAGTTATGAGTTGGTTGATCGCGTGAAACATCAAATATGTAAAGCGCTTAATTTCTTATTTGAAGATGATGAAGGTTACACAATGTTTAATAGGCTCCAAGCATTATTTCAAGATAAAAGTGTATGAGCAAGTTAGGGCATTATTGATAGCACAAAAGATTTTAGGTTAACTACTTCACATTGTTGAACGTAAAGCTAAGTTTTGAGTTGGTAAATTGTGGGAAGTATAAAATATTTATAGGCTTAATTTGATGAAGGCTACAATTTTCTTGAAAGGTTTAGCTTGTGGTTGATGCAATATTACCAAGGTTGATTGGTTTAAGGTGAATTCTTATCTTTCACTCGAATTTTGGGGCTAATTTCTTATTTGAGGATGATAAAGGCTACGATGTTCTTATTTGAACTAGTTCAATACTCCCATGATTTGTTTAGTCCCTTTGTTCTTTAGAGATCTTTATTTGGATAATAGATAATGACCTTATGTCTGATGGAATATAGAGATGTTCTAAGCTTAATAACAACAATTGCTTTGGCTAGGGTATTGGCTACGACTTACATGTGGTTTGCATGATAGTTTGTGTATCTAGATTTTCGTAGGCAGTGAGTGATTCAATTGTCGATAAATCCTTGGGCAATGGGGCTTGATTTGTTAGAATTAGAGAAAAAATTTCTTTGGGAATTGTAATAACTTAAAATGTATGCACATAGACAAGTTTTATGTCTTATCAAACATCTCTAACCCCAACCATTGATTTCATGAGCTATCCATGGCCTTTAATTTCATCTCAAGTAAAATAACTTTAAGAATTTAAAATCTTCAAGTATATATTTAACATATTAAATATTTATTGTGAATTGTAATTAATTTAATAAAAAATATAATGCCAAGCGTTAGTAGTAAATTATTGCTAATTTCATAAAATTATATTTATAATTTTTTTAATATACTGGGGTAATTATATGTTAGTATTTGTTCATATTTTCTTAACCTTTTGACAACGTACACACACCTTGCACACATAGGTGTTCGAACCCGGAACCCCTAGGATGAATAACATCCTCTTTTCTACTAGAACCACTTGATGGGTTCATATTTATCAATTTTTTGTTTATCATAAATAGTACCAAAGTCTAAAGTTGATTCTAAAGTTTTACATTTAAAACATATAATATATGTCATCAAATATTAAAACAAGAAAGTATCATATATATAAAGAGTACCATATATATTTAAATGATTATTTTCTTTTATTATGTAGTATTATATCATATCAAAATTATAACATTTTGATGTGAACAAATAATGATAACAAATATTGATTTTAATAAAAATATAATTAAAAGTAATAATTAAGAATTTATATTAAGATGAAAACATTTAAATTATTCAGATATAATTAAGTTTTCAAAGTGAAAATGTATAATTACATCTTATGTAAAATAAACTTTAACTCGAAAAACCAAAGCTGAAAAGACTCAAATTTGAAAAATCCAAACCCAAAATCACCTGACTTAACTTGCCTGATTGCCACCTTTCCCCTTGATACTTGTTACAACATGATGTTGACTAAAGCAACTGCCTATGAGTCTTTATTACACCTTGAATCATTCCCTCTTTTTGAAAAATTCAAGTTGCCTCATTGCCAAATAGTAGCCACTAATTATTCTAACATAGAATTTTAAAGCTGATCTACTTGGAAAGTATTTTGTCCAACAAGTATTTGCATGTTCTAGTGGAGGTTCATAATTTTCTGGGAATGTTCTAGCAAAAATATTGAGCAGATGACCCCAAGCGATTAGAATGAGTTGACCCAACATCTGTGCTTAATAGGTAAGATTGCATTGCAGAATGTTCAAAAGGATCAATTTTCCATCTAATGACACCAAACTCCTCTTTCTTTGGTAATTTAATTTCTTTAGTTACATATCATTCCTTTTCTTCAACAGTCTTGTATTAATCAAGAGCTTTAAAATTAGGAGTGATTCTTTCAACTTTTGACACTAGAGCATCACATTTTCATTTGAATTCTATCTTGAGCTTCTTTCAGTTAAAAGGCCTTTTATTTTGCAAAAAAGATCAACTTAACTAACTAAAATCAAACTCCTTACATGTTGAAGTTTCGATTCCATTGGGTCTTCAATGAGAGGAAGCTGGATGTGCTCTAAGTTACACTTTTTCAGTAATTTCCCCTTTCATTCATCCAGTTGATTATCAGAATCTCTTTCAAGTTGTAGTTGCATAAATTTGCTTCACTTTCCTTGTCACACTTGACTTGGATTTCTACTCCTTCCACTGTGTGATTTCTTTAGAAGCCTTTATCGTTGCTAGCATGATTGTAGTCTCCTTTTTGTGAACCAATTTTGTTTCCAAGGAATTGAGACAAGATTCCGACCTTTTAATTCTTGATTTTACATCTTGCTTGCGCTTATACTCTAACCATATAAATGTTGTCTCGGGGTACAAACAAACTAGACCAAGAGCTTTAAACTATTAATTGTTTTTTGGATGCCAAGAAAAACAATCATGCGAAATTCTTAACAAAAAAGTCCTCTTTCATACCTCTTCATGAATTTTATCCATTAACAACTGCTTTCTCTAAGAACAATTAGAACTCGAATTTTTGCAACAATTTTTAGAAACTCTTCATCTATGATTATGTGGGAGATTACAGAGAAGAAATTCATAAATGAAAAGTATCTTTTCAAGAAATCAACATTGGCTCTATGCTTCTAGTCCAAAACTTAATATGTGGAAAATTATGATGTAATTGCTGAGTAATGAGCGCTCATCATGATAATATTTAGGCACAATGATTTATATAACTCTTCAACTTTACAAAAATAATCATTTTAGACTTTTATTTAATTTTTCATCTCTTTTAATTCTTAAACCTATGCTATTTGTCAAATCACCCTAAAATGAATGAAAAAATTAATATTTGTTAATTTTATTGACATGACATACATATGGATTGCCATGCTAACAATTAATAATTTTTAATATAAAAAATTAAAAAAAGCATACAAATTATAAATATTTTTTAATATTTTTCAAATTTTAAAAAATTAATTAATTATTGACATGACATACATGTGGATTTCATGTCAGCAGAGTTAATAAATGTTAATTTTTTTTCATCCATTTTGTTGTGATTTGATAAACAATGCAAATTCAAAGACTAAAAGAGGTGAGAAATTACATGAAGGCTAAAATAATTGTTTTTGTAAAATTAGAGGGCCAAATAAGTTATTATGCCTAATATTTATGCCTCATTTAGCTTGCATTTAACTTGATTCTTCAGTGAATTTGTACTAATTCATGCAATTTGGTTAGTTTTGAATTTATTTTTACATAAGTTGCATATTTTTTATTTTTGATGTCTTCGATGCTATTTTTATTAGTTTTAATTACTTTTTTATTTTAGTAAGTACTTATGTGGCCTTATGAAGATTAGATCGCGTTTAATTAGAGTATTGTGACTGTGAAAAAGTGGCTGAATCAAAGAAAAAAGAGTTGAACTCGTGCTTTAGGAGGACAGTTGCACATTGTGGCACTAGAGGAGGAGTCATAGGGTGCTGGTTTAAAAAATTGACTTTGATTTTATTTCATGTTTTTCAAGCCCATCTAAATCAGCATGTAATCTTAAAAAGCACTACTTTCTCTAAAAACTAAAATTTGACTTTTTGAAGCAGATAGTTTTTCTTCAAAAGTCTGGTTTACCTTTACACTATTACTTGCCTTCAAGTTTTCATGCTTTTGATTGTAGAATCTAAATAATTTTTTTTTACTCCAAAAAAATCACTCAATGTTGCCCCTTGAGATGCCAAAAGATCTATGATGCGTCTCCAATCAACCCTTTCTTTTGAGGTTTTGGTTATCATTCTATGAACAACAAAAGACTTTCCCTCAATTGTATATTCATAAACTTTTTCACTTCTTTCAGGATACTCATCTTAAATAGGATCTAACAAGTCATACTCTTGTTCTTTCACATGCATCTTGTCATGAAAATTAACAACTTCAATACTAATTCTATCCCTATGTAATTTAAGGGTATGCAACAATTGCTCCTCCGATCCATCTTATATCTTAGGATTTGTGGGTCATGAAAGGGGTTTTCTTCACCAAAATCAGGCTTATGATATGTTAATTTGGTTGTCGGTACCATTTTGAATCTCCATCTAGGTTTCCACTTGTTCCTATCACAGGTAAGTGTAAATTGCACACGGCAATTTTCCAATTGCATGTTTTGTAGCCAATTTTGTTAAATGACATTGCTTTCTTCTTCCTTGAGCTCTAACACATCCAACCATGGTTTAAAAACAAATCTTACTTTAAACCCTAGTATTTAATTAGGTTTTGATGTCAAAATGATGTGGTCTAGGGGAAACACTAGTGCATCGATAGATTAGGTTGCAGAATGAGTAGAAAGAATTTGAAACTTCAGAAAATGTAAGGTTATAGAAAACCTCTAGTTTCTCTCTACTAGTTCAAAGAAAAAATAAGATTAATAATACTGATCTTTATTGTAAAGCTTACAACTTATTTATTATACTAGACTTGCAAGTAAGGTTATTAGGCTTTCTTGCAAATAAAAAATATTCATAGCCCTAGATTTCTTTTATACAATTCTAACTTCTACCCATGACCCTTCCCCGACCCTTAAGTTGGAGGAAGAATGTGCTTGAATTCACATCCTCCTGATTGATGCAATAGTAATGGTGCCAACTAAACTAAGGCTCAATCGGTATCCTAGCATTGCATTTAAATCTTAAAGAGGACTAGTAACCCTAGCTGTCTATGATACATCTAATACTTAATAAATAATCTAAAATAATAAAATATTATAAAATAATTAAAAGTTCTTGTGCCATTATGTGACCTGAAGACTAAAAGTAAGAACATGGATACTTTAGGTAACTTTTCAAATCAAGGCAAACATCATGATAGAAAGTTAAAATGGTTGATGATTCTCACCTCTCCAAAAGCAATGTTGAATTTCTACAGTTGTTAACCCTAGTAGATAAAAACCATAAACAAAATCAATGTTTGATCTTGCTTTATGATCAACAATATCTTCTATTGAAATCTTCTAACCTTTAAATATTGAAGGTATGGAGGTCCCAAAGTAGACCATTCTCCTTGGCAGGTTCCATAGCCATTCCCTTGGAACATCGATCGGGTTTAGACTTGAATTATGGTCGGCAAAAACCTGCATTGCAATAGTATTTTTCATTAATTGCCTGATAAATATCAAAATGATCATAAAATGTGAAGGAATTGGTTGAATCTACATGCTGAACTTACTTCATTAACTTGAAAGTATGTGCCATTTAGGGGAAATCTCCCTCTCATTGCTGTACGACATGGTATCTGTTTATGATGTTTTATTATATAGGTTAGCATATGATATCTGAAGTACAATTCTTGCATACAATACTATATTTCTTCATATTATGTATCAACTATATTTATCTTACTAGAAGTGTTCCCCTGACTATCTGGGATTCTGCTTCCCGAATATTGTTGCAAGAGAAACATGTCTTCTCATTACACAATTTGCCATGCTCTTGTGAATTGCACCTACTTTGAGGCTGTTGAATGGAGTTTGGCGTTTCACCTTGTGTAAGCATTCATGCATTTAGGGAAATTGATCAGGATTCCACTAAAACTTTTATGCCCTCCTTGCATATATTACCAAAAATTGCAAAATATTATGTTGTCTTGAGGTCTAAAGAGATTTTTATAGCATGTCAGTAAATATTTGTCCATACCTGGTGTCCATATGGCAAGAAGGTACTTGCATGGGTCATCAACTTCTCGTTTACCCAACTGTAAGTTTACCATAAGCAACTAACATAATAAAAATCAAGCTATACAAATATGAAAAATATTCTGTTTGCATTAAGTTAGAAAAACTAACCTCTTTTAGAAGAGGGTGGGAATCTGGAAGTTCGTAGCTGTAGCACGGGTTCAAGTAGTGGAGGGAAAATTAGACAATTAGTCTAAAACGAAAAGATTTCTCATACCATCTACAGTGGATTTGTGCCATTTCTGGCAGAAAATTTCCATTTTAAAGGTTGATTATAATTCTTTAGTATACTTCGCCATAAAATCATGGACTGGCCTATAAGAAGGGTAGGATGGCCATTTTATAGTTTTAAACATTTCAGTTTCTTTTACAAGCACTAAAACTTAAAATTTTTAAGTTATAATGTAAGCTTGATTTTACATTGATATAGAACTAACACTCTTTTAACACTCTTCCATTAAACACTTACTCATGATTTCTGTATTTTCAAGAGTTCAGAGATGGAAAGTGCCTACTTACACTTGGTGCTCTGTTCTTAGTCGACTGAAATTCTTGAGTTTGGGCGTGGGGATAGATGCAGCTTCGGCTGTTAAAGCAACTAAAGCCTTTGACATATCTCTTTCTTGAAGTTCCGTATTATTTTGCATATAATTATGCAAATTCTGAGTGAACTCTTCCATGTCAAGTTTGATCATAGGAACTTCATCAGGATCCTCATAGAAAATGTCCTCAATGTCATTCTCTGCTACTTGTGTGCACTCGGGTTCTGGGCTCGCTGGCTCTTCAATTATAGGGTCACAGTTATTGACCCTGGATCTTTCTTGTAATTGCCGGTTTGCTTCAGACTGACAGTTCCTATCTGATTGTTCAATTGGCTGGAGTAAGGGCAGGGCCTGTTGATCAATAATGACAGCATGGTTATGACTACAGTTATCGATCCAGGACTTTGCTTGTAATTGCTGGTTTGCTTCAGGGTGACTGTTCCTATCTGGTTGTTCAATTGGCTGGGGTAGGGGCAGGGCCTTTTGATCAATAATGACAGCATGGTTATGACCAGGTGTTCTGTTCTCAGTTGCACTGACAATGCTTTTCTCCTCTGGCCCTGGCAGGGCAAGCCTTGCACTGCATTAGTATGGTTTATGAGTAAGTCAATTTCTTTTGTGAAATGAGTTGTGATTTCTCTATATGATGACTTGTATTCTCTATTATCTTATTGTCTTACGGCTATTCTATATTTTCTTATTGGCAGAACATGCATAATAAAAACAAATAGTTTGACACTGCCCTATTGATGGAAATGCTGCTTGTGTAAAAATCACATCTCTTCTTGTTGTCAAATTCTTGTCTCTGTGTGGTGACTTAATAGCTTTATTTATTTGTAGATGCAGTTGGTTGTTTGGCTTTCTAAGGCTCCATGTTTCATAAGAACTTTAGGATGGGTATGAAACTGTTCTAGATGGTTGCGGACTCCGCATATATTGATCTTATTGCATGGGAGATGCATTTGACAAGTTAAATTTTGAAATATATGTAAGCAAACCTTGCAAATGCACTGGCAAAATGTCTGCATTCTCCCCTCATTGGGCATGCATTACAGTTTGGTTTGCTTTTTGTACAGAAAACCTGCATAAATCACAGGGGAATTTTCCTGTCAGTGTCAGCTTTTTGTTGGTCAGCAATGGAAGTAAGTTTCTTCACTTTAAACATACACACAGCACACCTTTCCAAACGTGATCATCTGATAATGTAGCTCATACCTGTTCAGTAAATAGTTCAATGAATTAGCAAACAAGAAGTTCTATAAGAATTTTGTTTTGCCGATAAATGCATCTGCTTGTCAAGTATCAAGAAGTGGTTCTTTACAATGTTCTTTGATCAAGCTTGCATAATCGAGGCCATAGATATTTTTGGATGGATTCCAGCACAGGGTACCTAAGTAGGCAGAATAGATTCAGCAGCTTTGTTGTTAAATATACAGTTTGTATTTTTATCTGTTTCATAATACTCACAGCTCTAGGAGATGCAACTGAAGGGACTCTGGTAGTGGCTGAAGGGGGACCCATCCCAATCTTACTGCTATACGTCCAACATTTGTGTCAACCTGCGAGGCAAATATTAAACTTGAATTCTGCCCTTCTTGGCATGACTATTTACACAATAAACTTACTGGAAAAGCAAGATGGTGAAGTGTCAGAAGCCGCACGCACTCAACACTTTTAAGCCCCAGTCCTCTAAAACTTAGCAGGTACTCTCTACAAGGAATAATGTTTAAGCAGCTCTCCATTTGTTAAAGGAATATAACAGGGTGTATAAGAAATTTTCTGACTTAGATATGCTACTAATATATTAGATGCCAAAAAGGATCTTTTGATTGCATTTTAAGTCTACACTTTAGACTCCTTAGGCTTACTTTGCTTTGTCTGGCGGAACATCTCTCAACCACTCCAGGTCAATGCTTCCATGATCTCTAACCAGCCGATTGAGGAAATCCTAAGTGGAACTCATTCGCATTCAGCCATAATGCAGTAAGCATACTAAAACATCTGGTAAACTTTACCCTACAATGTTATACTTTACCTTAATTCGCTCAGCAAGCATGTTATTCATCCCTCTATCCTTAATTGTCTCAGCAATCTCATTAACATCTGTACATCTCACTGCCTCCCAGTCTAGTGAGTCCCTTGTCTTCTCTGTTCTTTCTCTTGTCCTTCCGTCAGCTTCTGCCTGTTTTCTTAAGCTATCCCAGTCAAAATTGTCATTTTTTTCTTTCTTGGCGTTTCTGCCTTTTAATTTTAAACTGCTGGCATTGATCTGATTGAGCTCCTTATTAGATGAAAAGTTGTTTATATACAAGCTTGACTCTTGCATTTTCTGTTGTGGCTTTTTTTTATTATCAAATGCAGAACTTTCTGTAATATCAAGGATGCCTTCAGAATGTTTTGACGGTTTTAGCCTCAACATTTCTTCATTTTGCGTACTGGCTGGTATTTCAACGTGGTTTCTGGGGTTTTGTAGCAGCCTCATTTGACAGTGGTAAACTATTGTCTCTGCATGTTGAGTGATGTGGCTCGGTTGGTTACTAGACGATTGTGGGGCTACCTGCACGCATATAGTGGAATCATTTTGATTTTCTGTGTGATATGCAGTTTCTTCGGTTAAGGGACTTTCTCCCTTTTTCATGTTTTCATCTTTTGTCTTAGAAGCCTCAGAGAATCTTGTTTCTTCTTTGAAAATCTCAAGGTGTTTTATTTTTCTTGCTTCTGAGTTTGGAGCCAGATCTGGATGATAATTAGGTGATGGGATAATGTCTTCCCTAGTGAAGCTTTTAGGGCATTCTGCATTATGGCAGTTTTCTCTCTGGTCATTCTGGAATTTGCTTCTTTTGTCCTTGTCACCAATAGACTTATTTTGAGGACAGTAAATTTCTTGTAGCCTGGCGGATCCAGCCATCTCTAAAAGCTCTCCAAAAGAAGTAGACCCATCCAAGATGTCAAAAGTAGGCCCTTTAGTCTGATCAGGCCCTTCTGAGTTGCTCTCTGAGCATGAAAATGTTTCAGCAGTTTGAACCAAGGAAAAATTCGCAGCATTTTCGGATGAAACTACAGAATTTTGAGATGAGAGGACATCATTTGTCTCCTCATCTCCTTTGAGACAATCTGTTCCTCTCCCAATAGTTTCCATGCATTTTGATTCATTTATTGAGCTTACAATAGCAGTACTACTTCCAGAGGACTCTTTGCTGTTGAGAACCTCTTTTTCTTCAAAGTGCCCATACCCATTAACAGTTGAACTTTGGTCAACAACTGGTTGAATTGACATCTTTGCGTCCCACTTTAAAGTGTCTTCTGGCTCCAAGACATAGAACTCTGCTCCATTAACTAAGCTTGTCCCCTCCTGATGGTATGACTTTTTGAGAGGAAAACGTGCAGCAAGAGACATGAATGCAGAACTGCCAAAAGTGGAAAAGAAATTAAAACATTTCCTATTAAATGTTCTTAGGACATTTGGCTTGTGCCTTACCTGGAAAGATGGTCAGAGACATTCTGAGTAAGGAAGACTCCAATCACGGAGTCCACAACTGATCCTTTCCATGGAGAGAAGCGTCTGTCTCCTGCAGAAATGATATTATACTCTTATGAAGGAAATAGAGTACTTCACAGAGAGAGAGAAGGGGGGGGGGGTGGAGGGAGAATGCCTTCTATATTCTGATATATGAACATGTAACGAGTTACCTTAACCCATAGAGTTACATGTCATGGTAGATTTCATTTCACTTCACTTTTATAGAGAAATTTTTATACAATTTATTCTTTTACAGTGAAGTTTCTTTCTTCCCTCTAGATTCACTTTTTTCTGATCACCTTTCTGGATAAGATAGAATCTGCCTCCATTAGCATAAGCATTCATAGGTGGGATAGATGGCCTAAGTAGTGACTTTTAATGCAATAGTATTAGCTGAAACCTCATTTTACATCATGATAATACTATTCTATCATAAAATAATATAATGTAGTTGAAGATTTTTGAGCAAATGTTCATAAAAAAATTCATCTAAAATGCTATTTAAGCTTTAAAAACTATGTTACCTTGTACAAGGTGCATGCGTGCAATAAATGAGTCAGCACGTCCTTGAAATACTGTCCTTTCTTCTTCCCACCATTTTACCTTCTCTTGATCAGTTCCATCAATACCTTCACTATTGATATTTTCTAAGAGAAGCTTCCATACTCTATTTGTTTCTTCATCCAGCTCGACCCTAGGCCTTGGGCGTTGTTTTTTGGTGGGACCAAATTGTACAATGGTTCCATCTCTATAGAGAACAAGTGCATTCTGCTCTTTGTATCTCATATTGTAGGGGACGATTGCATTCTGCTCCTTGTATCCCATATTGTAAGGGACGATTGCATTCTGCTTTTTGTATCTCGTATTGTAGGGGATGATTGCCTTCTGCTCTTTATGTATAATAGGAATACCTTCCCTGTTGATGTCTAAATGGTTGGATTGTTCATCAAGTGCATCAGAAGAAACCGTTTGTTTCCATATTTCTTCTGGAGTGGCACCTGCATCAAGTTTGATTATATGGTGAAGAGGAATTGTTTAGCAGAAGATTACCTATATATTGAAAGGTGCTTTCTTCAGAGAGAGAGAAGAAAAAAAGATTTAAGGTGCTTTAAGTTGCACTTTTTTGAAATACCTAATGCTTTGGCAGAAAATTCGTTTTGATTAGATAAGACACGTTTATTGTGCATTTGTACTTCACTTCTACTGAAGCATGCTGAATTTACAGGGCAGTGTCTCTTCCTTGTTCGCTTCTTTTTTGTGAGTTTAGCTTGTATCTCTGCGATGAGGGTTTCTATGCTTATATGAGGTTTGTCTGTGTTCCCAACTTTCCCCATGTCATAACCAACTCGCGATTGACTGCTATAGCATTCTGTGTGCCTTTTACATTGTGCAATACCATTAAGTGAAGCCAAGTCTCTTACCCGTGTGATTCCTCTGGTTCTCTTTTTCTTTGGACTCTTAGTTTGAAATGAGGCCATAATGCAATTAAAGGTTTGCATTTTATTCAGAGAAAAACTATTTGTTTCTTCAAGGTTTGCTGGAACTCGACTAGAACTAAATCGATGGGGATTTGCTTCAGTGTTATCTACTAGACATGCTTCAGCCGGCACAAGACTTTGTACAGCAGTGATGGATGATGAGGCACTAGATATGGCTGAATTTTGTCCCTTCACAGTTCTTTTTCTTCTGCTAAAATTTACAAATTGCATCTCTGGAATCTTCAGGTATCTGCATAAATTATTGTAGTGACTCCCCTCTGAATTTAGAGTACTGGTATCTGCTTGTTGAGAAGCCATAGAATTGTTTGTCTTCAGTTCACTTGCTTGTCCTCCCTCCAGTACTAAGCTGGTGCAGCAGTTAGAGTCATTTGGGCTTCTTGCTGGCAATCGAGCATTGGATTGCAACACCTTTTGTCCATTTTTTTCCAGTCCATCTTGAACAGTGTGCCAGGTGTTTGATCTTTTACGCGGGGGATTCTTCTTAGCTGGGAATGGTGTGCCTGGTGCTTGATCTTCAGGCAAAGATAAAAAAGATTTCGGCTTTTGCTTTAGAGATTGGTTCAGTTCATAGGCATTGCCTGTTTGTGTGTTTTCAGCTGCCACATCAGGTTCACCACAAAGCTGCACTGTGTACTTTGATTGATCTCCTTTCCAAAAGTTTGCTGTCCTTGAATTCAAGTTGCAGGTGGGCTCGAATGCAGAGCTTTCACTTATGTCTTGTCCTTCATCATCAAAATTTAAAGCTCTTATGCATGATTTCTTATTCTGCTCTAGTTTTTCTGGAGCATATTCTCTTTCTTGTATGGGAATCGTTGAGTCTTTGTTGAGACCCTTTATTTGCACACACTTCCTCTTACGAGTTGAATTCTCTGCTTTTGCTTCTCCTGGAGGGGTTGATGCGTGTTGACTTGGATTATTCTTTCGTACATAATTCCTCTTACGTGTTGGGTTTTCTTGGGAATAACTGGGCTTCAGAGTGACTGACTTTCTGGTCCTTGGTTTGCCCTCGCCAATTACCTTGGGTCTGTGCTTTTTCCTCCTTTGATTCTGCTGCGGTGTTCTGTTTAGGTCAATGAGATGGCTACCTCCATCATCAGGATTCTGATTTTCCTTGCTTGGTGTAGCAGCCAGGGGTGACTCTATAACAAGCTTTTGGAGTTCTTTACTACATTGAAGTCCATTCACATCAACATTAGCAGCAGCCAATTCATTTGCTTGCTCATCTTTTTTCTCGCTTGTCCTGTTGTTCTCTATGTATAGATCTATTTCTGAAACATCTTTCCTTTCTGCTCTTTTGGACTTGTATGGTGTGATGGGAGCAAAGTCAGCGAGTTCATCCATTGTCTCAGCAGGCAGGTTCAGATCATATGGATTCTGGGAATGAATGACATCTGTAAACACTTGTAAGTTACACAACATTAATATGTTTAAACTAGAAAATTTTTGAACTTTCAATTAATAATCGATGAGATGGTTATTGGAGACATTCTCTCAAGAGGAAACTATACTTTCCAACAAGTTGCAGGGTATGTTCTTTTCGGGGTTTTTTTTTTTAAATTCTCTATAATGTATCAAAAGCGATTTGAATAATTAAAGAGTGCTAGTACCAGCAGTGCAAAAATGGAAGGGAACAAGATGGTCAGGATGCTTGATAGCCTGTTTTATTACTCATATTTCAATATTAAAAATTTAATTGGCATTCATCTTGCAAGAGATTTCTATTGTTCTGAACAACTATTATCTCAAAATCTTATTTGTCTCAAACTAATTTGAACCTTTTTTTTTATGTCTTTCTCGCTTCTCTCTGGCAACATATTGACAAGTAGGTGCTATAATATAAATATAGACGCCTTTATTAAATGAACAATAAAAGTTAAACTTATACTTACTTTGATGTTTTCTTGGTGTGCAATTGCCATCAACCCATATGTACTGTTGAGCTGATAAATTTACATGCACAGGTAAGAGCCCAGTTGAACTACATTCCAGATGGTGTCTATCAATCCCCAGAGATGCTGCAGTCGTTGTTTTAGATGAGGCTGCATTTACAAGGGTTAATAGATCTGCAAATGAAGAATTACTGAGTTCACCCAGGTTCAGCGAACATTGCCTCTGCTCATTGCTATAACCCGAAATGCAGTTACTCCCAACTGAATCTGCTTTCAAGTTATTAATGCCGCCATTTACTTCTTTGCAAATGCTGGAATCGGAACATGCAACTACTCTATCAGCTTGAGGTTCCTGAGTAAACCCACAAGAGCATCTTTCCGAACCTATACAATTTGCTTGAAATATCTGGTTTCCTTGTCTCCCAGCATGGATCACTGGTGGTCTTGGGAGAATAGGCCTAAAATTGGTCACAGGAATCAACGGACGCTGGAATTGAAACTGTTGACCTTCTTTGCTCATTCTTTTTGCTCAGTTCCAAAATCCTTTCTAAACATTTCAGCTTGATTCTCTTACCCACCAGATAAAAACCGCTTGCAGGTCCTTTAGCAGAGTCTTCATATGAAAAGCCAGTCCTTGCCTGAATTTTGCTTATTGAGGTCAGGTGAGCCTCCTTACTGTGAACCTCTTTTTATTTAAGCTATCCTGCCGTGTAAGAGAAAAAAATATCAGCATAGCTAAAACAGGCAGAGACTGCAGTATCCTGTTTAAGATTGAGCAATACCTCTCAAACCCACAACTTATAATTCCTAAAAATGCTTCACAAAAAAAAAAAGCTCAGTAAGCTTATAGGTCTTTTACAGACTATCGGCCTGCCATTTCATGGTAAACGCAGTGATGAGTGAGGAAGAAATTTTTTTCATTTATAAAATTATTATAGAATTCTATAGGGTATAAGGATAAAAGACAGCAAAGCAGCAACAGAAACACAAGAAACAAAGAAAATCTCAAGAGATTCTCTCTATGATCTCCATAGATAATGCTACTTAAGATTCTGCTGCTGAATTATCTCTACTTCAAAAAATAAACTCCAAATAAGCTTTTTTACAAAAACACTTTAAAATCTAAGGATTACCAGAAAAAATGTGTTAATGCTGGAGATCTGATAATCACCCGAAGCCCGAGGAAATGAAAATAAAGTCACCCCAAGAATTGAGAGAAGATGGGGAAAGAACAAAAAAACCAAATAGAAAGATCATTTATAAAGTTGTACTCGATAATTTACCTTTAGCATTTCATAATAATAAAAGTAAAATAATATATAGGTTTATATTTAATGAACTTGGATAATGTAATTTATAAATTGTTATGTTATCTTGTTTTAAATGTAGTTTTCATGTCTTGTTTGTTTTGATATGTTTATATTCAATTCAAGTTCTAAAGTTAATTAAAACGTAAGAGTATTTATAATAAGGGGATTTAGAAGTAAAGAGTGGACGATGTTGTCCTATTAAGGTGGCCACTGACTAGGGCGAGTAAAGAGTCGAGGCAGGAGCCAGACACATTATTAAACTTTATCAAAGAAGTTTACGTGGCGAGAAGGTCTTGACACTTGGCACGTGAGGGCGTGTCAATAGTCAATGTTGGGTTGGGTTGGGTTGGGTTGGTGTTTTAGAATTTAGACGGCGTCAAATCCCACCGTTAGGTCTAAATATGCTTTACAATAGGGTTTTAGGCTCAGCTTTTCTTTCTAGTGTGGTCCCCACGATTTTTCTAAGTGTGATTGGTTGAATGTCGGGGAATGATTGTGATACGATATTTTCTCTTGTTTTTTTAAATATTTCTTTTATTTCAAATTTTGCATGATAATGATATAATTGATAATATAATGGCTTAAAAAGTTTACTTTCTTTTTTTGGTTTAATTGAAAAATATACACGTGGAAATATATATTTAGAAATTACTTTGACTACATAATACAATAAATAAAAAATAAATATTTAAATGGTATGTTAATACTATTATTTATTAAAATTGTATGTTTGCAACAATACTAAGGGTAGAAGCCATGGAAGAGATGACATCTAATTTTTTTTGATACAATAATTGAAACATCATTACAAAATGATGTGTTTTATAAAAATATTTTTTTAAAGGTGAAGGGCGTGAGAGAGATGATATTAATATTTTTGGTATAGAAATACGATTTAATTAGTAGAGAGTGAAAAAGAGACGACATTAGTGAAAGGGGAGAGATAGGCGACATTAGTAAAGGGTGAGAGAGACACTAGTATTTATTTATTTTACAAATAATTGTGCTGATTTAATTGAGTTTTTAATTTTATAGGGAGAGTGTTTTGAAGGAATGGAGTAAATATGTTTCTGTTTTTTTTAACATTAATTTTTTTATTTTTATGTACTTAATACACGGTTTCATTATATTGAAATTTTTGGGAGTTTTTTTTTTATTTACTTAATTAGTATAAAGGGAATTGTTATGTCCAATAATGTTATCTTTTCAAAATTTTATTTGTAATTAGTATGTACTTATTTGTTGGTTTTGTTATCCAAAAATACAAAAAAAAAAAAACTCAAATGGCAAAAATAAATAAATATTGGTGTTGCCTCTCTATTACCTTTTATTGGTGTTGCCTTTCTTATCCTTCACCAATTAACGTATTTCTATACTAAAAAATATTAATGTCGCCTCTCTCACACTTTTTACCTTTAAAAAATATATATTTTTCTAAAAATATATCATTTTTTAGTGATGTTTCAATGATTGTGTTAAAAAAAATTGGATGCCGTCTCTTCTATACTCCACCTTTTGGTGTTGTTACAAACATACTATTTTGATAAATAATGATATTGACATACTATTTAGATATTTATTTTTTACTTTTATATTATGTAGGTAAAAAAACCAATTACTTTCATATTATTAAATTTCTTGTATTTTAACTTTTAGTAGTTAATTTTTTTAATTTTGATTTTTAATTTTTTAAAATTTATTATAAATAAAAACTTTAAAAGGTATTATAAAAACTATCAATATAGTAATTTTTAAATATATTTTCATAAAATTCAACTGATATTTTTACTAAAATTATTCAATACCTTAGTGAAAAGGTCTTTATAGTTCTATTTTTTTATTATTAATTTCAGTGAAAGGTACTTGATTATTTTTTTATTTTATTTATAAAATTAAAACACTTTACCCTCACCGTGTTAAATAATTATCTTTTAATAAAAAAAAGTTCAAAGTCATTTTCTTTATTCAAGATAAAATGATAAAAGAATGTCTGTTTGATATCATGTACCATTTATAAATAGTTGTTCAGTGTTTTAATTATTGTTCATACAACCCCTTAAACTAATATTGTTTGTTTATTTTTTTTAAATAAATGTTCAGATAGATCTTATGATAATAGATTGGATATAATTTTAAGATAAATTAGATGTTGATATTTTTTATTTTAACTTTCATGTTTATGTTCATCATAAGCGAATTATTCTTATTACATGTTTTACCTCAAATTAAGTTATGGTGATCAAATTTGATTGATTGAAAAAATTTGAAGATTAACAAAGTCTTATCGAATAAAGCTTATCTTTATACTTTAAGTCTTTATCTTTATACATTAAATTGATGAATTTACTTGATTTATAAAGCTTTATGTTGAGATAAATATTAGATGTCATTATTTAGGACTATCATGCAATTAAAAGGTTGAATTTATCTACACTTCCCTATAAAATAAGCAGCTTATTCGCATATGGATATATATATATATATATATATATATGTACTGATTTTGTTTATAATTTTGTTATTGTTATAACTTAGTGTGCTATCTCTTTCTTTACTCCCAATGTTTTTTTGCGGTTATTCAAACTTGTATCTAAACATTAGATTGAATATTATTTTAAACAAGAAGCAAACTGGCTGCCTTTAATTCAACAAATGATGGCATGGGTATTGTACACAAAGAGTTTGGGTGAAGTCCTAGCAGCATTAAGGGGAATATCTAGCATGCATCATCACCTTTCATGGCGGAAGACATTGCTATGCTTAGAGCTTTTGTTTTGTCGAAGAGTTGGGTTTCTCTAAAATCGTAACTGAATATGATTCTCTCCCCATCATCAGAAAGTTCACCCACCATGGAGTTGATAAATCTCCCATCTCAACATTTATTTAAAATATGAAAGTTGACTCTTTCATTTCAAATCTGGGTTGAAGCCCTTCCACAAGGCCTCAGAAACATTTTAAACGTTCATAAAACTTGGAGGATTTGTGTTACCAATGTGCGTGGTTTCAAACCCCCACAGTTTGCAATTTTATTTATTTTTGTTTTTTTAGTAGCTTCTTTCTTCTTCTTTTCTTTAATGAAATCGATAATTTTTATTTATGGAATATTGTTTTAAGCCATCAATTGATGATTCAACGGTCCAAAAATGCTCACTTGCTGCACCAACTAGCTCGAAACAATATTTCATCCTTCTTTTTTTAATAGCTTTACATTTTTTTCAATCTTTAATGTCACCACTGAGTGACTTGGCATGACGGCATTCAAGAACTTGTGAAGAGACTAAAAACTAAAAACTTGAACTAGTTGGCTACGTTCATCCAAATTGATAGTTTTGAGGCAATTAAGACTATTTAAGAGAGATTTCTAATATCCAATTCGATTTTGATTAGGATTTTTTAGTTGCTGTCGTAGTTTGATCATTGAAATATTTTGTATATTTTTAAAAGGGATAATCAGGAGGTTGATAGTTTGATCAAGTTGACACATGAGAGTCACGGATTATGAATATTTAAAGTGTCCCTATTGAGGGGATCGGGTTAGTTTATGTAGTTTGTATTTATTTTATTTTCTTCTGTCACCCAAAAAAATTGACCTAATTGTGAAAAAAAATAATCGATATCTTATCCGTTATTTTTTTAATTATATTTTAATACAACACTTACATTTAAGTCTACAAATACAATCCATATGTATATAATCCAAATCAAATAATGATTAAAATTGTATTAGACAATTTATGAATAGAAAAATAATGGAAAAGATTAACCAATTATTATTGAATCAAAATTTATAAAATATTAAAAAATTAATAAATAAATATTAAAACTTTTAAAACACAATTAACAAAACATATGAATGGGGCATTAATTCTAAAAGATAAACTACAAACATTCAACTTTAATATTTTTATTTTAGATATCTAAAATAAAAAATGTATTTTAGGCATAGCGGTTAACATTTTTTATTTTTTATTATTTGTCATCAATTTAATATTTATTTTAATCACTCAACTTTATATTAAAAAAACTTATATTTTTACATGAAAAATCAATTTATTTTTAAATTTCTTTTGTTTATTTTCCTTTTTAGAATTAATTTTTGTTTTTTTAATAAAAAGAAAAACCTAGGATTTCACATAGAATTATCAAGGAAAAACTATTTTCCTTCTCCATTCTTTTAGAATTAAATTGAAAATTTTCCAATAAAAGGGAAAAACGTAAATTTTTATAAGAAGAAACTTGGTTTTTACAATAAAAAAATAATTTTCTTTTTAATTTTTTTTAGAATTGATTTTAGGTTTTTTCGATAAAAAGATGAAAACCTAAAATTTTATTAGGAATTGAGTTATATGGGAAAAATTGGTTTAATATTTGCAGTTGAATAATTCAAGTTTTTTTTTTCTTAACGAGGAACAAAAATAAAAACTTTGGTGGCCAAAATGAGTGTAAAATAACATTGATTAATCCCAAATTAACAGCAAATGGACAAAATGAAAACGGTTGTTAATAATAGTGCCAAAATACAATTTTATTTTTATTTTTAGTATCCAAAATGAAAACTTGTAAAAATTGGGTGACTAAGTATAGAATTTACCCAATTCTAAAAGTTCTAGATCTAACTGATCCGGAAGTTAAAAAAGCAGGCGGAACCGTGATATTCCTATAAAAACAAGGAGCTTGATTTGAGGTTTTCGACATAATTTTATGTTTCTTTGGAACAAAATTTCCGTCAAAATTATTGAAAAAGAAAAAGGTTTTTGGGTCTTGACTAACCCACTATGAGCTATTATAACTTATTCATTGGAAGTTTAGCTCTATCGCGCACATCCAGTCGCAACTCTTAATAAGGTTCAACAGGAGCACGGAAACTAGCTCCGGCATAGATGGCATCCGAACCGAGCTCCTCCTCGATACGCAAAAGCTGCAAATTATAAAATAACATCGACATAATCAGACGATGCTTGGTACATAAAAAACACTAATAACTTGAATTTGTTTTATCATTCAAGAGAAGGAAAAAAAATCGTATGATTGTTTAAAGGTGAAGATGTTAACCTGATTGTACTTAGCTAGACGCTCAGACCGGCATGGAGCTCCGGTCTTAATTTGACCCTGATTTTTTAAAAAAAGAACAAATCTATGTTAAGAACAAGAACTGAGATTGCAATGTCTAAATTCACGACAATAAAAATATGATTAGATTTCAGTCATTACCGTGGCCAAACCGACCGAAAGATCCGCAATAAATGTATCCTCAGTTTCACCACTGCAATCGAATAGTTTATACATTCCATGAGAAACTGGACTTCTGATTTGTAATCGGATTAACAAATTTAGCACTTAAAGGTTTGTCATTGATACCTGCGGTGGCTGGCCATCACACCCCATCCGGCTTTCTTGGACATTTTGACAGCTTCGATACTTTCGGTAACAGATCCAATTTGATTAACCTATTTACCGGTCATACAGGAAAGAATCTAGATTAATTTCCAAGACTTGACGATAAAACATAAATGATCTTCTAGAGGAAAACAACCCAATGGTACCTTGAGAAGAAGAGCATTGCAAGTTTTTTCTTTGATAGCTTTCTCAACCCTCTGCAGAGATTAAAAATGAATGAGTGACATCATGATCCTTCGAAAAAAAATACTTGGGGATGCATACATGACTTCCCATAAAAAACACCAGCAGATAAATGAAATTCGACCTTTGGATTGGTGACCAAGAGATCATCTCCGACAATCTGAACTTTTGTTCCGATTTCATTGGTTAGTTTGGAGTAATGCTCCCAATCATCTTGGTCAAAGGGATCCTCAATTGACTCGATAGGATACTCAGAAACAAATGACTTGTATAAGTCTTTGAGAGCATCTCCTGATATCTTTTGTGAACCATCATTTTTCTGCACATGCCGAACAATAGAATATATACACAACGTATACACAGCAACTTGAATATATATCTAAAATGATACGGTAATCATATATAAACAGAATCTCATAAAGCTGCAATGACTGAGAATATCTTGAAACACAGTTCACCTCTTCCTTGAAGTTCAGATCATAGGTTTTATCAGCTGATCCATAAAATTCGGACGCGGCAACATCCATTCCAATAACAACCTAGAATAGTGAAAAAAATATTTAATCAGTAATCTCCTAACATCAAACAACAGAGAATTCATAAGGGTTACCAAGAGGGGTACTAACTTTGCCAGTGTAACCAGCTTTTGCAATGGCAGTCTTTAACAATTCAAGCCCTTCCTTGTTCTCCTGAACTTGCACAAAAAAATGACGTCAATTAACTAAAATTAAACTAACAACTGAAAGGTAGGCAAAAACCATGATATTTGACCTGAATGTTAGGAGCAAAACCGCCTTCATCACCAACATTGGTTGCATCTTGACCATACTTCTTCTTGATCACAGACTTCAAGTTGTGGTAGATTTCCACACCCATTTTCATGGCCTCCTTAAAAGATGATGCTCCTGTAGGGAGAATCATGAACTCCTACAAGCACATAAGTACGAAAACATTAGTATCAACAAATAACTTAAAGATCAAAAGAAATCATGAGACCTGTACATACCTGCATAGCAAGTTTGTTTCCAGCATGCGAACCACCATTGATGACATTGAAAGCAGGGACTGGAAGAACCAACTTTTTGTTACCAGCAAGGTTAGCAATGTGCTGCGTCCAAAAGGTAGGTTTATTAGATCCAGATGACATGAAAATAGAAAGAATTTCATACAAGTTACAAGAAATTTCCGAACAAAATTGTGAAAATCATTCTATAATGAGTTTTAACACGATGGAATCCGTTATATTCAAATGCATAGATAAGTCTATAGAATAGAAGAAAACTAGAACGGAAGTCCAATAAGCCAGAATGTACCTTATAAAGGGGAATATTCAGAACTTCAGCTCCAGCTTTGCAAACTGCAAGGGACACAGCAAGAATGGCATTTGCTCCAAGCTGAAAGAAAATTAACAAATGAATAAATACAACACCATCAAATTAAGATGTTAATGAGACTCAAAACAAAAATTACTGAAAGAGATAAAAGATAGGCAATCAGCTTAAGCTACCTTTTGTTTGCACCAACCCCACTCGTTTTGAGTTCCGTCTAGTTGTTGAACCATGAAATTGTCAATAGCAGTCTGCTGAGTTGGATCCTGCGGTAATCAATTGAAGACACACACTTCAGGAAAAAGCAATCCGCCGCTTTTTTGCCTAGGTTCACCACAATTAACTAATGTCTACTCCCCTGTTTAGGTGCCGATGCATGTTTCTGCTTAATATACTTTTGATGATATATGCTTAACATTAGATCATTCTTTATTGTACGGTAACAAATTGTATGGAATCAAAGGCAATTAATCGCAAAAAGAACGACCAGAAGGAGTTATGAAGTTAAAATGTACATTAGAACAATGACAATATAATTATTCAGCAGTCGATGAAACATTACAACTATCAAATAAAAGCGAAAACAAGTCAAGGGACAAACCTTTCCAATCAATGCAGGCCCGATAATCGTGTTAACATTAGCAACAGCCTGTATATAATACAAGAACAGATTGTAAATAAGATAAATTCTCGAAAAAAATCCAGTAAAAATAAAAGCTAAAATGCAAGAATAACTGACCTTTGATACACCTTTACCAAGGTAATCGGAACCTCCATCTCTCAGTTCAAGAGCCTCGTAAATTCCTAAAACAAAACAAAATAAATGAGTAAATAAATAGAATTTTTTACAATTTTTTTTGAAACTAATTACTTGGATGATAGCTGAATAAATTAATGTACCAGTGGATGCACCGCTTGGAACTGCGGCTCTAGCCTTTTTACCGTTGGATGTTTCCACATCAACCTATCGAATTTAATAAAGTATTCCGTTAGATTCGATTTAAAAGTCCTTCATAAATTTGAATGTTAAAATATAACTATAACTACCAGGATAGCATTTATTTTATGCAAACAGCGGGAAATGATTAGAATATTCAACTGCTCGACCGATTCGACTCGTCGAGTCGTACTATCCAAAAGCAAACAAATCGAAAAAATATATAATCGGGAATATAGTATACAGATCGGTGACATTAACATATAGAGTAGAAAGTGAACGAAAATGAAGAGAGAATATAAGATGAGGAAACGAACCTCGACCGTTGGATTTCCACGGCTGTCGAAAATCTGTCTAGCTTTAACGGAAACGATGGTAGCAGCCATCAGATTAGAGCTTTTCTGAGATATAAGAGAAAGGGAGACTGAGAGAACGATAATGGAAGATTTTTAAGATTAATCAATCCCAATAGTCTTTTTAGCGAACAATCGTAGTGTGGTGTTTATTAGGAGAATGTTAGGCTAATGATAGCCGTTGACATCGAAAAAGGGAAATTGTAACCGTTGGATATTTCTTCTTTTTTTTTTTAGTTTAATTAGGTTTAGAAGAAACAAAAACATGTGCTTTATGTCACGTGATGAGCACCGGTTTTTAACTGTTGTTCGTTTGGTGGATGCATGGCATTATGGTTTTCACCGAATTGTCAAAAGGCGGCATTGGTTAGCTGAAAATTCTCTGCCTTGATTTCTGCTTCCAGTGTTTGTAGGGAGGGATGTGGAAAGAAATAAATTGATTATTTGATTTACTGATTTAATCGATTTTCATGTTTAATTTAATTTAATTTATACAATCAATTTTTTATTTTGACATTTTAAATGAAATAAATCGATAAGAATATAAATCTATAACTCATTTATATACTCAAGCTCACTTTTAAATTTCAAACCTAAATATTCATTAAAATTCAATACTCTTAAAACTCAAACTCAATCTCCATTAATATTTAAAACTCTAATTGATAATTTAATTTTTTTATGATATTCATTTCAATTATTATCATCATATATATAAAGCTAATTTAATTTTAATATTTCTATGTAAGAAAAAAATATCATTTAATTTTTATAAAATTTATATGTGGGAAATTTAAATTTGAATATTCTTCGAGGAAAATTTTTACCATTTAATATAAATTTCATAAAAATTAAATGAAAATTTTTATTTATGATTTTCATAAAATTTAAATGATAAATTTTATATACCCGATTGTTTTTATGATTTTCATTTTATTTTTTATGATACATTTCATATATCAAAATAAGGATGCGTTGATCATGTAAGAAAATATAAAAAAAATAGTTTTTTAGTTTATTAAAAATTATTGAATTTAATTTTTAATGCTTTTATAATTAATTTGAAATAAAAATAAAATTAGAAGTGATACGATATAGTAAGTTGAAGAAATAAGACGATTATGTGAAAAATTAAAGGAAATAAAATTATAAGTATCTAATTAGAAATTTGATTTCAATTCAAAAAATATCAAAAATCGAAAACCTGAATGAAATCGATTTTTTTTGTTCAATTTATTCGGTTTTGCTCCCTAGATCAGTTCGAATAATATTGAAAATAATTATCACAATAAAATTAATTATTGTAACAGTAAAAATGAGTGTTATAACAGTGAATTTAAAATTGACTGTGAGATATATATTTAAGTCCAAACATAATGATTGTCGTGAGATTATAATAGAAACCAAATTAATGGTATTAAATTAAATAAAAAAAAATTTACATTATTAGTGGAGATTTTAAACTCCATTAACAATGTCAAGGGATTGACAAGTTTCGTACTATAAGAGTATAATTTAATCTAAAATATATATTTTAAAAAAGAGACAAGATAATTTTTAAGATTGTTTATAGAATAAAAATAATACATTATTAATATACTAAATATTAACCCTAAATTAAAATATCTATATCTAATAAATAATTAAAATTATATTTATATTAATTAATTATAAATATAAATTATATGTGTTAATTAAGAACTAAAAAATGTAATAAATTTATATTATATTTAAGATTTTAGTTGAGTTGTGTCACATTATGTCACGTTTAATTGTAAAATTATCAAAAATCCTTTATTTCTTAAAAGTAATAACATATATAAATAATAATAAATATTACTTTGAAAGCAATTTTATCTTTTATAGGCCTCAACTTAATCATAAAATTATCAAAAGTTGTCTATTTTTGTAAAACAACATATATTATTTTGAGCATAATTTTATATTTTCCTAAAAATTTTAGAAAAATACATGGATGTTATGTTAATTTTTTAAATTTATTATCGAAAATTTTCTTCCACATCTGAATATGACATAGACTAATATATATATATATATATATATATTAATAATAATGAAAATTTCTTAAGATAATATTTTTATTAAAAATAAATTAATAAAATAAATATTTAAAGTTAAATAATTTAAAGTTTTTAAAAATTAATTAAATAAACATAGATGAACTCCTCATTGGAGTTCCAGTGCACCAATTGTTCCCTTTCCATCTAGTAAAATTGGGAGAGTCCAATGCATTGAAATAATACACCGAAGGTGCATCCAAAAACACCATAGTAAATGCCAATTACCAGTGCGATTGGCTTCCTCTAATTTAAAGAATAATTTTTTCAACCTACTGGAGGATGGTGGAATTCAAATGCATCGGAAGTCAATCGAATTTTGTTTGGTCATACTCTCCTTGGAGCTTCCCAGCGTAATTCTATCAAGATAGATGTAGAAGGTTCCCTTATCTTGGCTGTAAAAGCATGGAAAATACTAGCATGCATGTTCGAGGGTGCGTTGGATGATGTCCGTTACTAGGGTTGGAGTGGAAAATAATGTTCTTTACCGGCAGTCCATATTTCGTAAGGAAAATAAGCGAACACAAGAATCCAAGAGAACAGTTGGTATTTACCAGAAAAGGCAATCGAACGAAAAAAACCGCAAATGGCTAATTCAAATTTTCTTATTACATTATTCTTTAATTGTTTTAATAAAAAGGAAATTCGCACCAGTTGGTATTTACCAGAAAAGGCAGTCCAACGACAAAAGAAAACACAACATATCCATATCAGTTGAGGTTGATGTGAGGATCAAGCTCAACTCTAGCCACCCCTTCCCGAGCCTCAGCAGCCTTAGCGACTTCCACTTCTCCAACCACAAGCTCAGCCACGTCGCTGTTTTCATCCCTCACTATCTTCTCTTCTTCTTCCTCATCCACGTAGTTAGGATCCTTCTCATCTATAGCAGGTGGTGCCGCCATCAGCTCGTTCTCCCTCGCCAACCCATCTGGTCCTTCCCAGGTGTACTTCCCTCCATGACCCGACTTCGGCGGCGGCCGATTAATCCCTATCCCATCAGCCGGGTGTCTTTCCAGCCTTTGTACCCCTTTGTCCTCCAACTTCCTCTCTATGTACTTAATGGTGTCTATTTTACGAGAGGGAACTTTTGTTCTTTCAACTTCCTTTCGACCCTCTTCGTCGTGGCTAACTGCTCGGATCACTGCAGAGCCTTTCTTCTCTTCCATTTTGTCGCCCACTGGTTTTGTTTCTTCACTATCGCCTCTTTTTGCTGTCTAAGTATCTACGTTTTTCTAATGTTTTTTCTGTGATACAAGGGCTTTGATTAGAGTTTTAGGGTTTTATATGGAGGAAGTGAAAGTACTAGAAAGTTAAGGAAAATGAAAAGAAAATAAAGTACTAGAAAGTGGATATTGTTCGGTTCCGACATTAGAATCAGATACTAGAAAGTACTTGAAGAAAACATCGAGACGTGGTGCTGGAAGGTTCTGCCTGCCACGTTGTTATGCTAGGTTTTTGCCACCTGGCGTTGCAAATTTTATTAGATGAGATTTTATCTGCATGGTTTAATATACGAGTCCTTGTTTGAAAACTACGGTATAATCGAATATAATATTTTGGTGTAAATTGAATAATAAAAAAATTATTTAGGTATCATTTATGACAAGAAAAAGTGTTTAGATATTAATTTTGAAAAAAATATAGTTTTAATATTAATTTATGGATTAAATCATTTTTAAAATAAATTAATAATTTGATTAACGGAAATACCAATTAAAAAAATTTTAGAAACCGCTCAAAAAAGTTTGGATGCTAAGACAGAAAAAAAGGTATAATTTATGCATCAATTTATAGAGTAATCTAGATTAATCCTAAAATAAGTTGAAAAGAATTTCAATACAGAAGCAGGACAAAGAAATACCTCAGAGGTCAAATTGTTAATTAAACCTAGTAATTTGAAAAAAAATAGTTTGTAAAAGGCTGAACACGAAATGGAGAAAAATGTGTGTTCAAAGTAGAACTGAAATTGGTAATACATAAAAATGATCCCTATTCACTTGGCAGGGACACGTTAATATCAGGGTATGGCTGATGGATTGATGTGGGTTCCAAGCCATTCCAACTGACAGCATGAGACGATCCAACATTTGTATGTTTATCCATTGAGGTATGATTTGGTTCATTGCTTTCCTTTGGAAATGGGGATGTGGGTGTCATGCAGTACTTGAGATCACCATCTGGTTCCGCTTGTGAGATTGGCCTTGCGGCTGTCGCCGTGGCTGAAGGCGCAGTACCCACCGTGTGCTCAGCTTGATACTTCTTTTTATGCACTTTGTAGCCATTTGGCATGAAGCTTCCTACCACAACCTATAGCAAAAGAAAATGGAACTATATATATATATATTACTCAAAGCATGTAAATTTGCTTTAAAATGATTAACAAAGTAGCAAAGGACTTTTACTTGTATAGGGCTAGCAGCCACCAAGGAACCAGCAAGTCCACCGCCAATTACACGACCATCTGGACCGGCCAATGAAACACTTAACCCACCAGTTTTACTTTTTCCACCACCACCGTCACTGTCTGTAAATGACCCAGTTAAGGACAATATCTCAAACCGACCCTGCATTGTAATTTAAAGTTTCATCTCAAACTGCTACAGTTCAAAAACAGAGGATTTATTATATAAATAACTAAAAATAAAACTAAAGGAAACCATTTTAGGCAGCATGAAACAATGCAGCATATAAAGTATAAACTCTTAATTAATTAATACCAATTCTGGAAACAGTAAAGGAGATATAAAATAAGGTAGAAATATCCATGCCTCGTATGTTAAAATCCCACCAGATGAACCAGGTTGTCGAATACAAACAGTGGAAACAGCTCCATTTGCTGACAGAACACAAATCCCACGAGGTCCCTTTTGAGAAAATGAAAGAATTTTGCCTGCAACATCCTGCAACATTCAATAAGCAATGTTTTCCCATCATGCAAACTGAAGACATTTGCAGGATCCAAAGATCTGTTTATTTATACCCAAATTATCTCAATTAGCAATTCTCATGTTTTCTAATCTCGGAACATTACCTCCCCAGTGTTAACTGTGACCACATGTGGCGTAAAGTCCCCTCCAGCTGTGCTAGCAAACAACTCAACTGTCCATATTTAAGATATAATACACATGGGTCAGTTTCTATTTCTTTCACCTAAAATTGATCATAATCAAATCTCTTAATTTCTAGCAGTATTCAAGAGGGAACAATGAGAAGCAAAAACCAAGTTCCTATAATAAATTATTAACTTTTATTTTTGTCAAATTTGAAATTAATGTGAAAAATCCACAATTGTATTTATTCTTCAATATACAATTCCTTAAGAAAAGCATGAATCAAATACTCATAATGTGTTGGGAGAGACTTAAAGAAAAGAACAGTATCAAAAAAGGGCAAGCCTTTAAGGCTATATTATATTTCTTGCTCAAATTCAAGATTTTATTTTTATTTTTCCTAAGCATGCAAGTTGAATTGAATTCTATATACCCCTGAAAGAAAATGAAAAAAAGACATGCAAGCTAGAAGGTGGAGCCAAACGGAAGTTTCCTTGTGGAGCTACAGAAAAGCCAAAAAGACTTCCTTGAACTTAACTTACCTATAGAAGCTAGAAGGTGGCAGTTGGTAGAAGCAGGAGGCCTGCCTCTACCTCTCTTGGAAGAGGAGAAGTCAGAAGGAGAAGGCATCACTAATTTATATGGTAACCTAAGGTTCCCATCTGCATCATATTTTCTTGGCCTCCCTCTCCTTTTCTTTCCTAAAGAATCAACCCCACCTCCACTTGGTTCTGGAACTACTGCTGCTGTGGTACTCACTGTGGCTCCCTCGCCTGTTGCTGCATTATCGAGGTTTCTTTCCAAGTCCATGTTCATGACTTGAGATAACACCAGGCTACCCAGTGGAAGATGAGGAGAGTTAGTGTTAGAGTTGCCTAGTGACATCGACATCGAGCTCAACTTTTCTTCCATGTGTTTCTTGAAAATGGCAAACCCAAAAGAGGCTCTGCTTAAAGGAACAGAAAGTTAGGAGTTTGAAACAGAGGGGTTTTGCTTGAAATGGCGCCAGAAATGGAATGTAGAGAGAGAAGTAGAGATTTTATAAACTTCCCTCCCTTAATGATGGAAGAGGCAAAAGAGACTGAGGGAAGCTAAGGTCTTTCCCTTCTATGGAATACACAGCCTAAAAACCAGGGTCCTCAAGCTGCCCCACTAATGTCAGAAAATGACTTCATGTTTTCTATCAATTTGCTTGCGTTCGCGTAATTTTATATTTAAAAAAAATTAATGATTGTGTATCAATATGAATACGACCAAAAAGATTTTAATATATAGGTTATATTTTGCCATTCCAGGTTGCGTACACTGTAAAATTGAAAAACGAAAGTGGGCACAAATTTCTTGTTTACTTTTCGGACAATATAGGTAAAGTGTACCATAATTCAAATGCTTAAAAGATTACTGCCAGAAAATTTTGAATTAATATAAAACAGTCATCCATTTTTTTTAAATCTAACGTGAGAGGAAACGTCTTCATTTACAATTCACTTTCAGCAAATTCCCCGCTAATCATAAAGGTAATTTTATGCGAAGCTTTCAATATAGGGTAAATTCCATAGTTTGTCACGCAATTTTTCTATTTTTTTTTTTTTTAGGTACCAAAAATAAAAATTTTGTAATATGGACACTGTTGCTACATATTTTTATCATTTTAGTCACTCGACATTAATTTGTCATTACATACACTCCATCCTACTTTAGTAAATTTTCATTTTGATCATTTATTTTATATTTTTCTTTTCTTTTCTTTGATGTTTTTTAAGAATTAATTTTATTTTTTCAGTGTCGGAAAAATCCGGGTTAGAAAAAAATAATTTGTTTTTTAAATTTTCCTTTATTTTTATCTATTTAAAATTAATTTCAGTTTTTTCTCCGTAAAAGGGAAGGAGAAAACCTAAGGTTTTACAGGGAATTATCTTAGCTTTTATAAGAAAATTTTGAGTTTTTACAAGAAAATAGATTTATCTTTTCATTTCCATTTTTTTTAGAATTAATTTTATTTTTTTAGTAAAAGGAAAAATAAGGTCTTATAGAAAATTACCTGATTTTTTACATAGAAAACTTAGATTTTTATAGGATTTTTTATTTTTTATTTTTTACAATTAATTTTAGTTTTTTCAATAAAAGGGGAAAATATAAGGTCTTACATGGAATTATTTGGGTTTTTACAAGAAAACCCTGAAGTTTGCACATGGAATTGAGTTAGAAGTGAAAAATTTAGACTTCATCTCAACAGTTAAATAACACAATTCCCTGTAAAAGTTTAGATTTTTTTTTTTTGAGAAAAGAAAATAAGCGACCAAAGTGAAAATTTACTAAAATTTGGTGGCTAAAATGAATGTACGTAATGATAAATTAACTACCGGTGACTAATATGATTAAAGTATGTAACAGCGGTGACTAAAATGATAAAAGATGTAACAGTAGTGCTCATATTGCAAACTTTTTATTTCTGATGCCCTAAATAAAATTTTATGAAAGTTAGATTACCAACTATATAATTTACCCTTCAATAAAACATGATTTTTAAAGAATGCGGTAACTAAGAATGTAATTATCAAAAAAACAATATTATATTGCAATTATTGATACTAAATAAAAAGTATGATAGTTTATTTTAAATATAGTATTTTTTTTCTTACAATTGACTTTTTTGGGGTTAATTTTTTAAACATTAATCTTAATTATTCTAAATATTTTAATTAATTAAAGCTTATAATATATATACTACATCTAAAAATTTAAAATTTTAATGGACAAAACAATTATAAAATTGAAAATATTTTACATAAAATATAACAACTGGCATAGAGAGACAAGAGTAGTAAAGTTCAGAAACAATTTTTTGTCAGGTTATCGAATGGAAAGGTTATCCAATCCAAATATTCGAATTGTTTGGAGTTTTTATGAACACATACGATTAACTTAAATTCATATATATATAATAATATTTATTTCGTGGAAGACATTTTTCTGTAATGATAAGGAATTCTGTTCAAAATACTAACAGCAATATATATATAATTGAGCCTCATGTGTGATGAGTTAATAGTTAAGAGTATTCATTGTTTTAAGTATAATTTAGATTTGAATCGCGTTACTCATATTTATTATTCGAATTTTATTTTATTATTATAATTAAAAAAAACATAATTCAAGATTAAAGTGCATGAAAAGCACTTATTTAAACGCTTTACTACTCCCTTAATATTTTGAGTTAAAGTGCTAAAAAAAAACCATAATTACACAGTCATTTAATTTTTACCATAAATTGGGTTAAAGCGCATGAAAAATACTTATTTCAACACTTTCATAAATTATTGACTTTTATATATCTATTTTGAAATATTTAACCTTAATGTGAGCGACCTTAAAAGATTGAATCTTAATTTAAGTATTTAACCTAAATAATAGAAAACGAAAATTAATGTTTTTTAAATTAAATCGTTAATTGAATCAGTCAGACCATTAGTTCGCGAGTCCAATCGATTCAATTTAAAAAGTATTAAAAATTCCAAAAAAAAAACTAATAAAAAATAATAAAATTAAAAATTTGGCTCAATTGTCTGATTCACTTGATTTGTACCGATTCTCGAGTCAAATCAATTCAAATCTCTTTATCGAATCGATACATCAATCGATTATCGATTTAACTGATCCGACTGACCTGTACAATCTATTTCAAGCAACATTAGCAAAACCAAAATTCGTTACAACATTACTAAACTAGAAATAATAAAGTAAGAAAAGAGGTAAAATCCCCAGTTCCAAAAGTTCATCTTCTCAAACTTGATCTTGTTATGAAAAGGAAAGATGTTAACGCCAAGTGAGTGAAGGCAATACAAAAACGACGTGAGTGTGATTTGTCGGCTAGGATCCTCTCGCATCTCATTTCCATTGCACCAAAGTTCATTATTTATGCCCAATAAAAATTTGCATCTTTTGGGACCAGCCAACCCAACCCAACCCAACCCACTTTTCCCCTTTTATTTCTTCGAAAATATTTTTAATAATTTAATTTCAAATTACATTATTACAATCTGAGGAGACTTATTATTTAGATTGTAATTTGTTGTGTAGGAAAGTAGGGACATTGAAAATAAATGGCAATGTGTTATTATTAAATTAATAATTTAATTTGGTGGTTGTTTGAATTTGGTACTCTTTCCGGTTTTTATGATCCAAATTTCACCTAACCCACCAACGTTCTTTAAAATTATATTGTGTATCATGGATTTATTCCTCTCATCTTTTTTGCTTTCCAGCAAAACTATTTTACTGAATTATCTTTTAACTTCACTAAAATAAAGACTACAACATTCAATCTTTCTTCTTCTTTTTTTCTTTCACCTTGTAATACAAGTTTTAGACTGAATTTTTTTTTTTTTGAATAATCTCCTAGTTTCAAATTTAATTTTTTCAAGAAAAAATTGGAAGTAGATTTACAATGGGAACGAAAGCAAGAGATTAAAACTATCAAAATTAAACGATTTGAGTATTTGTATTTGTTTTTCTTTCCTAAAAAATTGAAGCATATTTCCTTTAAAAATTTGAGATTTTTTTATTGGTTCATGAAAGAAAAACAATTACAAAATACCCAAATTGCTTCATCTTGATAACCCCAATCTTTTACTTTCATCCCGTTGTAAATTCGTTTTCTAACTTTTTTTTTCTTCACAAAATAAATTAAATCTAAAATTAAGAAAATTCATTATACGTTCTGATCATTTTTTTTACATAATACCTAAAATTATTTATAACATCTCCCCGACCCATAAATAAGAGAATAATGAATTTCAATACACTCGAACTCACATCCTCTTATATTGAGGACAATATCCATACCAATCAAGCTAAGAATCAATTGAGGTAGATTAATTCTTAAATATTAGATTTATTCATTTTGATCTGAGAATTAAAAATATTTTAATTCTCATTATTCTTATTTTAAGAATTCTTATTATAGTTATCACTCAATATAATACTCAAATATTCATTTCGTTTAAATTATCTTTTAATTAAAGACATTAATACCTATTAATAGATGATTATGATTCTTTAATTAAATACTTTTCAAACCTCGTTTAATGCTGCCTTGTGATTAGTTTTGTGTCGTTAAAAGAAAAAAAATTATACCTTCAAAAAAAGAAAGACAATTTTTGTAGCACATTAATGCCAAAGTTTATGTCTTTAAATTGAATGATATTTAGCTCATAAATATTGCCCATTATATTAGACATTTTAGTGGTAAATATAATTGAATTGTTAAAAATATAAAAATATTGAAGTTCGTGTATTGATCTGATGGTCAAAGATGTTCATCGTCTCAAGTGTGACTTGGATTTGAGTCGCGCTAATCATTGTTTGTAATTCACCAAAAATATATAGAAATATTGATAGAAAAACACTAAACATCAATAGTTTACCCTTACTGACCCGAAACCCAAATATAACTTCGAACTACCGACCCATAATTTGAGTGGGTCCACAAGGTAAAGACGTTAAGGGTTTGCGGGGAGAGCTCGCAGGCCAGATTTACATATTCCTAGGTGTTCGTAGACAGAGGGTGCGAAATCAAGTGCGTGGTACGATAAACACGTGTAAGTTTAGAACAATATACGTGTTAATATGGGTAGAGCCTACCTAAAACGTCACTTCGATAAACAATTACCATATTTTATAAATACTCAATTCCTCTCGTCAAGAGAAGATACAACAAAATACTCAATACTAATATATATTTTTTTTATTTTTTATGCCAATTTAAATAGAAACTAAAAATAAATTAAAAAGAATTATTTAATGTTAAAGGAAAAAAAGAAATAAATTTGGTTTTCCAATAAAATCAATAAAAAATAATACAAGAAAATTTATGTGGCCCAAATATTAAACAAAAAAAAAGCACTTCAAATTGTGTAGGTTTTAGGCAAACTATTACCATTTTATTATAATTAAATAAGTTTTTATTTGTTGATTGAGTTTTAGTTTAATTGGTATCAATATTATTATTAGTGTAAGAAGACGTGGGTTTGAGTGCGTTGAAGCGCACTATTCTCCTATTTAAGGGTTTGAAAAGAGGTATAGGTAATTCTAAACATTGTATAAAAAAGAACAAATATAATAATAACCTATAATGAAATTAATATTTAAAAAATAAACTTTTATCTTTTAATTTATATTTAAAAAGCTTTTTATCTTTTTTAAATTAATTTAAGTATAAAATATTTATCATATTTGTTTTTTTCATACCATGCCTAAAATTATTCAAAGTTTTTCCTCAACTTTTAAATAGGAGCATAATTGCATTTCAGCACACTCGAACTTACATCATCTTTCATTGACACCAATATAGATGTCAATCGAATTAAAATTCAATCGATAAATTTTTTTTCTCTTAAATAAAATTTGTAATATTAAGAAATTATTTAATTAAAAAATATTGTCACTGCGTTTTAACTTATAAATGTAATGAATGAGCATGCGAAAAAGTTATAATTAAAGTTAAATGCAAAGAAGCTAAAAGTTGAAAACCATTTTAGGCTCACTCCACGTTCACCAACTTCTTATTCCAACACCTTTGTTCTTTATTAATTTACATTATTTAAATAAATCAGCTGTCTGGTTAGCTAGCATTTCCGTCCTTTATGCGCAACCCTTTTTATGACTTATTTTCCTTTGTCATTTTTTTTTAATATATTGGTGTGATTATATGGTAATATCTGTTTATATTTTTTTAATTTTTTGACAACGCACACACATCTTGCACACACAGATGCTCAAACCTGAAATCCTAAGATGAACAAATCTTCTTTTCCATTGAAACCACTTATTGAGTTATTTCCTTTGTCATTTCTACTTTCCTAAAAGAATGGAAAAAAAAATTGTACTTTTGTTTCAAAAAAATTTGAATTCGATTCAATTATTTGAGTTTAACTCCATTCATTTAATGAGATTAATTTAAGTAAGTTGGGCATTAGATATGAAGGAAGATGTGGTGACGCTGACGAAAGTCGAATCATTTTGGTGGGGTGGAATGTCAGAAGAGAAGAGTAAAAATATTGAGGTTGTGAAGGAGTGTGTTGAGGGAAGTAAAGAGGTTTAAATGCTTGAGGACATACCCGTGATTGAAATATTTTTAGCTTTAGACGAAATACTAAATTGGAGTCCCTTTTAAAAATATTATAAAATGTAATACAATAAATAAAAACATATACTAGTAATAAAATAAAAATTTGGGGCCTTTTTTTTTCTTTGTTGTCCTTGCCTGCAATGAAGCGTTGATCATAAAACTTAAAAGATTGAATTTTTTTTTCCACATTAAAAATTATAAAAAAAAATTTGAAGCCTTTTCAATCATAGGCTCTGGATGATCGCATTTTCAAACTATCCTTAAGGTTGGGCCTGCTAGAAGGTCCATCCTTTCTTCCTCATGCTAGAGGTATTTATAGAGAATGTTTTGTGTTTGTTGGCGTTGATGTGATAAACCTGCTATCAGACTATCATTGCAATACACATGGGGAGGATGTCTTTGATAGGATAAATTCTATTATTTTTTCTAAACCATGGACTTGAGTGCTTAAGCTCACATGAAATTTAATGGTCTAAAGGGTCACGATCCAAATAGAGAAGTGGGTGCCGAATGAAAACCTTCCGTGGAAAACGGGCAACTATCTCACAAGGGTGGTCGACCAAGATCCTTTCGGGGAAGTTGGAAGGTGGTTGGATGGGATCAAACCTTCCAGGCCATCAATCTTCTAGAGATTGTCCAACATATATCAACGAAGGGACATCTTTTGAATAGTTTGATGCGTTGCCACATATCCTCAATCAAAAGGGTATAACAAAGTATTTTATTATTTGAGTTGAATGAATTATTAATATATTAATTTATAGCTTTATTATATTTAGAAATATATATGCAGGAGAAATATGAAACAATTTTGCTTTCAATTAAAATTATAAATTTAAAAATTATCAAATAAATTTTATTATTAAATTTTTAAATAAAATATTTGTTAAGAATAAAGTTTACGATAAAAATTAAATATATGAATATTATCTTTTGTTTAATAAAGGTAAATTTGTAAATTATTGTTACATTTCTAGGAAGTGTTAATAAACCAAACGTGATAATGCAACTTTTCTAAGATTTTAATGAATACCTTTCGATATATATCAAATGTTATAAAGTAACATTCACAGTAATCACATTCCATTGGAATCATAATATGGAAAAACACTAAACGCTATCTCAAGATATAGTAAAAATATAGAAAAAAAAAATTAGGCATCGAAAAAGAATAAGATATCTAGTCGTATCTAAAACTTGTTTGTGGAGTTAAAATATTCTATTAGGAGTGTATCAAACACTAACAAAAAAAAAAAAAAACTTTATCATTTTATATATATAAGAGGTAAGGGTAGGAGTTGTTCATGAACCAAACCCGAAACTAATGTAAATTAAAATTTTGAACATGATTCCTTTTATCATACATATGCTGATTTAGTCCACATGTTTTATATTTTTTAAAACCTAAATAAACTCTTATCGAACTTTTGATCTATATTATTTATTTCACGTTAGAGATTCATTTATTTTAAAATTGGGATAAATTTTAAAACTATACAAAAATTTTGAACTAATGTATAATGTTATACATGAGCTATTATTTTGTGTAATTTTACATATGAAATTTTCAGTTGATTCAAGTTTCATAAATCAGTAACACAATTATTGATATGACATTATTTTATATTTACATATTGCATAAAAAAATAATTATATTTATTTAATATAAAAATAAAATGTATTTATTTATTTAAATGTATACAGTTGAATCAAAATTAAAATTCGTGTATGTAATTGTACCAAATCAAAATTTTTGTATTAATTTATATATTAAATTAAATTTTAGTGTAATTTTGAGATTTATCCATTTAAAAATTTATTCAAATATAAATTAAAAGTTAAAAAAGGTTAAAAGACTTGTTTAGATAGATAAGAGAAGGGAAAATTTGAAAGAGTCCTTTTATGATTATCTTTTTAGCCATAACATATCAGTGGGAAACCGGAAGTCTCCCTTTCATTTGGGTCAAGCGGTAATATCTAAACTGGTCTTAGCCCAACTCTACGAAACTTTTATCAATTCACAGCCGAAAGTGGACCATCCATTAAGGGTGAGTAAATAGATTTCCTGGGAGGAGAAGCAACCATTTTCCCGAATGGAAATAATTTAAATTTATTTTATTTTTAATTTAATAAAATATTATATCAATAATTTATATATAATTTAACAAAAAATTGTTTCATATAGATAACGAGATTATTGAAATATGAAAAATAAACATTAAATTAAAATTGATGTACAACATTACAAATTAATTTTGTGATGGATAAAAATAAAAGAAATAAATTTGAAATTTAGTAATGAGAGTATAATGATGGAACAGCTAGGGTCACATTTGCTACGTTGGAGTTGAATGAAACAGATTTGATCCATTTCCAATGCTTATGAAAAAGCATATGCTCTTAAAAATGTTCACCCGAGATTAACGTAAAACTAAGCAAAATGAAAGGATCCTTCAGAACAACAGCTTTGAACGTGGACATTTACTCTGACTGCATCTTCCTTGATATCCACCAGCATAAACCCAAAACTCTCCGCAATTTGGTTTTCATTTTAACTTCGGTTTGACCGATTTCGAGTTTTTGTCTCTTCCTTTATCTTTTTCACGTTTATAAGCATGCCCTCTTCTTCTTCTTCTTCCTGCTCCTTATTGGTCCCTGCTTTTCCCTGTTGGAAACTCGACCAAGTCCTTCTTCAATTCACTGTTGCTGCTTCGTGGGGATGTAACTTTTTGTCTATTATTATGCTTTTTACTCCTGTAAGTTTATTTCTTGTCATCTGACTGCAATTTTTTTAATTGTTGTTCTTTTTGCTCTTATAAATTCTGGGTTTCTGTTATTAATGAGTTTTGAGTTGCTACTTGCTATAAAGGGTCTTACTTGGCAATTTGTATTTCATGTTATAAATATATATACGAGTTGTTTCAACTGTAGTTGAAATAGTTGTGTAATCTGTGCCATTGTTTTATTGTCCCACACAGGGACTACGACATCTTTTGGAATTGGGAATCTTTGATTAGTGCTTAAACCTCAAGTTTTATTGGATGAGGGGAGGCGAGATGGTGACTGAGTCGTGGTTTGGTGGTTCACGGTTGAATTCAAAGAACAGTAGTAATTTGGATATAACTGGCAAGATGCTTGGAATCATGGTATTCGAAGTTACTAGTTTGATGTCTAAGGTGGTGAATTTATGGCATTCTTTGGATGATAGGGAGATCTTCAAGTTGAGGAAAGAAATGGCTAACTCACTTGGTATTCGAAGGCTTGTCTCCAACGATGAAAATTACCTTATGGATCTTGCTTTGAACGAGGTAATTGAGAACTTTGGCAATCTGGCAACATCTGTGGCCGGGCTTGGGAAGAAATGCAATAACCCCGTATATCACCGTTTCGAATATTTCATAAGAGATCCGATTTTGAACAGTTTCGAGTGGCTCGGGTGGGAATATCGCTTGAAGAAGATGGAGAGGAAAGTAAAGAAGATGGAGAGATTTGTTTCGGTTACAATGCGGTTGAGTCGAGAGTTGGAAGTGCTGGCAGAACATGAGCGGACTCTTAGAAGGACTCGGAGAAACTCGGAGGGGGATGGGATGAAAGCAGTCGAGTGGCAAAGGAAGGTAATGTTGCAGCGTCAGGAAGTGAAAAATCTACGTGACATGTCTCCCTGGGTTCGGACATATGATTATGCTGTCCGGATTTTGTTGAGATCACTTTTGACAATACTTGAGAAGATAAAATATGTGTTTGGAACCCACCAAATGGTATCTGTTAGTAGTGCATCTCTTTCCCGCTGCAATTCGTTTTCCACTCTAATGTCTTCCGTACATCCTTCTGATAATAATCTATGCGGTTTCAACTCTGAACCTCTTGGCCGGTCATTTTCAAAGTCTGTGCAGATCAGTGGTCAGCATCTACACTCTCATTATCAGTCAACTGCCTTACACGGCAAGCACCCACATCCGAAAACCAAACAGTCCGGTCATGTTGGAATTGGTCCTTTCAAAAGATGCGTGTCAGTTGGAAGTAATTCTCCGATTTTAAACAGTCACAAGCCGATTGGAACTGGATATTTCAGGTTCATCGGTGCTTACAATGTAAACATGGACAAGCTAAACTATACAAAGATGGGGTCGTATTCTTGCAATCATAAAATTTATTCTAAATTATACGTCTTCAATACCAAGCGCTTGTTGGATGCTCCTACATCGACACTCGGTGATGCTGCATTATCTCTTCGCTATGCGAACATCATTATCTTGATAGAGAAACTAGTTTCAGCACCTCACATGATCTGCCTCGATGAAAGAGATGAGCTCTACAATATGTTACCTACATGTATAAGAAATGCTCTACGCGTTAAACTAAAGTCCAATGCAAAGACTTTGGCTTCATCAATCCGTAGTGCTTCCCCTGCAGCAGAACGGAGAAAGGCACTAGTGCTGATATTGGAATGGTTGGCTCCTCTTGCTCACAACATGATTAGGTGGCAGTCAGACCGCAATTTCGAGGAACAACGTATGGTTTCCCAGTCTAATGTACTTTTGGTACAGACGCTACACTTTGCAAATCGTGCAAAAACAGAAGCAGCTATTACTGAGCTTCTTCTGGGCCTTGATTATGTCTGTAGGATAGGGAGAACACGGAATAGACTAGCTTTATGAGATTCTGCCAGTACTGGCTCTGAACGATTTTTGCTCAAATGGGATGACATAAGAAAACAATCAACTTTCTGAAACAATGTTGAATTCTTCCATTAGGCTTTTTTTAAATGTCCCGAGCACAGAAGATATCATTTCCAATTTTCAGGTACTCTGTTGATTATTATGTCAAACTCATTGTATCCTGTTTGCAACAAGCCTTTTTCAATGTACTTTTTCATTTGCAACTTACGGATATCTTTTATTTGTTGATATAGTTTATGAATTTGGGCTGCTAGCAGTTTGTAACTGTAACACCCATTACTCGGTCCAATCGTCGGATCCGGGCAAGTGAACATTACAAAAAATATTATAAATTTTGAAAACAATTTAAAATCCTAATTTTTTTTTTATAAAATGTTGGGCAAAATTAACTTTTAAAAATACCTTGAATTAATTCGATTTAAAATTAATTTTTGAGGTTTGAGAGACTTCTATCGATACTTAAGCGGTCAAGTGCCGGTAGAAGCCAAAATGGAAAAAACCTTGAAAAAGCTATAGAATTCTATCGATTAAACTGGAAGTTCTACCGATACAATCTAGGCTTCTACCGGTATAACAAACTCCAGTGAGCAAAGTAGTTTTAGCCTAGAATTTCTACCAATACACGAGTACCAACTACCGAAACAAGTCAGGTCAGTAGACAAAAAACTACTTAAGATATACATCAATATATACATCACATACTTCCAATAAAACAAAACATATTCACTATGCTTATAACACATATAGACAACATCTTAATTATATGCCACTTATAACCGAACCAAAGTAAACAATTTGTTACCGGGTAGTGTGACCTACAAGAGTAATCCAATCGACTGCTTCTATCCGAAGATCTACAAGGAAAAAAATTCAAACGAGGCAAACTTGTTTAAAATCTAGTAAGTTCGTGATAAAATTTAACTTTAACTTACCAAAGAGGATGAAATAAAACATTTTCTTTTCAAGATAATTTAGTATATGATTCATGATTCCAATAATTTCCTATACATATTCCAAGTATCACACGGTTAGTGGATTCATATATAAACTATGTAATTTTATCGTGCTATCAAACAAATACCTAAAAACACATTTGATGAATAACCCATCCGTCACATATTCATATAATCTTTAACATATCTTTATTTCAATATAATTCTCAATTGTCCTTTTTATTTTCATAACTATATTTTTATAATTAATTTGTTTAAAAAAAACTATAAATATCAATTTCGTATATTTATTTCATGTAAACACTTCATTTAAATTTTTTATCTAAACATTATATTTTACTATTGGATTCATAGAATTTCATTAAATCATGTACTTACATTTCCTTTTTTCGCATAACACAACCTAACAAGGTTATTAAATAGTACAAAGAAATATATAATTCCAACGACTAATGAGACATGAAATTATAACACAAGGAGCACATATTTCATCCGTCGTATGTTCGATAAACATAGCTTCCCAATTCAATTACTTATATCAACATCTTCTAATTCTCATGTCTTAACCTTATCACATTTCATAAATATACATAATCGTTTAAGCTTTGTCACCTGTTGAATCAAATAAAATAACATCGAAACTTCGAAAATTAATCATATAACTATTTAACCCCCTAATCATACCATAATAACGCGAGCTAACGTATTATAGACATATAAAACATATAATCACACCAAAGCTTTAATAATTATTATCACATTATACTAGTCAAAACATTAATATCATATACACACTATGGTACATATCTCACCCATAACTTATTTCCTGAACAACAAATGGTTGAAGGATGTCATGGTCTTTCAGTCATGACCTTATTTATTCCCGACTTGATGTCATAGTGCCTTTCAACTACGACCTTACTTTATTTTCAGAATACTGTCACAGTGTCTTTCAACAGTGGTCTTAATTATTACCTCCAACCCAACAATTTCAATATATATATATATATATATTTAGTAACCAAAACAAAAACTATTTGATTTAATAAATTTATGAACTTACCTTAATTAAAATGGTTACAAGAACAAAATCAACAACTAGTCCGAAACTTTAATTTTTCCCTTGATTTAAATCCAATTGTAACGCTTCTCGATTAATTTGAGCTCAAACTTTTGAGCATTAGGTCATGCGTTCTCTCCTTCCTCTGCTGCTTAGATATATATATATATATATATATATGCTAATCCGCTATAAAATGAATTTTAGTGCTTAAATTGCCACTTTTATCCTTTTAAAATTTTCAAACTATAACCTTTTTACAATCGCACTTTATCTCATATACAATTTAGTTTTTCTATTTAAATTAAGTACTTAATTCAACAAAATTATCAAATTGAAATTCAATTCACTTCCGAAATAATTCTTGGAAACAAGATCTCGATACCTCAATTCCCAAAACACTAACTTTAGAACCGATGCACTTGTACTTTTACTAATTATCCAATTACTAAATTTATCTGATCAAATTTTAATATAAAATAATTTTTAAATCGTAAATATTATTTAATAATATTCACCGACTCGGTTTATGGAAACGGGATCTCAAAATCATAATTTTCAACTCTCCTGACTTTAAGGGATAATCACGTAAATTTAACTATTCATCTAAATAATATAAATTATCAAATTAATATTTATTATTATTCTATGTTCGAATCGTAAATATTAAATAATAATATTTACGGATTCACTTAACGGATTTGTGACCTTGAAATCACTGTTTCGGATACCACTAAAAAATGGTATGTTACAGTAACAAACATTATTCATAGAAATATTAGCTCGCCTTGGCCTCGTAAGAGAACCGGCATCACTTGCGCATTACATGATTAATAGGATGCATTCATCCATTAATGCTCTGAACCATTAAATGAACATTGAATTTGCATGATCATCTTGCATCCATGACTCGCTTCTTCGGTATTGCTTCCAAGGGTATGAGCTTTCTAGTTGTTATCCCCACCCTTTCATCCAGGTCAATCGTTTCGGGAGATATGTTGTTCCCAAGCTCCCAGTCAAAGGAATGTAGCAAGGTGGCAAGACCAAGATGAACCACTTTGTGAGCTAATGAGATGCCTAGACAAATTCGTCTACCTGATCCAAAAGGTAACAACTCGAAATTCTGCCCCTTGTAGTCTATTTTTGACCCTAAAAATCGTTCGGGTTTGAAAGCCAGGGGATCCTCCCATGTTTCTGGGTCTCTTCCAATTGCCCATACGTTGACAAAAATCTGTGTCTCTTTGGGTATGAAATACCCCATGTAGTCGGTATCTTTCATGGCATTTCTAGGAAGAAGTAAAGGAACCACAGGGTGTAACCTTAGCGTTTCTTTTATCACTGCTTGTAAGTATGGCAGATTATCGATATCACTCTCTTTAACCTTTCTTTGTGGTCCGATGACTCGATTTATCTCTTCTTTCGCCTTTTTCATGGAGTCAGGTTTACGGAGCAACTCTGCCATTGCCCATTCCATGGTGCTGCTTGTTGTTTCTGAGCCGGCAAAAAACATTTCCTACACAACAATAATGCACATTATACAAATATATATATATGCAAGAATCATGATGGAACTACGGTAGGTCTAGGCCACGTTACTACAATTCTTCATTTTATTTGGAGCACCTTCGTCCAAAGTCCTCAAATACATGAAAAACTTAGAAAAATTAAATATACTTATGTCAGTTTTACCAGTATGATTATGATAACAATCTGATTCGATATTGAGTCAGACCCTTGTTTTCCTTCACCTGTATGCTCCAGTAATACATCTAACAAGTCCTTGGTTTCCTTTTCCTCGGCGAGCTTCAGCTCATCGACCCTCTCTTTCACAAAGCCGCTCACAATTTCCAGGGCTCGCCCCATGTCCCGCACCATGTTCCTCTTAATTCCCTGGGGATCCAACCATTTTAACACAGGTAGGACATCGGCCAAGTTTGGCTTCCCAGCCCAAACCATCACATCATTCATTGCGTCAAAGAACTCTTTCCCTTCCTTGGATCCAGAATTTAAAAGATCCCTTGACAAAACCAGGTTGCCTACAAGGTTAAACGACATGAGGAAAAGACAGCGAGCCAAATTTACCTTACCTTCTTCCCCCCGTTCTTGTGCCGCTGCCGTGTCTTCCTCGATGTATCGGATCATGTCATCGATACACTTTCTTCGGAGACGGGCCACCTCGTTGGTTTGTCGGCTCATCAGGAGCTCAGTTGAGCAAATGCGGCGACGCATGCGCCAATGCTTGTCGTATCTGCCTAATGCAATCGTTCCCTGATAGTAATTATGAGCAGTAAGCACAGTGGGACATTTACGATCGCAGAAATCATGGTCATGTTTCTTGAAAAATTCGGAGGCTGCCATTGCTGATTGTATCACCACAGTGTTGACTGACCCAAGCTTCAACCTAAGCACTGGTCCGTACTTAGGCTTGAGCTTGTGTAGGGTCTGGTGAAGCGCAGCTCCAAGGTCAAAAAAGTTGCCTAATATTGGCCACCCTGGAGGCCCTGGTGGTTGAAGATTTTTACGTTTCCGAGACTGTTTTCCTCGTGAGAGCTGAATTAAAACTGAAAACAAGAAAAGAATCAAGCATAGAAGCAAAACACTGATGGTTTCCATTTCCTGGGTGGAAAGGTTTCTTTCCTGCTACACCTTTTATCAAATTATATTATACATAGCAATTGAGATGAGATCAACTTACTTTATAATAAAAGTTGGTGGTCTTCAATTATGAGAAAAATATTAATTAATTACAAAAAAGACTTTTAAAAAATAACCTTAAAATATTACATGTTATGGGTAGTCGCACTTCACGTTCTTGAAGGATTTTTTTAATAAATATAATATTAAAATATTAACAGTTGGTGGTGTTGAATTATGTGAAAAATAGTAATTAATTAAAAAAAAGACTTTTAAAAAATAACCTTAAAATATTACATGTTATGGGTAGTCGCTCCTAAAGTTTATCTTGAAGGATTTCTTTATAAATATAATATTAAAATACTTAATAATTATAAAAATGATTTGAAAAAATATATACAAAAATTACTTATTTGCTACAACTGTCGCCGATGTTGATTGACACACCTACAACATCATCCTATCTTCCTTTTAATTATTATTCAATCATTAGTTTTTTTTTCTAAAAATAATTTTTAATGTCATTATTATATCAAACCACATCCATATTTTTTTTTCGAAATATTTGTAAAAAATATGGGCATTCACGGTGAAAAAAAATATTTAATAAATCTGCGGTACAATTCAATTTTTTTTTAAAATATTCATATTTTTAAATGTGCATTGAAAGAGAAAATACAAAAAAAAAATTTTATGGGTGTTGCTAGACCTATTTATGAATCGAATTTTGATAAAATTTTAGGTCTCGAGTCTAGCCCGATCCGAAAAATAGATTTAAAATTTTATCAAAACTCGATCCAGATAAAAATGCTAAAATCCAGACTCGACCTACCTGTATTAATTTTTTATTTTTTATAATAATAAAAAATAGATTTAAATCCACTAGCATTTGTCTTCTTCCTTGAGTTGAATGAAAAAAAAAGAAAAGAAAAACACCATTGAAGAGAAATGAAGATTTGGTTGGAAAAGAAAACCCTTGCATATAAGTGTTTTAGCTTGAATTTCTTGTTAATTTTTTATATTTTGGGACCCTTGAAGCTAAATTAAGCTTAATAAGGGGTCAAATTGAGATAAATGGTGACATGTTAGGGACTGATTTTTGATACTGTTAATGTTATTAAAAATGCTGGAAGTATTGATAAGTTTTGGGTTGTTATTGAACTCTTTTGTGAGAGACTTTTTATTAAATATTCATCTTTAAGGAGTTAGAAGTATGAAGAATAAATTGAAAGGGCAAAAGCTGTAAATTTAATGGAATAATGGACTGTTAATGTGCAACATAAATTCAGTTAGTTGAAAAATAAATTTAAGGGAGGTTAAATAGTTAAGGCTTGAACAATGACCAAATTGTATATGAGGAAATATATTAGGAATCAAATAAAAAATTTGTTGTTGTCCATAGGGGGAAATATTAGATGTCCAAAATTTAGGAATTTAACATTCAATTTCCTATTTTCAATTGATTTAATAAGTATATTATTGATGATTTAAAACTGTCCAAAATTTACATTTTAATATGTTATGCTGAATTTAATATTTGTATTATTGGGGATTTAATATTGTCTAAAGCATGTGTTAATGTTGTTAAAATAATATTTATTTTAATATCTTATGTCGAATTTAATGTTTGTAAACTTATGGTTTCAGCATGTAAATACTGTTTTGGAAATGTTGAAATGTTTTGTATACTTAAAATGCTGTCTATTTGAAATAAAGGAAAAATAGTGGTTGTTAGTTATTAACTTTGGTTGCTGTCCGTAAGGCATATTTGAGAATATAAATGTTGGAAAATTTCAGCATTTAAATTTCAATTTTAAGTTGATTGAAACATGCTATAATGTAAGAATAGAACATATTGTTCACACATTAAATTAATCGAGAATGTGATGTTATTTATACCATTTTAAGCTTTTAATATTATACAAATTTTGATTTTATGTTATTTTATATTTTAAGCATTTAGTATTTTTGGGGAATAACAACATAGTTTTCAATTTCATGTTTTATTTTTTTATCAACAATTTGTCATATTTGTTCACCCAAACTTGACCTTGGGTTATTGCTCATACCTTAAGCCACTTGGTAGTGCATTAAAAGTTCAGAGATTTTACTTTAGGTCTGAATTAAATCAGTATAATTTATGTCATTGTCTTATTAAAAAAGTTTTCTTGATGCTGTGTTTCATTTAAATTTTTTATTTGAAGCTATGTTTTTGTTACTCATTTAATTTTTTTAGTTAATTACAATATTAATTTGTAACTGATTGTTATAATTATATTTATAGAATTTCATTTAATTGATGTTATCATTAATAATTTTCCATCTCGAAATGCTCGTAAAATTTATTTTTTAATTATTTTTTATATTTTTTAAGTTGATGACATTAGACTAGATTGAATGAAAAATATTTTTTTTTTAATTTTATTAAAAAACATTTTATTTGCTTAATGTAATAAAAATATTATTTTAATGAAATTATTAATATATTTTTTTATTTTTTTATATTATATATTATATTTTTAAAAAAAATTCAATTTATTATTTTAGCTTAATATTTTAAAAATATCAAGAACGAGCATCTCTGAACCCAAGTGAAGCGACGTCAGATGTGAGAGTGTGGGTTGAGATGGTGGCCAATAAAATGCTGCATCTTTTGAGACCACCCAGGGGTTATCCCATCCAACCCACTTTTCCCATTTTATTTCTTTGAAAATATTTCTACTTTTTTAATAATTTTTTTGAAAATGCATTAATTGGGGAAAGGGCAAAAAGTACAAAAAGAACCCCGAGGTGTCACTAGCACCTACCACTTGTCAAGAATGCATAATAGGGCATGGGCGGTGCCTTGATTTGGCCTAAAAACTTTAAAGAAAAAGTAAAAAAAAAAAAAAAAAACCTACTCAAATTTAATCCTAAAGAAACAAAAGCAAGCATATCTAAACTCATAAAGAAACAGAAAGAAACCCTAAGGAAATGAAACATTTCCCCTTCGGTTTTCTTCCGTTCTGTGCATCTCCCAATACTTCTTCTCCCTAAAAGACCCAGCAGTCGACAAAAACCTTCTGTCACACATCTATTTTGTTCCTTGACAACCCGAGCTCTGAGGAGGTTCTTAGAGTAGAATTCTTCTTCTCCGGACTTTTTTAATAATTTAATTTAGCATTATTTTTTTTGGTAATAAAAAAACAACTCTAGACAATTACAATAGAAAATTCAAAATTAGCTATTAAAAGAACTAATATAATTTTTATGCAATAAAACTTTAATGGAACTCAGCAAAACCTCAGATAATCGAAGAAGAATGTTTCTCGTATCTACATGTTTTGCCAAATTATCAACAACTCCATATTCTTGCTTCATGTAATATGTCGCAATCAAATGTCTCATTTGCGGTATAAAAGCTGTTGCAATAACTGCAATTTCATTAGAGTGTTGTTAACTACCCTTCCAGAGACAAGTAGCTCAACCAGTAAAATATTATCACATTCCACTTTCACTTTCCTGTAACATTATTATTATTTATATTGTAATTTGTTTTATAGTTATATTCATGTGGCGGATTTATAATTGTCACATTAATAATGGTAGGAAAGTAGGGACATTGATAATAAATGGCAATGTTTTATTCTTAAATATTAATTGTTTAATTTCAAATTACATTATTGCAATCTCAGGAGACTTATTATTTATATTATAATTTGTTTTCTAGTAATATTCATATGGCGGATTTATAATTGTCACATATTTTTATATTAATGAAAGTAGGGACGTTGAAAATAAATGGCAATGTGTTATTATTAATTAATAATTTAATTTGGTGGTTGTTTGATTTTGGTTACTCTTTCTAGTTTCTATGATCCAAATTTTGCCTTTAAAATTACTTTGTGTATCATGGATTTATTCCTCTCATCTTTTTTGGTTTCCAGCAAAACTATTTTACTGAGTTATTTTTTAAATTTTGAAATATCAATCAATAAATAATAATTTTTTCCAATACTAAATTCAAAAATATTCCAAATTCAAGATTAAAAAATTTAACATTTAAGATTAAATCCAATTCAATATAATTTTGAATTGTTTAAACACATTTGATTAATTTCTTTTTTTTTTAATCCTGATCGGTATAATAGTGACAATTATAATGATAATTCTTAGAATAAGAATCATGATAATTATTTTATTTTATTTTTAATTTAAAATGAATAAATTTAAGTTTTAAATTTAAGATTTAATTTCATCCTAAAAGTTTTGGGTTCGAACACCTATATGTGCAACGTGTGTGCGCATTGTCAAAATATTAAAAATTTATGAACAGATATTATCTTGTAATCACACTAATATATTAAAAAAAGTCATCTACGTCCAGTATTTACTTAAATAAACCTTTAATACAAATCAAGTTTTGTTTAGAGTACAGCTTAATTATTTTGAAAAAATCAACGATATTAAATCTCTAAATTTTCTTTTTCCATTTGCTCATTACTTTATTTTATTGTGCTAATTTAATTAGAAACTAAAAATAAAATAAAAGAGTTATTTAATGTTAAAGGAAAAAAAACAAAGAAATGTGGTTTTCCAATCAAATCAATAAAAATATAATAGGCGTTAAAAAGGAAAAACAAGTCAACAAAAATAAAATTAATCTTCTATCTTTAGATTTATGGACCCCAAAATGATTTATAGCTTGTAGTGATCTCAAGATAACCAAAAAAAAAAAAGGGGACATGCCATTAATTCTCATTTTATTATAATTAAATAAGCTTTTCATATCTACTTTTTAAATTTTGTTTAAATTTAATTCAATTATTTGAGTTTAACTTCATGCATTTAATGAGATTAATTTAAATATGTTGATGTTGGATATCAATAAGGGATGAGATATGAAAGACGATGTGGTGGTGCTGATTACGTAGAGAGTCAGAAGAGTATAGCAAGGAAGCTGAGGTTGTGAAGGAGTATGCTGAGGTCAATAAGGAGGCTTGAATGTTTGAGAGTCAATCTTTTTTGGTCGCGTTGAGGGTACTTATAGAGAAGGTTTTGTGTTTGGTGGTGTTGACATGATAAACCTCCTATTAGGTTATCATTGCAATACACATGGAAATGATATTTGTGATGGGACGCATTTTATTATTTCTTTTGAACTATAGTGCAGTGTGATTAAGCTCACATGGGGTTTAGTGACATAAACAATCACGTTCTAAGCATAGAAGTGATGTTCAAGTGAAGACCTTCCATGAAAAACGGACAACTGTCTCACAAGGATGGTTGACCAGGATTCTTTCGAGGAAGTTGGAAGGTGGTTGGATGGGATCTAGCCTTTCAGGCCATCGATCTTCTAAAAGTTGTCCGACATATAACAAGCAAAAGGGTGTCTTCCGAATAACTTGTTGCATTACCATGTGTCCCCAATCGAATGGGGTATATAACAAAATATTTTATTATTTGAGTTGAATGCATTATTAATCTATTAATTTATAATTTTATTTTTATATTAAAAACATTTCAATTGAATAAACGATAGGGTGTAACTCAAATTTTAACTACAAAAATTTAATTGATTGAGTTGAAGATTGTGATCAATTTTGTCCAACTTAAACCAAATTTTAAGCTTTGACTTTTCAGTTACTCAAACTTCAAGCTTGAGACAAGTTCAAACACATATATCAATCATATTTATAATTATGTTCATATCATTTTTTACTTTGTGTCTAAAATTATTAGAGATATATTTAATATTGAAAAAGAAGAAGAACTAAACTCAAAATTAATGGACCTTCTTAAACTTGTGAATTTCTGCAATAGTGTACATACCCATGTCTTGCTTTTGGCCAACCAAGTGAAGCAAGAATATGATGATTTCAACACTAGACAATGTATCTCCATTGAGTTTATGCATGATAGGAAGACAGTACATACCCAATCATATAAGATGTCTTAAGGTTAAAATATAGGAAAAATATTTCAAAATTAAAATATAAAAATGATTTACTTTCCAAAATCAAGCATCAACTTGAAAATAAAGCAAATGACATGCAAGTAATTATAAATGATTTTGAGAAAAAAATTTGTGATTTGCATAGTTTACTTTCTAAAATTCATGATGATCATCAAAAGTAATTTGAGTTGTTCAAGAGTGAAAAAACTCACTTTAACTAAAATTTTCCAAAAAGATTTGAGAAATGAGAAAATTGAAAGCAAAACTTTGTTAAAACTAATTTTAATTACTATAAATATAGAAGTCCCTCAAGATTTTATAAGGGAAAATTTGTTAAGAGTGTATAGATCCTTAAAGGACTTAATGCTACTCAAGACAAGGACGCTCTTTTAAAATAGATTCTAAAAAGGACAAGAATTTTAAGAACTAATGTTTATGGACCCAAAAGAAGTATTGCTTCAAGGTGAACAATTCAAGTACAAATTCATGGTATCTTGATAGTGAATGCTCAAGACATATGACCGGTAACAAGAGTCACTTTATCAATCTAAAACCAAAAAATGGCTTCAGATGACTCATTGAAGGAATTGACTCTATTAATAAAAACTCTTCAAATTTTATTGAAAATATCTTATATATCATGTCTTAAGGTTCGCCAAATTGTCTGTAGAAAAAATTGTATAATTTTTATTTGATATTATTGTCTCTCTTTATTATTATAATCTCAATAGTTAGTTTAATTAACTAGCACTTTCAATGATTTCGATAATTAATGTAATTTTTTAAAACATTTATTCTAACACATAAGATCAAAATATAATTTTTATAAAAAATTATTCTAATATTTTAATTTAAATAATTAATAATATTATTTATTTAGACTAATTAATAATATTATAAAAATATAAGAAGTAAATTATGTTAGAGATTAAAATACAAGAATAAAAAACCAACTTTAAGCATAATAAAAGGACCAAAACTGAAATATTACCATTTTCTTGCAATTGGAAATGAGAGTTAACAAGACACTTATGAATCCTTTTATATATGGTTTATACATTTTTATATTATAACATCATATTTTTATCGTTATCGTATAAAAGAAGCTTAAGTATGAACAAGATCAAACTTAAATATAAATGAGCTTAATCAAACATGAGTTCGAATTTAAATGTAAAAATTAATAAACAAACATAATCGATTGAATTTGAATATCTCGATTAAATGTAGGATTGAGTCGAACTTGAACTTAAAAATTAGTATTCAATCAAGTTCAATTCAAATATCGAACCTTAAATTTCAAGTAGAGCTCACTTGAGCACTACTTCAAGCTGATTCTCCTATATAATCTGAAAGGTAATATTGACTTCCACCAAGTTTCACCCATCATTTGGAACTTTCTTGATAAAAAACTAAAGCTCCGGTGATTGTTTTATTCCCATCTTCTGGGTTATTGATACCATCCTGTAAGTAAATACAAAATGTTGCAACTGATATCTAATGAACTTTAATTAGTATTATTACGCACCGTTAAGAATACTATAGAAAATGGAAGTATTTGCAGACTATACATAAATGCTTCAAAACATAATGTTTTTAATGGCATCAGTTTTCACCTTTCTGTTCATGGAAATCTCAGAATAAACAGTGATACAAATTGTAAGCAATTTTGAAAGAAATTTTAAATAATAAATTTACTGGTACATGCCACTAATAGCTCATGTTTCAATAAGTTGAATCTATTTCTAACACATTGAAATTCAATAGAAAATGGTAGTATAAGGGAATAAAGATTGTGAAGTGAAGCAATTAGCTACGAGATTAGATTAATCGGGTATTGATGTTGCAGACCTGGCATCCATTAGAGCAACAGCAAGACTTTAAATCTATCCAATCCTCTGTTGTAGAAACACAGAAGCCAATTTTTTGGGCCACAAGATAAAATTGGCCTTTTTAATATGGGTATTACATTGAATCCTGAGAGACCATTTGAGAATAATGAAGCCCCAAAGTTTTATAATTTTTTAGAATCCAAAGTTTACGAATAATTACACATTTCTTTGGGAATTCGGAATTGATAAAAAAAAAAAATGAAGTTGTCTATAATGGGGTTTATAAAAACAATCTGATATGGTACTTGTTGTGTATCAATGTGCTCCACTATATTTAATTTAAAAACTTTCCTGTAAGTATTATGAATTAACTCGGTTTTTCTGAATTAGTTTTATTTCTTTTACTTTCATTATCCTTTTTCTTTCTTCTTGATTTTTCTACCATGGCTATAATCCATCGATTCAAATAGTGGTTAACATGATGTTTTTGGTTTGGGGTATATTTGGAAAAAATCTTGGTGACGATTCTGTGAGAGGTCGGAATAGTTATTCTTTGACGGTAACTTTGAATGACTATTATAGTCATTTAAAGAATGAAATCGTAATACTATCCTACCGTTTTACTCATTCAGTCAAAGCAAATAATTAAAATATTGAATTACGCGGAATAAACCATTCATACCAACCAAACATAACATTAATGTTTTCTTTACTCACATTTGGATTCCTTTATTGTTCCATTTATAAGCCATTCAGTTGTATATATAGACATGGTAGTAAAAATCATTTTAGGTTGAGATCTTTTAGAAAAAATGCAAAGAGTTTTTATTGTATTAATTATTATTTATTATGTGGTACAAAAACATGTGTGGTATTATTATTTCTATTTATAGAAAATTTTAAATTTTATCGATTGAGTTTTAACTCGATTAATATGCGTATTATTGTCAATGCAGAAGAACGTTGGTTCAAATACGTTGAAGCGCATTATCCTCTTATTTATAGATTGAAAAAAATTATAAATAATTTTAGATATTACGTTAAAAAATTTATTTAACAATTCAATGAGTAAAATCACGACCAACTACATATAACATTAAAATTAGTATACTAATAAATATCACACTAATCCATATCTTATGTGAAACCAAGTTTGGTAAAATTTTCTTACTCATTTATTTTTATAATAAAATAAAAGGTAAACTAGATAAATAATTGCAAGCTTCGAAGTCAAAGCTATTGCTAATTTGCTATAATAAAAAAAGGCTGTTAGAAAAGACTCTAGTAGATTAGGACAAGATTTGGCCCAAAAAATAAAAACTAGGATTAGAGAGAGGCTAAATTGAATCATACTTGGAAGACCATCTTAAACCCATACCATTAAAAAATATTTTGTGATTTTTTATGATTTTTTATTTTACTAATTTGATATTAAAATAAAAATTTATTAGATATAAAATTTAAATTTTATATCCATGTTAAACTGTAATTTCATTTCACTGTGAACTAATATTCAAAATAGATGAATTAATATTCAACTTAGTATTTACAAAAAAAGTTCAAAATGATTATAATTTGAAGTTTTTTACAATATATTGAAAATAAGAAACATGGGTTTTATTTCGTCAAATATATATATTTATATATTTCTGGTTTGAAAAATCATAGCATATAACACACGTGAAATTACCAATGAAATTTTCTTTTTATTAATTAAATATTTGTGATGGTCTTTTGACTTTAGCATCTGACGGCTTTGACATATGAGTTTCTCTACCGTAGTTTGAAGTATATTTTGGTTTTATACATTTTAAAACGAGCACAATGTTTTGTTACATTTAAAAAGAGTTAAAATAATAATTTTTGTACGAGTTAAAAAACTATATTAATTTAGTTTAAAATATAATATGGTAATTTTAAGTGAGGTGTAATATTTATTTATATTTTATTTTAGGAAATGTTTATTTGATTCATAGTAATTTAACATGAGTAAGGTATGAACTTGGTGTGTTATTTTAATGGTTAAAGGTATTCATTGTACTAGGTGTTATTTGGATTTGAGTAACTTCAGTCGCGTTGTTGTTAGGGTTTTGTCATTCTCTTGTAATTCACCAAAAAAAAAACTGAATAAGATATGAACTCAATTCAGATCGCGTTATTTTTAGGATTTTACTATTCTCTTGTAATTTACAAAAAAATGAATAAAATGTGAACTCAATTCGAGTTAAAATGCAATAATTAAAATTTTATTTTGAAGAAAGATAATTTAAATTAAAGTACAACCAGCACGATGAACATATCAAATCATTTAAAAATATCATGCCACATAACTATTCATAAAATTAATAATATTTTTAGACTTTTAAAAAAATATCATTATGCTCATTTTTTTAGGGTTGGTGTATATTTGAATATTTTAACTTAGCAATTTATACTTAATTGAGTCCCTGTATTTTAGACCTAAGTACATGAACTTGAATTTTTTACAAAGTAAGTTTTTTTAAGTAATTGATTGACATTGTTAATTATTATATTCATTGCTTTAAAAAAATTATTATATTTACATTAGTATATTAAAAAAATTATTATATTAACAATTGATAAAATAGCAATACATGTCTTAAAAATTTGAAAATATATTATTATTATTATAATTATTATTATACATGAAGTTGTAAATAGATTAAAGAGATTTTGAAAAATAAAAATATTTACCATATAAGATTTCAATTATTATTTTTAATCACTATTATTAAGTGTATTTATTAATTTCATATAAATATCTTTCATATTTAATTAATATAAATATCCTTTTTTACTTATCATAAATCATTATTATAATTTATGTATATTATTTTATTTAATTTTAATATTATAATTTACTTTCTAATATAATTTTATATTTTATATTTTTTTCAAATTTTATTTATAATATATTATCTATTTTAAACATTGTTATATATTATTTATTTTTTTAATTTATGAAAAATTATACACTTAAATTTATATGCAACACAATTATCGTTTGAAACTAGTATTACAAAATTAAAACTCCTCTTATTTTCTAAAAAAATTATAAAAAATTCGTGAATATTTTTTTAACGGTCAATAATGACACCAACCAAAGTACCTAATAAAACTACTATTTTCAAGTACAAATAACATTTAAGTCCAATTAGTGGATTGAGTTTTAGCTTAATTGACATGTACATTATTGTCAGTATGGGAAGACGTGAGTTCAAGTATGTTGAAATACATTACACTTCTATTTATAGATAGTTCTAAATTAGAATATATAATAAGATTATTATAAAAATCCAATTAAATTTTTTTAAAGTTAAAATATATCAGAAATCCTTATATTTAAAAAAAATTAAGAATTTAATATCTATATCTTTATTTCATGAAATTTAATCTTACTTTTCAAATTTTAAAATTTAAGTCTAATTATTAATATTATTAAATTTAAATTAATTGCAAAATATTTTTTTAATTATATAACTATCAAATGAATAATTTTTTTAAAAAAACAATAATAAAATTTAAAATATACAAAATAGAAAATTTAATTTCATGAAATAAAAAGTATGCATTTTAATTTTTTTAACATAAAAAATAAATTTGCTTATTTTATAAGAACCGAAATAAATTTTGGTGCATAAAATTTAATTGGACAAGGACATTTGTGAAGCTACGTAGTAGGTTGGCAGGGGCATTCTTAAGATGACTGAACGATAGCCTCAGCCTGCTCCTCTAAATAAATATTTGATTTTGATTGGACGATAACTTTTGGATGTAAACAGTCTATTAAGTCCAACCTTCTAGATTCATATTTTACCAAACAAAAAATTCCCCCAACGGCCAGCGCCCGTTCTATAAAGCAATTATAATATATATTATATAAAGAAGAGTAAAAGGACAAGCCCACTGGATTTGACCCTTGTTGTTTCGGTTTCCTTGTGCGGAGCTAACTTTCCACCTTCGACACAATGCCGCCATTCTATAAAAAGCACGTGCCTCCATTATTTTTACCATATAACACATCCCATCACTTTTCTCACTCCATCCATCCAATCATGCCCTTTCGTTTTATACACGCGCTACGGCCTCGAATGGCCATGCCACTTCAATTTAACCCCTCCGCCAAGAAACCGTACGATCCAGGCTTTACTAATACCAACCCTAATGTCAAACTCATGAGCCGTTAAAACCCAACCGTTCGATCTTCTTTACCAACAGTGCGCTCCCTGCTGGAACCAGGTTTCCTTCAATAAAAAAGAAAGGAGGTTTTTACTCGGAACAAGAGCTTATTCTTTGGTTTCAAGGTTTTTAGTTTTTACTTACCAGGGCAAAAGCATATATATAAATATATAAACCCTTCGTTCTCTTAACGCTAAAGCTCGGAGGATTCTAAACAAGAGAACCTAATTGATTCCTTTTCTTTTTTCTTTTTTTGGTTTAAACTGTGAAGAAAAAAAATGCAGTCGAGTCATCTGCTTCTGGAAGAGCCAATCAGGATGGCTACAATCCTGGAGCCATCAAAGGCTGTAAGTTTCGCTTTCGATTTTTTTTAAGTCAATCTGTTTAGGGGTTTTTTTTCAGGGAGCCTGTGAATAGATCCATGTATGTTTGGATTCTGAATGGTTTATTTGTTTTCTTTCCAGAGTTTTTTCCCGGCAATGACGAAGATAGTGGGAACTTTAGGTCCAAGGTCTCGATCCGTTGAGGTTCTTTCTGGTTGCCTTAAAGCTGGAATGTCTGGTACTCTATTTGCTGCGACAGATTTAAATTTTTTTAAGTTATTAATTATTACTGTGTTGTAGGAAGTAATCCTTTTTTATTTTTTATTTTTTTTGTAGTGGCTAGGTTCGATTTCTCGTGGCGTGACCCGGAGTATCATCAGGAAACATTAGAGAATTTAAAGGCAGCCGTTAAACTCACTAAAAAGCTTTGTGCGGTATGCTATTTGAATTTTGATCGATTTTGTTAGTTATGTAACTTTTTGTTTGCTTCCTGTTTTTTTGTTTGTTTCCTAGAAAAATTGTCTGTTTCGATTTAATCTTTGTGTTCAGCAGAAAACAAAATACTTTTTTTTTTAATTTTGAGTGTGGCAAAAAGCGGGTAGTGGTTATCGTTGTACAGATGGGGACAATGAAATTTCAGAAAGTAAAGCGATTTCTATTTGGGTTATTGCCTTTCAGGTTATGTTGGATACTGTGGGCCCTGAGTTGCAGGTTGTTAATAAAAGTGAGAAAGCGATTTCACTTGAGGCAGATGCTACAGTTATTTTGACACCAGATGAAGGACAAGAGGCATCTTCCAACTTATTGCCTATCAATTTTGATGGCTTGTCAAAGGTTTAATGCTAGGCCCCTACCTCTCTTTGCAGTTTGTGTACCCCATTTGGTTGGCTGTGAGAAGTATATATGAGCCTTCTTTTGTTGCTATTTGATTCTCATGTTAAACTTCAATGACAGCTTTTCATTAATTAGGGGTTGGGAGACACTATTCTGACAAGCCGCTCAATCTGGTTTTTTGCAGGCAGTGAAGAAGGGAGACACTATTTTTATTGGTCAGTACCTATTTACTGGGAGTGAAACCACATCTGTATGGCTGGAGGTAAGGAATGAGGAACTAGAGATGCAAGTATATTTTTTCTGTTTGTGTTTCATTTGCTGTTACTTTACTACCTATTAGTTAATTGGTTTATTAGGGAATTTGAACTTTACAATTACAATTTCCTATACATCTTCAACTGCCTAAACTGCGGATGAAACTGTGCAGGTTAGTGAGGTACAAGGAAATGATGTGGTTTGTGTGATAAAGAACACTGCAACATTAACTGGTGCATTGTTCACTTTGCATGCTTCTCAAATTTGTATCGAGTTGCCTACCCTCTCTGATAAAGACAAGGAGGTAAGATTGCCATTGATATTATGTCCATTTAAAGAGTAATGGTGAAAGAAACTTCTCTCATAGTAAGGTTGTAGCTCGTTGTTTTGATAATTCCCAAAGTTCCTTTCATGATATAGTGATAATTCAGGTTATAAGCTCTTGGGGGGTTAAAAACAAAATTGATTTCCTCTCTCTATCATACACGCGACATGCAGAAGATGTTCGTCATGTAAGTATCATATTTGCATATCTTTGTGGTTCTTTATGCAGTTTATGCAGTTCTTTGATTGCTCTTATATGTTCTTTGTAGGCTCGTGAGTTCCTTTCAAAGCAGGGTGACCTCTACCAGACACAAATTTTTGCTAAGATTGAGAACATAGAGGTGCATTATATGTTGTGTTTACTGAGAATGATGAATATATAGTTACAGAAGCTATGAATATGTATGTGACATTATTTTGAATTTCTAGGGTTTAAACCATTTTGATGAGATCCTAGAAGCAGCAGATGGTATCATCCTTTCTCGTGGAAATTTGGGCATTGATCTCCCACCTGAGAAGGTCAGTTTCTTAATTTAAACCAGCAGTGATTTGTGGCCCATAGTTTTTGTTAGAAGTGTGCATGTGGTCTATATAAATGCCAGAGATCCAATCTGCAAAGGGGCTATGAAGTGGAAGCTTTTCCGCAAGATGTTTCTTGTTGAATAATAGAGCCGGTTGTTCTGTCATGTATAACTTTACTTTGTAAATGCTTCCTAGCAGCCTTGATTCTTGGTCCTTATTTTAATTGTGTAATTTAGTTTGATATGTGGATTTGTGCGTTAATGGCAATTTGTTAGAGTTTTTCTGCTAATTAACTTCCTTTTCCCTTGCAGGTGTTCTTATTTCAAAAGGCTGCCCTCTACAAGTGTAATGTTGCTGGAAAGCCTGCAGTGGTCACTCGTGTTGTGGACAGTATGACTGACAACTTGAGGCCAACTCGTGCTGAGGCAACTGATGTTGCCAATGCTGTTCTTGATGGTATATTACTGTGCTTATTGTGGACATTTACTGCTTCTCATTTTGTTTGTTCGATTTGGGACTGAAACTGTTTCTATCGAAGACTTAAGTCTGTTGCTATTATTTAATGTTTACACCCAGCATCATGCAAGACTTGCAACCTCAGTTTTTTAAGTGACCCATTTTGTTTGCTGCAGGAAGTGATGCTATTCTTCTTGGTGCGGAAACCCTGCGTGGATTGTACCCTGTTGAAACCATTTCTACTGTTGGCAAAATTTGTGCAGAGGTAAATTCTGTCTCATAAATTTGAAGAGTTGAATCTTTTGACATATGCAGCTCCAAACTTGATATCTATGGCCTTGATGCCTTTTTAGTGACTATGTATAGTCCTAAAATATTCTAGATATAGTATGTTTTAGACACGAGTTGCTAATTAGATTCTGTTTTTTAACTTATTGTTACCATGTTGGGGCTTGGTAACCATCTATCTGTGGTAATACACACTGCCTTCGTGGTAAAACACACGAGCTGCTAATGAGGCTCCGCTTTTAACTTACTGATATCATGTTGGGGCTTGGTAACCATCTTTCTGTGGTAGAATACACTGCATTTGTTCAGGTTTTGCTGGAGAGCTGTTTCCCTGTGGATGAATAAAGTACATGCTTCATTGGATGAGATCCACTCCTGTTCTTAACTTGTTGTCTTAGGCTATATGGTTTTACTGCCTTTTCAACCAAGGAAAAACCAAAATGACATAACACTTTCAAAACATTGTGCAATTTAACTTTTTATCTTAGTAACCAAAATCCTGCCCTTTGGATGCATTTTTTATGCAATGACTCATAATTCATGCATAAACTTTTATTTTGATATGGATCCTTTATTTTTATCGAATCAGGTATCCATTAACTTGCTGAGCAAGCCAATGAGATGGATCACTTGTTGTTCTTGAAATGTTAAAAGTGAAAAAATTATGAATATGTATTAATGTTCCATTTTGTAAGAATTTTCAATCTGAGTTTTCTCATTTTCATTATAAATTTCACAGGCAGAGAAGGTTTTTAACCAAGACCTATATTTCAAGAAAACAGTCAAATATGTTGGAGAGCCAATGACCCATTTGGAATCCATTGCTTCCTCTGCGGTATTTATTCGTCCTAATGATTCTATTGTGAATAATATTTTAATCATTGTAATGTAGTGGCCTTTACTTTAATTATTGGTAAATCAAGTATGCATCTGCAAGTGTGTTTTTGACCTCTTGAATTTCATGTTTAGGTAAGAGCAGCAATTAAGGTAAAGGCATCAGTTATTATATGCTTCACATCGTCAGGGAGAGCTGCAAGGTATTCATTGTTTGCGCTTGCTTCTTTTATCATTCAAATTCCAATAGTGTTTTTACTGCGGCCTGCACAATTTTAATATACATAGTCAATTTATTTATGGGGTTTCTTATATTCCTTGTATATATACCAGATTGATTGCAAAGTACAGGCCAACCATGCCAGTTCTGTCGGTTGTTATCCCTCGGCTTAAGACAAACCAATTGAAGTGGAGCTTCAGTGGGGCCTTTGAGGTATGTCATTTATCATGAATCCTGGATGTTCAAGCAACTGCTTAAAAGTTCATTTTGTTATCTTCACATTGTTGTGCAGTGTTGGTGCTAACTGATTCCTTGTTCTAGTTCAAGTTGTTTCATAACTTGCTTTTGTGTAAAAGTTGAATTGGTAAAAGAATTTGTTGATGATCTACTTTAACACTAATATCTAATATGGAAAAAGCTTTCTCTCCTTCTAAAAGCAGTTTTTTCAGATGCAGTTAATAATGCCTTGCAGTAGTCATCTGAAAGAAGAATTTGTGGTATAATCCTGTCGCTGAAGTTTTGGAAGTTGGAATATTCATAGTTGTCAACTTTAATTTCTATAGATAGTTAATTTGTGGAAGTTCAGTGTGTTGAGGGAACGTTTATTTCATGGCTTACATAAATAAGCATATGCTGATGTTTTTTGGGAATCCTTGCAGGCAAGGCAATCCCTGATTGTGAGAGGTCTTTTTCCTATGCTTGCTGATCCTCGACATGCTGTGAGTACCGCATTTATATGTTCATTCTATTACAACCTTGAAAGAAACTAGTAGAGAGTTAGATTGACTCAGAACTTGTGTTGTATTGCAGGCGGAGTCAACAAGTGCAACAAATGAATCAGTGTTGAAGGTAGCTCTTGACCATGGGAAGGCTTCGGGAGTTATAAAGCCACATGATCGAGTTGTGGTATGCCAAAAGGTCGGAGATGCTTCTGTGGTGAAGATTATCGAGCTTGAAGATTAAATGAAATCAGATATTGTCATCTCTTTTTCTCCTTGGATATTTTTGCAGTGGGTGAATGGAGGGGGGGAGTGCTTTTGGTGGCAACTGCGAGCTATTTTGCTCCAGGTTTTTGTGAACTGTGGATTTGAAATTGTATAACACCCACGTCTACGATCTGATAATTATTCTGAACATACCCCAAATTAATGTTTGTTTGGATGAACATGTCCTCTTTTCAGTTCCAAATCGTTCAATGGATTGAATTTGTTTGTTTTTTTAAAAGCAAAAAACATATATAGTGATTGTACGAATAACTTAGACTTGACATGTTAAATAAAAATTAATGCAGTTGCACCAAATTTAAACCGTTTATCTAATATATATATATATATATATTAGAGTTTTATCCATGTGTTTTTCTTTCATATTCAATCTGACATTTAACACTCATATTTACAATTAGATTGATAGAAAATCTCATTGATACAATAATATTAGTACTTTATAGATACAATTAAAATGTTCAAATTTGAGGATCAATTTAAAGTTTGCTTATGAAAATTTATAATTAAATAAATTTAGTTGTCCTTTATAATAGAATTGCAATGACTAATTAATTAATTTTTACTTTGAACTTAATTATTTAATTACTGTCAATTAAATAATAATTTAAAAATTTTAAATTAATTTCTAAATAATCTTTTGTTTTTTTCCAGAAAATGTATTTACTACATATAATAATACATGCAAGCCATTTTTCTTTCATCATTTTCATTCATTCATTGTATCATTTTTAATTGCAATCCATACTGGATTGTGTTGAGCTAGCGTATAGATCGATTGGACATATGTAATTAGTGCTTAAATAATTTATAATTGAGTTTTGATTTTTCGCCTACTAATTATAACATTATTTTAATCATGAAGTCAATCCATTAAAAGAACCATGATTGAACTTCCAATTATATACTATTATGAAAGCAATTTAGATTTATGCTTTGTCGATTGACTTTGTCAGAAGTGTATTACTGTTATAGGATATCTTTAATTTTTTTTTGGATTAAATTCGTTCACCCAATATAATCTCATTTTATCTCATGGTCACAATTGCATCTTCCATAATGAAAAATATTATTACTAACAAATAGTAATAATTTGTCCTCAACGAATGATCCGTGATTACGTTTCTTTTTCATAATTCATGCAATGTCAATTTGAGATGAACATTTACTCTTTAATGAAGCTATGAATTATATTATTGTAAGTGAAGTCAAGCCATACATAAGTTATATACCCAACATACCAGCCTTCGTCTCAGATACCAACTTAGCACAAGCTTTCCATATATCAAAACAAATAAGTTACATGCACATAGTCATCACTTAATGTTGAGGTAAATCATATTATGAAAATCACAAGTGAATAAATCAATATAACAGATTCAAGATAAATTGAACTTGGATCCTATCTGATGTATTGCCAATCATCACACCTATATCTCTATCTTCCCATAAATCATTCCCTCTAATACCCAAGATAATGTATTTCCCCAACTGATCTTAATAAACAACATAATAATCTTTTGAATCAATTGCTCATTTTTTTATTTCTTAAACTACAGACCATATAGATTACCTACTAATATAAAATGTTGAAATTTGGGATTAATTTAAAGTCTAAGGCTCTAAGCCATAATTTTGGACTTTTGTGTTGAGAAAAGATTGTATGAAACAGGGATAATATCTCTTTCCAATAGTTTAAAACAACATCAATAATTTATCCTGAAAAACCTTTTTCATGATAAAAATACTGATATGACATTAAAGTATTAGAAAAATAGATACAGATGACATGGCACCATTGTTTCATTTAATCCTTTCCCCTTTGGTGTTATTAACCCTTTAATTTTGCTGCTTGTTAGATTCGAAAATTAAAATCTAAACCGACTTTCCTTTATTCTTTAAGCATTAGAATTTTGGAGTTTTTAGGTTTTAAACCGACCTTTTTATTCCATTATAAGGATTAGGAGGTAGGTTGGAATCAAGTCACTTCATTTTGGACCGACCTTTTTACATTTTATTTTTATTATTAGTAGATTCTGGATTCTCACTACCTTTTGTTGGACACAATTTATTATTTTCCACGAGGAGTTGTTAGAAATTTAAGAAAGTTGGACACCCTTGTTAGCAAGAAGTTTAAAATTGGTAAAATTTGTTCATAGGCATGAAAATGTGAGCCAAAACACCACTTTGCAATACAAGATTGAAAACAATAATTCAAACACAGAATTCATATGTTTGAAAACATTGATGTTTGTTCATAAACAAAATTTTGACAAAACAAAAGCAGAGAACAACCTTTCATGTAATTAAGTATCTATATCTAAAATCTAAAACTAAAATCTCTATTTTTCATCCACTTATATTAGATGGGTCTCTCCTCTTGCTACAAGAATGCTGCTGAGACAGATGTTGCTGCTGAACATCAACCAATTCCAATTCCTTTTGCTTAACAAGCAGCACCATTCTCTCATTTTCGAGCCGTCTTCGTTCGTTCTCCAGCTTAGCTCTCTCCATCTCCCTTTCTTTCTTGCCACTGAATTTAACCCACTTCAGCCTTTGCTTCTCCAGCTGGAATGCTTGGTATTGGTAACTCACTTGCTGCTCTTCCAATTGCACTAGCCTCATCTTCATCCAATGCTTCTTCTCCCAAGCACTCTTTGACCCATCTTGTATCACGTTCACTACTTCACAGCTCAATTGTTGCATCAAAGGCGATGGTGACATTGAAAATGCTCCCTTTCTGGGCCTCTTATGTGAAGGCTTTTCATCGTTATCTTCATCATCTTCCTTCCCATGTCCATTTTGGCCCCTTGAGTGACCATCCACTGCCTCGTCCTCATCGTCGTCATCCTCCTCCTCGTCCTCATCGTCGTCATCCTCATCCTCATCCTCTTCTTCACTCCCCACTTTAGCCAGTTTCAATGCCTCTGCCTCGATTCTACCGGCAATTTGAGCATTTTCCGAGGAATGGAGGCATTGAGCTTGCTGGTGCTGAGTCTGGGATATCTCCGTAGCCACCTCTGGTGAGTGATGAGCCCCAGCAGTTGCAACATGGCCGCAACTATTATGATAAGCACACATCTCCCTGAAAAACAGGTGCTTAGAATTCAACAATTTCTTAACTTCTTCCTTCATTTTGGGAGACAAATCCATGGAATCAAGCAAGCTTTGATTCTCCACCACTTTACAAGCTGTCCCTCTACCCAGTATATCATTAACCCTCTTATACCTCTTATTCAAATCATTGAACTTATCTTCACATTGCTGGGGGGAAACATAAAACCCTTTCTCCATCATAGCCCTCGAAACCGACTTCCACTTCCCTTTCTTTTGCAACAACCCACCAGCCTTTTTCTTGGCAATAGGGTCTGATCCGTTCCCTTCTGATCCACCTTCATCACCAATATAATACACAGCCATTATAAGCAACTTAACCATGTTATCCGTCCATTTCATCCTTTGCCATGGAGAAACCTTTCTCTTAGCATCAGCAGAGGCATCATCAGGATTGAAACCATGTTCATCTTCATCACTAAGAGGGGAGGTTTGTTTGGGTTTGGAACCAAAAGGGTAGCCGCCTTGTTTGACAGATTGCTGGTGCAGGGAGTGGTCCGTTTCTTGATGAGGGAAACCAACCATTTGTGGGTTTTGTTGCAAATGATGCAAGCTTTGGGCAGTTTGGGGGTTTCTAGGGGGTTGTTGGTGTTGATGATGTTGGGGGTGTAATGGCATTTCAAGACCTAGCATTCCTGAACCAATCCCAGAAAACACCCCACCACTCACACCACTAGCATCCATTCAGAATGGCAAATTTAAAAGCTTGTACAACAATTATTGAATATCTCAAACACCCCTGTGGAGGGTAATTGCCATTGGCCACAACTACTTTATTTTCCAGAGTAATAAAAAGAAACAAAAGATCCAAATTCCAAATTCATACAAGTGTTGGAACAGGAAAGAGAGACATACCCAGTAAAACAACTGACGACAACAGAGTTGTAACAATCACCAGGCACCTAAAGCTGAAAGCTTTCTTCTTCAACACTCACAAAAGTTAGAAAAGGCAGCGAATGGTGTTGTTTAAGAAATTGAATAATGGAAGAGAAGAAAAAGATAGGCGAAGAGATATAGAAGGCAAAAGAATAGATAGAAGAGATATAGAAGAAAGAGAGAGAGGGGAGCAGCTGGTTTTAGATTGGGAAAGTTTTACATTTCTTGGTGCTGAGCTTCAAAAACTAGCCCATGGTTTCGGTTTTGGTTTCCGCTTCTAACCGGCTTTTTAGATTCATTATTTAATAATAATAATAAAAAAGTTATCTTTAAACCCACAGGATTTCAAAACTAGGTGACGAATATGACTTCTATACTCTGCACTATACATACCATTAAAATATTTATTTTTCCATTTTTATTACATACAAAATTAGTAATATAATAAAAATTATCAAAATAATTATTAATATAAAATTTATAAGATATTATCAAGTTTAATTCCTATGACAAGCCAAATTGTCCTTTCTCTAAAAAAAAATCTTCAATCATTTATTCTATTGCTGTGATTATCAAATTTTATTTTCATTTATTTCAACATTTTCACCTTCAAGAAACTATAAAATGAAACTCAATTTGTTGTTATTATATAATTTTTTAGGTTTAATAGGTATTAAGCTTGACATTTATTTGATGAATTTATACGATTTTATGTTACCCATTTTACATTAAAGTGTTATATTTTTTAAAAATTTAATTAATAAAACATTGATTCATTTAAATTTTATTTTTTTAACTTTATTTATTTTTTGTTTTTTTATAATATATGTCAATACTAACAATGTTCAAAATTTATTTTCTTGAGGTCAAGACGGTAATGAATAATTATTTTTTGAATTTCATTTTACCTAACGTGATCAAAAAACTTATTTCATCGATCAAAATTCATTATTTTAAAATTAGATCAGATCAGCAAGTCAGATTGATTGGATCAAGAATTAATTAGGGAGTTGGTTCGAAAATAAGAGTTGAAACAGTTGACCTGTAAATCAATACAGATCGATTAAATCGAGCTAAAAAATAAATTGAATTGATTTTCTCTTTTTATTTTTATTTTTACAAATTTTCAATAATTTATTTGATTCAAGACAAATTGGTCAAACTGAAAAGTGATAACCTGACTAGTTTAGTATCAATCCTGTTCTAAAATTTTGATCAAAACCATGAAACCTAAAATACTCACAATGGTAAAAGCTAAGATAAGAGGATAAAAAGGAAAGAAAAATATAAAATACAAAGATTATATATAAAGAATAAATAATGTTTTTTTATTTTTTATTACATGTTTTTTACTTAGTTATTTCTTTCAAATAGATTTATTGGTTTAACTTCAACTAACAAAGACACCAACTTAAAAAAATAGTTTAGGTTATTAAGAAAATGTTTGAGTAATAAAATGGAAAAAATTGACATGATATAGCAATTTATAAGTTAAGCAGAATTATAATTCAACAAAAAAAACAAGATAATTTATAAAATATGTTATAATTATAAAAATATTTTACACACAATTATAATAATAAAATATAGAGACAAACCATGGAATCTATGTTTCTAGCGAATGCTATATTACAATGGGTTCGGCAAAAACCATGGTGCCCTTTCTTTAGCGTTTGGCGACTCATTAGATATTTAGACTCAATTTTTAGGATGCTTTTATTTTAATTACTTAAAAAAACTATTTGTAATTCTGTTACTTAATTTTTAAAATGTTTTCATTTTATTCATTCAAATACTAAATTTTTTATCGTGATTAATTGTACATGTCTAATCAATCCTTTTTACTTCGATAATATCAAAATGAAGTGAAATAAATAACAACGATGGGTGGAGGGACAAGGGGGTGGTGGCACCACTCATTTTTTTTTCTGTCCAATCGATATGTTTTAAAAAATAATTTTTAATGATGAAAAGTCATTATACGACGGCACTGGAGAAAACATACGAGTTAAAAACATAATGCTTTTTAAAAGTTTGGGAAATAAAAGTGTGAGAGAAGAGGCCATCATGGTTTTTGGGAAATTAAGTTGAATGGTCCGGTTTTTTGCCTCCCCTTTTTTTCCCTATATTTCCAAATCCTCATGTAAGAAACCTTCTAGCATCTCGATGCTGCTGAATGCCGATTGAAGATTTGAAGTTGTTGTTCCTTATTGTTATTATTATTCATTACTTTTGCTTTCAATAATGATCAAAGATTGTCCGTAAATTATGTTCACAACAAACTGTCTTGTAGTTTTATGGTGTTCATCTTTATCTTAAATAACATAGTCAAAGACAGGATTTTACATTAAGGCCACCTGACAAGAGGGGGTGCCACCTCAAAAGTGCCCTTTAAGTTGGTGTCGTCCGACACATGCCCTCCACTCGTATTATTCCTATTTTGATCTGTATTTTGTTTTGTATATTGATATTGTCGTATGACGCCTCTTCACCATTAAAAAATTATTTTTTAAACATATTATGGGCTAATGATGAGGTATGATTGGGTAGGAAAAAAAGATGATGGTGACATCACTTCTTGTCTCTCTACCCTTATTTATTTCATCTCATTTTGATAAATAATGTCATGGGATATCATTTTGGTACTTAATTAATTTTTTTTATATTATCAAAATAAAAAAAAATCCATCAAATCGTGTCCACATCATAATTACACTATAATTTTAGTCACCCAATTTCTAGTTCGTTTTTATTCTGGTCGCTAAAAAATGATTATTTTAAGTCTCCATCCGAGTAAAAAAATTTAAGGATTAATATGAACTAGAAATTAAAATAATGCATTAAAAATTGTTAAATTATACTTATTTATCCTATTACTGAAAATTCTATTTTTTTTTCAATTTTGAAATTACCAAAATCAATTAAATAATTTATTAAAATTTCTTTTATCATTAATAATGTCCACTTGTTTGTTGAAAGCGGCCTAGAAGTTTGGTGACTAAAATGAATGTGTAAACATGAAATGGTGTATACAGTCAACTAACGTTAGAGATTTAACACTTGAGTGACTAAAATGAAAGCGCCCTATAAATTAGATGACAAAATTGTAAAATTTTCTTTTTAAGTGATAAAATGAAAACACCATAAAAATTAAGTGTCCAATTGAATAGTTTACCTTAAAAAATAATCATTTTATGTGAATTTTTGCGAGTTTTAAAAGCTTCAAAATTTTTTACGTATGAAAGTAAGAATATGTTTTATGTTTCAAATTTTTTTCCATTTAGAAATTAGCTTTTTAATTTTTTTTACGAAAAATTTAATTATTGATGTTGTTAAAATTTTTCAATTAAATTTAAGTTTATTATAATATTATTTCTTTTATATAGCAATCAAATGAATAATTTTTTTAAAAATATTATATCAAAAAATTTATTAAAATAATTTTAACGCTGTTAATAATTAAATTTAAATTTTAAAATCTAAAAAGTATAAAGATTATTTTTTAAAATAAAAATAGATAGATTAAATTTCAAATATATAAAAAAATATAGGAAGCATATTTTAATAATGAGTTTAATATTTGTAATGAAGTTATGCAAATATATTTGAAAATAACTTATATTTTAAAAATATTATGCAAATATAATTGTAACTATAATTTAAAAATTTACAACAAGAAACTAATTCCATATTACATTTTGAGGGTCTTATTAATATCTTTAGACCAAAGTCTCCCATGCTTAATTTAAGTTAATGTACTTTTTTTTTTCTAGGTTAGTTTCATTTGTACTATAGATGATGGATAGACAAATAGGCATAATTATGAACTTAACTTTTAATTTTATATGTTTTTGTTAATATCATTTTTATTTTTATTTTAGTTAAATTTCATTATTAACGGAAATGTTGATTAAAAATATTAATGGTGTTGGTATAACAATTTGCATGACAATCTACATGTATTTCATGTTTGACACAACACTATTTATCATATATGTCATGTTAACAAATAATTTAAAAATTATAAAAATACATTAAAAATTAAAAAAATTAAAAAATAGCATAAACTACACGTGAATTACAATATGAGTTGTCATGTTTAAAAAATTAATGTTTTAGTCAGCATTTCTGTTAAAAAAACAATTTAATTCTTTTGAAAAGTTGATATTCAAATTCAGTTATTTTTAAATAATGAAGATTAAATTTAACTAAAAAATAACAAAGATCAAATTAAAAAAAAATAAACATTAAGAGCATAATTTGTAATTATATCATATAAGTAAAACATATGTCTTTCAATTATACACATCACATGTTATACATGCATGATAAATATTTTATTTACACTAATTTTAAACTCAATTAAATTTCACACAGATATAGTTTTATACTACTCATATTTTAATAAATTAATCATTAAAATTAAGAAAAATAAATATATAATTGTACTAATGTCTTTATTATATATATATTTTATCAATCAAGAATATTGTTTAGATTATAACTTACTTTGAATTAAAATAATTATAAATAGAAATCACACATAATAAAACTTAATTAAAAATAAATATAAAAAAAAATCACACATGATTTATATAAGGTAGGACTCAAATTCAAACACTTTAATTTTTGAATCTTAACTTTTGTGAATTAAGCCAAGGCTTTAATGGCATATGCAATCATATTTTTAAAATATTAATAGAATAATATATATAATTGAGTTGGTGTCACAAAATTAATTTGGTATCAATTCAAGATTGATGACGACATTATAATAGATAATTTAATCTATTCTTTTGTTTTAATAACGTACATATTTCATATGTTATTATTAATTAGTTCCAAACAATATATTTTATCATTTATTATATTTTTTTTGAATATATTGGTGTGATTAAATGGTAGTATTTGTTCATACTTTCTTAACCTTATGATAACGTACACACAGTTGCTTAAACCGGGTCTCTTAAGATGAATATCATCCTCTTTTATACTGGAGTTGCTCTTTAGGTTCTATTGTATATTATTTTTAAACACATATTTATATTCTAAATTTGTGATTTTCACCGTGCATGCGCATGTAATAATATTTTATTGTTTTGATCTCTCCTGAACTAACACTATTTAAAAATCTGATGGCTTCATCTGTTTTTTGATACCAACCATTTGGAAATTGTTTGTTATAGGCCTTTGGGAAAAAGCCGTTTTCTACCCAATAGGCCTCCATAGGTGGCCTTGTCCACGAGAAGGGGAAAAGCCTGTGGTCCCAGAAACAGTATGATCCACTTTAACCAATAGGCCCATTCCCAATGCACAAGAAATGGCATGATCCTGGAGTATTTGTGTGAATCAAAAGATAATAGTCAAAAGGTTAAATTTGCTCTTAACCCCTGTACTTTGCAAAATTTGTGGATTTAATCCTTGTACTTTAGTTTGGTCATGTTAGTCCCTATACTTTTTAAATTTTACAATCTCAGTTCTCACCAATTGAAAATTGTTAAATTCATTAAGTTAAGTTCTGTTATTTTCAAAATATGATGCACCAAACATATTGTCATATGTGTAATATCATGTCAACTTGTTATTTTCGCATATTACTCACTAAAAATTTAATTAATGTATTAATGACTTTCATTTGCATCAAGGCTAAAATTTCAAATTTTGAAAAGTTTAGGTACTTAGAATGATTCAATTAAAGAATATAGACCCAATATGCAACTGTATGCATAGTACAATATTAGTAATTGAATTTAACCAAACAAATTTAACTGTTACTGTTTGGGTTAGGACTAAAATTTTAAATTTTAAAAAGTACAGGGACAAAAATTGATCAATTCAGAAAGTGCACTGACTAAAGTGTTTCAAATAAAAGTACAATGACTAAATCCACAACCTTTACAAAGTACAATGACTAATAGAATAATTAAACCTAATAAAAATAAGGAAAAATATTTGTTAATCGAGTTTAAAATTTCCAGAAGCATGGTAAAATGAGCAAAACATATCTTTTTAGGGTGTAGTAAAATATATAAAAAAAATTAAAAAATATATGGCAATATTTGAACCGAAAAAGGTTAAATTATTATTTGGGCCTGAATTTGGTAACTTTTTTCATATTGAGGTTCAAACTTTTTTTATCAAAGTTAAGTTTTGAACTTGACAATTATTCTCACATTAGGGTTTGAACTTTTTTATTTATCTAAATTGGGCTTTGAACTTGACAATTGTTCTCATATTTGACCTAAACTTTAAGGTTTTCAAAAATTTAATTTGATAAAAAAGTTTCAGTTTATCAAGTTGAGGGCCAAACTTAAACAAATAAAAATAAAAAAAATCAAACCTCAATATTAAAAAAATTACCAAATTCAAACTCCAAAAATATGATTTAACCCTTATAAAAATAAAGTTTCCCACTAATAATAATATAAAATACTTAATTCAGTCAGTTTCATGAAAAAAAGTCTAAAACAACAAATATTGTTAAAAAAATTTATATTTTCAATAGTTTATATAAAATTCTTAAAGGAAATTACTTAAAAACGAACGTTATACCAGAAGTCGAACTTTAGACCTTAAGGTATATATCAACAACAACAACAAAAAAAACTCCAACCACTATATAAGGAAATATTAGCATTTACTATTCTAAAGAAATATTTTATATATATATTTATATATTTTTTACTCATATTGTAGCTGCCACATAGTCTAGTAAGTATTTGATAGTTTAGTTTTTTAACCCCCAAACGATATTAAAAAAAAGTTAACTATTTTTAATTGATATTTAAATATTTTTAAATTTAAATAAATAAGATATATAACAACTTTTTTTGGTGTAAAAATCTTGACAAACTAAAAATTCTTAAAAGAAATTATAACTACTAATTTATCCTAATACTTCTATTGACGGCTCGAACTTCAAATTCGATTCTTTGGATGGATCCCACCTATGAATAATGTTGTACTACTTAGCCCAACAAATTGATATCTTAATGGTTTTGGTTAAACTCCATGATAAGTTTTGGAAGACAAAAAAATTCTTATTCTTCAACAGGCGCCACCCTATCAAATCAAAAAAAGTGGCCCAGGGAACTTTAACCCTTGGCAATCACTCATAATTTCCTAGATTTGATCTGGTCCAATCTAAGATACTCCTTGAAAAGAATTGAGGTTGATGACTCGTAGGTACAAGGTTTTAGCCAAACTTCTTTGACGGTCGGACATTAATCCCTAAAAACATGTGAAATATTTTTTGTATTATGATAACAGACAAAAATAGGATGTGCTTTGGCCTAAACCCCTTCGCACACGCTCAAAGTTAGTAAGCAGTCGTTGCTTGCATACCAACCATAAGAAGAAACGGATGCGATATGATCATTGATATTTCCATATTTCCTTTCACCTGATAGTATTCTTTGTTAACATGTAATAATAATTTTTTACCAAGAAATTCCCGTTTATATTGCGTGCCCATCAAATTCTGTTAAATCCTGCTAAAGAGTGTGGAGGAGGTATGCTCACAATTTTATGAACGATTTCTTTTGATAACATTTTAATCACATTTATGTTTTAAAAAAACTCCATCACATATATACATTTATTTAAATTTATCAAAAATAAAAAACACACACAATTGTAAATGCAAAATATTGGGGGTCCAATAAGCAATGATATAGGATTTGCTTGCACGAAATTCTACAAAGTCATTTTTTTGAGCTGGTAACATTAAAGGAGACAAAAACAAGAAGACAACTTAAAAGGAATTTGAGAAGTGAAACGCACACTGGTTTGGACTTTGGTTGTTTAAGCCCAGCCATGGCATTATTGCCGCCCCCAACCAAGGTCAAGCATCCCCATGAGTTCACCTTCTTTATCGCATTCTAGAAGTTATTGAATAGTTAAGGTTTGACGTAGCCGTAAGCATTTGCAACAACGTGGTAATCTAGAAACCTCGCAACCACTAATATTCCCATTTGCCTTTATGGAATGACAATCGATGCTCAGTTCTATATTACACATTTGCCATGTTCTTGCATGTGGAATTATGGGTTAATAGGTTGCCACATACTCATTTAAATGTCGTTGTTATTCCAAGCATGCAACTATTCCATTGTAAAAACACATTTACCAATAATTATAAATGACTTCTTCAAACTATGATTTTCATAGATTTATTTTTGCGTTACTAATATAGTGTACAAAGAATTTTTTGCATTTTTTAGTTCATCTATCATTTTCATTTTTTTTTCTTCAGTCACTCAAATGATGTCATGTTGCAAAAGCTTAAAAGTAAAAATGCAAAAAAAAAAAAATCATAAAAATGACAAAAAAAATTCTAAAAATATATAAAATTCCAAAAATATTAAAAGTTGATATTTTTGAAAATTAAAAAAATGCATGTTGGGAATAAACCTGGACATGACGTCTAGGTTCATCCTGTCAAAATTTTCAAATAATATAAATAAAAATGAAAATTTATTTTGAAATTATTTTTTTAAATTATAAAAAAATATGTGATTAGTAAAAATCTATGTGTAGAGTGAATCCAAACAAACGACTGTGCAAATGCATATTAATATGGATGTGCATTTTAGAGTAATTTTATATTTTTATAGTTAAAAGTTAATTATATGAAAACTTGATATTTTTAAAAAAATCAAGTTAGTTTTAGAAAGTTTAGAAAAATTCTTTCAAATTTTTTCGATTTTGATTATTTTTTTTTTTATATTTCTTTAGGAATTCTTTCTTTCATTTTATGGTTCTTTTAAAATTTTTCTAATAATTCTTTATGAAATCTTTTCTTTTATTGCATGCCATTTTTTGATTAGTTGAGGTAATTTTTTTAACGAAAATATCCATCAAAGCCCAAAAAAATTATAAAACCGAGAATTTATGTATTGTAGTGACATGTTAGTTAAAAATACAAGTGTTGAATAATCGGATAGAACTTAAGCATGATATTAATATATTTTATATTTTATATTTGTTTAAATTCAATTTAATTCAAAATATAAGTCTAAAATTTTTCTCGAACTCACTCAAATTTATAAATGCCTAAAGAACATGGATCTAAACCTTCTTAAAATTTGAAGATGAGCAGCTGAATTCATTAGCAAGTGTGGTTTCGTTGGTGAAGGTAAGCGGGTTTGATAAAATGGTGTTGAAAATTTGAAAGCCGAAAAAACAGGTAACCACAAAGTTAATAAAGAAACGTGCTTGAAATTGGGTTGGGACATTTTGTTTTGTAGCTCATGACAGCCGGATAGTGTCGCACTTGCAGAAACGCTCAACTGGTTACAGCTACTCATGGGCCCAATGTCCTCATCAACCACAGAAACCAAAATCCCCCTAATTTGTTTTACCAATTTTTCATATATATATATATATATATATTTTAATAATCCTATAAGTTCTAATTATATTTATTTTTTTAAGATAATATTTAAAATTATCCATAGTTCTTCTCTAATTCATAAAAAGAAAATAATTACGCTTCAATGTACTTGAACCTACGTCCTCTTACATTGACAAAAATAATTATATCAATCGAGCTAAAACTCAATCAACATTATATTTTATATGTTTTAAATTAATTGATTAGTAAGAAATGTGAAAGGGGCTAACAAAGATAGTGTAAACTTCTTTCACCCAACCAATTTTTAGTGTGATACCAGACAATATAATTTATTCACAATACCCATCTATTGCTCATTCAACCACTTTTATTTACATAGTGAAGCATTTAAAAGGTTGATGTGAGAGTGAGTGGCATTTTCACTTTCAGTGGATCTAAAATTTTACCAAAATGCAGCTTTGGGATGCTCCATTTACAATAGGGTCAGCCCTTTTTGAAAAGATCAGTTTGTCTAAATATCGATCATTATTCCTCAATGCATGCGCACAACCCTTTAATTCCATGGTGATTCAAGCACTTGTGTAGTGAAGTACTGTTCTACCCATAAAACCGATGTGTGTTTCCATTTAGTACAAAATTAACAATACAATTTCGGTAAATCAAAAGTTAGTTTAAAATTTCAAATCGAGAAGATATATCTACCGTATCAATCTTAAGTTTATTAACATAAACTTACTATTTTTAATTACATTATAAAATATTATTTTGAATAAATAATAAACGGTTCAAAATAAAATTTATTTAAAGAAAATGAAATAAAAGACAAAAAAAATCCAACCTACAACTTAGCACGATCCGGTGATGTGTATTTATATGTGACCTAAGAAAATCAAATCAAGAAAGCCATCGAACATTAACAAAATAGAGAAAAGTGAGGAGGTATCATTTTCCTGAAGTGATTTGCATTTAAATTTTAATGACTCATTTTGTCCATTTCCCCTAACTTTATATTTTAACTAATTATTTCATTTGTTGCTGTCTACTTTTTTTTTTTCTTTCCAATTGTCAATTAATTTGATTTGAAGTTGATGTCTATTTTTCTTATGGGAGTTGCTTAAGAGATATATAGCTTGTGGTTTTCATTTTTCAGTTTACTAATTTCACCTTCATTTTACTAATTATTACGTCAAACTTAGCTACAGTTAGTTTTAAAGCCTTTCAAATTGACGTTTATTTTTAGTGTGGTACGTTTAATTTTCTTTTTGTTTCGTGCTATAGTATTGATATTGTATCTAATCTCACTATCACAGTTATTTTTACAGTAATTACAGATAAACATATCGCCCATCCAAAAAATACTTATTATCAAATAATAAATAACCCTTTATAAACTAAAATACATGTGATGACTACCTACAAAAATTATATTTAATACCTTCATAGTTTATATATTGCTAACTTTTAAAAAAAATAAATTCAAATGAGTTAATTTATAATGATATGCGGAAACCTTCTTCATTAATCATGCATACATTAATGATACATCAAATATAGAAGTTGATTAGGATAAAACTAAAGAGTCACTACAGGAAAATAAGTTTTTAGCGACGTTTTTGTCGCTAATACCATTACCTTTAGTGGCACTTTTGAGAAAGCGTCGCTAATGCCCTGACTTTTAGCGGCGCTTATGGGAAAGCGCCACTGACGCCTTGACCTTTAGCGGCGCTTATGGGAAAGCGCCACTGACGCCTTGACCTTTAGCGGCACTTATGAAAAAGCGTCGCTAATGCCTAACCTTTAGCGGGATTTATGAGAAAGTGCCGCTAATGTCTTGACCTTTAGCGATGCTTATAGGAAAGCGCCGCGAATACTGTGACATTTAGCGGCGCTTTGAGATAAACACCGCTAAAGATCAGAGCATTAGCGGTGCTTTCTCTATAAACGCCGCTATTGCTTTACCTTTTGCGGAGTTTTTTTACAAACGTCACTAAAAATGTCGCTAATAACCTGTTTTGCTGAGTATTAAAAACCAATTTCATATATCTTTATCAATTTTATGGTAATTCGTTAGATTAAGTTAGTACTTAATAAGCACTTTATATTTAATAAATTGTTTCTATTGAGTTTTAGTTAATTATATTTTAAAGAAGTTACCGGTGTATGTACCAACATTATAAATTATTAGAATCCTATGTGTTTGCTTGTCCCATGTGTGACCTGAATTCAAGTTGTATTAGTTGCGTTGTTGTTAGGATTTTTACCTTTCTCTTATAATTCACTAAAAAAATACATTATAAATTATTAGATTTCATCACACCTACAATATGGGTGAAAGGATATGTTTAATGTTAAAAATATTAATTATAATTTAAAAGAATGGGGCATTTAATAATTTAATAATTGAAAATAATTATAACTACAATCAACAATACATGATCTGATTGATAATAGTAATATATCCAAACCTAGACCATAATATAATTGAATAGAACCCACGTATGATGAGACTTAAGCCAAAACGAAACCTCGGGACATATCCAAACCTAGATAAAAATAATTGAATAGAGATCATATACGATGAGCAAGGGCGAAGTCAAAAATATTTTTTAAGGAGAGGTTAAAATTAAATCGTAATTTTTAAGGTAGTAAAAATACAATTTCACCATTTTAATAACTTATATCTTTATAATTTTTAAAAATTAAATTAAATTTTTATCATTTAAAAGGGGTTAAAGTGTAATTTTACTTTTACTAATTTAAAATTTAAAATTTTTTAAAGAGTTTAAATGAAAAATTTTCCATTGCCCCTAACTACACCCTTATAATGAGACTTAAATCAAAACAAAATCTAAAATAAAGTAACTCAAATAAAAAATTATTTAGTTATATTATTCTTTCGTATTAAACCAATACCACTATTTACTAAAATATTTTATTATAAAGCTAAGCAAATATAAAATAAATTATAAAAATGTGGAAAGTGAGTGAACTGTTTTATGATTAAGTGAAGTAATAAAAGATTGCATTGCATGAATCACGTTGGTTGATAAGATATTTATAATTTTTTATATCATTTTCAACCTCATGTGTTTCTTTTGGTGGAATATAATAATCTGTGAACCAAATTGCTTGGAAAAAACAAGTACGATGCCTTCAAACCTTTTTATTGCATATACGTATTATATAATTTAGGTTATTTCGGGTAGAAATCGATTAATCGAATTGAACTAATATTAATTGAATTTTTAATTTTTTAATCATTAATTGAATATTTTTTTCAAAAAAAATTTAACCAAATCAAATATGTCAATTAATTCGATTGATTTACTGAATTAATCGAAATGTAAATATCCCTAATTTTAAAATTCAAAGTCTTAATGATTTGCTTTGTTGTTCAATGTTTGAACATAGAGAGACATAATATTTTACGAAAATTTAGTCAAAAAATTTGTTTGCATTAACAAATATTCAACATCCAACATCACAACAACTTTATCCTCTGTCAAATGATAAAAGCAAAAAGAAAAAAAAAGTGGTGATACAATGAATTGTTGGTGTTTTTATTATATATAATCAAAGTAATTGTCGTTGAGTTCAATAGGGTTGGGATTGTATCATAGTAATAGTCACGTCAATTAATATAATATATCATTTCCATTTTACTATGTATTCATATCAATTAACAGCCGTATCAACATCGTTCCCTATACTTTATACCTAAATTTAATTGTTGTATTGATTGATGCACAAAGCGGTATCCAACACTTATACCTAGTCATAACTCTTATCATATTGTTTGCACTGCAAGTCACTTATTTTTTTTATTACTTTCAATCCGATAAAAAGTTTTTTTTTATATAATATTAAGTAGAGAATCGGATTACACAATGTAAATATGTATTTAATAAAAATTCTAATCATGCTTTTATTTAGAGCAAGATATATTGATTTTAAATTTAAACTCTAACCAATTTTTATTTTTTCTCTTATTCAAAATACTTCATTAATATTAGATTATGTTGTAATCAGTGAAAAAAATTAGTATAGTGGTAAAAAAAAATGTGTTTAAATCTTATTATTAGAACATCAGTTCAATTCTTGGATATGTCATTTTTATTTAAAGATTATATGAAAGTGTGAAAAAGACAAAAATATTATTATAATGAATAAAATTTAGTATTAGTCATTATTTAATTTTTCCCAATTGAGTTCATACCTGATTAATGCTACAATTTAATCCAAAGCATTATAATAAATATGAATAATTTGAGATATTTTAATTTTAATTTTATTTAATATATTTTTTCATTCCTAAAAAAAATTTCCATATCAATTTTATTTTACAAAAAAATGGGTGTTCATATTTTGTAGGCGTAATTCAGTTATTTAATAATTTTATATATTTTCAATCGCATATGTTTCTTTTAATGGAATATAATAATCTGTGAACCAAATTGAATGGAAAAAAGATGTTCGATGCCTTCAAACTTTTTTATTGCATATATGTATTATATAATTTAAGTTGTTTCGGGTAGAAAATAATTAATTGATCGGTTAATCGAATTAAATTAATATTAATTGAATTTTTAATTTTTTAACCATTAACCGAATCAAAATATATCAATTAATTCGACCGATTTATTAAATTAATCGAAATTTGAATATCCCTAATTTTAAAATTCAAAGTCTTAATGATTTGCTTTGTTGTTCAATGTTTGAACATAGAGAGACATAATATTTTACGAAAATTTAGTCAAAAAATTTGTTTGCATTAACAGATATTCAACCTCCATCGTCACAGCAACTTTATCATCTGTCAAATCATAAAAAGAAAAAAAATGGTGATACAATGAATTGTTGATGTTTTTAATTATATATTCAAAGTAATTTTCGTTTAATTCAATAGGGTTGGCATTGTATATTAGTAATATTCGCGTCAATCAATATAATATATCATTTCTATTTTACTATGTATTCATATCAATTAGCAGTCTTATCAACATCGTTTCCTATACTTTATACTTAAATTTAGTTAATGTATTGATTCACGCATAAAACGGTATTCAACACTTATACCTAATCATAACTCTCATATTGTTTGCATAGCAAGTCACTTATTTTTTTTACTTTCAATCCGATAAAAGATTTTTTTATATAATATTGAGTAGAGAATCGGATTACACAATGTAAATCTGTATTTAATGAAAATTTTAACCATTGTTTAATCTATTATTTAAAGATTATATGCAAGTGTGAAAAATATAAAAATATCATTATAATGAATATAATTTAGTATTAATCATTATTTAATTTTTCTTAATTGAGTTCATACCCTAATGCTACAATTTAATCCAAAGCATTATAATAAGTATGAATAATTTGAGATATTTTAATTTTTAATTTATTTAATATATTTTTTTCATTTCTAAAAAAATTTCCATATCAGTTTTATTTTACAAAATGGGTGTTCATATTTTTGTAGGCGTAATTCAAGTTATTTTAAAATTGTATTAATATTTAGAAAATAAAAGGTGAATAACAATATATCTTTTCTACTTTCAAATAAATTATATATATAATAATAAATTGAATTTAGGCTATTTTTGAAAAAAAATCACTCTATTAATATGCTACCACCTTTTGCAAAGCTGCAAGTAAATGAAACCACCATAAATAGAGAAAGTCTTAAGGTTAGTAGTTCATTTTAATTAAATGTTTAATTTAATAAATCTGAAAAAAATTCCTAAAATAAAAAAGAAAAAAGAAAAAATATAGATTCTAGATTTTAGACAATAAATATAGTCCAAAATCACAAAATAAAAAATCTAAAACATATATTAAATTTCGTGGTTTGCCAATGCGAAAATAAAATCCGGGTCGAACAAAAAATTGCCGGGTCCGGGTCAACCGGAGATGAAAATAGGGAAGCGAGCAATTGAAACGACAATTGAACAGTGTTAAAATCCAAATATAAAAGACGGCCAGAAATTTTCCACTCTAAAGACATCCTCTTTCTTCTTCACTCTTTCGGTCTTCCCACCAACTTAATTAAATAAACAAAATCAACTTCAATATTCCAAGTGAATTTTTATAAATAGAAACGAAAGGAAAAAAATAAAAAAAAGAAAGAAAGAAGGGGGAGGGAAGAGAAAAAAGATTCGATGGGTGCGTCTCTATCGAACTTAACGGAAGGAAGCAATGGGACGGCGATGGGACCGGGATTAGGGGACATACCGGAGAGCTGTGTGGCCTGCGTTTTCACTTACTTGACGCCGCCGGAGATTTGCAACCTGGCGAGGTTGAATCGAGCGTTTAGAGGGGCTGCGTCTTCGGATTCTGTTTGGGAAATGAAATTACCCAGTAATTATCAAGATCTGCTGGATTTAGTGCCACCCGAAAGGTACCAGAATTTGTCCAAAAAAGATATTTTTGCCCTTCTCTCTCGCCCGGTACCTTTTGATGATGGAAATAAGGTGGGTCGTCTTTAGAGTTTGTTTCCTCCTCATTTTCTTTTTTTGGTTAATTTCGTTATTACTTTTAAATATTAATTTCTGGGTGTTTGAGTTTTGGGTTCATTTGGTCGTTTTTACTTTCGTTTTATGCTTGGGAAGGATTGAACTTGAGGCTTTGTGATTGTTTTCATGACTTTTTGGTTAATATATTTATTTATTTTCTTTTAGAATTTGTTCTTGTCTTTTTGAGTGAGTTTAAGATATTTTGTATCTTAATTTTCTGGGAAGAATGGGGATTTGGGTAGTTAGTTGTTACTGGTGGGTTAATGTTATTATTATTATTATTTTTTGAAGAGAACAAATTTAACAACTTTTGTTTATGCAAAAGGGGTGTTTCTGGGGAGCATTTGGCGTGAGGGAGGGTCTTGGAGGTGGTTATGTATGAAATGTTTTTCCTTTTGTTTTGCTTCAGTGCTTTATTTTGAGTTTAATAATGGCCAGACATGAATAATAGAAGAGTAATGACGGTTGAAAATGTGGTGATGTAGGAAGTATGGCTGGACAGAGTGACCGGGAGGGTATGCATGGCAATATCTGCCAAAGGGATGGCAATAACTGGAATTGATGATCGGAGATATTGGAATTGGGTTTCTACAGAAGAATCTAGGTTAGACATTTATATTATTATGCTTCAATACTAAAGTCACAGCTACAATTTATTGATTTTGACATTGCCTAAATGTGGGATTTAGATGCTTGTATCTTGCAATGTTTCTAGTATTGTTTTCAACCAGCTTGTTAGAATTCTGTATTGATTACTTGAAGAAGCACAAAATGGAATTAATTATGCCAATTCTGCTTCTACATGGAGCACATAGATGGTTAAGCAATATATTTGTTGGAATGGGACATTTGGTGAACTACGTTGTCAGTTGCATGTCTCATTTATTCTTTGGTGGGAGGAAATGCATTCGGGTGCTACTTAACTGCAGCTTTCTAGGGTTTTGGCTTTTTGTTGATGTTTTCTTTGTACAAATGGTATTATGTAGAAAGACTGAAATCTCTGGAAGTTTGCATCTTTGTTGCTGATTCATCATTAATCTCTAGATGATGATGGGATCTTTTACTAAATCTTGTTTAAAGATTATGTTTTTCTTCATTGCCAAATTGTTAATCTCAAGGGATATTTTATTGGTTGGATTTTGGAAGAGGTTTTCAAAGAAAGGTAATTCAGTTTATATGCTTGGATCTTGCAATAAGAAATTTGTGAGCTTTAATGAATTGAGATAATGTTGTGTAGTGTAAGTTCACTTTTGTCGAAGTTCTTGTTGTCAGAGATTGAGAAGTCTTGTGTACCTAGAGAACCTTGTACATATATTTATGTTTTCCATTATGATTGGTTGTGTCAATAGCTTTATCTTTTTGAGATCTATGTATTTTGGGTTAGGAGTGATATTTTGATGGTGAAACTCGTTGAATGTATGAAGAAGCGTTCAAATGCTGATATGTTAGCTTTTGATTTCTATCTCCCTTTATATGCTGCTCCTAAGGGTGTTTACCTGCTGGAACTATTTTTCCCATTAGTGCAGGATAAAAGTTAATAAGCATGACCAGTTGCCTATACAATGAAACAGTGTGCTAACCGTTTCCGTATCTCTGTGAGAAAAGATTGTCTTCTTCTCTTGCTTAGCGCCTTCTGAAAATTAATCTCTTGACAGAAGTTTGTGCTTTCCTTTAGATGATTATAATTGGGCAAGTCTGAAACCACATTGGATGCTTTGCTCTATCTCATAATACAATCCTAGAGTATTCTCTCATGCGATATATGCTTAAAACTTCCTTTTCCCTACAGGATATTGCATTTCAATGTTGTTAATTCTAAGATTTAGCCCTCAGGAAATGGGATTATAGTCCCAAAACACTGTGTAGACTTGAATTTTGTTTTGTTGCATGACCCTGCTGACTTTTTTTTTTATTTTATGTTTGATTCCCATTTGATGTATGGTGGAAGTTATTAAGGGATACCAGATGTTAAAAACATTCAACCGTGAGAATTTTGGGATTTAATGGTCAACTAGTTGACTGACTAATTGAAGAAAGTAGTTTTTTTCCCGGAACTTTTTATTATACCTTTTGCTTCAGTGGCAAGGCATGGTTAAATGTTTTGACGAAAAGAATAGCTATGATTTTCAAATTATTAGTCTTTGTCTTTTGATTTATTCAAAAAGTTCTACTACCAAAATCTATATGATTTCAAAAATGGACCTTCAACTCTACTAACTAATCTACCATTGTGATAAGGCAGGCCGATTTAGAGTTTCTTTCGTCCAAATGATGTAATCCATCAATGCCTTACATGGAGCAAATTTTTTTGGTTTATATATTTACAATGCCTAGGCCATATGATTGAGAGGTAGCCCTTCAAATTTCTATAAAACCTTATCTCCTTTATTTAGGCATGATATGATCTCATCATCTTGAGACGATTACCGAATTGCTCTGAGTGTAACTATTAGTTCTTATGAGTGAGAGCTTGATAGAAACAAAATTGTATTGCTGAGGCAGGCTTCCAGGTTCTAGTACTCTCATCTTCTCATTTCATTGGTTACTTAGCTTGAACGTTTTTCTTTTCTTTAGCGAGAAATGGTTCATTTATTGATTGGAATGATTGAGGTGTAGTAAATCTGGTGGAGAGTAATAATGATTTTTAATACTGATCTTTATCTCACAAGTACGTGCATGGCGTTCGGTTTTGAGTGATTGCTGTTTACATGTTTCTTTTATGCTCTTCTGGCAGTGGTAGAGATGCTTTTACGCATGTAGTTATGTATCAAATGGGTGGATATTTTTACATGCATATTTGTTCTAGTGTGTTTAGGGTGATAGACTTTTCCAGTGCACTAAATGCATTTATTAGTAGCAGGATTTTCTAAGATTTCCCTGAATCCTGATCTTTATTGTGACAAGAGAATTGGGTTCCCATTCTTAGTGACTTTTTTTCCACTACTCTATACTATATATACTGATTTTAGTCTTTTTTCATGGTGCTTCATTCGTTGAGCAGTATATTTACTAATGATTCTGTTCTACCTAAGAAAATATTATAATGCTTAATTGTGAAATTTTTGTTGAACTTATTTCTTTTCCTATTAAGAGTCTCTGTAAAACAGGAAATTTTCCAGGTTGCAGTTGATTTTCAGATTCTTATGCCATTGAATAATTTATTTTCATGTTACATTGGCCAGTGGTTAACATGTTGTTTCCACCTGTTTTCTCCTCTCCGCCTTTCTTTGTCAACAAATTTTGACATATATTCTCTATCTTGCTTTGCTTCCAGATTCCATACTGTGGCCTATTTGCAGCAAATATGGTGGTTTGAAGTAGATGGAGTAGTAAAGTTCCCTCTTCCAGCTGATATCTATACTCTTTCATTCAGGCTTCACCTTGGAAGATTTTCCAAAAGGTTGGGAAGAAGAGTGTCTAGTTTTGAGCACACCCATGGTTGGGACATAAAGCCTGTAACATTTGAGTTGTCTACTTCTGATGGTCAGCTAGCATCATGTGAGCACTATTTAGATGATACTGAACAAGATTATGAAAATGGAAACCATAAGCGCGGATGCTGGATAGACTACAAGGTTGGGGAAATTATTGTCAACGACTCTGAACCAGTTACTGAAGTAAGATTTTCTGTGAAACAGATAGATTGCACACATTCTAAAGGAGGACTTTGTGTAGATTCTGTATTTATCATCCCCACTGACCTAAAAGAGCGTAAAAGAAAAGGGATGTTGAAATAGCCAGAAGCATATCAGAGTTATTGTTATCATCAGCGATCCCCGGAATTCCCATGTGGGGTTTCACGTACAGGTTATACTTCTAAAGGCATTTGTTGTTTTAGAGGATTTCATCTTAATTGATTTTCAGAGTAGGCATGTGTCCTCTATGATTACGTAAGTTTCACTACCATGTATTTGATCCAGTTTTGTTTCCTCTTTTACACCTTTGCACATAAAATTAAGAGATTATGGTTGTTTATCATCTTGTTTTTCACCAGAAGCATTCTGTTAAATTTTTTTGTAATTTAGTTGTGATGCAAATGAGGTAATCTAATTCCTTTCTTATATCTTAATCGAGCCTTTGTTGTTTATTTATGCTTTTAGAAAGCTTCATGGTTGTACTTGGAGAAGCCTTTTTTGATCTGTTCTTATCTCTTTGAATGTTTTAACTGGTGCAATATTGGTTTAATTATTTTCAGTCGTTATCACCATAATGAATGTTGGTATAAATTATGAAAATTGTGGCATCCCTGCAACTTGGTCTGTGGTTAGGTCGTATCTGGAGTTTACTGCAATAATGATGTTGGTATAAATGAATGTAGATTTGATTTGGCATTTAGTTCAACCAGTTTTGCACACAGGAATAGGATGATTCTGTTTCCATTTTAATTTTGCATGTGGTGTTAGAAGATTTGGACAGGAGAACAAAATACCAAAACTTGGCAGTCTTATGGTCTGGATTGGCTGTTGGTGGTGTTGGTAGGTGGTCCAGTTTTGGTATTTAAAGATGTAATGAGTGTGAAGTGTGTTGCATTCCTAGATGAAACCCTGTCCTCTTTTTACCAAAGGTTGGTCCACGGACAACTGTCATGCTAGGCTGGGATAGACCATGTTCCTTCCTCTCTTCTCACCAAAATAATTCATTACCTGTTCTTTTCCAGTTACATTTGTTGTGCAATCAGGTTGTTTTGATTTAATATTGAATGTGTGACAGCTTGAAGCAGCACTTATGGTTGTTCCTTTGCTACTTTGCATCCATAAATTATAATTTAATACCTGAGTTAGAGAGAGGCATTGGATCCATTTAATAGGTGGTCCGTTTGATTCACTTAAAATGATTTCCAGAAAATGATTTATATTTTTGGAAAATTAATATTTTTGTGTTTAGATGAATTTGTTTAAAGTATTTTTTATTGTTTGATTAATTTCTTGAAATTTTTTCATAACAATTGTATTCACTGAAACAAATATACATTTGAGATTTTTTATCTTTTCAATTTTTTAATTGAGTTTATTTTATATTTATAAATTTATATTATTTTTACATATATTAAAATATTTTATTAAATTTAAATTAATTATAACATAAATTTTTAGTTACATTATTATCAAGTGAGTATTTTTTTTATTTAAACAAGTGATATCAACAAAATTGACAAAAAAAAAAATTTAACAATGTCAACAATAGACTTGATTTTCAAATTTGAAAAGTAGAGAAATCAAATTATTGAAAATAAAAGTATAGAAATTAAATTACAAATTTATGAAGAGTACATGGATTTATGACATATTTTAACTTTTATATTACAAAATATTTATCATTAATATATTTATAATTGTAATAAATATTTATTATTAAAATATTAATTTTGAATATTTTCAATAATATGTGAAAAATATTATTTAAAATTATTATTAAAATAAAATTAGAATATTAAATAATTTATAAAATAGTAAATTATATTAATTATTTATTATATAAATAAATATAAATAATTAAATATGTACGTTTTATAATATTTTATAGGATTAATATGATATTTAGTATCTGAACTTGACATTTTTTCTTAATTTGGTACCTAAATATTTTTTTGGTCCAATTTAGTACTCAAACTTGATATTTTTTCTTAATTTGATACCTACACTTAACAATTTTTGTAAGTTGGTACTTAAACTTTTTGGAGTTCAATTTAGTACTTAAACTTGACTCATTTTCTTAATTTGGTACATAATTTTTTTTAATATTATTTCGTTAAACATAACTCAATACCTATTTTTAACATGACTTCTCTCTAAAACTGACAATATTTTTGTAATATAACAAAAAAATTTTCAACACCAATATTGTTTTGCATAATTTTTATAATATATAATAAATTTAGGTCCCAAATTAAATCTAAAAAAAAAAATTTAGGCACCAAATTAAGAAAAATTTTAAGTTCAAGTACCAAATTGGGTCCAAAAAAGGCTTAAGTACCAAATTAAAAAAATGATTAATGTCAAAAAAGATTAGGTATACAGGTCAGGAATTAAATATTATATTAAGCCTATTTTATATTAATATTTTAATAAATTTAAATATATAAATTAAATTTATTATCAATATAATAATATTAAACTTGATTTAAGTTAATTTTTATATAAAATAAAATTACCTATAAATGAGCTCTTTTCGAAAAATGACTTGCGCTTTTCAAAATGGTAAGTCATTTTACAGGAAAATTGACTTATTTTACGTTGACCAATAAGTCATTTTCTGTTGCCTGAACTATTTTCTGTGAAACAAATACAAAAAAATACAAAAAAATTTTCTGTAAAATATTTTCCGTAAAATGCAGAACAACCTTTAAAGGTGATCACAAATGGCCTTTGTAAAATCGGTTGTTGTCGAAGAGCCACCAAGGTCAGCAGTACGATATTTACCCTCTGCGATTGTGCTGAGAATGGCTTCCTGAATCCTATCAGCCTTGTCATGGAGATCCAAGTGGCGCAACATTGAGACCGAACTCAATAGTAAGGCAGTTGGATTTGCCATATTCTAAATAATGTCAACCAGACAAATAATTAGCCGGAGCCATAGGAAATGAAATTTTTAATAAGATCATGAAAAGCAAACATAATAATTCAGGTTTTTTTCCCTATTCAAAACTTAAAGAACCACAATCTATAAACTACAATAATAAAAATGCTACGGAGCTGAATCCAATCTCAAAAGTCACCCTGGAAATCCAAGATTGAAAACCTAGGATAGCTTTACAATTAGCATAATATGCATGTAGTTAGACCTTGACATACCTTCATGACCTATCTCCAGACATCTAGTCTCAACTCTCAAGCATTAAGAATTAAGATTTTCTTTGTATGCACTAAAGAGGTAATAATCCCTAAACATATTCATTTTTTTGACAACAGTGCTTCTTGTTTGTGCTAGAAGAATGGCTCTAGAGAAAAAAATGATGGAAGGACACTCAAAATGGAAGTCCAAGGATAGATTTGAAGGCACACCTTTCCGGCAATATCAGGCGCTGAACCATGGACAGCCCCAGCAAGTGCTATTCCTCCCTCACCAATATTGCAACTGCAGAAAGAGTATATGTGGTCAAACCATCAAGATGTATAGTTGTATACTACCTACGATTGTTAGGAAAGTGGAGTTACCTAGGTGTTAAGCCCAAGCCCCCAATCAATCCAGCGCAAAGATCACTGATAATGTCTTAACTTCAATATAAGATGAACTGCACTCCATTTTGCCATTTGTAAAAGTAATATAGGCAGAAAGGTATTGCCTATAGTAGCTGATTCAAAAGCTAACTTCTCTCCCTCCCATAAAAACTTTGGAAAAAGAAAGGAATAAAATGTTTGTAGGAAGATATCGGTCATACCATCATACAGCAATTGTCAATGACTACTTCCTCATAAGTTATCTCAGGGTATTTCTCTGCAACTTCACGACAGCACTGGAAAAAGAGAAGCAAACCAAACTTAATAAACGGTACTCGAAATAATTAACTAACTACAAAATAAGCATTTTGAATTCACTGCATAATATTGGCCTTATGAATTGCACAAAATCTCTCTTCCATGAGTCTTAGCATAATGAAAAGCATATTCAGCTACCCTTAAGCTTGCCTGACGAGTAATAATCTTGAGACTTTCAACCACACCTCTCACCACCTAGCACCCAAAGAAAAAGAATTAACTCATATTATAGTGAATACCCCATTTTTCAAATTGCACAAGAACTACAAAAAAACAAGCTCACTTGATGCTCGAGTCCACTGTACTCCCCTTCAGTGTTTTCACGAATAGTGATAAAATTCACATCATCATACCGAGTCTTATAACCCGGAAGACTGTAACACGGCCTGACGTTGGCATACAGATTAAGGTCTTTCCTTAGAGTAAGATTCAAAGACCGATGACCTTTACCAATAGGAGTAGCCATTGGACCTTTCAAGCCTACCCGATACCTTCTTACTGATTCTAGACTTTCCCAAGTTAGAGAACTTTGAGTTCTTGGATCAACTTGGTCCCCAACATAATGTTCTTCCCATTCAATTGGCACTTCAGCAGTTCTAAAAATCTAAATCAAATAAAATTACTCAGTTTCCACAAGAAAATTCACTGAAAGTAAATAAAAAATAGTTTTGATCAAGACTTTCTTATACAAACAATTATCTATTTATAATTCTATAGGTCAGCTTCTTTAAACTAGAAACAGCCACTTATTAACGGTTTGTGCTAAAAAAAACTTTCCAAAGCAAGCTTTGTTTTTTTTTTTCAACGCTTAAGATTCAATTCATGGACGCAAATAAAAAAATCAAGACTTTCCAAAATTCGATACGATAGAAATTAAAAAACAAAAAGAAAAAAAAATAGAGAAAGAGAACGAGAACCTGTTTGACGGACTCAGCGATCTCAGGCCGATGCCATCCCCGGGGAAGAGAGTGGCTCGAATGGTGTCGGTGGCCGAAGAGACAGATCTGGCTAGAGAGAAATACGAGGTAGGGTTAGGGTTAGGATTATGGCTCGCATGGGAAAGGATCTGACGGAGATGCGTCGCCATTGATGTTGGTGGCTGGCTGACTCAAGGTTTTTCGATTTTTGTGATAAATAAAGTTATTGTGTCAAGTTCATATTTGTTTGTTTATTTTTATAAATATATTCATTTAATTTAATCGAGTATATTCATAAACCTAGGCCGTGTGCAAGGAGGTGACCGAGTTGAATACTGCTGACCCTTATTCAGGTATGATTCCGCTTTTGATGGGTGATGCTACATGTCCTAAGATTATAGATATTGGAAATTTTACGTTAACAGGGAAAAATAGAATTTTGCATGTCTAATGTGTGCTAAGATTATAGATATTGGTAATTCTACGTTAACAGGGAAAAATAGAGTTTTGCATGTCTAATACTTTGCATGTTCCTACTATTCATAATAATTTGATGTAAATATCTTATTTCACTCATGATAACAATGTGTACAGGTGGTGCTTTCGAAGGGCCTGTAATGGTTTGCACCTCAGTTCCCAGCTTTAACAAGACAACGGAAGCAGCAAGCCCCCATGTCCCTATCACCGAATGCAACTATGTTTTCAATGTAGAGGCAGTATAAGCCACTATCATCTCCTTACTGGGGTGCGAAACTGCCTTCTTATCCCTAATAGACAAAACTTAATCAACTTGTTTATATTTTGATTAGACTGAGTTAATTTAGAATGGTGCGCTTTACAATTTACAACATCCAGTTTTACAAGTTTTCTCAGACCATCGGCTACATTAATGTTCAAGCTGCAGCATATCGGATTATGAACTTAAATTAAATAATAATATAATTTGCGAAAAATTGAAGGATACATAATATAAGAAAATCTAAAACAAGCTTAGATTAATTATTTAAAAATATAGTCAGAAAAATTTAAGATAAATATTTTAAGTAAAACAGAGCTTGATAAAATATAAAATATTCTAGTAACTCTGACCTATGAATAATTTTAGTGTGTATATGCAGTATGAATGGTGGGTAAGTAGGTTGAAAAACAAAGTCGGGCATAAAATAACTTGATCACTCAACTTCATTCAATACATAGTTCAAGGTTTATGATAACGCATAAAAAGCAAAAAGGATACGCGGCCGAATGGCCATTTAGTCCATACAAATGCCTTCAAAATCAACATACTACCTATGTAAAAACAGATAATAACCAGGTAAACTTATCGCTTTCCACCACCACCACCAAGCTTGGGACCTTTGGGTGCACCACCCTTTGGAAGGTTACCCTTGCCCTGTGTCTTCTGTTGCTTCGCTGCTACTTCTGCCTTCTTTGCCTTCTTTTCATCCTTAGTCTTCTTGATCCTTTCCTTGATTTCTCTGAACAATAGATTAAACAGTAAAAATCTCGGTAAATATAAACCATATTACATGTCGAAATCAGCAATGACAAAGAATGGGTGCAACTTATAATGAACAAACACACACCGGAGAGCAGCTTCCCTGGCGGCATCACGAACTTCGGGTTTCTCACTCCTCTTCTTCTGGATAACCTCTAAGGTGGCACCCACAATGGATCTGGAGTATGGCTTCTTTGTAGCACGTCTCCTCTTCTTCACAGCTTCTTGGGCAATGTCCTAAACATATGCATTCAGTTGCAAAACTAATATGAGAAAGGGCATGAGAACAATATATTGATAAAATAATCTGATTTTGCAAAACTTTTATAAGATATTAAATGGCAGCGATATAAAGAGATGCCAAAACATTAACATTTAGTAAAAGAAGTCAATTTCCAAAAATACATGATTCTGCTCTGAACCAAAATGCCACAGGTAAGGCAAATAAAACCCCAAAAAAAATAGTTTTCTTTTCAGAAAACCATGCTTATGATGCTGACACTCACCTTCTTGTGTTGCTTCCTGTACATGGCCGTCCATGTAAGTTTTGATGGCTTCAGGCGGTTGTGGAAGTACCTCTTGCATTTTGAATTGGAAAAGAGGAAGACCTAAACAATTTGATGAAGTTCACAGTTCATTGCCAGTACCACAAAACAGTATCAACCCTTGAAATCAGAACCAGATGAGAATTTACCTGGGAATCACCACGAACAAATCTGATGCCTTTCCCAGGGTATATCTTGGCACCACTAAATCGGCAAAGCTCCGTCCTAGCATGCCAACAAAATACAATCAATTGCAATGTCTGCAAAATCTACTCAATAAATAATACCAACCGGCTTCTTTTAAACTGAATATAGTTCTCTACGCATGAACATAACCATTGACTCAGAACATCATATAATTAACTAAAACAACTATATGATTTTCCAAAAGACTAACACTTCATTACAAAACAAGCTAAATATAAATCACTGTTACTCGAAATTGAGTGTGTACAGATTTCTGTCTGAAACTGTGAATTCAAACTGTTTCATGTATTTGGAAGATGTTTGGAGGATCATATAACATACCCATTACAAGATAAAGAGTCTGATATGCGTGTCAAATACAGGTCTAAAGGCCATAGGACGACGGAAAATTTAAACTAATTTTCCATCCCCACGATATACTTATTTTTCCAAAAAAACTAAACCAATATACTCCAACTATCTTCATTAATTAAAAAAAACCTTAGCTTCAATGAACTAATTAAATATCGTAAAACAAATAACCAATAAACTAAAATCCCGCTAACATGTAAATAGAACTAATAAAAAAAAGTAATAGCTGAAAATTCAATTCCTCGCTTAATGCTAAATAAAATCAATCAATCAATCGCCATATTAGATGGAATAAAACAAAATGAAAGGAAGATCTGGTCGTAAGCAGATTCAAAATGAAAGAAATGCCTTTCTAAGATCATACCAATAACTCGTGATTAAAGAATAGTTTTACGGGAAAGAGAGGAAGAGATAAGGAACGTACTTGAGAACCATGGCTGCTGCTCTTTGCACAGGAAGAAATCCCTTGAAACCCTAGCGGCGTTGCAAATGTATATCAAAGGTTTGGGAACATATTGGCCCTTATATTGTGTTAAAATCACAAAATTACCGGCCCAGAGCAGGCCGCTGCATACATCAAAATGGCCATTGTTAACAAATAACCAAACCATCGGTCCAAATGACAGATAACCAAGCCCAAACCTATTTCTTGTTCACCTTTTTATTATAAATTTATGAAAAATTAAACATGTTTGCCCTATTCTTCTTTTTTTTCATGATCAACAATTAGTAGTAAAATCGGTACAAGTTGTCCCCTCTCAATTTTGTAAAAATAAATTGAGCCATGATCTGTCCAAAATTTATGATAGCCGAAAAAAAATTTTAAAAAATAGAAATCTTAATTCGATTGGTAAGTATTATATCAATATTATAGAAAAACGTAAATTTAATTGCACAAATATAATCTGAGCAAATGAACACCCATGTTTGAAGTAGAAATGAAAGTGTCCAGGCAACTCAAATAGGATCTGTGTGGAAAAAAGTTGTCAAAACCTTAAACCTTATATCATCAGTATCTTATCATATATAGAATTTTTTTGAAACTATCATAGATATACAGATAAATCATACACATTTTCAATTACGCAAAGAGTCTTCTAATTCTTTAAAGGCTTTGTGGAAAAGCTAAAATAATAATACAAATTTTATCTATTGTGTTCGTGAAATTTGAAGTAAAAACCGTGGTTGTTGATATGAAAATTTAACTCGGAAGAGTTAGTATGATTTTGGAGCAACGAATCGGCTTTGTTCACATTTCAGCGATCTATCACCAACAGGTTCAGACGCAGCATCTATCAAATCAATACTTCTAATTTCGGCTTCCGAACTCATTGATAAGGTAAGAACATGAATTGGCTTCACAATGAAGATATGGTTTATAGGACCAAAACTCACACACTAGCCATAGTTCTCATTATCCTTCCAACACCCAAGAATGCACATTCGTCCCAGAATTCATACTGTTCTGTTTATTTAGAAGATATGCAACAAAGAACGTACTTGTATTACAAAAAGATAACACAAACAGAAGTTAAAACAATGAAAAGCAACGCAAATATTCCACCCCTATATTAAGGGTATGTGCAGAGTTTGTGTGAGATCACATTTTGGTTTTGCTGGAGCGATCACGAATAACGCCTTCCTCCCCAACACGCCCAACATCATTGAATGTTTCATCAGATGATCTTACGGTAGCATCAACGGCTCCTGCCGGGGATTCTTCAACCTTAATCACTATCGTCTCTGGAAACCCTTCACGACATTGGCGTTTCGCATCATCATCATCATATGTCTTCCTTCTACCTTCATCACCTCTCAGCTTCATCTCTTCCATCTTCTGTCTAGCTGACTCTGTCGTTTCACTCAATGTTTCCTAGATCATTTAAGCAACATTTTGAGTACATTTTCAATATGAGAAAATTTTAAGATAAAATTTTAAAAATTAAAGTTGGAATAAATAAGGTCATCACCTTGGTGTTCTGTGCAGTCTCTGATGCCTTCTGCTTCGTTTCTTCCGTCTTCCCAGTGAGGAAATCCATAGCCCTCTTAGCAGCGTCTGCAGCTGAATCTTTCAACTCTCCAAGCTTACCAACTGTGGTATCCTTACCTTCCTTTGCTTTCTCCGCTGCATATTCCGTCCCCTGTTTTGTCTTCTCAGCTGTCACGTCCTTCGCTTCCTTCGCTTTTTCAGCTGCATAGTCTTTATACTCGGTCGCTTTTTCAACTGTGGTATCTTTTGCTTCCCTAGCTTTCTGCGCTGCATAGTCTGTAAACTCGGAAGCCTTCTGCGCTGTCGTATCCTTTGCTCCCTTGGCTTTCTCAGCTGCATAGTCCTTATATTCAGTCGCTTTTCCCATTGCAGCATCCTTTGCATCCTTAGCTTTCTGTGCTGCATAATCTGTATACTCAGAAGCCTTTTGGGCTGTGGTATCTCTTGCCTCCTTGGCTTTCTGGGCTGTATAATCCTTATATTCAGTCGCTTTCCCCATTGTAGCATCCTTTGCATCCTTAGTTTTCTGTGCTGCATAGTCTGTATACTCTGATGCCTTTTGTGCTGTGGTGTCTTTTGCGTCCTTAGCTTTCTGGGCAGCATAACCTGTATACTCAGAAGCTTTACCTGTTACTGTGTCTTTGGTTTCTTTTGTCCTCTGAGCTGCTGAGTTTTTCGTCTCCTTTGCCTTCTGAGCGGCGTAATCTGAATATTCAGCAGCCTTTTCCTTCGTAGTATCCTTCATCTGTTTGGCCTTGTCAGCACTCTGGTTCGCTTTCTCAGCTGCATAGTCTTTGTACTCACCAGCCTTCTCCATGGTAGTGTCCTTTGCCCTCTCAGCAAACTCCTTCGCATTATCACCTTCATCAGTAGTCCCCCATGTCTTCCCCCCACCTCCATAAACTCCTTCCCTCTCATGGCTCTTACCGACCACAGCTTCTTTTGCATGCTCGTAGGTACCTTGCACAGCCCTCAACACGGTCCCAATAACTCCAGGTCTCTGTTGCTGTTGCTGGGGTGAAGTTTCCCTTCCCCATTCCTCCTTATTCGCAAAACTTTCTTCAGGCAACCTTTGTTGTTGTTGCTGTGACGATCGATCCAATTCCTCCTTATAAACAACTCTCTCTTCATACTCTCTTCCACTGTTAATATCCCTAAGATCATCCGCGGCTTGTCTAGCCGCCGCCTCCGCTCTTCGCTCCTTCTCTTGCCTCGTCGCCATGGCTAAATATTCAACCTCGATTCAAGTCTCAAACGCAAGCTCACTGGAAATAATATAACACAACAAGACTGTTCAGCGTGTATATGTTCCTTCGCTCTTTATACTTTCCTTAAGCCGGTGAAATGCATGCGATCGATCTAATATACAATTTGCAGCATTCCTGGGAGCATGACACGTAGGGGGAGATAGCTTACTGTGATTGGCTGCCACGTGTTAATCAATTGATGATGAGTCGACACGTGGTCTCCCATGCTGATGAAAGGAAGATACGTTAATGTCATCAGGCGGTGGAATGGATTGGATGCTACTTGTCTGTCAGAGATGACATTGATTTAGGCAACCTGTTCTTCATTACCGCATCTTTCCACGTGTCAAATCATTTGCAACGTGGCTCGCTGGTTCACATTCTATTTTTGCAAAGTTGATCCAAGTAAGCATCGTAAGATGCTCAATATGGGATTTGAGCTAATATTCCAGATCAATTATACACTAAATTTGCAGCAAACTGATGGAACTCTACATCCCATGCCTAAAACTCACCAAAATGCCTAATTTTATCAACGGGTACAAACCTGGGGTTTTTTATTAATAATGGCAAAAATATTATTTATAAAATTAATTAGAAAAATTATTTATGAAAATAAGTTGAAATGAATAGTAACAGATGTTATCGTCGCTATGTTAGGTGATATCATTTATAAAAAAAATAATATTTTAATTAAAAAAAGAGTGTGACCAATATTCAGGTGGTATTTTTTCTATTGCTGTCTTTAATTTCTTTTATATTTTTTAGTTTTATATTTATATTTCATAGTTTTTATAATTTTATTTAATAAAAATGGATAAATTGTTTAATTTTCATAATTTTATAATATTTTATAATTATAAAATTTTTAATATTTAGAATAATGATAAATTGATAAATTTTTGATAAAGATGACATAAAAACGTTAGGGTAGTTACTTAAATAGTCATTTTTTTTAGTAAATTTTTGTTTTGATCATCATTTTTTTTAATTTTGTCATTCCCGAAATTTCAAATTCTAGTCACTTCATCGTTAAATGCATTTGGTCATCAAACAAAATGTCGATGTAACATTTTTTATATTGGTATAATAACAAAAAATTCAATATATTTTGCCCTCAAAATTTATACATTATCAACTCGATCATTATTCTAAATATTAAAAAATTATAATTAAAAAATATTTAAAAAATATTATTATAAAAATAAAACAACTCAACCATTTTTATAAAATAAGATTAAATAATGAAAACTAAAAAATATAAAATAAGAAAAAAATAAAAATAGGATGATGGGACACTCATTTTAAATTAAAGTATTATTATTTTATTTATTTTCATTAAAATATTATTTTTATAAGTAGTGTTGTCTAACATGTTGAGGATGTCACTTTTTATTGTTGATTTTAACTTATTTTCATAAATAGTTTTATTCATTCAAATTTTGTAAATAATTTTTTCATATTATTCTCTTTGGTAGCCCATTGCTTTTTTTGTTTTTTTTTTGGCATTTTATAAAAACAGTTAAACATCATATTTTCATCATTCTTAATTTTTAACATAATTTAGTTTCTACACATTTATAATGTTTTTAATTAGATCAAATAGTTATTATTATTAACTTTTTGGTTGAAACATTACATGATTATATATAATTTGAATATCTTAAGAGTTTTAGAGATGACACTTAACTTCTAATTTCTTTTAAATTTGCATCAGATTTTTGACATGATAAAATAATAGTCAAATTTCAGTTTTGCCTTTTAAACTATGTTGAAAATTGAGATTTAATTTATGTACTTAAATTTTTTATATAGTTTGGTCAATCTATTTTAATAATGTTATTAATTAGTTTGAATTTTGAATTGTTAATATTGTTAACTATTTCAATCAAAATATTGACCTTAATTTTTTCTCAAAAACACTATTCCAACAGAAATAAATTACTTTATCGTAACGGTTTTGAATGGATGTACTTAAGAAAAAAACATAATAAATATTTTTAACGATGTTTTTATTGTTATATAACTACAAATATTTCAATCAAAATTGACCTCAATTTTTTCTCAAAAACACTATTTCAAGAGAAAAAAATTACTTTATCACAATGGTTTTGAATGGCTGTTCTTAATAAAAAATCATAATAAGTATTTTTAATGATATTTTTTATTGTTATATAATTATCAAGTAAATAGTTTTTTTAATTCACATCAAGGAATTTAATAAAATAATTTTAATGGTGATATCAAAAAGTAGATGATTATATTTTTGAAAATAAAAGTGATGAAACTAAATTTAGAAAATGTATACAAAGTATATAGAGATTTAGAGCAGATATCTTTAACCTTCAGACCTGAACAGGAAAAATAATCAATTAAATAACTGCCTCAATTTTGTCTCTGTCTACACATATCTTATTATGTTTCCCAACAAACAGAACCATGTACAACAAAAAATTTAAATTAATCTGGTGGAAACTATTTATTACTTGAAAATTCAGCCATCAATTAGCCACGACCCCATGATCATCGGTGATCCTAACGTTGAGTCTTCTAAGCCAAACCGAGTGTAGGATCATGTGAAACACATCGTAGCGCTTAGGCGGAGAATTGAACTCGAAATGCCTTCTTACTTGCAACACTCTCCTCTGCATTCTTATGTATTGCCTTGTTGATATATTCATTAATATTTCCTTCAGTTTCGGGATGTCATCCACCGACACCGTCACCGAAAACGACTTCCATTGTAGAACATCGCTAAATGGTGGCACGTAACTTTTTGATATGAGCACTGGAACACATCCATTGTACAATGCCTCCACGATCCTCGGGCTTGCAACTTCGTAACCGCTTGGACAAATGCAATACTTGCTATTTCTCATCATGTCGTGGTAATTGACACCTCTTGGTAGATATTTATGAACCTTAATGTCTTCATCCTTGTTTTCCCAATGCTCGAGTAAGACTGGTCTTATCGGACCATGAACCCCTCCTGCAAAGAAGGCCAAGATTTGACGCCGAGACGCTGATGGTCCACCCATCAAGCCGGTTAATTTATCAGTTATGAGATTGATTTCTGGAATCGAAACATCCTTGACGGGGTTGAATCTTTCAGAAGTGTTGGCATTGCATAGAGCTCGAATTGAGTTCTTTTCTAGGTAAGGAAGTGAAAAGCTAGCTTCCGGCCCCTACAGTCAAAAAACCATACACATCTCAAGCTCGGATTGAAATCAACTAAGAACATGAAACGATTAAAAAAAACACTAACCCAATCATGACAAGCGAGCATGAAATGATCCGCGCCGTGACTCCGGTTCCAGTAAGGGTACTTCTGAGCAACAAGATTGATGTAGTCCACCACTGTCCTTCGTATGGGACTAAAATCACGCGAGTCCCGTGAATAAACGAATCGGACCATCTTTGCTACACTGAATGGAAGGTAAAAAACATGAGCTTTCTGGGGATCTTTAGTTTGAAATTTGGCATCAACATCCATCTTATAAATGAAATTCCCTTCCATGGAATATATGCTCTTGCAGGGACCGTCATGAAATACAGGAGGCTCCCCTTCTTTGTAAACAAACACCTTGAATTGTTTCTCCATTTCCAGGTAGCTCCTATAAATTACAAAGAATTAGAGATTACAGGAACTTTAGGGTAGCAAATGCTGGTAAATGAATTACCTAAGCCCCCGAATTCCGAATTCCCATCCGATTCAGTAGACGTTCTATATAAACCAAGTATTGTGGTTAAAATATGTTGTTAGTCCCTGTATTTGTATAGAATTTGAGATTTAATCTTTGTACTTTAAAAGTTAACAATTCAATCCTTCCACTTTTTCAATTTAAAAATTTTAGTCCAATTTAAAAATAATAATGCAATATTTTATTATGAAAAAGGTTGCCTCAGAATCTATGAGTCACAAATCCCCACCATTCAAATTTTAAATTCTTTTAAGATATAAGTCTAGGACTTAGGTTCTAGAATTTAGGATTTTAGGTTAAGATTTTAAATGTTATAAAAAATAATAAATTAATTTTTAGAATTATTTTAATAATAAAATATGTATATTATAAGGGAAAATAATCCTATCTTAAAAAAAAAAACAAAAAAACAAAGTGGAGAAAGATATGCGGTTTAGATTGAACACAAAGTCCCTTGGGACTATCAGCATAGTGCTACGTTTGGGCGGGATGGAATTGATTATCCTTACTTGTTTTTGAAATGTCCGAATTGTGTATGATTTCCATGTGGATAAATTTCCATATTTGTGCTTGAATTGTCAAAAATGTGTATGATTTCCAGGTGGGCAATTATCACATCTTAATGGCCTATCCTTTTCAGACACTCGGCTTTCAACCTCTACATGGGACGACTTGTCCATCCTCAATGTCCCAACCCTGTTTAGGAGTTTTCCTACCCAGTTGTAATGAATAATGACCCAATTCTTGATAGTTACTAACCATATGAAAATCATGATAACGAAAGAATCTTATATATCTAAGATAAAGAGATATGCTAAACTTTCTATCAATATCTAGTTGATCCTGATTTCTTTAGTTATCTGTTTCTTCACTTTTTTCTAGTTTCACTCTGTCTGAAACAAAAAAAAGAGCAAAGGTCAAGGTCTTTTTCATTCTTTTCTGCAGTTTTAATGACATGATTGTGATTCCAAGTTTGAAGTTAAGTACAGGAATAAAGAGGATACAGACATACCTGTGAAAGGCCTTTGCATCCCGGTACATAGGACCTATTGGGACATAGTCAGCATCCTGTAATTGGCTCCCATTTATAGCTTCTCTTATGGCCGATCGAGCTCTTTGTAGACCCGCTTCAACCTTGTCCAATTTGGTTCGAACTTGTCTGCTTTGCTTTAAGGGAAGAGGCAGAGCTATGGTTTCATTTAGGGATGTTGTAGCATTATTTGGAGTCCCGTTAATGGTAATGTTTAAGCTATCTGAGACAGTAATTGAGGTATTTAAGCTACTATACTCCTTCGTTTCGTTCTGTTCAAATGAATCCAACAAGGGAGTTAATAATGTGTGATAAAAACACTACTTTTTCTAGAAAGGAAATTAAAGGGAATACAGCAGCAGGCAAGAAATTGTGCTGACAATGACAAGCATTATATCATGTGAAGAATCTAACATTTTAGGAAAAAGATAATAATAGTAAAAGAAAAATTAATCACTCACTGATTCTTGAAATTTGGTGACTGCTTCAACAGCAGAAAGTGGGGGTGAAGCTGAGAGATTAACAGCAACCTCATCTGAGTCAGACAGTGTCGCTTCTCCCGACCTGCCTCCAACATCCACCGTCTTCACCACCCTGGAAGGCAAATCCAATACTTGTTGGCTGCTTTCAGCATGCACAGCTGCACCTAGCTTCTCGCTGCTATTTTCCGCCGCCGCCACCGCAGAGGTAGAAGGAGGGAGGCTATAAATCAAAGCCCAAGTTGAGTTTCCTGGTACTAAAACAAACACGATGAATGATACCAGAATCAACGAAACTATAAATAACAAAAGCTTGATTGCCGAGGAAGAAGAAGAAGATGAAGTTGTGGGTGTTGAAAAGCAACATGCAAAGCAACTTTTATTCCCATCCCTACCCATCTCTCAGTTTGCTCAAGGGGAATTTCACTATCTATCTAAAATCTGTACTTTGCTTTGCTATCAAAACCTTCATCTCTCTATCTCTGAAGTCCCTTTATTTGGTATTGATTAAAGAGGGTTTTTTTGTTTTTCATTAAATGGGATATTTGGGGGGATGTCTGATAAAGGAAGCAACCAGGTGGAAATAAAAGGGGTGACACAAAGCTTCATAGCTCATGCCAAGCGTCCTCAGTTTTCCCCCTTCTTTATTCCAGTTCCGACATGCAAAATTTTCATTTCCAATTCCACCCTTCTCCAATCACCGATTCTCTATTTAATTCCCCCTTCACGCGCCTTTGCTAGGCGTGCTTCCTACTCCCTCTACCACCCTTTCCAATCCTTCCTTCCATTAATCTTAGGGTTAATTTAGTTTTGTTTTTGAAAAATATTTTTAAAAAATACTTTAGAAAAATTATTTTAAAAAGTATTTTTAAAAAATTTAGTTTAAAATTTAAGTGTTTAGTATAGCTGTCAAAAAATATTTTTAAGAAATAAAATGTCTATTTTAAATATATGTTATAAAATAATAAATAAATATTTAAATAATATTCAAATTAGTTAATATTAAAATATTTTAATAAAAATATAAAAATAATTTATTATACTTTGTTATTAATATTTTAATATATGAAATATAAATTTTAAATAATTTTTATGTAATTAATCAAAGAAGGGAAAGCATCATGTGTGAGAAAAGTGAAAATATAATTGAGTTGTCAAAAATATTTTTAAGATGAAAAAGCTAAAAATTTTAATTTCTCCGTATGAAAAAAAATACTTTTGAAAAGTTAAATTTTTTTTCAAAAACTACTTATTTAATATTACTTTTAATTTAAAAGTACTTTTTATGTTAAAAGTAATTTTAAAAAGCAAAGAATTAATTTTATTTATGTTAATTAATGTTTTTAGTTTTTTAAAGTTAATATATAAGTTAGGCTTAAAACATAAGTGAAGCTTAAAATAATACATAATACTTCCTTAATAATTAATATTTTGCATTTATGAAGTTTGTTTTTATTATCATTATTATTAGGGTAAATTTTATCAATGGTCATTTTTGTTTACCTCACGTTACATTTTAGTCACTTATGTTTGAAATGTTATGTTTTAATCAGTTACGTTATCGTGTTGTTAGTTGTCGTTAACAGTGTAATGGTAAGCTAATGTGGCACGTTAAATTATCATTGCAAACAAAAATTTTAGGTTAAATTATTCAATTGATCCTCATATTTTTTTCGTTTTGAGCAATTTAATTTTTTTTTCCTACTTCTTTCTTCATGCCAATTTGACTTCCTAATACGTTAAAAGAAACGGAGAAGATAAAAAAACAAAAAGAGAAACATAAGAAAATGAAAAGTAAAGAATAAAAAAGGGAAAGTTTAAGTTTAAGTCTTTTTTTTAGTTCTAAAATGTTTTTGTTTTTTTAGAGAAATTATTTTATGAACAGTTTCCATCATATCAACCATGATTTCTTTCCAATTATGTAATGATATATCCGTAATTTTTTTCATGTCATTGATACATAATTTTGATAATTTTTTACTCAAAATCCATAATTTTCTTGCCATTAATAATAATAAAATTTTCAATAATAAACAACTTTGAACAAGTAATTTTCATTTTTAATTTCTAATATCAAACTTTTATGAAATTACATAATTATTTATAAATTAAAAATAAAAAAAATTAAAACGGTTTAACAATTTACAAACACGTATCAAAATAAATTGTTTATTTTTTTCAAATTTTATAAAAGTTTACATAAATGTTTAAAAAATTGGTAAAATATGTTAAAACACATTAGGAATGGTTAATTAAACATGCATGCAAATTAAATATATTTTATTATATTTTAATTAAATAAAAAATTCTTTAAAACTTCATTTAAATAAAAATTTAATTTTTTAGCGATTTTTATTCATTTAAAGAGTTCAAAATTATTAAACATATTTTAATTTATAAAAAACAGCAAGAGATAATTATTTAATATATATTAGTATACATCATGTAAAATTATGATTAATTTCAAAAAATGTATATAATATTAAATAATTTATTATATCAGTTTAAATTGTTATATTAAAGCATAAAGAAAAATAAAACATGCATTTCTGATGGTATTGGTTTGCTGACATGAATTCTTCAGTCCTATGTACTATTAATTATGTAAAAAAAAATGATATAAATTAGATTTGATATTACAAAATATCAACAGAAATGAGAATAGAGAGTAAGATCTCAAAATGATAATTTGGAATGTCGTCCCATTAAGTAAATTTTTAAAATTGTATTATATAGAAAAATTAATCGAGTTATTTTTATTATAATTATATATAATAAGATTAATAGATAATGATGGGTGTCAAGGTTAAATTTATGAGCATAAGTTGGGCTTATGTTGAGCTATTAATATGCAATCATCCCGTGCATGCTCACCTCTCTCATTTAAGAATGCATATTAATAGCTGTCAAACATATGCTTTCAATGTGGACGGTACGAACATATTCAGGATGGATTGGGCGCCCAATTTTACCTTATTCAGAGATGCAAAATGGACCTGTTGGCGTCCATGATTAATGTGGATCAATAGGTGACCAAAGACAACTATGACCCTTGGTTCAGAGGGGTCGACTAAAATTTTCAGAAAATATAAAATATGCATACAACTGTCAATTAAGTTTTAGTTCGATTAGTATTGATGTTGTTGTCAATGTAAGAGGACATGAGTTCGAGTGCACTGAAGCGTATTATCTTCATATTAATGAGTTGGGAGAGACTATGGATAATTCTAGACATTGTGTCAAAATTAACAGATATGATCAGAACTTATAATTAGATTGTTTAAAAAATATAGCTATAGACATAGCTAAGTTACTAAAGTTATTATTAAATGATAAATATATATATATTATTAAATTAATTATGAAATAGATAAATGTTAATATGAAATTATTTTAAAATATTTTTTTATTTTTTGAATCAGATAAATTTTAAAACTATACATAAATTTTAGTTAAACGTGAAATGTTATACATGAACTATGATTTTGTGCAATTTTGATTTGATTCAATTTTCACAAAATGCTAAAACAATTGTTGATTTAACACCATTTTACGTTTACATATTACACACACAGATAATTATATATATCTTATATGAAAAGAAAGTGATGTATTTATTTCTTTAAATGTGTATAGTTGGACCACAATAAAAATTTATGTATATATTTAAACCACAATCAAAATTTCACGGGTATAATTTCACCTAATCAAAGTTAATGTGTAGTTTTGAGATTTATTACTTTTGAATAGTAAAATTAATTATTGCATCTAATCTAAATCCTACTTGAGTAAAAACTTCAATAAAATTAAATCACAATATAATTCTTGAATCTTTACTAGTATTTGTGGTTTTGTTTTTGTTGAGAGGAGGTCGAAGTCTCGAACCCTCAATAAAAGTATCGTCCTTGTGGCGAGGTTTTGTCTCATGTACTCTGAGTTGAGCTCAAAAAGGTTCTCATAAAGTTTGAATCTCGATTGGTGGGAATACGACTTGCAAGTACACGAGGAAGGTGTTAATATTATGCGTAATATTAATTTATGCATATTGTGCCTCCGAGATTCAAACTATTAACCAAGGCTTGTCTCTACTAATCGAGACATTCCCTAGACTTTGTGAAAAAAGAAAACTCTTAAAATTTGGGAAATAAAACCCCATCACAATACAATACATTCGTTGGGGGTCAAGACTCTAACCTCCCTTCAACAGTTTTATTATTAGTGTTTTATGTTAATAGTAATGATTTTTTAAATTAAATCTAACGAAAAAGGAACTAAAACTAAAGAATTAAATACATGGAGTGGATGCTAAAATAGATGTACTCACAAATGGTTGGAAGTGAGATTATTAAGTCACCTACCCATCATTTATTAACTCACCGCATAAGTAATATATAGAGATGAAAGGAATGGCCACCGCATGCATTCAGAGTGGAAAACAGCATCTGCCCTTGAATTCATTCCACTCAACGTCCCAATCGCATTGCCTATATTAGCTTTCCTTAATTAAGCTCTGTTTTACCCTTTTTTAGACATATTAAGAAACGTGAAGCCAGCCATCAATGCCCTTTCTCCCATATTCCAAACAAAGACATCCAAATTGTCGGCGGGCAGTGTGATTTGGGAGTAAGGTGTAATTGTATAATGAATCAATCACCCTCAAACCCCCAGTCGACAGGAAGAGGACGAACTGCAGAGCACAAAACAAATCAAGGGGACCAACAAAGACTGTCTTATGGGGCATAGCTACAACCCTGACGAACTACAATTTGAGCTCTCGGATGAAGAAGCAATGATAACAGACTCTGATGAAGAAGACAACCATAACACCAAGACTAATGAAGCTGCCATCACTTTAACCAGACAGCTGAAAAATGTAGGCTACCACTATCTTTACTAATCATTACAAGCTAAACCAACTACGGAAGCCCTCATGAAGGATCGAACTAGCGGATTTGAGGTGTTAATTTTATTGGTAAAATCCATTTGTGAGGAAGGCTACGATACCCCTGAAATTCAACCTTATCTCATTTTTTTTATAGTGCGGAGTCAAATTTTACAGAGGGATTGAATTTAGTACATCGAGCCTATTTTTTTTCTTTTCTTTTTCTCTGATTTACTTAATACTACTTATTAAGAAGTTCAATTAATTATTAAAAACTTGAATTATTTATACTTTTAAATACTTTTAACGATGTGCTGGCAAGCATTTTACTATCAATATATAGATTTATAAAGTAGAAATATATACATATTTATGCTACAAAACATAAGAGTAAATTTTAGCAGAAAAAGGAGATACAAACAGATTACTGGAGCAACAGTACCAAGATAGATTATTAACTGACTCAGCATCAAACTCATGTATATGTATGTGTGATAGTACATAGCAAGAAAAACTAGTAATCTAGTAAGGCAGCAGTAACCAAAACCATATGTTACTAAAATTGAATGAGAATAACCACATGACCTGGCTATTCCACTAGCGATTAAGAGCATTGGAAAGCCCCTTTCCATCTGCTTCATGGCTTTCTCTAAGATGTGAACTGAGCCCCTCCCTCTCTACTTGGGAATTAAATCTAATTAGTGCATCAAAAGTTGAAAGTTCTCGTCGTCATTTACCAGTACGTATTCATATCCGAGGCCATCAGCACGATGGATAAACTCATCCTCCTCACTCTTCGAGACTTGGATTCCGACCAAAACATTTGCTCCTGTTTCGCCCTGTTGGATGGGATATATCAGGATTGATATCTTTTTTCAATCAAAAACAACTAGAAAAAGAGTCTTTAGATGCTAACCTGACCACGATAATGGAACAAACTAATATTCCAGCGTGGACTAAATGTGTCTAAGAACTTCATCAAAGCACCAGGCCTCTCTGGGAAAATAAACCGGCACAGAACCTCATTATCAACATCCGATCTGCCTCCCATCTGAAAGCGATAAATAAAAAGAATTAGCAAAGGCTGCACTTGTGCCGCCACCAAAAATCAAGTAAATGGAAAAAGAAAATTAATGATAATTACCAAATACCGCAGGTGATCTTTAACCAAATCACTTGCTGTAAGATTGTAAGTTCTAAGTTGAGAAGATTCCATCCTCTGCTTCATTGCTTCAAGTTCAGAAACTGTGTGTACACCAACACTGCAAACAACATTGATGGATGATGGAATGCTCTTAGTTTTTTATATTTCTAAATATTGAATCATCCTTTGAATAACCAACACAAAACACAGCCATGGAAAAGAACAATCCTAAGTTCAACACACTAGCATAGAGAAATAATACATGTATGATCTTATTGAATTTCATTAGTCACTAAAAACAGACTGATAACCAACCTGTACAAAACGACAGCTTTATCAGCACTACATCTATATTTGAACTCAGTGATATTCATAGGCCCCACCTGTCAAATCCCAATGGTTAATGGTTATTTTTACTTGTATTATTTGGCAATACAAATTAAAAAATTGTTAATCTTGTGGAAAAGTTAAAATTCTAAAAATTGCAAAGAAATACCATTTCACAAAATTGCTTAAAACTTCCAGGTTCCTCTGGCAGAACAGTTGCAAGCACTGCCTCCTGTTGTCTACCCACATTAGCCAGTTCAGTAACCACTCTAAGCTTATCAAAATTCATGTTTGCACCACTAGTTATTACCGCAACATTCTTCCCCTTAATGCCGTAATATTTGCAATATGCTTCAGCTCCTGCAAGGGCTAGGGCACCTGCTGGCTCAAGAATGCTCCTCTTCTCTTCAAACATATCCTGCAATACAAGAAGTACAGTTGTAAATCCCTCAGCATCCAAAGATCCTTGGGTTAATTAGATGGCCATCAGGTATCTAACCAAAAAAAAAAATGCACTAGTCATACATAAGATATAAAATAAGTCACAGTGAAAAAATCGAAAACATAATAAGGGCTTCTAACATCTGTAACATTGAGAATAAATAATTAGAGAACAAATTATAACGTAGACAGGCCACTCTCTTTTCCAAAAAGGTAAATAGCATACCAGCAAACTGCATCTAAAATTCTAGTCAAACACCCAAAACATAAGAGACAAACCAGAACCTGTTTATAATAAGTGACTGTGATGTCCTCTTAACAATAGAAAAGAGAAAAAAAATCAGCCAAAGCGAATCAATGAAATTTTGAAACATCAAAGTCATACCTTTATAGAGGCACAAATAGCATCACGGCTAACAAGAACGACACCATCCACCAGTTCTCTACATATGCTGAAGGTTTCTTCACCAACCTCCTTAACAGCTACTCCATCTGCAAAACCTCCAACCTTGTCCAACATCACTCTTTCACCATGATGCAGTGACAATGCCATTGCGTTTGCATCAAAAGGCTCCACTCCAATAATTTTCACCTGTAAAATAATACAACACTAAACGCTGTGGATGAAATGATGAATTATGTCATGTAGCAAGGAACAAGCTCATTCAGTGTCATTTCAGACAAAAGTAAAAAATATAAAATTAATATAAATAAGCTAAAAGCCTAAACTACTCATCAAAAAACCAATTTCACAAGGGAAAAAAGAACAGAAAGAAAATATGAAAGTGAATTAATACAAAAGTGTTTGCAGCAGTATAAACTAAGGTTTCAGTTATGCACTTAACAGGTTTGTAGGAGGTCAGGTCTCTAGGTAGCTCAGAACAGTATGATTGATGTTGCTTGCAGAATGAAACCAGAGTTGAATGAAAAAAGATATTTAAAAGCAGAACGTAAGAACAAGATAGCCTCAGATTTCGACCAGCATATTAAGAGGTTCCCTCACGTATTATACAATTATGAGATAAAACACATCAAGAATTTAAGTCACGTCTACTATTTTGACATAATTGACGGTCCTCAAGGATTACCTTAAATTTTAAACAGTCCGAGCTCAAAATAAATAAATTAGTCAATGTTGCTATTTGTCATGCCAGTCAGATGCATGCTTCTACATCTTCAGCTTTTCAAGTTCATCTATTTCTGTAAGGCAGAATTGCCATCAATGGATAATATTCAATTGAAAACTATCCTATTGTAGTTTATGAAGATCCTAAGCATCTGAACAGAGTGCCTATTATGCTATGTCAACAGAAGGGCCCAGAAATGGAATAAGCTGCCACAGAATTGGAAATAAAAAAATTAAAGCAAGTCTCTCTAGCAAGTAGCAACTATCTGAAGGACCAACTTTAACCAAAAACTAATAAAATTTCAAGCCTTGGAATTAAATATGATAATCCAAGGCTCAAAAGGTATGAAAAGGAAAGAAGTTGAGGATCATGACTCGGCATGCACTTGCCATATACCAGGAAACTATGGCAACCTCCAGCATTATGAAATAGTAGAGGTCCATAGAAAGAAACAACATACCTCCGGGGAAACCCTCTTTACATATGCAGCAATGCCAGCTATAAGCCCACCACCACCAACAGGTACAAAGATTGCATGCAATGGGCTCTGCATCTGGCGCACAATCTCCATCCCAACAGTGCCTTGCCCGATGATAACATCTGGGTGATCAAACGGGGGTATAAAGGTGCGACCTTCCTCTTCAGCCCGTTTTTTAGCATATGCTTGTGCCTCATCATAAGAATCTCCAACGAGAACAACAGTTGCACCCAACCTCTCTACAGATTGCCACTGCAAAATATGAAACCACATCTCAAATTTAGAAATCTTACAAGCAATGCAATATTGCAATTGATACAAGAAGATCATGAAAAAGTACCTTAATTTCTGGTGTGGTAACAGGCATAGCAATAACAGCACTGCAACCAAGTTTCTTTGCAGACAATGCAACCCCTTGGGCATGATTTCCTGCTGATGAGCAAATAACCCCTCTTTCTAACTGCTCCTTTGGAAGCTTTGCCATCATATTATAAGCTCCACGAAGCTTAAAAGAGAAAACCTGAAAATTTGAAACATAAAATATGTAAACAGTTCATCTGAATGAACATGAAAAAGATGTCAAAATTCCTCCTTCAAGTTTATATTGAACTACAAAATAAAGGGTTTCCACTTTGGCAATTCATTAACAGATGCCAACAAAAAAAAAGGAAAATTCAACTAAAAACCATGTGACAATTACTTGCAACAACAATTCCTCTCAGAGCAAATAAATCCAAAAAAAAAGAAAGAAAGAGAGAGCTAAATTCAAGCTGAAAAAATCACTCCGTAGAAGTCAAAATAAGTAAAACAAAAGCACGATCATGATCATAGACATAGAGTATCAACAGTCCAAATCTCCCAAAATCCCACCAAGATAGAAACAAATATCATTAGAAATGAAAACTCAAAAATAATAATTCATCAAAATTCAAGAAATATGAATTAAAAAGCATAAACCACACCCTCAAAAGATTGCAGATTTTAAATGAAAACCAAACACTTAAAATCACTAAACAGTCCCCCTCGGAAATTTAATCTTTTTAAAGAATGAATTATTTGCTTACAGGCTGTAAATCTTCTCTCTTGAGCCAAATTTGATTGCCCAATCGTTCAGAGAGCTTAGTCGCCAACTGTAATGGTGACTCTATCGCCACATCGTAAACCTTAGACGACAAGATATTGGTTAAATAACCCATCGCATATATTACGTCGTGGTTTCCTTCATCCACCGAGCGTTCCGGTGACGCGCCTAAGTATCCAGACGGATACTGCAAGGAATTAGCAGCCACCTTCTTACGCGGCGCGGAAGGAGCGGCTGCAAAACTCGACGAAACGACATCGGTTTCGCGAGAAGCAACGGTGGGAGAAGAGATCTCAGCTGTCGGTTTAGACACAGCGGCTCTGATCAAAGGCAGGTTACATTTCTTCGTAATGCGGGGCCCAACAAAGGATGCCTGAGGGACCCTCTCTTTGTGGCGGAGTAGCAGCGGCTGAGGTGGTGAGAGGCGGAGAGCCTCCATTCTCCTTCAAAAATTTTGAAATAAAAAAAAAGGGTAAGAAAAATCGTGTCAAAAGGAAAATGTGTTATTCTAAGGAGTGGGGACATTATTATTTATATAAGAGATTTTTGGTTTGGCGCAATTTTTGACTGTACAAAGAAACCAATTAAAAATTGACACGTAGTTTAATCTCTTGCTGCAGGTATAAAAGGACACAAAAATATCTTTTTTTTTTAAAGACACTATATTTACGAGTTAATTAAATTTCTTAGAAAGTTACTAAAAATGTCTTTAAAAAGTTACTAAATATAATTTCATTTTTTTAAATAATAAATATTATTTTCCTTTAAAAATAAAATTTATTTATAAAATAAAAAATTATATTAGTACATTTATATTTTGATAAATCTAGAAAAATGCATATACATAAATGAAAATTATTAACAAAAGCCGTATCTAAATCATAGATGTAACATAATCTAATCATGAGAATTAGGTAAGATAGTAATAGTCTCTCTTACTTTAACTAGTGATCGAAGGTTCGATTTTCACTTTCGATATGAAATAACTTTAAAATTCGTGATCAATATCTATTCATTTATAAAAAAATTAATTACTAAATTCACAACTAAAGAATTATCTTTTACACCCTTCTTTCCAAGCATACTCCTAAATAAAATAGATAAATTGTATCATTTGTTAATTAACTTGATTTATAATATATAATATATAATAGGGGCTCAAAATCATGTGCACAAGAGACAACATTGCTCAGTCAAAATCCTACAAAAGATTGAAAAAAGAAATGGTAACTTTCTTCCAAACATGTGGAAGAAAAGAAAAAGTTAAAACCATGGTTGTTAACATTTTCTATATGAAAAAAATGTCATTTCCTTTAAATATTTGTTTTTTCTTTAAAAAAAATGGAAAAACTAGTTGATTCCTATGGACTTTTGCCTTTTGAAAAGGTTTACTTTTTATAAATCTAAAATTTTCAAATTTCTTCAATTATTAATATTATTAAAATTTTCATATTAAATTTAAGCTCATCACAATATCATTTTACATGTTACATGATTATTAAATGGGATTTTTTTATTTAAAGTATCATATCAATAAATTTAACAAAAATTTAATAATTAAATTTGAAATTTGAAAAAATAAAGAAATTAAATTATTAAAAATAAAAGTGAATAGAGTAAATTTGAAATATAAAAAACAAAATTTAACTTTAATTTATTTATTTATGCAGCATGACTCGTGATTAAAACCAATAAAAAAGATTAGATATTTTGTCTAATTCCTTTGAAATTTTATTAATTCTTTTTGACTGCATATGCATTAATATCAGACCACTAGAACATTTAAAAAAGGATTAAAGATGCTTTTTCTTTTTATTTTTCTAATAAAAAATTGTAAGTTGGTAGGAAACAAATAAAGCATTTTCAGTTCAAAATTTGTTGGGATATTTGCTTATCGGCGATTACGGTATTTCTAAGTGGGCTCCTTTTAAAAGGTTTCCCAAACAAACCCACCCTTTTTGCCTTTATAGCATTTATGGGTTGGGCCTACCATCTATTGAACTAGAAGTTAGAGCCGGCTCGGCTCACACACCAATAAAATTGGGGGTTAATTTACCCAAATAATCCAAAAATTTTGATTATTTACGAAAATAACCCAAGTTTAAAAATATACATCAAAATTATTTGAAATGAATAGTAAAAGTTTAACAGCACCTGGCCAATTATTAGTGTCAGACATAAAAATTTGTCTTTTTTGGTGTCGGCCATTGCTATGTATTTTTTTTAAATACGATATTTTATTGATATACGAAAATATGAGAATTTGAAAAAAGAATTCGGGGCCCCTTTTTTTCAGAAAAAATTCAAAATTTTTTGGTGTTGGCCATCAAATGGCCGACACCCCCTTTTCTCGAGAAAAAAATTCAAAATTTTTTGATGTTGGCCATCAACTGACCGACACCCCTATTTAAAAAAATTGCATTTTTGGGTGTCGGCTATGCCCTTTTCTCAAGAAAAAAATTCAAAATTTTTTGGTGTAGGCCATCAAATGGCCGACACCCCTCTTTTCCTTGAGAAAAAATTTCAAATTTTTTTGGTGTTGGCCATCAAATGGTCGACACCTCCCTTTTTTCGAGAAAAAAATTTTAAAATTTTTTTGTGTTGGCCATCAAATTGCCGACACTCCCTATTTAAAAAAAATGCATTTTTGAGTGTTGGTTATTACATGTTCGACACTCCCTTTTCTAAAGAAAAAAATTCAAAATTTTTTTATATTGGCTATCAAATTACAAATTTTTCTCGGATAAAAAATTACAATTTGTTTTTTTTATTATGAAATTGTAAGTAAGAAATATTTCTCTTAAAATAACAAGAAAATGAGAGTGTTTTATTATTTATCATTAGATGAGTGTTTTGTTTTTGGGGATAGTTGTGAAGTGTACAATCGAATTTCGGGGTTGAGCTATATACTGTCATGTATTTTCGGAGTTGAATTATATACTGTTATGTGAAGCGGCAAATATATGTCTTCAGTGGTCAGATGATTTTCTGCGCCATTGAGCAAAATCCTATATGTATATGATATAATTGCCTCTAAATTTAACTGTGGTATAACCGTAAAGGTTATGCTATCAAAGGTCGGTTAACTTTCTGTCATCGAACGACCGATCGAGATGACTTGGCCGGGTATTCAGTCAATATGGACTCATATTACTTGAGGGTTAGAAGAATTTATTGAAATTGACTAGGTATTTAGGCAGATGGACATTATCTAACCGAGACGAGTTGCACAAGTTTAGGGTATTGTAGGTTATTTTGTATTATTGTTCAACATTTAAAAATCCGTGTATTAATATTAACAATTATTTATAATTTATTTTATCTGTAAATTTAATTTGTATTGTTGTAATATTCAATAAGATTTATATTTTATCGTATTAATATAATTTTGATTTATTAAATATTTTGTTGTGAAAATATTAAGGAATAAATATTATCGACAAATTAAAAATATATTAAAAATATTAATTAAAATTAAATTTATGAAATAAACGAAAATAATCAAAAGAAAATAACACTAGTATAGTTAATGGCCGAGATCGACTTTTAACTCCAGCACCAGATATATATATATAACCGCTAATACTAAAAATTTGAGTTTTTTGTTCTCATTAACAGTGCAACAAGTTCTTTGTTTATGTTTAGTTTTTTTAATCTCAAGTTTTTTCAAGATGAGTTACAACATTTTCTTTGTTTATGTTCATTTTGATGGAAAATTATCAATACAGACGATGAAGGTTTTGTATTTGAAAGCCGAGAAAAAATCGGAATGAGACTGAACAAGCGTGTTTCGTTGGATGAATTGAAATGGAAGATCAATACAAAGATAGTTACTCGTTGCGAGAAGCAAATGTTGAGATTGTTTTACAAATTTTCAGTTTCATCAAATCCGATAAAGTTCTCCGAAATGGAGCTTGTTGATAATGATGATTTAGCGTTCTGGAATAGATATTGATCTTAATGTATGTTGGGAAGATCAATCGGGTTATGGAGGGTTCACTCTAGAAAATCCAAACACCGGTGGATGTTCATATAACATCCAAAACACGTGTCATCATCTACAATTTCATCCGGAAGTGCTGGCCCCAATAGAAGATGATGAAGAAAATGAAGCTTTGGAAGACCCCGATTTGGATGACATCCCCGAAGACTTAGATGAGGAGGGGTCGGTAGAGGGTGATGATGTTAACACCCATTCAGGAGGAAATACGAGCCCGAATATGGTTATTAGGAATAATCCAGGGGCCTTCATGAGCGACGTAGACCAAGATACGGGTCGAGCTCGAGAGTTTCCGGAATATAGAAACATAGTTTCGGCTCACTTACTCGACGAACAAACCGACGAAGAAGAGTTGTTCGTAGGACAATAATTTGAGAACATGAAGGACTGCTTAAATGCAATAAAATAATACAGCTTAAAGTTAGCTATGGATTATAAAGTAACGAAGTCATCACAGTCTTTGTACATCGGAGAATGTTTGAAAGCCGGGAGTGAGTGTAAGTGGCGTATCTAAGCCGGGTTAATGCAGCAGACTCAGCTGTGGACAATAAGGAAAATGGAAGGTCTACACACATGCACCATGGCTCGTATGACGCAAGACCATCGGAAGTTAGATGCAAAGACCATATGCAATTGCATCATGCCTATGGGAATCTCCATTAAATAAGGTATCGATCTATATTTCAGCCATGCAAGCTCGCTTCATTTATAAGGTTTCGTATCGGAAAGCATGGTGGGCGAAGCAAATGGCGATGCAAGAGTTGTATGGTGACTGGGATGCGTCATACAACGAGCTCCAATGGTGGATAACCGCGATGTGGGAGTATGTGCCGGGGACTGTAACTGATTTACAAACACTGTCGTATGAAGGTCCGGACGAGGTGATTGATCCAAGAAAACGACTTTTTCACCGATTATTTTGGACGTTTGACCCGTGTGTTAAGGCCTTCCCTCACTGCAAATCGATGGTGCAAGTTGATGGAACCTAGCTGTACGGTAAATACACGCAAATACTACTGATTGCTGTTGCACAAGACGGCAACCGAAATGTACTTCCGATCGCATTCGCCATAGTCGAGAAAGAGTGCTTCGAGTGGTGGGAATTTTTCTTAAAAAATCTGAGGAGACACGTTGTTAGGCAAGACAACATTTGCGTTATATCGGACAGATCGAAGAGACTACTTACTGCAATAAGGCGATCGGAAGTTCCGTGGAGGTCCGTTTATTGCATCCGACACAAGTCAGCAAACTTTCATAGTGATTATAAAAATAAAGAATGGAAAGCAAATTCGTGGAAATGGGTAATAATTATTGTTTGTCTTTTTTTATTCAATTTAATTTTAAATTTTATCAGTTTGTGAAATATAAAAAATACTTATTCGAAATTTTATATGCATATGCAGCTTATCAATTTGAATCGCGGAGATTCAGACAAAAGTTCACAAAGCTTGAAGCTAAGATGAAACATTTACCAAATGACAAAAATCTTCGTGGGTGGTTGGGTAGCATCCAGACGTATCAATGGACACAAAGTTACGATAACGGGACTCGGTATGGCCAGATGACGACCAACCTGGTCGAATCAGTTAACTCTATCTTGAGGCGAACACGACATCTATCAATTGCTGTTGTTTTCTTGGCAACCTTCTATAAATTGGTCACATCGATGCCTACGATAGGGCAACGACAAATGGCGCAGATGGAGGCCAGACACGTGTACGTTAAGGATGTTGAAACCCAATTTTGATCGGACTCAATATTTGGATCAAAAATTAAAACTTTAGATTTTAAATCTTAATTCATTTTAATTTTAAATTTATTATAAATTTAAGCTTATTTGGAGTTTAAATTTATTTTAAATTTAAATTGAAATAAAAATTTAAATTTAAAAGTTTAATTGAATGTCTAAATTACAAACAACTCAAGCTCAAACTTAAAGGTCCAAATTACAAAATTCCAAATACCCAACTATACAAGCCCAAATCACAAATATGCCTAAGCCACCACATCAACTACCACGTCATCACGTCCACGTCAGCTGCCACATCATCACATGCCACATCATTGCGTCCACATCAGCAAGCTTCACGTCAACGTCACGTCAGCCTTTGACCCCTCTGCTGCCCGAGATTGCTCAGCTCCCAAGACCTTTTTGCTGCCCGAGACTGTTCCCATGCCCGAAGCCATCCCTGCTAGCCCTTGCACCAAAACGGCAAGAGCACGCCCTTCAACGCCGGTGTTGACCCTGCCACCAGCACCAAAATATACCTGCAAAGAGGAAAATGGGAACAACAGCAAAGGAGACAGAACAGGGGCAAAAAAGGGAAACATGGAAAAGAAACGAAGGGATGTATTTTTATTTATTTTCTCTCGGCTATAAAGGTTGATTTAAAACCTGTAATTTGGGGATACACGATCAATAGAAAAAAAAACAGAAAATCGATACAAAAAAATTCATAAAAATCAAAAGAGAAGGAAGTATCATAGACCCAAGCACAAGAGTTTCATAACATTTCTCTTCAAGGTATATTGTTATTAATATTCACTCATGTATGTTCCATTCATCGCTACATTTTTCTTTTCATATTAAAAGAAACTAGAATCCGTAAAACGGGTCGAGATTCGAAAACCAAAGAGAAAATATATCTCCAAATTTTTTTAAAGCAATAGATCTCTGCCCATCCTCCAAATTTTGTTCAAAAAAATATAGCCCAAACTCATGCTTTTGGTTTCAAGTTTGGAATTTTGTGTCCAAATTCAAATCCATTTTTTTTTCAAAAAGGATAATAATAAAAGAGATTTCAAAATAAGAAAAGGATGGGCACCAAAAATCTTCGTCCTTTTAAAACATCATTGGATCCATTCTCATCCCTTTTTAAAAATAAATAACACAAAAATAAAAGGAAGAAATAAAGGGGGTGAGAATAGCAGATTTGATTTTAGGGTTTCAAAATAAAAACTTGTTTTTATTTAAAAAGAAGAAAGGGAAAGAAGTGACCTCTTGAAGCCCCGACCACCATGCGCAGCTTTCGCCGACGTCGGGGGGGGGCGCGGGTCTGTGCCGGAGCGGCGATTGTGTGAGAGGGGCGGCCATGGGGAAGCTGTTCAGAGAAAATTGAAAAGACAGGATTTTTCTTTGGAAAATGAAACAAAGAAATGGAAAATTTCATCACAAATTGTAGGTTTAATTATTTCATGAAACGGCACAGTTTGAAAAAAAAGGAACAAAGTGTTAAAAAGAAATTTTTATAAAAATGGTGAATTTACACCCATGATCCCTAAACCCTCTCAAATTCCATGATATTAAGCCCGATTTTCTCCCTTCTTATGATTTCGCCCCAAATTTCATTTCGTTTCATGTTAAAACTTGGATCTTTTTTGCCAAAGTGGCGGTCTTTATTTTTTACTAAAATCAAACCTTTTTAAAATTTCATCTTGTCAAATTCCAAGTCTCTTTCTTAATCATTTTACTGTTTGTTCTATATGGCATGATTTTTTCCTTTATCTTTGTATTATGTATACTATTGTTCATATATATTTATTATAAATAGCATTTCATACAATATGCTTTGTTCATGCTTTTAATTACTTTTACTCTATAAAGTGCATATTTATCCAAATATCTTTTGTAAAATAACTTAGCTAAATGGTATGTTTTGAAAATGCATAATTTATTCTCTTAAGGTAATATTCTTTATTTTAAGAATATTGAAAAAAATAGGGTTCTAACGTGTTGAGTACGATTTTTTTTAAACCTAAAAAATTGAATATCCTATTTTAAAGTTCAAAATTACTGAAGCATTTTCAATGAAAAAATAGATTATTTAAAAATAAAGGCAATGCTCTTTTATTTTAAGAATATGAGAAATTGTGCTCTAACGTGATGAGTACGACTTCTTCCTCGAATTTAAAATAAGCGGGTATCTTGTTTAAAATCAATGGTTACTTGATATTCTACTATCTTGGGGCTTCAAAATTATGCTTTAACGTGTTGGACGTGATTTTGTTTAGAGCCTAAATAATTGAATATCTTATTAAAATGACTCACTTATATTTATGAATCGCATATAGAATTTTACTCGAGTTTTCAACTATCGACAATTAAAACCTTCGAATAATTGACTAGGTACCAATTTTGGGCGTGTAAGGGTGTTAACCCTTCCTTACACGTAACTGACTCCCGAACCTATTCTCTGGATTTTAAAGACCAAATGTTTTCAAATATTTTTAGGTGATCCAATCCCACTAAATTAAAAGGATTGGTGGCGACTTTCATTCTCAAATTTTAAAAATAATTTTCGAATCTCCTGTACAAAAAATGGTTTCGACAGAGGACATTCGAAGTGCCATGACGACAAGCAATCAGAGAGCTCGAACGATGAATGCAGAAATTTATTCGCGGGAGTTGAAGATTTTTCGGGTTTCAGAGTACACCGGTCGTTACTCGGGTGTTCCACTGAGGTCGTACGCAGTTGATCTGGCAAACAGGCGATGCGAGTGCTTTAGATTTCAAGCTCTCCGATATATTTGTGCGCATGTTCATGTAGCTTATGCGACTGCAAATTTAAATGTCGACCAATTCATAGACGAGGTGTACATGCTGCAATGCACATTGCGTGTATGGGAGAATGAATTTCCCGTAATGCCCGATATATCGAACTGGGAAGTTCCACCGGTTGCTTTTGAGATGCTGCCGAATCATAGTCTCCGTAGAAAGCCTAGAGGTCGACCACCTTCGACGAGGATTCGCTCTGATATAGACATTAGGGAGATGGGGGAACCGAAATTGTGCAGTGTTTGCCGAAGGCCTGGCCATAACCGATCCACTTGCCCACATCGTGTCTATATTTCCGGTCAATCCTCTCGTAATGCCGAATTGTCCGACGAAGAATGAGCGCATGTCCACTAGTATACACGAAGTATATTTGTGTAAAAATTAATTTGAAAATTAATTTAAGTTGAAATTAATTTGAAAATTAATGAACATGTTTAAATTTAAATAATTTAAACTTCATAATTATATAAGTTTGAATTTAAAATTCTACTTTAAATTTGAAGTTGAAATTTAAATTACATTTAAAATTAATTTAACATTATTTTAAAAAAAGATAGTTATTATATTACAATTTATATCAAATATTGTGTTAATTTGACAATACATTATTTATCAAATTTTCATATTTAAAGTACAAATTATTATTATATTACAATTTTTATCAAATAATGTGTTGATTTGACAATATATTATTTATCAATTTTATATCTTTAAATAAAAATTATTATTATTATTATATTATAATTTTTATCATATAATGTGTTAATTTGACAATACATTATTTATTAATTTTATATCTTTAAATAAAAATTATTATTATATTACAATTTTTATTATATTTTAAATGTTGATTTGATAATACATTATTTATTAATTTTATATCTTTAAATAAAAATTATTATTATCATTATATTACAATTTTTATCATATTTTAAATTTATTAACCAAAATAACCTTGGACCACCTAAAAATTACAAAAATACCATCAATGGTCCCCTACTATAAATAGCATTGGACCACTCACTTTCCACCTCACTTAAACCAATATTTCAGCTCAACAAAACCGAAATTTCAGCTCACTAACGTCTCGAGACCGTCGTTGACCACCGTTGACCGTCGTTGACCGAGTTTCGTCCATCATACTATGGATCCCAACGTCATTATTCATAGTCATGATAATCACCGTGTGGGCGCGATTCGAGCAAATCCAGAATTCTATAAGATGGTTAAATCCCGGTATCATTATTCAGGTTATAAACCCCATAGATTGGCTGAACAAGGGGTGTCGGCCAACACCAAAAAAATTTGAAATTTTTTTCTCGAGAAAAGGGGGTGTCGGCCATCAAATGGCCAACACCAAAAAAATTTGATTTTTTTTTCTTGAGAAAAGGGGGGTGTCGGCCATTTGATGGCCAACACTAAAAAATTTTGAAACTTTTTTCTCGAGAAAAGGGGGTGTCAGCCATGCAATGGCCAATACCCAAAAATGTAATTTTTTGTCGGTCATTTGATGACCAATACAAAAAAAAATTGAATTTTTTTCTCGAGAAAAGGGGGTGTCGGTCATACAATGGTCAACACTCAAAAATGCAATTTTTTTTAAATAGGAGGTGTCAGCCATTTGATGGTCAACACCCAAAAATTTTGAATTTTTTTCTCAAACAAAAAATGTAATTTTTTTTCGAGAAAAGAGGCTGTCGACCATTTGATGGCCAACACCAAAAAATTTTGAATTTTTTTCTGACAAAAAAGGGGTGTCGGCCATGCAATTTTTTTTTTCAAATTCTCGTCTTTTAGTATATCAATAAAATACCGTATTTAAAAAAAATACATGCATGGTCGACACCAAAAAACACAAATTTTTATGTCTGACACCAATCATTAACCAAGTGCTATTCAACTTTTACTGTTCATTTCAAGTCATTTTGGTGTATATTTTTGAACTTGGGTCATTTTCATAAATAATCAAAATTTTTGGGTTATTTTGATTAATTAACCAAAATTGGGATGTCCATGGCCTGACCCGGCCCGACATGTTTACACCTGTAAAAAAAACATGTCTTACTATTTGATAATTATTAAGTTTACGTTTTTATCGTTCAATTTTAAAAAATTATAAAATGAGTTTTTTTTTCAAAATTGACTCAAATAAAAAATGATTCATTGGCAAAATCTTAAACAAAAATGACTTGTTTTTTACAATGCATGTTGGTGTCGATTATCTCACCACCGATACCACCCTTCATCATCCCATAATGATTGCTCAATGATTGTCCGGTCTATAACAAAAAGATTTTTTTGTGCATGTACTGTGTTCGTCGACCCCGATATGTATTTTTTCAAATACATTTTAAAACATACTGATATTCCAAGATTTTAAAAAAAGAATAATAATAATATTTTAATAGGTGTCGGTATTCACGTTGCTGACACCAGTTCAGTTTAAAAAAAATTAATTTTTTTATTTTTTAGTGTAAGCGTTTTCATTGTCGGCATGCTCTAATTGTCGGGACGGTGATTGTTTTTTAAAAAAGTCAAAAACATTTTATCATTGACGGAAAACTACATCATATTTGTTGTGAATAATGTTAAATTTTAAGTCTAAACATAAGTAAATATCATGTATTGGGGTGTTTGAATCCACGTACTTATGTTGCAAAAACAATTGTGGTGGAATCAATTAAGTGTGAACAACAGATATTATTTAACAATCTAATAAATTTGATGAAAGGAATATGATATGAAAGTTGGCTAAACATAAAGAAAAATAAGGTTTAAGCAACACAAAAGGAATCAGATTCCAGATAACAAAATGAAAATGAAGTTCTGAACTCAGGCTTTAGAGTAGTCAAAAAGCAACCACCATTTAACCTATTCCTGTAAGCCAAGAAAAGTTATGTTAACAATCTTTCTCTTTATACCTTTATATATAAAACACTTAACCACAGATTCATCATATACCAACTCTAATCAACCTTTCCCAAATTTTCCTTGTTTTGCAGAGAACGAGAGCTTACAATCAGACTTAACATTCAAATTCAGAAATTGGGTTTTTTTTTTTTGTGTGTGTGTGATGGAAAGTTCATCTTCAAGAGCTGAAGTAATAAAGCCAATGCTTCTTAAAGCTGGCATTCCCTTGGCACTCTCTGTTGCAGGTTTTATCTACGCCAGGATCATTGCCAAAAGAAGAATAAACCTACAAGATTCTTCAATGGAAACCCAGGTAAGTCCCCTGGAAACTGATCCTCAACAGTTTAGATCAAGTGAAGCTATACTTAGTCCTACATCTTCTACAAGTGGAGATGATGGAGAAAAGATTTGTACAAGTACTGACTTTACAAGCATGGTTATAAGTTCTGAAATTCAGAACAGAATTGCTTATGAAGAAGAGATTTTAGGCCTAAGATCCCGAGTCGAAGAGCTTCAGCAGAGAGAATGGGAATTAGAAAGGAAGTTTCTTCGTTTCGTCGATCGTAAAGAACAAGAATCTGTGCTTATGGAGCTTAGGAACATGTTGTTGATGGAGAGTTTGTGTGTTGAGTTCATGGATAGAGAAATTTCATCCATGGAGGCCGAGAACAAAAGGGTCGAAACCATAGTTATGGAATTTGTAAGAGTTGTGGAGCAGATTGAGCATTGGAAATCACAGAATGGGTTGCTTGAGAGAAAAGTAAGGAGGCTTTTGAGAAAACACAAGGCCTAGACAAACTCATAAGAGAAAAAGATTTGACGCTTCAAGCTAAAGATGCAGAAATTAGAAGAAATGGTGAAGAACTACAAGGAAGAAGTAATGTTATCAAGAAACTAGAAGATGAAATGAGGGACCTCAAATGCCTGACTCTTCAATTGCAGGATCAGAAAGATGAGCTCTCAAAGAAGTTGGAATTGGCAGAGGTTTCACATTCATCAATCTCAAAGGTTTGTAAATTTTAATTCTAGGAAAATACTCTTCATTTAAGTAGGCATATCCTCTAACTGTGACCCAACTTGTGTGTTTTCAGAGTGCAGAAGAGGGGATAAGCAGGGAGGAATACGAGCAACTTGCAAATGAATATGAACAAGTTGAAAAGGAAAGAAGTGATGAATTAAAGGAGCTGACTTACTTAAGATGGTGCAATGCATGCTTGAGATACGAGCTGAAGCGATATCAACTGCTGCAAGAGTATATCCATGGGAGCAAGGATCAGCTGGAACAAGACTTTGAAGAAGGTGGAGACAGTGTAGGATTTAGAATAGAAGAGCAGCTAGGCAGTCCAAAAAGGGTGGAGCCTCGGTTTGGTGCTGCAAAAGGTGGCGAAGTTAGCTCCAAAAGACAGAAATTGCTTAAAAAATTCAAGAAATTGGTGGATGGAAAAGGCAAGCATGAAAAGAAGTGCTTTGGCAGACTTTCAGTCTGTGATGAAATGCAAGATCAGGAACATGTCGTTCATGCAAGGAATTCATGTTCTAGTGTTTAACAATTTCAGGTTTATCACTGAATAATGCTAACTTCCATTCCAATGAGATCCAAATGACTACAATTGGATCATGCATGTAGCCCAAATTTGGGTTTAATCTAAGGGGCTTTATCCAATATTTTATGAATGAAGGAAAGCCATCGTTGCCCATATTCCTACCTTATCATATGCTGTGTCATAAATCAAGTTCAAGTAATGTGTCAAATCTGGTCATGCCCCACCCAAGTACCTATTGATGTAAACATTCCAACCACTCAAACCTGTTAGTTGGTGGATATCATATTTCTTTTATATTGTAACACCCCAAAAATTTAAATTTTTTTATAAGAATTGTGTTACTGAAACTGTTTCTGCTCATGTGGTTGAGTGTTTAACTGTTTATTTGAAATTTGGGGTTTGAGTGGCACCTTCAACATTTTTGCATTTTTATTTTTTTGAATATTAGCGATTGAGGTTGTGCCATATATTTATTTCCACATAGTTAGTGTCAATGATGAACCTAATGGTTTAATAATCACGCATCTATTTGTCTAATTTTTGATCATGTGTTCGAATCCCTACACGTACGTATACACGTATTTATTTTTGTACTTTTTCGGCAAATAACATTTTAAAACATGTTAAGAACATCTTACCTGGTTAGTTTCTTTTCTTTCTTTTTTTTTTTTGGCTTTATCGTTCTTCTTTCGAGTAGGAGAATCTCCATTGAACCAGTTCTTTATGTCGTTGAATTTTTCCTCTTGGTGCCGAACTATATCGAAGTAACTGTTGTGTTACTGTTGCATTTTGAGACGTCATATAGTAAGTTTTCTGTGATCCTTGTGTTGATATTTAAAACTTGATTGTGAAGGTTTTATCTTTGAAAATAGCGATTGGTTGCGAAATTGTTGGAATTGTTAATTAAAATAAGTCTTGATTTACTCTAGGCGTGGATCACGATGAAACTCCTTCCGCAACGTTGTGATTCGCGATTGTGTTTTCATGTAAATGTGAGGTTTGATGGTTGAGGTTTTGGTAGATCTTAAGTGTCGATTAACTGCATTTTTGAGAGTTAAAGTGCTGAATTGGTTGTTGAGATTTGATTTAGGCTTCGGAGCAACATTCGGGAACTTCTATCTCGTTATACTTCAGGTAAGGTATCAAATTCCCTTGAGTTGCTGTCATTTTTCTGCAGATTTTGACAGGATTGCTGCTGTTTGAAGGCCCACGGACGTGTGTCCCGACCGTGTGTCATACAAATAAGCTATAGGAGACACATGGGCTACGCCCACGGTCGTGTGCAAGATCGTGTTTGTATACTGACTTGAGACGCACGGGCGAGACGCACGGGCGAGACACACGGGCCTGTGTTAGACCATGTGTGCATACTGGTTTGCCTGTATACTGACTTGAGACACATGGGCGGGACACATGGGCGTGTCCCAGACCATGTGTACATATTGTTTTGTAAAATAGCGTACAAGGGACACATGTGCTGCACCCACGGACGTGTTCCAATCCGTGTGTATATACTGACTTGAGACACACGGGCGAGACCCACGACTGTGTGCCAGACTGTGTGTACTTGCTGTTTTGTATTCCAATGATCACAAGGGCATGTGCCGAACCATGTGTCGTACAGGGGCGAGCACATGGCCGTGAACAGGGTGATTTCACGCGTGTCTAACTAAAAATTTTGAATTTTTTCCTTAAAAAATTAATTTCAAGCACCAATAAAATATACCGTGTCATTAATTTTTAAATACACTCGTTCATATTCAATATGTTTTAAAAAAAAATAATTAAAATTTTCAAAAAGAAAACATAAAATTTATCTAGACTTTATTGGGAAAAAAATCATAACCAAGTTCTACAAAGATATAATTATATTGTTACATTAAATTTATTTATTATTATATTTTTCATGTTCATTTTTTACCTAACTCATAACTGTTCTTCCAATATCGTATTTTATCACTTCATTTAATTCGTGATTATTTTTTTAATTAAATGATTCTTATACTATCTATCTATGATGCTATTTTTTGTTGATATAAGATTTAGGCACAATTTGTATAAACAGAATTGTGAATCTTTTTATTTCAACGTTATTGATTGGAGAAACATAAAAGCACCACATTTTATGTCATTATGCATCCATATCAGAGGCACATGGTTCTGACAGTGCTCATATTTGAATGCTTTGGGAGGTACTTTGAGATTATTATTATTTTTTTAAATTAGTTAGTTTGACTTGATTAAATTTTCTCGAAAATTTCATTCTTATATAGTCATACTTGTTTGTTGGGGCGGACACAAGACTGCAAATGAGAAGAGAAGGCAATGGCACCATCATCTCGGATATGCCATCCATGCCCACCAACCTTTTACTTTCTTTCTCTTCTCTTGCTTTTCTTTACTATTTCCTTTCTTTGAAAAATGGAAGCAAACTTTCTTTTATCCTCAACCACTTTTTAGATTTTGCGGTGTTCGTATTTGATTCAATTTCAACATATCTTTTTAATATTTTTTTAATTTATAATAAATTAAAAATTATATTTAAAATATAAAATGCTGAACAAATTTGTTTTTAGTATTAAAACAAGTAAACAAATTGAAATTAATGTTTTTTTACTTTAAACTTAAAAATTAATAGTTAACTAATACTTTTTTAATAAATTAATTTTATCTTGCTGTACATATACAAATTAAATTCAACCCTGATCTTATTTTTCAAAATATTTTTTTTAATTTTTCGAAAGTTAATCTTTAGTATATTATATTAATTATCAAGCTAAATATGTATTTTCTTTTTTACTTTATTCAAATTCGAAATTAGAGTTGAAGTGAGACATTTTTCAGACATCAATATTTTTTTGTTATATGAAAACTAATTAAATAATAAGATAAATTAAAAAATTAAATATTGAATTTAATTTATAAAATTTATTTTATTTAATAGAATTGAATGGACCAATTAAATCAATCGTATATAAAGAATTATGGATTTTCAAATTCAGATCTAATATTTTTTATCCAAATTTAAGGTTTTGAAAAGAGGGCATAAAGAAATATTAGAAATTGGAGTAAGAGTTGATTAATGATTAATGTTATTATAGTTTGTGTAATTATGAATAGCAAATGATGCAATCATAGCCACTAAAAATCAGCTTTAATTATTGAACGTTATATTAGTTGGAGTGTTGAGAATAATATATCATGTTCCCATAATAGGTTGATTAGGTGACACGTCATATGCATGAATAATTATGGAGATGTTAAATGTTCTTTCATCCACTAAGGAAATTTTAAAAGCACCAATCAAAACTTCAACTGCTCTATCTTTGTCATTAGAATAATTATGTAAATCTATATATAATATAAAACTAGCTTTATTTTTTAGCCATTAGAATAAATAGGGTTATAAATGTCATTTTAATTTAATCTTATATTTTCATTTTTAATATTTTTAAAGGAAGTAAATAGAGTTAGTTTAGTCTTTAAAATAGAGAGAAAATATTAAATATAATATAAAACCATTAAAATAAATAGGGTATAAATGTTATTTTAGTTTAATTTTATATTTATCTTTTAAGATTTTTGAAGAAAGTATATGTGATTAGTTTGTTTTCTTAAATACAGATAAAATATTAAAAACTTAATTAGCTCATTTTATTTTTTTTACTTATTAACTATGTTTGTTTACTTTTTTATTTTTATTTTTTAAATTACAATGCTTTAGTTCTCATCAAATTTCGTAACATTTAAATCGCTTTTAATTTTACCTCTCATGCAAAGACGAAATCAGAAAAATTTTTAAGAGGTCGAAATTAAATTATAATTTTTGCGATAGTAAAAATATAATTTCATCACTTGGATAGCATATGTTTTTATAAATTTTAAAAAATTAAATAAATTTTTATATTTTTAAAAGGATAAAATGTAATTTTACTTTTAATAATTTAAAATTTTAAAAATTTTAATCAAATATGTGAATGCTCTTAATTTAAATAAAATATTATATTTTAATTTAAACAACAATATTCTATAATATTTCCGGCTCCTATGTGCGTAAACAGGGTAAATGAGGAAAAAAATTCTGAGGTTTACTTTCATATTTATATTATAATTAAATGTTAATATTTATATTATAAAAGTTTCTCTTTGTTTCTCTACTCTACCTAATAGCATTCTTGATTTGATTGAGGATGGCTCCTTGGGTTATTTATTTATTTATTTAATTAAATGTTGGTTGCTCATATTTTTTCTTTTCATCTTGATTTTTTTTAGCATGACTTTAATATATTATTTTAAGCAAGCTATATTTTGTTATGACAAGTGATGTTCTTTATTGTATTGTATTTTTTTTTTCTTTATGGTTTTAATGGGATAGTATTTTTACATTTCACGATTATTGTGCCCATGCAAATAATTAGCAAACTACAAATTTTTTTTTACCATGGAAGAATAAGTTGATTTTTAAATTTGGAATGATTATAGTTTCTTAATAGAATTTGGAATGATTTTACTTTAATTAAATCTTAAACAAGTTAAATTATAGAAATTAATTGGCCATTAGTATTGGACAATTCAAAGTTTGTAAATTGTTTTACTTTAATTAAATCTTAAATAAGTTGTAACTCTTAGTGTCCATTTAATTACAGGGACTAATTTTCAAGAGTAAAAATAAATAAATTTTTTTAACAAAATAATCAATTTTCTCTTTTATCTAAGATAGATGAATTAATTTACTTTTTTTTTTAATTGTATGGTAGCATCTGTTTATACTTTTTTAACCCATTAATAAAATATATATTTTATACATATAAATAATCGAACCCAATTTTTTTAAGATGAATATCATCCTCTTTGTTAATAAAAAGTAAAAAGTGACTTTAAACATTGACAAAAGCTGATGTACTACAGTTTCAAAGGGTGACATGGGATAATCACTAAATCTTGTCAGGTATAAAGACAATAGACACAGTTATTAGTACTTTTCGTAACTCCTAGAAGTCCCTTTTTGAGGGGTTATTTTACAGTATGCCAAAAATTTGTACTTTACATTAATGTTGGTGGTCCATCAAAATTAAGCATATTTACTTCCTTTTCATGCTCATTGTAAATTGCATAAGAAAACATGATCTTCTGTATGGTTGTCATGAAAAAGAAGAAGAAATATAACATTAACATGTGAAGCATATACATGAATTACTTCAGTTAACTCAGTCCTTAGCTTGTGTTTATTTGATAATAAGTTGAAAAGTCCCTTCATTTTGCTTTGTTTCAAGGATGGGACAATATCGCTTTTAGGAGGACCACAATTGGGTTATCATTTTCATTCACAAATTGACACATGGCTACAAAACTCAACTTGGAAAGGAGAAATGAACCTCTAAGTTACCATATTTTTTTTATTAATTTCTCGATTTTCATAAAATAGAAGAATAAAATTACGAATATTTAATGATGAGAATGGAAATAATATAAAATTAAAGTTGAATGGAATTAAAATGTCAAAATCAAAGTCACAGTCTTGGTAGTTCGAAGGTCATCAGCTTATAGAAAATTGAGAATATTATTTTGCTTTATTCTGCCTGCTATTAGCAATTACAGATTGAGTTTGAAATTAAAATTGAATGAAGAAACATTAAAAAGGAGGGGCATGTGGGTTCATATGATATGCTGGGCAACTCATAGTTTAATTATTAAACTCTAGATTCACATGGAATATTTTATGATTCGATGATAATCAATGATAACATGCAAATTAAAATGATGGTTTACATTAATTAATTGATGATTTTACAACTAAAAAGAGCTTGCCATGATTCACATTCCCTTTTCGCCAGCCTTGATTCCTACACTCTTTCTTCTGTATTTTTTTAATTAAAAGAAAAAAATAGAAAAATCTCATCCACTTTTTCCCGTAAATTGTCCACCAAATAAAATGGCGAAGTTGAAGCTTGTAGAATTCGCTATCATATGCATGTAATTAGTGCTAGCTATGCTATGATGTCAATTTTCCTTTTTTTTTTCCTGCTTTTTTTAATAATTACTAAAAATATCCTTCAAAATAGCTACTAAAATTATTAAAAGAGACGCGTGAAAAGTTTAAGTTATTTGTCTAAATTAAATATATTCAAATTTAAATAGAATTCACAGCATAATAAAATTTGAATACAAAACATCAACATTCATGTTAGCCTTCATTTCAGCTAAATAATTTGCTTTTATTATTTTACTAAAAGCTTAAAACATTAATTTTATTAATATTTTTTTACCAAAGTAAAGTGGATTAATTATATACACACAATATTTATGTTAATATCTTCAATTCTTTTTGGTGGATTATAAAAAAAAGATAAAGTTTTAATGACAATACGACTAGCGCGACTCGAATTCAAGTCACGGTTGGGATGGTTAACATCCTGACTATCAGACCAACACACGAGATTCAATATCTTCAAAATTTGCTCCATCTTTTAGTAGGAAATTTTTTTTAATCGATCAACTTTTTCAAATCAAATCTTTAGTTTCTCTATAGTTGTATCGACTTTCGAGTTGATTGCTAATTACAACTTTCTTCAACAATATTCTCTAATTTTACTTTTATTTTTAATTTCAATCTAAATTATCGTGATTTTTGTCTACACTTTTTTTGTGGTTTTGTTTTATCTATTATGTTTTTTTTTTTAAAAGAAGCGGTGGTTTTAATTTTAGTTTTTAATTTTTAGTCATGTTCTAGTGTGTATATAAGTTTTGTCAATGTAGGAATGTCGCTCTATTGAGAATGATTCTCGAAAGGTTTTATCATGATAGAGTACAATGATAGTATTTGTAAAATTAGAATTTCAGATGATAATGAGGATAGACTCTTAGACATAGCCTTTTGTACATTAGTAATGCAATGAATCTATTGAGGCTCTTAAAAGTGGTTTTTTTATTAACTGAAGTTCATCACGAGTTTAACATGATAATGGTGAGACAAAGATGTAATTCTCAGTATATACTGTTTATACTAAATGTCATATATTTATATTCTTATAATTCATGATTTCTATTAATAATGTATATAAAATACTATTACTAGCTTCAAAAGGAATATATAATATAATTACCTTTGGAGAGGAATTGAGTGTAGCGAGTTACATTGAAAATTGACATCTTCAGAACATGCGCATCAAGAAAAGCATTTGTTGACGAAGTCCTTAAGATATGGTGTTTGATGTGTTGGAAAAAACTCCCTTTTCTTCTCTTTATAGTAACTTGTGTGTTTTAGCATTAAGCTTTCCCTCACATTTTTTACCACATATTTCGCATCCCTCCAACTTTCCATCAAAATCCCTACCTACTTTTCTCAAGTATATATATAGAATTCATCACATCCATGTCAACTGCTTTTAGTTTAGTTAACATCGATATTATTATCAATGCAAAAGAGTATGAATTTGATCGCACTAAAACAATTTTTTTTTCAAAAGCCATTAAATATTTACATGTCTCATTTTTTTCTAAAAATATTTTGGTTAAAACATGCGTCAAATTTCTTTACAATTCATAAATTTGAAATTTAATTTCTCTACTTTTATTTTAAGAAATTTAATTTTTATATTTTTTAAATTAAAAAAATTACAAATTCAATTGTTAATACGGTTAAAACTTTTTTATTAAATTATATTGCCATTTTTATTACATGAGTGAGTATTTTTTATTTCAAAATATCATACAAATAAATTTTTAAAAAATGAAATGATTTTTTCCTTACAATTTTTTTAATATTAACATATTGATTTTTTAAATAATTTTATTATAGATTCTGACCATATATATATATTGTGACACAATCTTTAGAATTACTCAAAGTTCCTTCCCAACTCATAAATAGGAAAATAATGCGTTTTAGTGCACTCAAACCTACACCATTTTACATTTGAAACAACGTCCATGCCAATTAAACTAAGACTCAATCGACTATTTATATATTATTTTAATTTTTTTTATAGATTTTATATAAAATAAGAAAAAATAAAAAAATCTATATTTATTAATTTTAAAAAAATATTTATTTTAATAATTTCCTTAATTGGATTGATTTCAAGTTGGTTTCTACTACTAATCGAATAAAACACTTTAATAATAATATATTTTAAAATACTAAACAGAAATTCAAAAGCCTTTTTTCTTTTCTACAAATATTTCTCAACCTTACATGTTTTTTGTTGCCACAAAATGTTAAAAAGGCAAACCTTTGTTTAACAGAAATCCCATATGCATGAAAATAATTTCATATAGTAAATAAATTAAATTTGAATAGTAAGGCTGAAAATTAAGGTTATGTTATCCATAGTGATGGGCTGTACATTTTAATTATGAATCTCTTTTTAATGTCATTTTCTAATTTTCATACTTTAATAAATCTCATAATATATGAATGATTTAGTTTTAAATCCGAAAAGATATTTTCATTATATATCTAGTGCTACTGCTGGAGCCACCAAAGCTAGCACTGTGCTGCCGGCGGAATCTATAACTATAACTATAACTATATATATATATATATAGGTGAAATATTTGAAACAGTGGGGTTAGGTGGGGGTGATAACAAGGGACCAAAGGTATAATAAAAAATTGGTAAAAGACCTCTGTGATTATTTTTAAAGTCACTATGAAAATTAATCATAATATTAATATTTTTTTAAAATTTATATATTTTAATTAGTACAATAATAAATTTAGTTTTTAAAAATTTACATATTATATTTATTTATATATTTTAAGTTAATATTAATTCTTTATTTTAAAATAAAATAAAACAAATTAATACCAGAGTATTTTTAATCATTTTTAAATTATAAAAAATCTAAAAAATTATACTTAATAGGATTCAAATACATAATATTATAATTTTCAACATTTTAATTTTATTATTTTCACCAAAATTTCATTTGATTTTAACATCAACTTTTTTTATTAACATGTTGTAACCAAATATATATTATTTTAATTAAACAGCTGGCTATTTAATTTTACTTAATACGATAAATTCTAGAAAGGTGTCATATATTAATCTTTATTATATCGAGGGTTCATTTTAATTTCAGTCGTAAACATTACATTATATTTAAAGCATATGTAGTTTTTTTTTTTTTGCTAGAAAATCATACATAGTTTTAATAATTATATATAAATTTGAAGTTTTTTACTACTTCGATATTACCTATTTTTTATAAATAAGATAAAATTTTAAAATTTAATTTTCAAAGCCAAATAAAAATAAAAATATGTTATGAAGAAATAGAATTAAACTCGTTAACTACTTGAATAAAAAATAAATTCACAAGCTGCATAAAATTTTTATTTTATTTGGTCACTTAACTAATTAATAAAAAAATACTTATGAATTCTATTAATTTATGAATCCAATTTTTTGTAAAATTGAAACTTGGATTTGGATAATAACATATATAATTAATAAAATAAAATAAATAATAGTTAGTTAAAAAAAAAGTTTTAAGAAGAAATAATGGTACAAAATCCAATTAGTTTCAGAATAGTTATGAAAGGCCATCATCATTGGCAATGCCATTAGTGGAAAGATATATCCTCCAAATAAAGAATCTAAAAAGGATAGGACCCCACCTTATTTAAAACAAGCCATGGTGATTAAGCCAGGTGGCCGGTGGCACAGGTGGCACAAAGGTAGGTGGTGATCAACATGTGTGACCAGCTATATTCAATTGAAAGGCTGAATTGCGTAGGCAATGGCCGATGCCCGACCTTCTGCCTACGTAAAGACGCTAAACAAAGAACCAAAGGTAGCGTAAGCGCCAAACCCATCCTTGTCCGTCCATCCAACGGCTCTACATCAACTTCAGCCACCACTTTTGATCTCCGCCGTCCAAACCCCCCCACATTTCTTCCCTGCATTTGTTTATGAGCCTTGTCCCTTAGTTCAGGCGTTTGCTTTGTTGGTTGAATTCTAAGTTGCAAATTCATTTTAATTACCCCCTCTCTCCCTCTCTCTTTCTTTGGCTTTTCATCTTAAGCAAAAATTAATCCAACTTCTTACATTTCCTCGGCAAAATCCCACTGCTTTGCTTCGATTATCAATGGTAATGGCATTGCCATCAATGCCCCAATATTACTTGTTTCTTTCTTGTTCATTGTTCTTCGCTGGTTTGGTTTTCTTCGTCTCTCATTATTCTTTTTCTTTGGTTTTGTGGAGATAGGGGACAATGGCGGTGCCGCCATGGCTAGAGTCATTGCTAAGTACAGCCTTTTTCACAGTTTGCAGAACACATGGAGATGCAGCTAGGGGTGAATGTAACATGTATTGTTTAGACTGTAAAGGGGATGCGTTTTGCTTTTATTGCCGTTCTTCTAAACACAAAGATCATCAAGTTATTCAGGTAAACTCACAAAAAAATTATATTCTGATAAATGTACATAATTTAAAACCTTTGTTTTTTGGTTTTTCTTTTTGGTTTTGATGTTCAGATAAGGAGATCTTCATATCATGATGTAGTGAGGGTCACAGAGATTCAGAAGGCATTGGATATAAGTGGGGTTCAAACATATGTGATCAACAGTGCCAGAGTTCTATTTCTGAATGAGAGGCCTCAACCAAAATCTGGAAAAGGTGTAGCTCATATCTGCGAAATCTGTGGAAGAAGCCTCTTGGACCCATTTCGCTTTTGTTCCTTGGGATGTAAGGTAATTAGCATTTTCCCTATCTACTTCATCCTTTCTTCTCATTTTCATCATCACCATTACCATTCACCCCCCATCATATGTATATATAGTTACATTATCATCAACCTTCATATATAACATATAGTATAACATGATGATTTTCTTTATTCATTTCCCATATATAAAAGCATCATCATCCCAACTACCACCGCATTGATCATCAATCATGGTTATATGATATTCCCTAAGATATATTAATTGGCCAATGCTCCACACAGTTTGATATTCCAAATAAGTGTATGAATTGTGGTTGGATTAAGTCATGGTTTTAAGCAGTGAATTATATTTTTAATCCCATTTTTAATATGAAATTAGCTTGTAGGAATAAAGAGGAATGGGAATGCAAGTTTTAGCTTAGAGGGTAAGAATGAGGAGGTGGTAATGGATAGAACTAGAAGAGAAGGCATATCGAAGGAAGAAGAAGAATTGCGTGAAGGCTCACAACAAGACATTTACCCGCCCACGCCTCCCCCACCTCCTTCAAGTGCAAGGAGAAGGAAAGGAATCCCTCACCGTGCACCTTTTGGCTCCTAAAAGTTCCACTAAAAAAAAATAACAAATACCCATTTCTTTATTTATTATCCCCCCAAAAATGATTACAATTGTTTGTGGGTCTTTGAATTTGTCCAATTGTCCTAACTCCTTTATGCAGGGTATCATAATTTGGTTAGGGCGAGAGGGAGGGGAGGGGGGAGGCAAGTAAAGTAAGTTTTGGCATTTGGAATTGGGTCCCTTTTAACAACAAATTCCTCTCTCTATATGTTGTGAAGAAAGGTCAATAATGCAAGAATTGAGAAATGTTAATTACTGCACAGTTGTAAGGTGTACATTGTAATCAAGAAATTATAAAAAAGAAAAGCAAAGTCATTGGGTGGAGTTTGTTTTATAGTTTTCATGGGTCCATCAATCACATGGGCGGTTTACATAAAGAAACAAAACTCCCTTCTATTTGTTTAATTCGTAGGACAAATTAAATAAAACCATTTTTCTTTTTTCTTTTTGGTGAAGAAGATTTGTAGATCTATCATTTTGGTTGTGGATATCTTGTTTATTGCTTTTCCTTCTTTTCACTTCAAGCACGTTTTGTTAAATATAGAATCAACTTTTGGCAAAATTAATGTAGTACCTTGTTTTGGGGGAAAAGTAGTAGATTATTCAATCAAGAAATACTCAAGTGACAATTAACATTACAAGCAGAACCTACAGGGTCAGCAGCTATGATATCTTCAGGTGCATGCATTATTAAAACGTAGAAGACCTGGATTGTATTGAACTCCCTTGTTAGCTGCTGCAGGGTTAGCTTGTGTAGGTACATGTATGCATCTGAGGGAGGTCCAGACCCCAACCTGCTTATACTTTTTATCCCTCCTTTTCTACCATCAAAAACTTGATCCCCAAATCCCAAGCTAAAAGCAATCCATCATGGATAGCCAGAATCTCAATATGAACAATTGAGTTTATGCCAATATTACGACATATAATGTAATCTTCTACTTTCATATTTCATATTAATTAATTAATTAATTAATTAATTAAATAACATATAAAATTACTTTAAATACGACTTTACAATAGTAAAATTATTACTCTACACTTACATCACACATATTATTAGTTTTAGAACTCAAATTAATATTATTATTGTTATTTACATCGATTTTCAGTCATCCAAATGATAAAGATTAAAGAGTAGAATGTTTATGTTTTCTTTTGGTAAAGTCCACACAAATCTGTAAGAAACATAAAAATGGTAAGATAAGGCATCACAACGAATCCTTAAGGCCATTTGAAGTTGATGTCCATGTCAGTTGCTTCTTTGCACATTCTATAGCTTCTTTTGTTGGGTCTTCATCTTATCATAACGAAATCTTTCATTAAGACTTTGATATCATTAAAAGTTGGGGTTATCTTTCAATCCATCCTTGAATTTTTTTACAATGTTACTCCATTTCTTCTCCCTATTAATCAATCTAAATTTGTTCATCACTTGTTCTCGTATGAAGAGTAGGATAAGATGTACGAGAAGGATTTTAGCTTGGAAATGAGGTTTAATTTGCAATCTTTTATAAATCATTATTGTTATACAATTATAATAAAATATATAATAACTCAAACCGAGATTCAATTCAAGATCCGATCCGAAATATCCATTGTTTAAATAGTCCCAACACTCCATTTGAGAGGGGAGATTGTACGGGACTTGTTTGTTCATGAATAATCCCGTTTCTTGTTTCAACAAAGTACAAGTAAAGAGAGAATAAAAATTCTTTACTTTTGTTCTCTTTAGATCGTCTCTTTATTATCTTTGAAAGATTTAATTGGGAATTGACTCTAGATTAAAGGATCATATAGATAAATATCTCCATGACTCTTGCAAAATAGATGTTGTGTGGACTCAAACTCCTTTGCAAAGAGAGGGGCACAATGTTGTCACATTGATTGATCTCCTTGTTCATTCCTCCTTTACAAGGATACTTTTGTGGTACACCTTCCACATGAAGATAGTTAGTTTGAATGGGAGTCAAAATTTCCGATCGTTCATATAAGCTATTTCCGATGGATTCTTTAAATTATTTTCGTTTTAAGTAGGAATCCACAGAAGACGATAAATAAACTTGATAAAAATTAATATTTTATATATTTTACTTATATTTTAAAAACCATTACTTATATTAATTATAAAAATTAAAATATTTATTAAAAATAATTAAATGTATTTTCACGTGAAACGCATATAATAATGTAAAAAAACTAGTTTATATAGACACAAAGTTAAACAAAAAAGAAGAATTTCATTATTTTTTATTCAAATTTATACGGTAGCATTTTAGAGAATTATTTTTTGGTACCATTTATACGAAAATATTTATTTTCGATGCGAAGTTATAAAGCAGAAAATATGTATTTAAATTATACCAAAATTCATTAATATTATGACATAATCGTAAATAAGGCGTAATGGAATATTATAAACCAAATTGGTTGTCAAATAGCGTTGAGGTTGGTATGGAGTGAGGAGTAAGAGTTTTGAAGAGAACTCAGCTTAGCCCAGGACTCTGCATGGCGTTGATCCCATCTCATCCATATGCTGTTCAACTAAACAATACAAAACCTGCATCTACATGAATATTCTAGTCTCTTTTTATCTTTACTCTCTGCAAGTGGAATTCACCTCTTAATTAAAATTTATTTATTTTGCGTCACTGACCAAGTCTAGGTCGTAACTTCGACGCATGTACATGTTATTCAAATAGCATCTTGAAGTTTCAGCCATGTTATTTCCTCATCAAAAGCGGGAGAATGCATTATTGACAAACAAATTATCGACTTTCTGCTGACTTTTTTTTTTTTTTTTTATTTAGATTCAGAATCAGAAAACAAATAATTGGATTACAAATGGAAGACTTTGATCTGTCATACCATCAACCAAGTAACCTCATAGAACAAGGAATCTAATTTCTTTACGCACAAATGAAATTGAGATAGCAATGCTTGGCAAATTTTAGCCACTCATTCTTATCTATCTCCAAACGACTCATACCCCACAGATTCTGAGCCTCAAACTCTTTTGTATTTGGTTTTGAGTGTTGTAGGGATTCATGGCTTCCAAATGCATCAGCTTCCATCTCCATCCCCATCCCCACCTTTCTCTTTACTCTGCACTCCCCCAGAATCCAAGACTATCACGCCATGCCCCCACTTCTTTGTTCTCACCTGTCAAAACTGCCACAATCAAGACCTCCCACTATCAAATTTATCAATCGTTTCCCAAAAGATGTGCTACTTTAACTCCAATGGCATCTTCAGGTCAATCCAGTGTTGGAGCAAAGTTTGATGAATTTGAACCGGACCAAACTTTCACCAATGATGATCTCAAGCCGACAACCCCAAGTCAAAGGAACTTCCACTGGTGGGAAATGGCCAGTCTTTGGATCGGTCTTGTTGTTGGTATCCCATCCTATTACATGGCTGGTAGTCTTGTTGACCTCGGGATGGCTTGGTGGCAAGGGATTGCCACCGTTGTTGTTGCCAACATGATTTTGTTAGTGCCGTTGGTTCTCACGGGTCACCCTGGCACCAAATACGGAATCTCTTTCCCTGTCTTGGCGAGATCATGTTTTGGTATTCGTGGTGCCCATGTTCCTACTTTGCTTAGAGCCTTGGTTGGTTGTGGGTGGTACGGTATAGAGAGTTGGATTGGAGGTGAGGCAATTTTCCTTCTTCTGCCTAATTCCATTAAACAATCTTCCTTTTCTCAACTCTTACCATGGCTTGGCACTTCCCCTCTTGAATTTGCTTGTTTTATTGCCTTTTGGTCGGTCCAGTTGGCCGCAGTTTGGAAGGGAATGGAAGGAATTAGAGACCTTGAAAAATACTCGGCTCCAATTCTGATCATACTAACATCCATTCTTCTCATTTGGGCTTATGTCAAGGCTAATGGTTTAGGCCACATGTTATCCTTATCCTCTAGGCTATCTTCCCCAGAGTTTTGGTCTCTATTTTTCCCTTCACTCACTGCAAATATAAGCTTCTGGGCAACTATAGCACTCAACATTCCTGATTTTACCCGGTTTGCCAAGACTCAGAGGGATCAAATTATTGGTCAGGCTGGCCTTCCAATCTTCATGGGGGCATTTACATTTGTTGGCCTAGCTGTGACATCATCTACTACAGTAATTTTCGGCCAAGTGATCTCTAATCCAATTCAACTTCTTGGCCGAATTGGAGGGTTCACAACCACCATCTTAGCCATTCTAGGAATAAGCCTAGCCACCATCACAACCAACATAGCAGCCAACGTGGTTGCCCCTGCAAACGCATTGGTCAATCTAAGCCCTTCTCTGTTCACATTCAGAAGAGGGGCTCTGCTCACTGCTTTGCTTGGCATTGCTTTTCAGCCATGGAGACTGTTAAAATCTAGTGAGAGCTTTGTATATACATGGCTAGTGGGATACTCAGCGTTGTTGGGTCCAATAGGTGGCATAGTTTTAGCAGATTATTATCTAATTCATCAAACGGAATTAAGCATCAGGGACTTGTATTCTTCAAGTCCCGGTGGGGCTTATTACTATTGTGGAGGCTTCAATTTGGCAGCAATGGCAGCTCTAGTAGTTGGGATTTTGCCAGTAATCCCAGGATTCTTGCAAAAGGTGGGGATTCTATCGTCGGTGTCAGATGTTTTTGTTGTCATATACAACAATGCTTGGTTTTTCAGCTTCTTCTCTGCAGGTCTGTTATATTGGATTTTGGCAAGTTTGAGAGGAAAACAAAATAAATCTTTACCCTCAGATCCCCTTTTGCCAACAAAATCCTAAGCCAAGGCTTTTCTTTAACTTTATTCCTTTGTACATTTTCACTTTGCAAACAGTATTGAGAGTGTACATTCAACCATTACACTCTAAAGACTGGAAATAGACCATTATTTATGCAGTTGTAAAAAGAATACTGAAGCTGTCACCTTTAGTGTCAAGCTACTTCATTGAATAAAAAATTGCAGTGGTATCATCACCAAGTGGCCAAATCATGAGTTGCTTGCATTTTTTAGTACAAAAGAGGTTGCATTATTGGGTAAGAGAAAGGATGCAGTGAGAACACTGCTGAATGTCACCTTTTAAGAATTGATGCATGAACCAGCCCTACCAAAAGATTACCTGAGAAATGTTCCAAGTCTGGGATGAAGCTCTCATTTACTTGAGCTCTTATAAGAAGTTAGTTTTGCGCATACAAAGTCTTCAATAATGTTAATGGTAACCCTAGTACAGCAATGATTGAGAGTGAATTGCAAGAGAATGAAGAGATGAGACTCCCTGCGGTTTTGGTTATATGAATCCCACAGCCCCGGTACTGCAATATACTGATGGTAGGCCGTTTGTTATATTATATCAAAGCACTGCAAATAGCAGATGTCTGAAATTTAGCAGTCCTTAAGCGTAAAGCAGTTATACCCAAAATTTACTTTTTATCTTCCAACTCCAACCGGCAGAGCAGGAGCAGATCATTTACCGTACAGGGAATTGGAAGGGAGCTCACATCATTTTATCATATAGGCAGATGTGTAAAAGGAAGCTGGCAGTTCGTCCATACAGCAGCACGCCAGAGTTAGAGCACAGACACACCCGGATCTGTGGTTCATGGACAGAGCACACCCCAATGCTTCTGGTGTACTCCTGCACCCACCGTCCCCGATAATCTCGGTCGGATAACACCACCTGCAACAGCAGGACCATCCGAATTAAGCTGGTGTGCCTCAGGAGGCTTTTCCCAACCAGCCTCCATCCAAGTCCCGAGTCACCTCTTCTTTCAGCCTGCAACTTTTTACCAATTTTCCCCCTAACTCCTGAAAATCATCCTCGAAAATCAAGCCGTTTCCAACAGACTGCTCCAAACACAAGGTCCCAACCAGTAGCTTCTTTAGAAAAATATTCCGGATTCTCGAGATTAGAAAAATGAAAGAAACTGGTAGAGCAAGAGCATGACCAGCGCCAAAACTTCATTTTCTTTTAGTTCGTGTTTAAGATAATTGATCAATATTGTCCATTGCATTTTGAAGTTTGGGTCAAGAATTTCAGTCCCAAAAAAATTTGACCCAAGATTTCCATTCAAGTGAAAATTTAAGAGTTGGATTAGGCTTATAATCAGAATTTGCTTGGAAAGGCACACCACCATCTTATTTGTTAACTCAATTTTTTACAATTTAAAACAAATTTAATAAAAATGATAATTTTGAATTACTATTTTAATATTTTTTTTATTAAGGGTAGGAGTCGACAATATCCATTTTTGTCTTTTTATTTTTAATTTTTGAAGACTATTTTGATAAAAAAAAATTAATGTTAGTTTTATTAAGTTCTAATGTTTTCTTATAATCAATTATTATTAATTACTGAAATAAAATATTTCAAAGTCGTTTTTTTATTTTTTCTTAAAACAATTCAAAATCAATGTTCAGCGTAAATTTTAATATGAAATCAAAGTTTAGCTGCAAAATGACACAAAAATAATGCGACAAAATACTTATATTCTACAAATATCAATTAAGTTCAAAAATTATTAATTAAAACAAAATTGGTTACGAATTTTGATGTCCACACATAATAATTTTTTCATTAATCTTCAGATGAAATTGAATGATAAGTGTAAGTTTTGGCATAGTACTAAATGTATCAAATCGTTTGTGTAGCAACAAAGATGTCATCGATTTATGATAAATATGTGATGAAAGTCAATATTGTCGTGTGTGTAAATATACAACACCAGTCTTCCTTCCTATTTTGTTTTATACATCTTAACAAACTAGTAGGTCCTTCAACAACTTTAGTACCTTCGATGTAATTGGATCTCTTTCAAAATTAGTTACAGTTAAATTTTTTTTAGGGGATTAGAAATTAAATTGTAATTTTTACAATAATAAAAATCTAATTTATTATTTTAATCTTTATAAGTTTTAAAGGATTAAATCAATTTTTTATATTTTTAGAGGGACCAAAGTGTAATTTTATCTTTATTTAATTTAAAATTTTAAAAAACTTAAATAAAAAATTTTCTATTTTAAGGAAGCCGAGACCCTGTCCCCTAATTCCGCCCCTAGTTACAGGTGAAACATTCATTGTGTAACATCCATGTTCTTGAACCGGATTTGGAACAATGTTAGTGTAGAAATAGAATTAGAATATGTAAAGAAAGTAAGAAAGGTTTGGAGAAATTAAGGATGTATTAGTAAGGTGAGAAAATAGGAAGGACTAAATAGCAATTTATCTAAATTAAATTATGAGTCATCATGGAAATTAGAGATTAAGGAGGGGCAAAAGAGTATTTTGGTGGAAGATATTTTTGGAGGCAAAGTTTTAGGCTAAAGTGTAAAGTTGGAAGACTCAGGACTAAAAGTGAAATTTTACCATTTCTATTAAGTGAGATTTTTAGAGAATTTAAGAGAGGTTAAAAAATCAATTAAAAAGGCAAAATATCAGCCCTTTCATAGTCCAGCCGTCCATGCCATTCTCTTTCCTCTAACTTTTGATTTTATTCCAATTAGGTCCTTTCATCATTGTTAAGCCATCCAAGCTCCAAAATCTCCTATTTTCTTTGAAATTTCTGAAAGAAAAGTATAGAAGGAGGTTAGTAGACACCTCAAATCTCATATAGAGTTACTTTTGGGGTGTTAGAGAGATAAATGACTAAATTGAGAAATTTTGAATTCAATGGTTAAGGTAAGAAATAGTTAAATTCTCATGACATACATGTATTTTACTGTTATTTAGCATGAAATTTATTGAATTATAGCTTATATCTTATATGTGTTTATGTGAAATTGAAGAAAAAGAGAAGAGAGGGAAGGATCAAATTGAAGAACAGGAAAAGAATAGAGCAAGGGGTAAAAGAGAGGAAATTCAACCTTTTTATTGTAAGTACTATAAGCATTTTAGTTTATAGTTTATTCTTCATATATATTTGAATTGTTAGCATGGAATTGTTGTTTAATTATGTGTTATAAAGATGATTAAGTGAGGTTAGTGTAATGAAATATGAGAAAGAAAATGTTTTCATTGAAACAGTTTGGACAGAATCAAAGGATTAACTTCAAAAATTCACTAAAAATTGTATATATTTAGTTAAGGGTCGAATTATATATGTAATTAAAGCTTATGGTGTTTAGGTTCATATGGAAGAAACAATGAATTAAAAGGAATTTATATTATTGAGATATACTAGGTTTTGTATAACAAGGTCAGAGTAGGTTCGAGTTCCCCTGTTCTGACTTTAAAAAAATCATAGAAAAATTTAGAAAAATAATTAAAGGCTTAAATTTATATGGATAAATTCTTAATGAGTCTAATTTCAAAAGAAAAATATGGGAGCATCATTCGAACTCTGTACTAAAAGATAGATAATTTTTAGTGATGAAAGGTCGAAACTGTCAGGCAGCAGAGAAGGGGTAAATTGAAAGAATTTACTGTACAAATTGGCTAAATTAAAAATTCTAAAAATTTTATGGTAAAATATGATTGAGTCTAGTTTCAGAGCAGAGCAAACGGATTATAATTTCGAATTCTGTAGCTCAAGATATAAATAATTTAGTGACTATGACGCAAGTGGACAGCTTTGAAAATTAATGTGAAAATAAAAGTAAGAGGTATATGATGATGAATATGTGAGAAAAAATATATGTGTGAAATATTATGTGTTTAATTATAATTGTTGATTATATGACTAAATGGTGATGTTGTGGAAACATTTGAGAAAATACAGGTGAGAAATACATGATTATGTATATGTGAAGAGAAATGTAAATGTGATGTATAAGTTGTGGATAATTATGTTAAATGAGATTGTGCCCATGTAGACGAATTAAAACCGTTGTGATATTAGTGGCATGCCATTAAGGAACGTTAGCGCGCTTACTGTTCAGCATTGTGTGTGCTTTTGTTCAGCACTGTGTGGCTTCTGTTTCCCCAGCACTATGTGTGCTTCTGATCAGCACTATGTGTGCTTATTGTTCAGCACTGTGTGTGCTTCTGTTTCCCCAGCAGTTATGTACTTCTGTTAAGTACTTTGGTACTTTCTGTTAGTTCCGTTTATCAGATGGATTTTATGAAAGTCTACAATGGGCTAAAATGAGGGGAAAAAAATGAATCAAAGTATGAAATGTGTCATGGTGGTAAGTTATATGATACAAGTGAGTAAAAGTAAAAGCTTATAAGTAAGAGTATTTACATGATTTTACATTACTTTTGTAGTGCTTACTAAGCCTTCACCGGCTTAACGCGTTTGTTTCAACGCGTAGGTACAAAGTTACAAGGAGTAAAGTCGAGTTCAGAGACCTCTCATCACATCACATCATCCTTTGGAGAACTCCAAATATAGGTATTTATTTTAAAGGAAATGACATGTACAATGGTATTTGCATGAGTCCCTAATGAGTGGGAAAAATGTTATCTCGAATGTTATGAATTATGAAAGGAAATGATTAGTATACGATATTTTGACTCGAACAGTCTTAAAAGACATCAGATTTTAAAAAGAATTTTCTGTTACTCGATCTTCTGTGCCGTACTGTAATGTAATGCTTCTATATTGGGTTTATACGTATAAATCGAGTATAAGGGTGTTACACATTGTCTCACTTAATATTATTGTAACATGAGTTTAAACATATTTTCTACCAAATTCTGTGTGACACTATGAGCTGAGATAGAAAAGTATGGTAGTCAAGTAGGTTTTGGTAAATTAAAAATTTTGATTTGTATTATTATATTAATTGTGGAGGTAAGTTTTTGAAGTGATTGTCTATGTGTTAACGGAAGTAAATATTACGAATATCATTACACTAGGCATATGACTTATCTTATTAGCGTGTTTGATCAAAATATTTTGAGTATTTGTTTGCATCTTTTTGAGGATTTTGTGTAGCCAATTTCTTATTTATTATTGGAGAAGAGATTGAATCAAGCAAAGCTATTTTTTAAGGTTTTTATGTGCTCTACTTATTTTAAATATGGAGATATGCACTCCATGGATTGATTTTAAGATTTTTTGTATCCTTATATTAAGGATAATTGATTTGATAAACTTTGGAGGGATCAAGATGGATTAAAGGCTAATTTGTAAAAATAGATTTGTGCTCTAAATATAGAAAATCTTTTTGACATTGATAATGTTTTATTGTTGAGGCAAGTTTTTTTGAAGTGGCTATTGAAGTGACAATAGTAGTAGCAACATAATCATTTTTGGAGTTAGTAATCTTTTCAACAAAATTAGTTGGGACATGACTTGGATAATTTTGTGGATGTGTTTTAGCTCATATTTGAAGATCCATCTTGTGGAGCAATAAATTTTTGAAGATTGAATCAATCCAAATCAAACAAATTAAATCCCTTGTTTTGTGGAAAATAGCTTGATTGATTAGAAGAGTTGTCTTGGAGATCTTTAATTTATTATGGACTTTGTGAGGATATATATATAAAGTCTTTTTATGAGGTTATTTTAGTTGGTGTGGGGTATGCCTTGCATTTATAGGAAAGTTTGCAAACACTTAAGATAACAATCAACGAACAACCAAAGAAGGGCCCAAATAGACTCGAAATCGTGACGAGCAAGTATGGCTTGTTAGGATGATGTGATAAAAACCTCAGGCAAATGTGACATCGACATCATGACAAGGAGAGATGGCACATCACAACGTCACGACGTGTTATATTTGGCGGCCGCGTTTTAGACAACAAGTAGAACTTTTTCTCCTAATTGGACTCTGATTATTTCAGGATTATATTAGTATGATTAGACCTCTAATCTTAATATTTTTAAAGAGCCTTTGTAACCCTGATTTAGATATGCCAATCAGTAAGAACTTTTATTGAGGGCAATAAGATGTAGTTGTATATGAGTTTTGATGAGAGTTTCGTTGTAATTATGAAGAGAATTTTGTTCTCGTATTAGGACTTTATTTTCAAGGTTTGAGATTGTACGTTTAGTACTTTTAGGTTTATTTTTTTCTATATTGTACTCTCGTTTGTTTTACTCATTTAGTAAAAAATCGATACGTCATTTTCCTGTGATTTTTATCCTCTTCGAAGGAGCTTTCCTCGTATAATATTTGTGTATTTGATATTTTTTATTTTACTTGTTCGTTACTTATACAGGTTTATCCCGAACAATATTATTCTCAACCATGGGAATTAGAGAATTCTCCCACCCTCCGGTAATCCAATAGTAAATAAAATGCATCAATATACGCTCGTGACCCTTTCGAGAATTGGAGCTAGTGATATGTATTCAACTCTCCGAGAATTAAAGCTAGTGAAATGTATTCAACCCTCTGAGAATTAGAGTACGATTGTTCATCCTCAGGGAATTAGAGAATTCTCTCATCCTCACTCCTGAAGCCCCTCCCTCTCCTCTTTGTACTGTGGTGATAACAACAGCGACGACAACTAAGGTTTTCTTTAAGACTGGTTTTTGGTTGAACCAAGCCTTAAACTTTGTCGTTTTTTTTTTCTTTTTTCTTTTCGGACTTTTTCCCCTTTATTTTTACCGTAGCTGGCTTTCTATTTTTTAAAATGAATATGTTCTTATCGAAAGGAAAAGATTGATCAGTCTAGGTCAGTACATTGACATCTTTCGCATATGATTCTAAATAAAAGCGCCTTTCGACCAAGCAAATAACTTCATCACGTCCATCACATCTGAAGCTTATCAAACATTTTGTCCACAATATCTGGTGCAATCAATGACAGCATGACACGCAACTAGCAGTTGGCGAACGGTTAGTGGCTTATCAATTCTTGTCTTGCTCTGCAATAAAGTCGCATTTCAATTAAATTACAAAAGACACACTAAAACTAGCATTTATGATAAGCATGTCTGGGTGCTAATATATTTCACTTTAGTTTCAAATCTGAACTCCAAACATCACAGCTTAAACAGAAGAAGCTATTCATCCTTAACCCACAACTCACGTAAAAGAAAAAGAAGTGACCAGAAATAAAAGAAAAGGAATATTGTAAGAGAGAAAGCAAAAATTCCAAATACTGTTTAGCAATTATATTTATCAATTTAATTTTGTTTTAGTGGTTCACATGAACATATTTGATCTAACGGTTGCGAATTGTGTATGATTATAAGATGCTTATACTAAATCACTTATCTTAGAATATTTCTACTAACCACTCATCTTATTTATCTGGAAACGACTTACACCCCAGGGTTTCAGCCTCAAACTTCTAGGAACTAGTTTTGAGTCATGGCTTCCGAATGCATCGTCTCTCATCTCCATTTGTATCCCCACCTTTCTCTTCACTCTGCTATACCCCATCACCATCCTAACTTCTCACGCCTTCCTCCCACTAACTTATCCTTACCGGTCAAATTTAAGGCCTCGTTTCCGAACAGATGTGTCATTTTAGTCTCCAGGGCATCATCATCGTCTTCAGGTCAATCCAGTGTTGGAAAAAAGGTTTATGAATTTGATCCTCATCCAACTCTCACCAATGATGATCTCAAGCCGACAAAACCAAGTCAAAGGAACTACCACTGGAAGCAAATGGCCAGACATTGGATTGGTCTTGTTGTTGGTGTTCCAGCATATTACATGGCAGGTAGTCTTGTTGAGCTGGGGATGGCTTGGTGGCAAGGGATTGCCACTGTTGTTGCTGCCAACATGATTTTGTTAGTGCCGTTGGTCCTCACGGGTCACCCTGGCACCAAATATGGAATCTCTTTCCCTGTCCTGGCGAGGTCATCTTTTGGCATTCGTGGTGCACATGTTCCTACTTCGCTTAGTGCTTTGGTTTGTTGTGGGTGGTATGGGATAGAGAGCTGGATTGGAGGTGAGGCTATCTACCTTTTTCTCCCAAATTCCATTAAACAATCTTCCTTTTCTCAACCCTTACCATGGCTTGGCACTTCCCCTCTTGAATTCGCTTGTTTTATTGCCTTTTGGTTGGTCCAGCTGGCCGCAGTTTTGAAGGGTATGGAAGGGGTTAAAGCCTTCCAAAAGTACGCAGCACCCACACTGATCATGCTCACATCTTTTCTTCTCATTTGGGCTTATGTCAAGGCTGCTGGTTTGGGCCACTTGCTAAACATGTCCTCTAGGCTATCCTCCTCAGAGTTTTGGGCTTTATTTTTCCCTTCCCTCACAGCTAATATAAGCTTCTGGACTACTATAGCACTCAACATTCCGGATTTTACTCGGTTTGCCAAGTCTCAGAGGGATCAAATTATTGGTCAGGCCGGCCTTCCTATCTTCATGGGATTATTTACTTTTGTTGGCCTAGCTGTAACATCTTCTACTCAAGTAATTTTCGGCCATGTTATCTCTAATCCCATTCACCTTCTTGGCCAAATTGGAGGATTGACAACAATGATACTAGCCATTCTAGGAATAAGCCTAGCCACAATGGCAACCAACATTGCAGCCAATGTCGTTGCGCCAGCAAATGCATTGGTCAATCTCTACCCTTCCAAGCTCACATACAGAACAGGTGCTCTGCTGTCAGCATTGTTTTGCGTTGCGTTTCAGCCATGGAGACTGCTAAAATCTAGTGAGAGCTTTGTATATACATGGCTAGTGGGATACTCAGCGTTGTTGGGTCCAATCGGTGGCATTGTCTTAGCAGATTATTATCTTATTCGGCAAACCAAATTAAGCCTCAAGGACTTGTATTCTTTAAGTCCCCAGGGGCTTATTACTATTGTGGAGGCTTCAATTTGGCAGCATTGGCAGCTCTAGTAATTGGGATTTTGCCAGTAATCCCAGGATTCTTGCATAAAGTGGGGATTCTATCATCTGTTTCAGATGCTTTTGTTGTCATATACAACAATGCTTGGTTTTTCAGCTTCTTCTCTGCAGGTCTATTATACTGGATTTTGGCAAGTTTGAGTTTTGAGAGGGAAACAAAGTAAACATATACCCTTTGATTCATCCCCTTTTGCCACCCGCAACCTAAGCTAAAACTTCTCAAATATACCACATTTACTTTCTCTTTATTCCATTGTATACTTTAACTTGAGCCATTTAGACTACACTGTAGACACCATTATTATGCAGATGTAAAAGACTACGCAAGCTTGCACCTCTACTGTCTAGCTTTTTCATGAATAAAATCCGCACTACTGTCATTCATTCCCAGCTGGCCAATTCATTGTTTACTTGCATGTTCAGTCCTTAATTAACAGGAAAACCAACACAGAATTGGGGTTGGGATTTCTTTTCTATCTTCGTCTCCAAGATCACAAATATTTGTGCTTGCTTACACTATATCCATCAACACCATAATAAAACCTTGGGTTTTTATTAAAAATATATGAAAAATAAAACCAATTTAAAATTGATATAAATTATAAATTATTTACCAAGTTGCAGTAATTTTGGGTGTCGCGGGGACACCATCCTTAATTATTATTAAAATAACAAAATAAAATAAAAAGGTGTGTGTTGCACAAACAACTTCCAAACCTTTCAATTCACGAGAGTGGAAGGGAAACAACTATTGTGTTTTGAGATATTGTTATTTAGGTCTCTCATTTTTAAAATTTTATTTTAATTCCAATCTAAATTCCTAGTTTTAAATTTTTTGATTTAGTCCTTGCTTTTATTATTTTTGAATTTAGTTTGCATCTTATATGTCTTTTTAAATTATTAGTGTTTTTTTAGGTATATGGTAAAAATTCAAATTATAATAATTTTAGAGTATTTTTTTTAATGTGCCTGGGAAAAAAAATAGAAAAAATTAAAAAAAAATTGAGTTTGAAAGGAAAATAGGGCGCTGTTGGGTTTTAGTTTTAGAGCTGTGGGCAGTGTTTGATGGACTTATGCTAGCAAAGAAATATAACTTCGGACGAGTAATAGTCGAGTGTGATAATTTGTAGGTAGTAAATATGTTGTTAAAGAAAAATAATGATGCTCGAAATTTTGCTTTGGTCTGAAGAATTCCAAAGTTAATGTGTACGTAACATGCATACTTTTTTTTTTTTATTATTTGCCAACGACGCCTTGATTTTGTTAGCAAAGGCTAAAGTTCGAGAATTTTGCTGTCCAAGCTTCAACTCCCACCTTACACGAATCATGCGTGAGTTTCGTTTTTATTTATTAAAATGAAATATATTGATTTTATTTACTCTTGCCTATCAAACATTTGGATAAACAATAACTGAATTATGATCTGAGCTCATCACGTCCATGGCGTATCTCTATATCTTATCATCCCTCCAGGAATTAAAATCTTGATTTCCAATTCACAATTTTAAATATAGCATTTCGCCGAACACTTCTGTCAACAGTATGTAGCACATGATGACAAAGAGATAAGCATTTATCAATATTTTATCCTTATCTTGTCACCAAACTTGAAAACCATAAATCCTAGTGGTTTTGATTATAATATTTTATTATAATGACAAAATTTATGAGCAAATGAGATTCTATTGGTTGGTCGGTTGATCATACGTACGTTAGTCACGAGCATGCATGAACTCTATTTTGATATTTATAAGGTTTAATTTATGATGTATATACTAATTAAAACTATGATATAGTATTTATGAAAATTAGGCATTTTTTTTTTTTTGGTGAGAGGTATTTTTAATTTTAAGATAAAGTAAAATATATTAATCTCTTTATAATTATATATATATATATTTTTTCATTTCATAATTTAAGTTTTCTATTATTACATTGATTGAGTTAATTTTCAGTTAATTTATGAAAATATCCTTAAAATTTTAAATTAATATAAAAAGAACACGTAATTAACTAGAATCAACGATATAACAAAAAAGAATTGCAACTTGTGAACCCTATATGTTGTAGCTCAACAACTGTTTTTTGTAAGGTTATACATCATCTTGTTTTGTTCTGGGTTTTTCTTAAAATAAATATATTATTAATTAACATGTTTGGTTTTACGTGTTTTTCAAACATGAGCGCAAAAAGCACTTTGCCTTTGTGTTGATCTATACCAAAATTTAAGACTCTGTTCGGGAAAATTAAAAAAAAAAAAAAACCCTCTTTTTTTGCTAAAAGCGATAAAACTTTCATGAATAATCAAAACCCAAAACAAGGTTACAATGTTGGGATCTAAAAAAAAAAGAAAAAGAAAAGAAAATCTCAAATAGGCTCCTAAAAGAGCTAGTCCCTTGACTGCGCTGTTAGGCTTACCCCAATGAAAGAATCCCTTAAAAAACCTATACGATTCTCCCAGATGCAACTAAAACCAGGAAATGCTTCGCTTAAATCGTCGATTCAATCAACCAAACCAGATAAACGCCTTCAACTTGATGTCACTTTTTGATCACAAATAAAGAGAAGATTTGAAGGAAGTTCACTATAGTAGCACAAGAAGCCCATGAAGGTAAAACACCAATGAAACATAAAGTATATGACACTCCATGCAACACTCTATATCCGACTCGATTATCAAGTCCAAACTACGAAGTGTCATATTCATTACTGAAACAATTACGATCAAATTATATTCAATTAACACCAATTTTTAAAAATAAAATTAAATATTTTTTTAAATAAAATATAAGTGCTAAAACTTACTCATCTTAATAAATATTTAAATAAAATATAAAAATAAAATAATCCAAAGATTTAAAAAGTATTATGTCTGCTCTCGTGTCCATATTTTCACTTGTTATCCATATTTTGGACTCGCACTGTACTTACATAAAAATTAGACAATAAACACCAAAATTAGTAGCATCATACCTAAAAATTTATCCAAATAAAATACATAAATATGTCAATTTGACACAATATCAAGGGTTTAGTACCATTAAAGGCTCATTTTCGAAGTTATTTATAGAAATACACCATTCTGAAAAATATTTATGGGTATGGGCAAAAAATATAAAAATACATCTACGTGGTGTCGTTTTCAAGGGATAAATCAAAAAAATACTTCCACATAAACACTTTTTTTGTTGTGTCAGGCAAAAACGCGCTGACGTAGAAGCGTTTTTCAAAAAACGCACACGTGGATGCGTTTTTGTAAAGCCCACTGAAGAAAACACAAATAAATTTTTGTGTTTTTGATCCATACCCATAATTAATTGTTAAGACGGTTTATTTTCATAAATAAAATTTAAAAAATAGACTTTTACTGGTACATAATCCCAATACCAATACCACAAGTTAGACCTTAAATTTGACTAGCTAAATGAATCCAAATACATAATAAATGCAGTAGTTAAAAATCAAACATAAAAATGGAAAACAAATTCGGTATACGTATGGTCAAATAATCTTCCAATAAATCACAACCACCATAAAATTGGAATTAATTGAATGATTGTATCTATCTAAAACCTCTAGATATGAAGAGAACAACATAAAATTAAGAACAGGGTAGAGTGTATCAAATCTATTTAAATTCCTACCTATGACTTAACCTAATTACCCAACCGATGAATAATAATTATCGAAAACACATAAACTTTTTAATTTGTTATAAAATTAAGAAATGTACAAAGCGATAATATCTTGCGCTGTAAGAAGGGTAAAAGACATTGGAAACTTGAGTCTCACTGGTATTTATTGTATTCTGGTTAGGATGAAGGCGGTTAGCTGGTCAAACACAGATCCATAGGGCTGCCAACGGTGTATAGCTGATACTTTGGCTATAAAAGTTGTCCGTCTGAGTTATGGTTTTATGCTGTTTATAGCTTCTTTTAGTAACCAAGAAATTAAATTAAAATTTGTTAACGGTTTTTGTTTACGTAGTAGCAAAAGTAAAAGAATTAGTCGTCGTTGTTTCCAGAGGTAGGATTCCTAAATCCGAAGCCGGTTTCTCCGAAAACGGCCTTCGGTTTCTTTCCTATAAATAGATTACCCATCAAAACCCCTCTTCTTCATCTCTATCACGCTTACAAATCTCACTGTCAGTTCCTTTCTTTTCTGTTATTTTAAGGTGGGTTAATTGGTCACACTAGTCAGCTTTCTCTTTTCATTTTTCAGTTGTCTTTCTTTATTTCTTACACACACATGCAAACAATAAACTTAAACAACATTGTGAATGGTGATTGACTGTAAATGTTTTCGACAGAAGTATTTCATGTCTCCCCCTGAAATGGCAATGTCAAACGATGATGCAAAAGAAACTGATGAGTTCCAGAAAGGAGTAAAGCATCTTCTTGAGAATGGAGTTAGAAAACTTCCTAGTAAGTATGTATTGCCGTTATCTGATCGACCCAGTGTGGATAAACAGCAGCCAACTGTGGCTAAATCTAGTCTTAAACTGCCCATAATCGATTTTGCTGAATTACAAGGCCCGAACCGGTCCCAAGTCCTCAACTCCCTCTCCTCTGCTTGCGAAGAATATGGGTTTTTTCAGGTACCTTCCAGGCCACAATGATTTGTTAAGAAAAAATGAAATTTTTTTTGGAACTATTAAACGGTTCTCTAAATGCTTTATGAAATTCAGGTAGTGAATCATGGGATCCCCATTGAAGTTATAAGAAGCATGATTGACGTGAGCGCCAGGTTCTTCAAGCTCCCATACGAGGAAAGATCCAAGTACATGTCTTCCGACATGGCCTCACCTGTTCGATACGGAACAAGCTTGAACCAGAACAAAGATGCTGTGTTTTGTTGGAGAGACTTCTTGAAGCTTGTCTGCCATCCATTGTCTGATGTTGTGTCTCATTGGCCTTCTTCTCCCATGGACTTCAGGTAAAGATAAAAACAACCATTCTATTTTATAATAATAATAATAATACTCAGGACCTTTATATGATCATTTTAATTGTTTTTGTTAATTTAACAGGGAATCGGTGGCCACCTACGCAAAAGAAACAAAGTACTTGTTTCTAAGAATAATGGAGGCCATCCTAGAGAGCTTGGGCCTGTGGGGTGCCACCAAAGATGACAGGACACCAGAAAATGATGAAATCCTAAAGCAATTGGATGGTGGAAGCCAGCTAATGGTGGTTAACTGTTTCCCTCCATGCCCCGAACCTGACCTCACCTTAGGAATGCCACCACACTCGGATTATGGATTCTTAACCCTTCTTCTCCAAGATGATGTTGAAGGTTTACAGATCCAATACAAAGGAGAATGGATCACCGTTGAACCAATGCACAATTCTTTTGTTGTCAACATTGGTGATCACCTTGAGGTAAGCATTAGCCGATCACAGTGTGTCGGTGATAACCCAAAAACGTTGATGGTGTTGACTTTAGTTTTGTTTCTTTGTTATTATGATCAGATATTTAGCAACGGCAGATACAAAAGTGTGTTGCATAGAGTTTTTGTGAATCCAGCTAAGCTTCGGCTATCAGTGGCCGTATTGCATAGCCTACCTTTCGATTGCATGGTTAGACCGTCGCCGAAACTAATTGACGACGCTAATCCAAGGCGCTACAAAGATACAGATTTTGCCACTTTTCTCCATTACATCTCAACCTGTGAGCCCAAGAATAAAAACTTCTTGGAGTCTAGGAAATTTACCTGACTACTTCCTTCTGTACACCATCTATATTAATAAATTGGATTATGTCCCCCCTGATGGTATTACTTCAATTACATGTAATTCTTATTAATTTATTTATTTTTCCTTAGGTCTACTCTAAGGAGAAAAACCCAAAAAAGACTAGGTCACTTCCCTACGTTATACATACTACGTTCCAATGACGATGCAGACAAATGGGCAGTTGGTCGAGCAGAAAGTTTGAACAAATATAATACATTTGTTCATACGATAAATAGTATAGAAAAAGCAAATATAAGGAAAGACTTAATTAATCAGGTCAATTCTTTTTGTTTTCTTCATTAAATCATACCCAAATTAACAAAATTTGTATTATTGAATGTTTTTTACACATTACGTTATCGCTATTCTATTCCGAAAATGAAAGCTTAAGATAAGTAGAATTAAAGCATCAATAGAAATAGTATTAAACTTTGGGAGACGTAACCCAAATAAGTAGCCTACTTCTAAGCACTCTTTAAAAATAGATGGCTTGAGATTAGCTTAACCGGTATTTTTTCTTTTAATATTCAAAAAAAATTTCATTTTAAATAAAAAATTAATATAAATTATACAAAAAGTTAATAAAATTGTAATAAGCGATGCAATGATTGACTAAAATTCAAACTATTCTTATTTTCGGGCCTTTTTATTATTGCCACTAGTATTACTATTTTTGGTATTAACAAATATTTACTTGGATTGTAATAAATTAATTTATGGTCACTCATTGTTAATATTATGAAATATAAATTTTAATATTTTAAATCATTAATATAAATTATTTATAAATTTAATTTAACATATAAATCATATTTATAATTTATAGCTAATATAAATAATTTGACATCCAACCTTGCCTTGAAAAGTTGTTTTAAAAAAAGAGAGATAATTATTTGCGAGTCAAGAGACTCACTCATTACACTCGGATTCTAACTCTCTCAGTAACATTGAAAAAGGTTGGCTTGAAAAATTATTTGCTTAAATATAATACTTTTATTTATTATTGAATTTTAAAATAAAATTGATTCATCAATTATGTATAATTGATAACTTGTCATCTTTTTCAACGCACTGTATACAAAGATATTTTAAAAACTATACTTTATATTACTTTATACATTTATGCACTAATAATAATGTATTAAACTAATTTTTAGTTATAATTTTTCTTATGTCCGATATAATGATTAGCCACCAGAATTGTTATTTTCGCTGTTTGTTTTTTCTTTTCTGCTTTTTTCATAAATTAGTTATCATTGCCCATTGTTTAGGAATAATAATTGATGGTTGCCACTTTATGTAAAGAAATTTCATGTACGTAATAATTTCTTTTATTTAATCTAAATTAAAGTGATAAAGAACAAAATTTATTGTTAATTCTGCTGTTTAACCTTTCATGAAGTTGAATCGATTATTTCTTCAAATTTATTTATTAAAAATATTATCCATGAGGGTAGTGTAGGAGTGTAAATGAAACATTGGTGCTCGCAAGTCATTCATATTTTATATTATTAATTTATATTATTTTCTTAAACTTAATTATTGAGTCATGCTTGAGTTTGAACTTGAACACATAAATTGATAAATAATTTTAATCCAGTTCAAGCTCAAGTAGCTTGATTGTATCACGAGCCAATCTCGAGTTTAAAAACAAATGTTGAATCAAGTTCAAGTTGATGAGTATTAATGCAACGACCCGTAATTAGTAATATCAGAAATAAGGTTCGGTGAAATTTTAAATTTTTTGTTGGAATTAAAGAGTTATTAAATAAGTATATTGGTTAGCTGGAGTAGGATAAAATAAAAAATTTATTTAAGAAATCTAGTTAATTAGTATGTTATATTGAAAAGGAGGACTTAATTGAGGAAAGTATGAAGTGAGTATTATAAAATAACAGAGTTAAAAAGAAGAAGAAATGATGGTTAAGGAGTTGGAAAATAAATAATCCATAAATTGAGTTAGTGGATTTTGATGTGCTAATATGATGGAAATGGTGATAATTTAAATGGGGCATTTTAGTAATTAAATAATTTAAAATAGTTAGAATTAAGTAAAGAAAAAAGATCACAAAAGCATGGATGATGATTTTTTTTCTCTCTCTTCACTTTCTCTCTTACCCAAAATTGAAAAGAAAATAGAAGCCATTGTTGAAAGCTTGAGTTGGCTTTTGTGGGTGCATGCATGTAAGTGAAATTTGATCCATTCCTCATGATTTTGATATATTTGTTGAAAGCTTGAGTTGACTTTTGTGGATGATGATCTTGACTCAAATTAATTAAATTGGGTGTTAATTTCTAAAATTATAAAGTGTTTTGAGAAATGCCATTGTTGAAATTGTAAGCTCTTTGTGGATTTTGTTGGTATATTCTTTGCATGTCTAGTATATACAAAGATTTAGCATGAGAGACTCATGAATGGTATATAAAGATGTGATTAAATATTAGATATGGGTAGAATAATATTGTATGGAAATAAGGATGTTCATGGACTGTTTTGGGGTTATTTGGGTAATGAATATAAGTTCAAATATACATAAAACAATTTGAGTAGAAAATTTAAATGGTGTTAAAGTTGGAGGATGCAATCATATGAGGTTAAAATGTTAAATAAGTAAAGTATAGAACCTTATAAATTAAAGGGGTTATTTGGAAAATTAGATATGTAAATATATATATATTCATGAATTGTTGATGGTGGGAAAGGAAATGCTTGTTGACATGTGAGTTAAATTGAACATATGGATTGTTGAAATGAGATAAATACAAACGGTTAATAAAAAATTAAATTGTTATATATAGAGAGCAATAAACGAGTCGAACGAATATTAGACGAGGAAAGAAGAAGATTACGGAATAGTCAACCACGGATTGAACGATAATTGTAATTCGATAAGTTCGTACTCCTAAACTTAACATTACTATTCATTTATTAATTTAAGTTCAATTATATTTAAATATCGATCTAAATTCTTTATTCATATGTATTGTCCCATGTATATGATTAAATGATAATATATATATATATATATATATATATTGCGAATTGGAAATGGTAGTATTGAATGATTTATGTTGTCAATTTAACTGACTAGAGCTGGGCTCACTTTCGCGGTTTATCCACTAGGCACTGGGTGCCAGGATTCGACGGACATTTGTTAGTTCATCCAACTAGAGTTGGGCTCACTTTGCGATTTATCCGCTAGGTACTGGATGTTAGAATCGTTGGTTTATCCGACTAGCACTGGGCTCAAAACTGTTAGTTAATCCAACTAGAGTTGGGCTCACTATTGCGGTATATCTGCTAGGTACCGGGTGCCATGAATTGATGGAACTATGCAATGACAAAATGAAGGAAGATTTAGAAAAGAATTGGTAATATGTACCATTGAGTAAGAATTACATTTGGTTATGTGTTATGTGCATAGTTAGTTATTTGATGATATAAACTATATTTGAGCTAAGATTTGGATTTGGTTAAATAGATGAAGCATATGAGAAACTATATACATTCATATGGATGGATATCTTATAAGTGAATGTTTTCTATTGTAAGTGAATCTCTCATGATTTCAGGTTAGACCTCTAGTAGATTCAGACTCAGCATCTCAACAGAAATCCCGTACTCAATGTCAGTGAAGTCCTCTTTTGGTAATTTTGGCATGTACCTCGGACAATGTAGGTGTCTAGAAATCCTTAGGTTATGAATAGCTTTGTGAATATGGCTTGTTTGGAATTTAGCTTGAAATGTTGTGAATGATATAATAACTTTGAATATTTTGTTGTTATGTATATGTATATATATAAAGTGTAATGTTATGGTATGGAATGATTCTATATGGTAAATATTTTGTGAATGGTTGAGTTGTGATATCATTGATTTATGTGTTTAAATAGGATGGTGCATTTAGAAAAGCATATTGGTTAAGCATAAATGATGTGATATTTGATTGGTTTTGATGATTGATATGCATTATGATATATGGAAATTTGCCTCATTGGTAGGGTATCTTGTTGAGAAATTTAGAATATGAACATACCTTGTTTAGGAAGCATATTGGGTTGATTGCTTGAAAACTTTGGCATGTTTTGAACTAAAGAAAATTTACTTTTAGACCTTTAAAAGATGGTATCGATAATTTTAGCATTAATATTGATACCTAATTGTTTGGTTAAATTTTAAAATTTAACAGAATGTCATAATGGTATCGATTTTTATGTAAGTACCGATATTTTTCATAAAATATTGATACTTGAAAATTTCTATTGATACCTTTATCTTAATGAGAAAAACAAAATTGAACTTTGATATCGATTTTTAAAAAGGTATCGATTTAGTATCAATATCACAGTGCAAATTTTAAGTATTGTTTATGAACTTTATTTAATTGTTTTTAAGTTGGATTTCCAAGTGTTTTAACTTAATTCCATAGTACATCCATGAAACAAGATGTTCTATGATGAAAAGTGATATGAAGTGAATTGTACGTGAATGTTTTATTTTCTCAAATTTAATTGTTTAAGAAGAATTAATTACTAAATAATTTGATAGCACTTCTAATCTCTAATTTGATGACGGATATGAGTTTTGGGTGTTACAATTAAGCTCGAGCTTAATAATATTCAAGTTTGACTTGATTACACCTCTAATTTAGGTGGTATCTGATAACTAATGAGTTCATTTACTAGACATAAGTGGCCTTGGGTATTTAATATTTCAACAAAAAGCTTTAGGATGGTAATTATTAGGAATATTTTTTTTATTATGATCCATATTTAGGATTAATGATTGTTTTTTCTAGCAATGTTATCTCTAAGCAGTGACAGAGCCAGGAGGGTTGGCAAGAATCTTGGGCCATCTAAAATAGAAAATTTTTTATTTAGGTCCTTTATAATTTATAAAATTTTAAATTAGTAATGGTAAAGTTGCACTTTGACCTAAAAAATGATTAATATTTAATTTAATCCTTTAAAAATTATGAAGATATATACTATTAAAATAATGAAATTACATTTTTACCATTGTAAAAATATACAAATTAATTTCACCTCAAAATAATTTTTTGGCTTCGCCACTGTTTCTAAGGTTCGAACTTGTGTCTCCCCTTAAAATGTAATGTGCATTACCAATATACCCAACCTTTATTGGTAGGAATATGGTTTTTTAACAAGTAGTATTATAATGTTTGTTATATTTAAAAAAGTAGTTTAAAATTTTGATAAAGTTATATTTTCTAAACAAATTGTGTTATAGTAATTTCCAAATAATTCTCAAAAAAAATGTTTAAATTAAGGAAATTTTTATTTTATTTGAAAAGGATAATTTTGTAGATAAGATGGCCATAACATGCATGAAATTTAATTTAATTTTTAATAAAATTAAAATAATATATTTCATCCTACTAAAGAAAATACAATGTTTTTCAGATGAAATCAAAACTTGCATTCTTTTTATTATTAATTAAATATTTGTTGGGCAATGAAGGAAATCTTAATACTACATATTCTTTAGATAGAGTTGCACGTAAACACCCACCGTCTACCATTTAGGTCAAACTTTAAAAGTTAAAGATCGCCATGACATTATTAATAAACATGTTTCTTTAAGCACGTGGTGGAACTTATCGTTTAGGAAATCTATAAACATGCATTTACATAAATATCATACTAACATAGGATAATTAACATCATATGCTTAATATTTATATTAAAATATTTTAAGACCTTGACACATTTGGTATTTTTTACATGATTAATATGATAAAACACATAAACCTTATTTATATATAAATATTTCAAATTTACATGGAAAGTATATATCTATATCTATATCTATATTATATATTAAGTATTTAATTGAATTTGTATCACGAGTTAATTCAACATCAATTTATTTGAGTAATGACAATCATACTCTTATTTTACATGTTAGAGTTTGTGTGACTCAAATCCTGTCACTTGTTGAAGAAATAAATACAGTGATGAAATAAGGAGATTTGTGGGGTTGAGAGGTCGAGGGCCATAGAACTACATTTTTTCTATTTGACACTGATTAGAATAGGGCTTTTTCAACTTTTAAATAGATGTAATCGAAACTACTTTTGTAGCATTCAGTTTTCAACATTAGTGAATTTTTCCTCCTTTACCCGTAGCATTTTCCTGAAAGAGTTTTCAAGTAAAATTTATGTGTTTTCCTTTTTCTTTTTTATTGCTTTGCGATCGTTCTATTACCATTGTAACACCCCAATTTCACCTGGCCGAATAAAGCCCAAATAAACAAAATATAAAACACAAAAATATTCATTTTAATGTCCAAAGTCCAAATTAAATTACAACCCAATAATTAACCCAAACCCTAAATGACCCACTAAATCTTAACCCATTTACAAACCCAAACCCATTTACTCACAAGCCCAAACACACAAAGCCCCAAAACTTAAAATTTTGGAAAACCCTAAAACCTTAATCCCCTCTTCGGCGTCGCTCCCCTCCACGTCAACGTGTACAACCCGAGGCTCTCCTGACTCCTCTTCCATGGTTGCACCGAAATGAAAAATGGCACTCCTCCCCAACATCGTTGACCGGAGGAGCCTCTGCCACCAACACAAAAAAAGACCTGCAAACAGAGAAGAAGAGATTAAATCAAAAGAAAAAAAGAGATAAAATCAAATGAAATTTATTCGGGCTATAAAAAGCCCCAACTACCGATTGTAAATTTTTACATAGCATTGTATAGCAAAGAAAAGAAATTTCAAGGTAAAAAATATTTGTATTTTTAAATTTTGAAAAATATAAAAATAAAAATTAAGGTTTCGAAATTTCTTACCTAATCTTCTGTCGGTCGACACTCTTCTGTCGCCAAGGGGAGTTTGCTTTTGAAACGGAGACCCTCCGAACAAACCCATGTTCGTACGGAGCTTTATTGAAGAAGTAGTGTAAAAAAAAATAGAGAGAAAAAAATAGAAACCGAAAGGTTTCTCTCTATTTTTTTAGACCTTGTTTTAATTTTTGAAGTTTTGACGTCGGATCTATATCTGGGAGTCAAAAAAGCTAAAAAATGAGGGTTTTTTTTGAAAATTCAGCCATTGCGGGCTACGATGATCGATGCCGATGATCGGCAGACCTATGACAGATAGAGACTGGACCTGTGGCCGGCTCTTTAGACACCTTGAGAGAAAGAAATGAGAGGGGTGAGTTTTTTTTTTTTAAAACAAAGTGTAAAATGATTTTTTTTAATAAAAAATTTGGGTTAAATAATGTTTACAAAATGACATCGTTTGGGCTTAGTTTGATAAGATCCAAAACGGCGTCGTTTCAACATGAAACCCGAAACCCAACCCATCAGCCAAGATGATCCGCGTGTTTTTACATTTTGGTTTAATTTTCTCCGTGGTCCTCCCCTGTTTTAAAAGTTTTCAATTTAATCCTGATTTTGCCCTTTTTTTTTTTTTAAATTTAGCAACCTATTTTTAAATGTTTTACAATCTGACCCTCAGACCAAGTGATCTTTGGGTAAACACGTGTAGGGGCTTGGGTAAATTTCCCTTAAGGTCCTTGGACCTTTCCAAATTTTGGTTTTGACCTCGCTTATCTGTTTTTTTTTCCCATTTTTGCCAAAAAAATTATTTTTAATTTTAATTTAATCCTTATCGTTTTGTTTCTTTTAATTTAACCCTCCAATGACTTTATCTTTTTAAAATCTCCCCTTTATATTATATTTTTTAAATTCAAGTCCTTTTATGTTTAAAAAAAATTTAAATCCTTTTATATTTTTTAAATTAATTCGTTTATTCTTACACTTGTTAGAATCTTCTTTTTATTCTTTTTTAAATTCAATCTTCTTATCTAATTATTTTATCTTATATATATTTATGTGCAACTTTATCTTATTTGTCTATTTATACATTGTTTATTTAATTTTATTTTTTGTAATTTAATTTAATTGTATTCATTAAATTTATGTCATGTATGTATATCTTTGTTATTTGTTATTTTTTTAACTTGCAAATTAAAAATGTATTTATTCAAGCTTTCTAAATTTATTTCAATAAAATAAATTATGTGTTGTTTTATAAAATAAATTATTTAAAAAAAACGAGGCAATATCCTTTTGTGTAAGGGATTCGGAAAATTATGCCCTAACTTCTTGGGTATGTTTTTTCGTTGAATTTATAGAATTGGATATCCTATTTTAAATTGTTAAATATCCTTTAATTTCGAAGCTTCAAGAATGTTGTGTCCTAATATCTTGGACACGACTTCGACTTCTCAATTGATTCGAAACAAAAGTGCATTTTTCTCACCAAATTCAATTTTTTTTAAATTATATTAAATAATTCATGTATTTATGGATTGTATTTTAAAATTTACTCCAGTTTTCAAATTTTCAATAATTAATACCTTAAATAATCGAATCACACGTAATCGACTCCCGAACCTATTTTCTGGATTTCGAAGACCAAAACTTTTGTTTAAATAAATTTAAGTATTTTATAGTGATCCAATCACACAAAATTAAAAAAGATTGGGGACGACTCCATTTTCGTTTTTAAAATAAAATTTGAAACTTTATTTTCAAAAAAATAGTTTCGACAACCATTATTAACGTCTATTATAACATTACAAAATAAATTGTGCTATTTTGATGATATTTTTATTTTTATATCTTTTATATAAAAATTACACAAAATAGAATTTGAACTCAAATCTTTATAACATTTATATCTTATCATTTCAAACAAGGTGTAATTTATTATTTATATAAATATTTAGTAAATATATTTGTTATATAATTTAATTTTTTTAACCGACATAATTTAGTATAATTTTAAATGTTTTAAAAACTTTCTGCTGTGACTTCTTTATTTAAATGTAAAATAAGTTCCTAAAACAATCTCTTTAAACGTCGACATGGTCATCTAACTTTTATTAAATAAATATTTTGTCTGCCACACAATACATATGCAAATTTGTGGGTTTCTTTTCTTTAATAATTTTACTTTTAGAACATGAGGAAGAGCAGAGACTGAAAGCTTTCAATGGGGAAGAAAAGGCAGAGAGGAGGAGAATGATAAAAGTTAAAGCCGCCTAGGCTGCAGTGGTGGTCCAATGGTAATCATGAAAGTAGTGAAGTTGTGAGGGCTTGTAGGCCGACGTATTTCTGCTGGCGTTTCGGCCATACGGGGGAGAGTGCGACAATAGCTGTAGGCTAGACTCATGGCTGCCATACACTGTTCCACGTCGCTACCTATCTAATTCAAGTTCGGGTAAACTACCTAATCACTCAAGTTTATCGGTATTTTTATTTTGCTCTTCATTTCAAAAATTTGTTATTTATTAATTTCAGTTATTCTTTTTAGATAAATTGTCAATTTTATCATCTTATCATTAAAATGTGTTTGATCATCAAATAAAATATTGATATTATTTTTCTCAGTCAAAATATTGATTTCATTTTGATTTTTTTAAAAAAATATTAACCTTTAATTACACATTATATCAATCAGATCATGGTTCTAAAATTAAGAAAATATAAATTAAAATTAAACTCAACACATTGGATGCCATCAGAGATAGGGTGGATCAAACTTAACACAAATGATATTGTTTCGGCTCTTGTTAATAATGTTTCGATTGGAAGAGTTTCAGTTATTCTTGCACGAATTGGCTATGTGATTTTGCTATTATGATAAAAAATATACAATCTTCAAGGTCAAATTAAGAGCTGTTTTTGGACTCATCATAACATGAGAGACTGTTTTAGACGGTTGGTGGAGTTGGAATGTCATAATACTTTGTTAGTTGAAACACTCCTAACTGAAGGTGCTGAAAATAGTAGGATGTCAGAGTTGCGTTTGATCCATCAACTCTTATGCCACAATTGAAAAGTGTGAATTCGACATGTTCTTAGAAACCACAACAAAATTACCGATCATATGATTAAACTTGTCAGCTTAAATTACAACAACTTGTAGTTGTTATTTTGTTATATTTTTTTCTACCAAAAATAAAAATAAAAAGATTAAGACAATTGTTATTAATTAAATTGAAAATACTATCAGTTTCATGTGTATTTGATTAACTATGAATAAAAAATATGAATTGAAAATTTGTAATATGTTTTTAAATATTAAATCTTAAGTATTAAAAGATTAGGCTTTTTTTCAATGTTAAACAAGGTTTATCTAAATCAATTAAAAAAACCTTAAAAGGATAAAGGTAACCATATATATTAAACGTTATTTATATAAAAAGAGAATTAATTAAATGGTTGAAAATTATTTCTAAATATATTAGTAATCTAAGTTTGGAAATTAAAGCATTCAAGGCACACAGTGGACACAATTGTTTTTTTATTGAAACCGTAACCTTTTAAAATTTTTGCAATATACTAATGAAAATATGTAGCCAATTAGATTGTGACAATTGTCACACATTTAATTATGTTAAAACTTTATTTTTTTATATATAATACAGTTTCAAACTTATACACCCATATACGTACTAGGGATGAAATCAAAAAAAAATTTTAGGGGGCCAAAGTTAAATTATAATTTTTACAATAGTAAAAGTATAGTTTTTAAAAGATTAAATTAAAATTTATTATTTTTAGGGGATTAAAATATAATTTTACTTTTATTAATTTAAAATTTTAAAAAATTTTAAAGACTTAAATAAAAAAATTTATTTTAAGAGGCTAAGATCCTTACCTACCCTCTGATTTTGTCCCTGATACGTACACTCTACACTACCACATAGGTGAGCTTAAACTATAATCATGAATATAATAAACTAATTATATATGGTAAAAGCACGTCAATACACCCTATTTAGTTAAGAAGAAGACTAACGAAAAAGTGACGAGTTTTTTCTAGATTAGGTTGCGAGTATAATTTTACGCGCTTTGAGGCTCGGATCTACTCAACTTTCTATTTTGGGCTTGTCCCATACATTATTGTTTTGGGCTTATGACGTTTTTTTTTTTCTTTTTGAGTTAGTTTACAACTAAATGCATTGCAATAGGTGGCCGAGCCAGGATCGGCTGTTTTAAAATGAATTTTTTTTATAATTTATAAAATTTTAAAATAATAATAATAAATTTACATTTTAATTTTCAAAAAATGATAAAAATTGACATTTTTTTAAAAATTAGAAAGATATAGATTATTAAGATGGTGAAAATTTTTAATATCGTAAAAACATACAATTTAATTCCACCCAAAAATTTTCTAACTCCGCCACTAAATATAACACAAATATAAAGTAGAATTAAATTAATATAATACAAATCGATTAAGAATTAAAATAATTTGAATTAAAATTAGATCATCGAACTAAAACCCATATATAATGAAATTGAAAATTTGCATACGATAATTAAACATGATGAGACTCAAATTTGAATATACATGATTGAATACTTTTTTGTATTAATTTAATATGAATGAATCGATAAAATTAATATTGACTATACAAAACGAAGTGGACTGTATTTTCCATTCTATATTAAATGACAAATGTTTCATTTTAAAATAACAAGAAAATGTGTTATTATTTTATGTTATAATACCTAAACTTACAGCGGCAAGTTCAAGAAAAAGAATTGGCATCTTTATAAGTAAAATACAAAAAAGAAAAAAAAAAAAAAAAAAAGACATATTGGTATTATCTCCTAATGATGGTGGCAGTTGAATCTTTGTTTATCCTTGTTGTACGTTAGAGTTTTGTCTCATGGTAGGCAATTAGGTCATGTTCGTTTGAGGCACCTGCTTATAGGAACTTCATCGACCAATTATCTTGAGCCACCTCATAAGTCTTGCTTTCAAAGTTGACTTTTATGTACACGTGTCGTTGCGTTGGAACGGTCATTGTATGAACTTCAGTACACCAGAGTGTTCCTTTGCATGGGAAACATAGACAATAATAAAGTTAACAAGTATGCTTCACAACAATGACTGGCAAGCTAACAATCTCCTTTTAGTCTGGTAATTCAATAGTTTGTAGTGTTTTTGCTACGCTATCGCTGAAAATTTTCCTGATTAGCTCAGACAGAAACAGATTTAGAAAAGAAAAGTGCTGGAAAAACAATGTTCAGGTTGCATAAAACAAGGCCAACACCGCCGCCAAGTAATAAATCAGGGGAAAAGATAGATTTTACGTTCTCCAATTTCAAACTGGTTCAGGTAATCATTCATTTCGTCTTCGTCTTGTTCTTCTTCTATGTTCCATTTTACATACATTATATGTGTGCGTGTGTGTTCTGGTGTTTTTGTTATAGGTACCAAAAGGATGGGACAGGTTGATCATGTCGATAATCTCAATGGAGAATGGGAAAACCATGGCAAAGACAAGCAAAGCAGTAGTTCGAAATGGGAGTTGTCAATGGACAGAGACTCTGTCGGAATCTATTTGGGTTTCAAAAACAGAGATGGAAGATTGTTTCTTCAAGCTTGTTGTTGCAATGGTAACTTTGTTAATGAAATACTGTTGGATCTTAGTTTACAGTTCTGTATGTTGTTGGAAACATGATCTGAACATGTACGATTCAATTAAGGTGACAAATTAGATGATAAAAGACGGCTGAAAAGAAAATGAATATTGAAATTGTAGGGATCAGCAAGATCTAGCGTTCTTGGAGAGGCGACAGTGAATATGACAGGCTATATAAATTCAACCATCGCTGTTCCGGTCTCATTGCCATTGAAAAAATGCAACCATGGGACAGTTTTGCAGGTGACAACGATCTTATTTCTTCTCTATTATTATTATTATTATTTGTTTTTTTTTATATTAAATGCATACCGTTTAATTAGAAACATGAAGACAAAGGAGCCATTTGATCGGTTCGGTAGTGGCTGGACCCGTTTTAAGATCGCTAAATAGCATGCATTCATTGGGTTGGGTATGGCCCCTGTATCACACATTATATTTTATTTAACATGTAATAACTTGGAACACATGACCAACAGTTGCATGAAAAACATAAGCTGGTATTTGTAATGATGATTTGATGGAAATAGTTCCATATAAACAGATATTGATGTTGGTTAGTATTATCGACATTACTTCAGTTTTAGCTGGTAGTTGTAAGCTGTTACAAGATTCAAGTTTGGTCCGAAACAAATAAAAAAGCGAAAGAGATATCTTAGGAAGATGGTTACCTCCTAAGTAATTTAGATTTTCTTTTTAATGCAAATTTAATCACATGAACTAACTCAATTAAAGTAGGGCTTTTGATAATATGAATGAAACAAAAAATTGAAACACAGTTGTGTTTTTCTAACGAATATTACACTTATGATTCTGATATGCAGATGAAAATTCAATGTTTGACACCAAGACCAAAACCCATGTTTGTATCATTCCCTGCCCTTCCTTCCCTTGTTTTTTGTTTTCCTTTAAATGTTGTATTGGATCATAGACACTTGCAATGGATTATTTCAGGGACAATGAATCAAAGCAGACAAATCCCATGAAGAAGATAATAACACTGAACACTCTCCTGATCTAAGCCTTAACTCGGATGGTCCAGAGAGTTTAATAGCAAATAGTGATGCGTCGTCCCCATGTTCAGCCCCACGCCAAGAAGAACTTGTGAGTAGGGTACGTTAGAGTCTCATCCTGTTTTGTTGTTAAATCATATTTGATGACTGTATTAACAATGCTGAACTTCCATTACTGCAGGAAGCAAGTTTCTCAACTTCTGATTCCCATTGCAGCTATGATTCAGCTGCAAGCAATTTGAATGGTGACACTCGGAGCCTGATGGGAATACAACATTCACCCATTTCTCAAAATGGGAATTCTCACTTTGATGACCATCTTTCTCATTCAAATCATTCATCGTTTGTTCCACAAAGCAGTTTTTCGGATGATAAGCAAGAGTTTTGTGCTGCATCAACTTTAAGAGCCACAGATCCTTCCAAGAATCTTCTTGAACCAGCAGAGAAAACGATTGAAGAGCTTCGTGCAGAAGCAAAGATGTGGGAGAGGAATGCAGACAAGTTAATGCTTGATTTGGACATGTTGAGGAAAGAATACTCTGACCAGTCTAAAAATCACGCAATTTTGGCTATGGAGATCTCGGCAGCGAATGTGGAACGCAATGGACTACGAAAAGAAGTTGAACAGCTGAAAACGTTGTTGGAGAAATCAATGGTGAAACAACCAACCTATGAAGATTCAACATTTGAGGATGCTAGAGTAACCCTTTTGCACAAGGAACTGGAAAATGAAATTAAGTTCCTAAAAGAGTCTAATGACAGCCTCGCTTTGCAGTTGAAGAGGAGCCAAGATGCAAATGTTGAGCTTGTTTCAGTTCTTGAGGAGCTGGAACAGACCATAGAAAAGCAAAAAGTTGAAATGGGGACTATTACAGCCCTGCAATCACAGGTGAGTGAATTGGAGAACTGCATGAAGCTAAATTCAGAGGAAAACAGCAACTTAATGATACAGCTTCAACAATCAAAGGAATCAGAGAAGAATTTGCAGGCCGAGGTTCAATATCTTGAACAGATGAAAAACAAAGAAAGTGATGCCTTTTTGGATATTGAGGAGGAATACAAGACTAAGTTAGCAGCTAAAGAAAGAGAAATCATTGGTTTGAAAGTAAAGCTATCCGAGTCTCGAAAGGAAGGAAATTTCTCGAATCCGGAGTCTCTAAAGGGCCAATACGCACCTTTGATCAGAGAAATTGAAGCCTTGAAAGTAAAACTAGAGGAGTTAGAAACTGACTGCAATGAGCTGACTGATGAAAATCTTGAATTGCTACTCAAGATAAAGGAAACAAAGAACAATGTCAATGGAGGAGTTGCTTCCAATGGTTTTTCATTGGATGAGATTTCAGCTAAGCTTGCAATGAGTGAACAGAAGTCAGAAATGCTTTTCCTGGAAGAGAAACTAAGAAAGAAAATTCTGAGGGAGATTCAAAGTGATTATAACAGTTACATTCTGGAACTTGAAACTCAGACAATAAAACTGGAAGCTAAAGGAACTGAATTAGTGAAGGAATTAGCTCAGAAAAGGACTGAAATGCAAACACTGGAGGCTACTTTGCAGTCAAAGGAAGAGGAGAACTTGGAACTTAGAATGAATCAGAGTAAACTGCAGGATATGCATCATCAGTTGTTGGCTGCTGAAGATAAGTGTGAATATCTGAGAACAGAAAATACAAAGTTACAAGCAACTAATGAGACAGTCATTGAAGAATGCAATTCACTTAACAAGTCAGCTGAAGAGTTGAAGAAGGAGAAGTCAGAATTGGAAGAGCATTGTGCTCAGTTGGAGGCCATATTGAAAGAATGCAGCAAAAAAGTTGAAGTTTTGGACCAAAATCTAACTTTGGTGATTGAAGACTTCGCATCAAAAGAGGAAAAACTAACATTGGAATTAAATGCAATTCATGATAAGAGCAAGAAGCTTGAGGCAAAACTGAAGCTTGAAGAAAGCTCCTGGAACCAAATGTATTTGGAGAAGACCAATGAAGTTGAGAATCTTGTACTAGAGGTGGAAAACCTTGGTAAGCAGGTCTCTTCAGCACATCATGAGAAGGAGAAAACAGCTTGTGAAATTCTTGGTTTACAAGCAGATAAAGTTAGACTGGAGTTGGCTCTTGAAGAAGCTCAATCTAACCTGAAACTTACACAGAGTGATTTCAAGAAAATAGAAACTGAAGCTAAAACACAAGTGGAAGACCTATTGGGTGAACTTACAGCTGCTAGAGGAAACCATGAAATTCTGATGGCAGAACATGAAAAAGCTTTGAAGTCGTTAGAGAGTTACAAATCCAGTGAAGGGAAACTTAAAACCATTGTGAATGAGCTTGAACTAAAGCTAACTGTTTCTGAATATGAAAGGCAGCAAGTATCAGAGCAATCTATCAATATGAAGGTTCAGCGGCTGAAGATAGAAAATCTTCAGGATGACATTTCTGCTCTAAGAGATGAACGCAATGCGATTAAAGCCAGTAAAGAGAAACTGGAAGCTTCATTGCAGCTACTATCCAGAGAATGTCATGATCTGAAGGCAGAGAAAAATTACACAATGCAGCACATTTCTACCTTGCAAAAGGTGGTTTCAGAATTAGAGGACTATAAACATGATAACGTAGCCTTGGAAGAAAAACTTGTGCAGACGGAATGCGATCTCGTGGCTAAACAGGCTTTATTGATGCAGAATGAAGAGATTAAAAACGAGCTTAATGAGATCAAGCAAACAAACAGGCAATTCCAGCTGCAAATTAAACAGCTTCAAGAGGAGAAAGATGAGCTTCTCATAAAAGCTCAAACCCTTGAAGAAAAATTGAAACTGAAAGTGGAAGAAAAACAGAAGCAGCGCCATTCCAATTCTCACAGAAACAAAAGAGAGGCAAGGAATCGACTTCCATTATGAAACCACATAGTTCCTTTGATTTAGAATTTACATCTTGGTTATTCGCATATGAATATTATGAACTGGTATAAATTCTGAATTTAGTTTTTCAGCTCTCTCTCCAGGATAACCATTACGATTCCAATGAGGGAAGCCATGAAAATGAATTTGCCAGGGTCATGGAAGCCAATAACAAGTATAGAGTTCGTGTAAAAAGGTGAGACTAGAAACATGTTGCATCATTAATAAAACCCAGAATTTAACTCTCATGATGAAGTTCAACTCCATGACTTCTTCCTCCCATATGTCATCTTCCAGTTCCAGGTTATCAGAGGGTCGAAGAAGTCAATCAAATACTCCTAGAAAATCACCCATTGAAGGTGAAGTGGTGGCAAAAGAGAAATATGAACGTACAAAATCAACTCTAGAGGCAGAGTTAAGTGACATCCGCGAGCGTTATCTCCAGATGAGCCTTAAATACGCAGAAGTAGAAGCTCAACGTGAAGAACTTGTGATGAAGCTTAAAGGAGTGAAGAGCATTAGGAGGTGGTTCTCAAACCCTTCAAATTAACCAAATCTTCTTCTTTTTTTTCCCCTATAATTTGAAGTTTCATTTTCTCCCTACAAAAATCTTATAAAATACTGCTAGGTAGATTGCATTTTATCAATATGGAAGAAAGTGTGTTTTTTTTTTCCTGAGACAAACAACAAAGATGCTTATCTGGGTTTGTAACCAATAAAAAAACCCAGAATTGGCACTTAGCATGGCTGCCCGATTGAAGGCGAGATTACTATTACTACTGTATTACTGTATCTTATCAATGCAAAAGCTTTGGTCCATTCATGTCAGCGAAAATCTTGAAGCACATTTCCCATTCAGATTTAGAACTTAATCTCGTCTTTCGATGCAACGTTTCGTTCTTTCTTAGGATCATACACTGATTTCCTGTTCATTTAACTACAAACGATAATGCTAAGTGTAACCCAAGTCTTAACGTATTCATTTTCTTCGAAAATAACTTGAGCTCAATTGAGAAAAAAAAAAAAAAAGTTAAGTTTAGTCATAAAATTTTGGCAATTTTTATCAACGTATTCCCTAAATTTTTTTAACACTTTAAAGGGTCAAAACAATGTACTCTTTAGTTTCATGTCATTACCTTCTAAAAAAATATTAGTGTTCGGTATTAGGTGCATTGAATAAGAATACATGTGTTTATATTTTTATTATTTATAATTGGAGATGGATTATTTCAACTGTTATTATGAATTTGAATAAAGGTAAAGAAACAACTTCATCTTGAAAATTTATATGAATATTCCCATAAATAAAAATTAGGATAAACTACATACATTCTCCTAAATTTTATTTAAAATTACATTTTGGTCATATAACTTTCAAAAGTTACATAGTAGTTATTAACGTTTTTAAATTGTCACATTTTTGTCACTCGGATGTTAACTTCCATTAAAAAAGTAACATTGCACCTTCAATTCAAAGGGTTAATAGCTAATTTGATCCGTTAACTATTAGTTAAAAAATCATTTTAATATAGCTCAGGGACCAAATTAGCTATTAACCCTTTGAATTGAAGGTGCAACGTTACTTTTTTATCAGAAGTTAACAATTGAGTGACAAAAATGTAACAATTTGATAACGATAATGACCATTATGTAACTTTTGAAAATTATGTGATCGAAATGTAATTTTAAATAAAATTTAGAGATAGTTGGTGTGATTTACCCAAATTAATATTATTATTATTTTTGAATAACATCAGACTAGGCTTGTATTAATAAAACAAAGCAACCAAAATAAAACCAGCAAAGTCCAACATAAATCAGACCCACATATTGGCCCAATTTATACAAAAATAAAATACTAAAATCTCAGTTGGTGTATTATTAATTGTTTTGAAATTAATGAAATTATAGTTACTCATCTATACTATTAATTAAGCTCCTGACTCAATTAATGTTATGAGTCAACCAGACTTCAATTCAGTTAGAAAAATTATAAAAATATTTTTTTGTAATTAAAATAAGAAATATTATTTGAAGGAACTTTCGTCTTTTTATTTAAAAAACAATAAAAATATACACACGGTAGGATTTGATCCCATGCCAATTACATTAATAAAACATTTAATTTACAATTCAATTAAAGCTTTATTTTAATATTTTTGTACATTTTAATTTATTATAATATATATTTCATGTGTTATTATTAATTAATTTCAAACTATAAATTTTATTTTTATTGTATGTTATTTTTTGGTGGATTATTGTATGTTATTTTTAAACATTCATCTATGTTTGAATTTCTTATTAATAATGTTGTTACTTAAGTTGATGTCACAAGTTAACTCGACACCAACTCAATATTAAGGACAACATCATGGTAAACAATTGTACTCTTATTTTTAATCTAATATGTTTGAATTTCGTTTTACTCACAATTTAATCTAAATCTTTTTCATTTTAATATCGTGCGTATTTTACTGTTATTATTAATTAGTTTTAAATCATACGTTTCATTATTTATTATATGTTAATTTCAAACATATTTTTATGTTCTAAATACGTGGTTTCCATACATATACGTGTGTGATAAAAAATTTAATATTAATTTATGAGGGGCTAAATGCAATATAATTCTTTTACATTTGTATTTACCACTAAGAAAAACCTATATGGTCTCAAAAGAGCTACTCATTCATCCTATTTTAACTTTTAAAGTTGTGATAAATTTGGCATCTACAAATTGGTCGTGTAGTCTTATCTCGAAGATTATGCAACATTCTTCACCATCAGCGATAAAAGCTAGTCATCACTATATGTAGTAGCTTGAACTAATATCAGAAATTCACAAGCAGAGTTTTCTTTGAAGTTTCTTTTATTTGACCTGCACTTTCTCCGAAACTTTTTGTCTATGTTCTTGAGTTCCATCATTAGACACCGGGAACGTTGATGACAAAATTTTACCACCAAATTGATCTCTCAACCTTTTTTTTCTCCTTGCAAGTGGCAAGAAGTGATTGGTGAACAAGTCCCTTTCTAGAAACATGATTCTCGAGTCGCCACTAGATAACACGACCCATAATATATCCCTATGTGATAAACAGGAAAGAGTAGCTATCACAATTTAAAATCCCAGGGGCTTTGAAAGGAAACAAAAGGAAAAAAGGGAGATGTCATCATAATGTGGTGCAAATTAGGGTTGGTGGCAATGGCATATACTTTGGAAGATGCTGAAACTAGCAAACCCAACTTCACTCCATTCCCACTTTTCTTATTTGCTTTTCTTCAATTAAAAAAGTTAAATTTGATAATTCTGGACACGAATATGATATATAAAAATATAATTATAATAAGATAAGACATGAAAAAATAAGATGAATAGATAAATACATAAAAAATTATATAAAAACAATATATTAAATATGTTTATGATAAAGATAATATAAATATATGGAAGGGAAGATGTAACAAGGATCTCTCCTATCTTAATCAGTGGTCGAGGATTTGATTTTCGTTTTGGGTATGGAGCAGCTTTAAAACTTGTGGTCAGCATCCATCTTTTAATGAGCCTATAGAATGTAGAGGATTAATTACTAGACTCGTTCTAATAGATATCTTGATAAATAAAAAATAATAATATAAATGTATGGAAGGGAAGATGTGACAAGGCACTTTTACTTAAAGTCACCGCACCCTTTTATTGCCCTTATGACTAAGGAAGACTTAAATTAAAACCTATATCAACCCATACATAGCTTCAGTACCAACCCTCTTATGTTCTGCATCACCATCACCAGGCCATCCCTGCCGATGGCTTTGAATGCTCAAATTAGGCAGGCAGGGGTGGCCAAGGCTTCCTTTTTCCTGCTGATGATGGATCTTTTCCAAGCAGGTAGCGTGGGAGTAAATGGAGAATTCTCTTATAGGGCAACTTCGATCCTTTGGCAATTTTGGCTTTCTCTGCAACATTTCTCTTCACATCATTATATGATTTGCAGGGCTAGCTCGAGGTAACTTTCACTAGTGCGCGTCAGATTCTCCTATTATATATGTATTTGTTTGTAGGCCAATGGCAAAGTTTTAGTATGCTGCAGTATTGTTGTACCGAGTTGTCTTTGCTGAATAAATTTGCCCTAAATAATGATTGCTGATGAGTGATAAGCTTGCTTATAAGGTCAATGGAAGCTTGTTGTAAGACAAGAACGCTTAGCAATGCCATAATAGTTACAGTAATATGGTACATTTATTTAAATATTATCCCTTTTTCCTCGAAAAAAACATAATTAAATGGGTCCATATGCTCTTACTTTAGAGAAATGGGATCCCTTTATGTTTTTATCTTCTTCTTCTTTTGTTAATGACAATTACGAAAAGACATGAGAGTCTAACCATGTGTTGAATATATGATCATCTTTATGTTTATGTTTATGAATACTACTATTTGTTATATAAAAAGAGGGCCATTCATATACATATTTAAGGAGCCTAAGCTGACAATAAGGATTGGAAATCATCTTCATAAACATTCATATGGTGATTAAATTGTTTTGACCTTACCTCTTTGTGCAAGAGCTTTTAAGTTGATGGCCGATGGGTTGTTTCGTTAGGAAGATTTCTTGGGAGAGAATTAGAGTTCGCAAAACAGTTCAAGTGTGAAAGTTCCAAGAACAAATTTAATCCAATTCAAGTTAATTTTAAAATTAAAACTCGAGCCCAGAAAATCTGAACCTGAGAAAAAGCTCGAATTAAGAAAACTCAAGTCTGAAAAAGAGCTCAAGCTTAAGAAAGCCTAAACCCCGTAATGATTCGAGCCTGAGATAAATTTGATCTTAAACTGAAAAATAATTAGTTTGCAGTTATGATAAATCAACTCTGTTTAAAGTTTGTTGTAACCCGTTAGAACAAAAACAGGCAACTTAAGAAAAATAAGAAAAGAAAATAATTGACACGATTGATCTTTAATTACACGGTTCATATTATAGTTGATTGTGGGTTGGGCCGGATTTCAACACAATTTTAGGCCTAATTTCTAGGCCCCAGCCCGATTCGATCTGAAAAATGGGCTTAAATTTTGTTCAAACCCAACCCCGACCCGACCCGACCCGTATTATTATTTTTAGATTATTTTATTATATACAATAAATTTAAAAAATATATAATATATCAAATACACTTAAAAATATTAAAACAAACATTAAAAAAATAAATAAATTTAAAATACATTAAAAATTCTTTATAATTAGGATAGGTGTAAGTAAAATAGTAAAAAAAAAATAACAATAAAACATAAGTTGTACAATATTCAAATAATATTAAAAAAGATAACGAAACAATAGTAAAAACGTATAAAAAATAACATTCAAAGAACAAAAACAACAACCAAAACTGTAGTAAAAATAATAGCAAAACAACAAAAAAAGCAACAACAAAAATAACAGCAAAAGTAGCACCAAAACAACAAAAAAAACTAAAACAGCAAAAAAAATATCAAAACAACAAAAAATAACACCAAAACAGCAATATAATTTTTATTAAAATGGTTAATTTATTTAGGTTGGGTCGGGCCGGGCCAAAAAACTCTTATCCGAGACTCGACCCGTTTAGAAAATGAGCCTCATTTTTTATCCAAGCCTATTTTTCAAGCTTATATTTTTATCTAAACTCTCTCATTTTTCAGGTGAACCTTCGGATCGAGTCTAACGGCCTAATCCATGATCATGTCTAATTTAGACATTAACGACCTATGTTTCCAGAACCTCATTCAAGATGAATTTTTATTCAACCACCAAACACTTCAAGAGTACACTTCTTTTCCTGTTGGCTAAAGATCATAACTCCTAACAAGTACATACAACCCCATTCATCACTCATACTTTGATTATTCATAAATCGATTGATAATGTGCAGACTAAAATTAAACAAATTCTCGCGTACCTTAACTTACTAAAAGTTAGCCGACCCTTTAACGCCAATGTCGTACTGTAGGTTGCAATAGAAGATAGACTTTAGGAGATTTTTTTGTTTTAATGTAATTTCTCGAAAATCATGTCAAAAAATCTGTTTTAAGATTTCGTTTCTGTAAATTAGATCTGTAAATATTTTTATTAAATATTTACGAAATTATATTATAAGTGAATTGAATTTTGGATAAATAATTTTATCGGATTAGTGGTTAACTAAAGTACAAGAACTAAATTGTAAAAGTTAAATTATTATAGATTTTTAATTGAAAACTTAGATTAAGGACCAATGTCATTGGAAGTGTAGTGGAGGGGAAATGATCCTATATTTTACAAGTTACTTTGTTGTTTTGTTTTAATTCACGTTATAAGATTTTTGGACTTTGTTAAAAAAACATAAAACCAATTTTTAATAGAATTTAAATATTTTTATAATTTCTTGAATAAATAATTTTTAATAGAATTTAAATATTTTATAAAAAATATTTTCAAGTTTAAATTTTTTTTGAATAAAACAAAGGTATTTGCCATGTTAATGTTCCGATAACATTTTTCATTCGTACCGTACGTTGAGATGGGTGATGAGTGTTACAATTTTGATGTAAAAAGACAATTTATGTTAATAGATAATCTGAATTGTCTATAATCCATAAAAATCAAATTAAACAATTGACTTATGTGGACTATTATGTTGTCTATAAGTCCAACTAGGAAGATTGTTTGTCTTAGCTATCGGAGCGAATAACTCAAAATTAGATACTAACTTCTAACGTTTATAATATGATTTACCTCAATCATATGTAAGTGACTAACTCTGTGTACATAGTTCATGTACTTTGATATATTAAAAACATGTGTTCTCATAGTAGTAAACTAAAAGTTTATATATAGGATGTACAATTTATGTGTGACATAACTTCACTTATAATAATATAATTCATAGCACAATTGAAGAGTAAATGATATCTTTTTACTGGTTGATACAAGCATTTAAACTCATTGTTAGGCTCATGGGCGTGATCGACTAAGTTTGGCACAAGACCCAATAACTCAATCCAAAGCTAAGTAATTGAAAACTCAATTCAATGTGTTGATTCAAGAATGATTGTCAAAAGGTTTTCAAGAGAAAGAATTGGAAGATCCAAACCTTCGAGACTTTGTTTCATGTTGTTTGGGTCCTTCTCAAAAGAATTAGAATAAATTTTTTTGAATATATTGGTGTGATTATATAATAATATCTGTTCATATTTTTTAATTCTTTGACAACGCGCACACACAGATGCTCGAACCCGAGATCTCTAGGATGAACAACATCATCATTTCTACTGGAGTCACTTGTTGAGTTCAAGAACCAGAATAATTTAATCCATGTTAATTTCGAAAATGAGCAACTAAAGATAATTAATCACGACGTTAATGTTTTCTATCAATTGTATATGATTTTAATTGGTATAATAACAAATTTAACCTTTAAAGTTTATACAATTTGTCAATTTAGTCATAATTTAACAAATTTATCCTGCAATATTTGTGTAATTGAGCAAATGTTGAAGTTGATTTTTTTAGAATTAAGGTCAAAATGACAAAATATATAAACATTAAAAGCTAAATTTATTATTATACCAATCAAAATTATATATAATTAATGGAAGACATTAACGTTGTGATTCATTATTCTTAATTGCTCACTTTTAAAATTGACAGGAATAAAATTGATCCAATTTTTTTAGAGAGATTAATTTGCTCAATTTCAAAATTGAGAGAAACTGGAGAGGTCTTTTTACCACTCTTATTCTTGAGTGAATGTGGTCTAGGAAAAGAAAGGGTTCTCAACCGAGGAAGAAAAGATAACTCCAAAGTCAACCTTTTAGAGCTTTGATAGTTGATACCATGGTAATGTAAAGATTTTCATGAATAAACTGATGATCGAATTAGTTAAATCATTGGTTTTTGATTTGATCATTATGTTTGATTTAATTAAATAAATTATTAAATTTTAAAAAATATATTTTATTAAAAATAGAAAAAATTTGTTCAACCAGTCTAACCCTTATCTGTGGACTTGTGCCCTAATCAATTTAGGGTACTTAAGAAGTACTTTTTGGGACAAAAACATTTCTAAACAAGTTTCTTTTTGAGAGAAAAAATATTTTTCCTAATTAAAAAATTAGCTCAAAAACATTTGTTTTCAAAAATTGAAAATTTTAATTTCTCTAAAAAAGAATATTTTTTATTTCGAAAGCACTATTAAGAAGGATTCCTAAACTAAGTTTTAATCTATTTCAAACTAACATTAGGTAACACGAAGGAAGAAGTAGGCATATTTGAACTAGTTTACATATATTGAAAGAGGAAAGAAATTAATGAAATTAAATCAACAACTTTCTATCAAACCGCTATCATTATTAAAGGATAAGAGAAGAGGTTGTGTAGGTTTGAACCTCATTCTTGATGCAAGACAAATCATTTATTATTATACCAGTGGCTAATTGACATTAAATTTCAAGGGTTAAGCTTAAGATTATGTGTATAACCTATCTAATATTTTACATGACTTTAACGTATAACATAATTTTTTTCGTGGACATATTACATTCATCTCAATCTATGTTATATGAACTTTTTCCGTACGCATCTGAATATGAAATATAATGAAAGCTAACATAGCTTAGAGTACTCCTGCCTTGTAATCATAAGCTCCATTAGGAGAAAGTGATGAACAAGTTGCTTAACATAGGAGTTTGGCTGATTGTGCTGAACTGCTTTAAAATATATGCCTTCAATTTCATTAATTGTTCTCATTATCTTAAGATATGTAAGGTCAGAAGTATGTGTTACTCAAACGCCCCCATGCAAATCCAAATTAGAATAGTCATTATGGTGATGAAATTATAATTATATTAACCACATTTTCAGTTTGTTTAAAGGAGTACAAATTACTCTAATATACAGGCAAATCTTGCGTCTCCTTTGTTCTCATCATTGCTATAATCAGATTATCTTTACTTTTCTCTTTCTCTCATGGGTTAGCGTATACAGTTTCTAACCTTTTTTCAACTCTTTCGTATCTTTATTTTCTACACCATTACTTTCGGCTTTTCAATTTATGAAAATCAATAACCAGGCCCTCCCACAGATATATCTTACCTCCCACGCCAAACATCACTTATCCCGCCCAAGGGAATATAATAAAGCCGTACCTTTCCCTTTGCTCTTTTAGCTCAAAATTTACATCATCCTCTAACTAATCCCCCATTGCATTAGCCATGAGGCTCAAAACTAACTCCATTTGGCTCTTTGCCTTTCTCTTTGCCCTCTTTTCCATCCTAATCTCTCTGTATACACTCCCTCCTTCTTCCCAAGCGACCATCTCCATGAAATTTGAAGCTTCCTTCGTCAAGAAAGTTGTGAGCCAAAGCGGTGAATTCATATCTTTGCTAACGAGGATGGTGTCTAGACATCATCATCATCATCGTCGTCGTCGACATCGTCACCATCATCACCATCATAGGAGGGGGCGTGAGCATAAATGTGATGATACCAAATGGAGGTCGAGCTTGAGCACTAGCAGCCTTATTTATCAATACAAAGTGTCACTTGTATTAACAGTTAACTTAGAGGGTTGTGGCAACTTCAGCAGTGCGCAGAAGGCTATCAACGCTGTTCCTGATTCCAGCCCCTTCAAGACCCTGATCGTTATTTATTCTGGTACATACAGGTCATTATTGAAACACGTTTCTTCCCTGTGTGTATATATTTGCACATGTATATGCACCATGAACAGCTAATATCATTGACGATCCACTATGATTCAATCTTCTGCAATATGCATGGAACTTTGAATCTAAGTTACAAACATGGGTGACCTGTGATTCAGGGAGAAGGTAGTGGTCCATGCAAGCAAATCCAACTTGATAATTCAAGGTGAAGGTTTTCTCAACACAGTTATAGAATGGAATGACACTGCAAATTCCACTGGAGGAACAGTGTACAGCTCTTCGGTTGCCATCTTTGCTTCTAACTTCACAGCCTATAACATTAGCTTTAAGGTAAATCATCACACTTAATTCCTGAAATTAACATTGCGTGTGTAACTTTATAGCCTACAAATTTAGCTTCAATCTCACTGTCTTTAACTTCTATCATTATATTTTCAAAGTTGTTGCAATTTAGAGGCACTGAAAGGTGGATTTGCTCCATTTATCAGTCCAATTTTCTCAAAATGCAACGTGGAGTATGACTATGAGCCTAACCTCATCTCTCGAATCTGATTGGACGCTCAAGGAAGACATATTTATGATGTACTAGATATTGTCTTACGTGTTGCTTATTTTACGCGAAAAGGGATGATTGAAATTAATCCTTATTTTTTTCGACCGATGATACATTTAAGAATATTTTGATCTTAAATAGGATCAACAAAAATAAAGTTTTAAAAAATTTGGCTATTTTTCTTATTCCATGGTATACTTATCGGCATGGATGAAGCTAGAAAATTTTTGTAAGGAAGATTGAAATTAAATTGTAATTTTTATAATAGTAAAAAATGTAATTTTTAAAGGATTAAATCAAAAGTTTATCATTTTTAGGAGATCAAAGTGTAATTTTATCTTTTTTAATTTAAAATTTTTAAAAATTTCAAAAATCTAAATGAAATTTTTTCTATTTTTTTAAGAGGGCTGGCGCACCTACCAACCCCGGATTCGCTTGTGCCTATAGGAGGGTTGGCTATATGCTCGACTTGGATTGTGAAGTTTATGGCATTGGACATGAATTTTGTAAATTTGGACCATCTAAACTTGAATTATTATTATTTTAATTATGAAAAAAATAAATATTTATTTATTTAAAACTGGTTTTTATATTTTAACACTAATCCGAGCCATTAAACCCAATCGACAAAAGGATTGCAAAAATTTAGGTTAGGATCCAGCCCAATAAGTAAACTAGTCTAGCCTTGCATAGAAGACTGTCCAAGAATTTGTTAGATGCTTGTTCTTTAAAATTAGAGTTGGAATGATTCAGAGGAATATTAAAAACATGGTAATGATTTTGCGTTATTCTTGTTGATTTATGGATGGGTCTATTTATTGCCAATTTTTCTGGAAAAGAATACAGCTCCAGAGCCAACCCCTGGTGAAACTAGAAAGCAGGCAGTGGCGCTTAGAATAGCAGGGGATCAAGCTGCTTTCTACAATTGTGGATTTTACGGAGCCCAAGACACACTTCTGGATGATCGTGGCAGACATTATTTCAAAGGTTGTTTCATACAAGGTTCCATTGATTTCATTTTTGGAAATGCTAGATCACTCTATCAGGTAAAACAATTTTCGGACGTCTTACCCATGCTGTTTTGTCACTGAACCTGACAATCGAATTTAGATTATACATTTGCACCAATTGTTGACAGGGTTGCATTATCCACTCAATTGCTCAAGAAGGGACGAGTGGAGTTAGCGGATCCATCACAGCTCATGCAAGGCAATCGTTGAATGAGCAAACAGGATTTTCATTCGTAAATTGCATCATCCGGGGAACCGGGAGCATCTGGCTTGGAAGAGCTTGGGGATCGTATGCCACTGTCGTCTTCTCCCGAAGTTACATGTCGGATGTTGTGGCACCGACCGGATGGAACGACTGGCGAGACCCTTTTAGAGACCAGTCTGTCATTTTCATTCATAGATTAAAAACCATATTTATATGGCAATTAATTAATTATAATAACAAATGAACTTTTTATTGTTTCCAGGACTGTTTTTTTTGGAGAATATGAGTGCTTGGGGCCTGGAGCGAACTACACATTCAGAGCTTCTTATGGGAAGCAGCTAATGGAATATGAAGCAGCTCACTACATGAACATATCATATATTGATGGAGATCAATGGCTTGAAGACTAAGCCTTCATCTTCATTCTATATATATCCTACATTCAAACCCTCATATAGTTTATGTAGAAAAATTCATTTAAGAGGGAAATTATAAGTATATATGAAATTGTTATGGTACTCATTATTACTGACCCGTTATTTGGTTACTTGATTGAGTTTTGATCTATCAATCCATGTGATTCACATTTTGAGTTCGCACGTGAAATGTCTACACTTCTTTATTGAATCGCATGATGTGGATTCCCACCACCATGCACCTCTCTTTAGATTATTAGCCTTTTTTTTTTAATTGTAACAACTTTATTTATATTATCGATTTTTTTGGATTATTAACCATTTTTAATTTTGAAATTTGTTTAGTATATATTATTTTGATAATATTGACTATTTTTAAAATTAGTGTTGAAAAAATAGCAATCTTATATTAATCTAGAAATTGATGTATCAAATTCTTTTTAATTCTTTTCCTTTGTTAAAATTAGTATTCAAATGCTATTTATAAAAAGTCAGCATATGAGATAATTGAATTTCAGAAAGTGAGATTTGGAATATTAGTGTTTTATAATTTTTAATTTAATTTAATTTTTCTTATGCAAAGGATAAATTTGAAGTTTTCATTCAAAATAAATAATTTCCTTTCCTTTTCATAGTTTACCAAATAAGAAATATTAATTTCTTTTTGCTTTATTAATTTTAATTGTTCAAACAAAAAATAAATATATCATTTCTTTTCTTTAATTTTCCTTCCTTTCCTTCCTTTTATTCTCCTTTAATAATATTATTGATCAAACATAGGGTTAAGTCATAATCTTCCTTCGAGTCTATCTCTTGAAAGAATCTTCATAAAGTCTTGATCCTAGACTTTAATTACAACACGTTTTGCTATTGATTTACAAGAATAAAAATGATTACAAATAAAAGTCCAAACTGCAACTAAAGATTAAGTTGTGGCATATTCTTCTTTTATGAAATAAAATTTGCCTTATAAATAAAAAACAAGAATAATTCAATCAAATATCGGCTGGCTATAGTTGATTGACTTGCTCCAAAATGTCTTGCACCAAGAGTGATAGGTTGAGATGGGATGATCCTCCATTTTCCACTGCTTTTGTCGCCATTTCCGCAAGTTCTCGAGCTCTCATTCTCCTCTTTTCGCCTTCTTCTCCGCCATTCACCAACATATCTATGGCCTTCTCAATCTGTTCTTTCCTAACCAGCACTCCAAGTTTCTCTTCTTCACCCCATCTAACAGGGATCTCAACCCCAACCCCAACACCTATTTTTAGAATTTCAACAATCAGCTTCTCGTTAAAGAACTGTTCGGAGAATTGTGGCCATGTTATCATTGGCACTCCCGAGCATATGGCTTCTAAAGTTGAATTCCAGCCACAGTGAGTTAAGAACCCTCTTATTGCAGGGTGGGATAAAATAAGAACTTGGGGAGCCCAGCCCTTGATTATAAGTCCTCTCCCTTTGATTTTCTCCTCAAAGTTATGTTCTGAAAACCACTTCTCCAACTCATCATTAGCTCGCTGATTACCTGTTTTGACTACCCAAACGAACGGTTGTTGTGATGCTTCTAGACCCAATCCCAGCTCTATCAATTGTGCTGAAACGAGACGGCATAGACTGCCTAAACAAGCGTAAATAACTGACCCTGGTTTCATAGAGTCGAGCCATTTCAAGCATTTTTGTTCATTGATTGATGCTTTGTTGCCTCGTTCAAACTTGTCCAAGTTTATTCTGTTGCATAAAGAAACTGGTCCAATGGCCCAAACCTTTTTCTTTATTGCCTTCTGGTACTCATTGACACATCCATGCTCGAGCTCATTGACGCTGTTTATCACAACACCATAAGCATTCATTTCAGCCTCTTGCATCTTGTTGCGAGCATCGTGTAAGTCAGGCAAGCTAACAAAGGTACCGGGAAGCTGAGCCCTTGTTATCTCCACTTTTTGTGGCAATCCTGGAACCCGAAAGCGCTCCGAATCCGAAGCAACGAAAAGATGAGCTTTGTGTAGCTTCACATTGTGAGAGCTCAACAATGAAAAGCAGCCCATCCCATGAAAAACAATCCTGGGAATGTTAAACTTCTGAGCGATTTCTGAGGTCCAGGAAAGACACTTGTCTGATAGTATGCAGCTCGGTTGCGGCTTTTGCTGTTCCAGGAACTGTTCCAATGGTTCTCGCCACAAATCAAGTGCATTGTAGAACTTTTTCAATAGATCCCTGGAACATAAAGTGTCGAGATTCTCGCATCCGATTGGAAGTCCCACTTCTTGACATGGAAACGGAATTTTCACTAGCCGAACCCGGAGCCCTGACTCAGAAGCTCGTTCGATGACTGTGTCGAATCTCGACGCATTTTGGGGAGTAGTGATCAAGCTTACGATCACCCCTCGATCTGCAAGAAGCCGAGCCATGTCAACCATCGGAATCATATGACCTTGTGCCATCAGCGGGATTAACACAAAGTGTAGCTGCTTTGCCGTGACTGAAGCCATATAGTCTTTAGAAATATTGGAAACAAACAACGGATGCGAAGGACGGATCGATTAGGTCTAATAAAAAGCTCAAACGATTTTGCAGGAGGATTGGCACCAATTGCAAGACTTATAAGGTGAGCCGGAGTTTGAATTATTCCGAAATAAAAACAGCATTTTTTCAGTATTTCAAGAAAAACATCTACCTTCTTATAATTTTCTAATCTAATAAAATTAATTAAAATTGACTTGGATTTTCAATTGATTTAAAAAGTCTACACCGAACCTTGTGCAGCACATGATTTTAATTACCCAGCTCCCACGGTAACATATGATTTTAAACCATAATCATGGTAATTAACAAGTATTGGTTGGTTGGGTTATTTAGGGTTGATATTTCTTTTATCTAGATGAGTTTTGATGTTGACAGGATTTCCAGAAATCACACAATGTCAAACAATTACAATAAGTGGTGACAAGTTTTCAACGTTGTTTCCATAGATTTACTTTTATTTTTTTTATTAATTTTCTTCAACAAACCTTTTACTCATTCAGGGCTTTCTTACAGTCATTGATTATTAATTACTTGTATTGTTAGAATTTCATAAAATTGTCGTTATTACAGCAAAATGTTTTAAACAATTCTGTCTAGGTGATCCAAAATTTAACTTAAAAACTAGAGTTAACTATTTTCTTATCTCACATGTAATGCACGAGCTTGACATAAATTTGTTGTCATTTTTGCTTTAAAAACATTGCTATAGGAGCTTTTTCCCAATCCAATAGCTCTTCAGCAGCATGCGCGCCCCAGCGCTGGTGGACAGCGCCGCTGTGGCGGATCGACACCCCCACGCTGACTGAGACCTTCCTTTTTTCATGTTTTTAGTGGAGTGGACAGCTCAAACTCGCATTTTAAAGGTATTTTGATATTTTAAAAATATAAATTTGATATTATACCCTATATTTGACATCTTAAAAGTTGTTTTACTCGCTTTAGTCTATTTTCTGTTTTTCTTTGAAATTAAACGTAATAAAAGGCAAGCTTGATAATAGATCAAGGGAGCAACTTCAAAAATTTGGTGAGACTGTTTTAATTTGTTTTTTTTATTTTTTCTCATCAATTAAGTTCTAGTTGTTGTTGGACTTATCTGTTGAACACACGAAATAGAAAAGATAGATACGACTGCAAAATTAATTCTTGGACTACACTTTATTATTATTATTATTATTATTATTATTATTATTATTATTATAGTTGTTTCAAAAAGAGCAAATGATGAGTCAACTTTGATATATTTTCTGATTACTTTAATAGAGAAGTTTCCTAATTCTTTGTTTATTTTTGGAATATTGAGGTAGGTGTTTGGTTGTCATTTGCCCTCACATCAAAAGGCTCCCGATTTAGTGAATCGACTGAGTAATCAGAGGTAGGTATTCCATTGATGTAAATATGAGTAAAATTAAAGATTGTTTAGATTTAATTAACCGAATAATTCGAATTAGGTGCTTAGGTTATCATTTATACTCAAGTTGAAAGGTAATCAACCTAAAATCAAAAAAAAAAAAGAAAAAAAGAAAAGAGAGCTTAATGGTTATATTCTTGAATTGTGCTTTAATCTCATGCTAATTAATATTTTTTTTATGGTGAAATTGAAATTGTGGATTTTGAAAATCTAGTGACTTTTGGAATCATGATGAAATTTGAAAATATTCTCTTGATTTTTTGATATCTTTAATATATTGCAAATTGTTAGGAAAGACAATCACACTCTAGTGTCATGGGACTGAAACTTAAATCTTCCAAATCGGGCGATCTTAGGCAATATTTTTACTTCAAATCTTTTAAGTCAGTCTAACCCTCGAAATTGAGAAATCTATCAAAAAATTTTTGAAGCACTGAAAAATATAGTGAAAGCAACTTGAAACGAAAAGAGCAACAAGAGAACTAAAAAGTCACAGGAAAATAATGCACATCAAGTATTTGACGAAATGCTTTCAAATATATTCAAATTATGAATGAAATGATTACAAACGAAGCGAGAGGCCTCTATTTATAGTTGAGTTCCCTCAGAATCAATGATATAGATTGAGTTACATCGATGGTTAAGATTAGAGTTTATCTACAATTGAAAGTTCTATTGGATTTAAACTCTATACAATCTTATCCTTTTAGGATTTACACTATTTACCCTGGTAACTCTAGATTTATTGGAGTGTTTCACTGAATCACCAAAGCTTCAAGTAGATGGACTTCTCTATAGATTCTACGAATCGAATCAGTTTATGTGGATCAAATGAGTCTCATTTAATAAATTGACCTCTATGGGGTGTTTTATGCGCACTGGTCATGAGCTTTGATCTGCAGCCCATGACACTAGCACAAAGATATATTATTTCTAATTCTTCCTAATTGTATGAATTTTTGTTAGTACTATATTTTGTTTAGCATATAAGGTCTCAATTCTATCCATGAATGCATTCTTATTTCATTGGTATATCAATTGTCACTTTGAGTTGAGTGTTTCTTTAGGTCATATATACATTTGCATTAGTTTCATGCTTGAGGACAATTTCTGCAATATATTGAAATTTGAAATATCCATCATCACCTCCTTAGCCTTTCCTTTAGTTCCCCGCTTTACAATTGGGCCATCATTTATGACTGTAGCTTTAGTCCGCTGGGCCTTACCCACTGACCCACTAACGTCACACCCCAATTAGTCCTTATGCCCTTTCAGGCCCCGTAACGCCTGGTCCGTCACTCTCTCCACAGTTGGCAAATCCTCCCCTGCAGTAGCAATCAAGGCATCAAACCTTAAACCAAAGTTTGCAAGATCCTTATCGAATCCCTTACCCGAAGGAACATCACTAGTTTTCCCCCTAGATTTTCGCTGCACAATCATCCAAGGGCCCGTAAGTTTCACGGTCCACCCTTGACTCTGTCTTCTGCACTAGCTCCCGTACCATCTGATCATGCACTACAGTGTTGTCCATAGCTCGTGCAGCCGGACACACTTCCTTCAAATATCCATAGAACAAATATTAAGAAGAGATTCGTATTCAACTTGCTAAATTTTACCATTGATCGAGACCTTCAAAATTAATGGTTTCGTCAGATCAACATTCACCGTGATCCTTTCAAAGCGTCACTGGGAAACGTTGTCCGTGTTATAGTCAATCTTTACCACCCATCTTATAACATTGCCAATGGCCCTGTGAAGGCGCTTTGTATACATCGCATTGGACAACCCAGGCAACCCAATCCACATGACTAAATTAAGGGGATACTCCTGAGAAAATCAATTATTTGATCCGATTACCAAATCCAAAGAACATATATTGTTCACAAAGTTTGAACTTAAAAATGAACAGAAAGACAATAGCAGGGCAATATAATTAGACCTGCTTTATTGGTGATACAACAAGATTTTTAATCATTGTAAATGAACAAGTTCCTAATGAATTTGAAACCTTCTGGTCTCATGCTACAACTGGACCAGCTATGGTTTCCTGTTGCTTGATATCTTCAATCAGTAGTGCAATGTTAAGATAAGAAGACCCTCCTTCAACAGCTTTCTTCGCCATCTCAGATAGGTTTCTTGCCCTTTCCCTTCTCTCTTCTCCTTCCTTTCCTTCATCCATTAAATTCTCAATAGCTTTTTTAATATCTGCCTGCACTCTTCACCAGCACCACATATTTATCTTCCTCCCCCATATGCACCACGAATTCCACCCCAACTCTAACACCAACTTTCAGTACTTGCACAAGTTGCTTCTCGTTAAAGAACTGCTCGGCAAACAAGGGCCATGTTATCATTGGCACCCCAGCACTGATTCCTTCAAGTGTGGAATTCCACCCACAGTGTGTCAAAAATCCTCCAACGGAGGGGTGTGATAAAATTTACAGTTGCGGCGCCCAGCCTCTTATCAAAAGGCCTCTTCCTTTTACCCTTTCCTCGAATCCATCTTCGGCTAACCATTTTTCCATATCTTCTCTTTTGTATCCTCCTCTAATAACCCAAATGAAGGGTTTATTTGATGCTTCCAAGGCTAAACCCAGTTCCATTAACTGAGGAGGTGTTAAACGATTGAGGCTTCCAAAGCAAACATAGATTACTGAGCTTGCAGGCCATGAATCAAGCCACTTCAAGCATTGGTTTTCATCTGTTAGAGCCTCGTTACCTCTTTTAGCTTTATCAGTGTTATCCTTGTTGCATAATGACGCAGGACCTACGCACCACACTTTATGATCTTTGATCTTTTGATACGATTTCGCATATTCGGCTTCCAACTCCTCGAAGCTGTTTACTATTGATCCGTAAGCTCCTTCTTCAGCTGCTATTATCTTCTTACTAAGCTCTTTCATGTTTGATCTTGGATTGAGGTTTCCAGGTAACTGCCCTATAGTGAATTCGATTTGATCGGGCAGGCCCGGTACAACAAAAGGCACTCCTTCGGAGACACATTCATGGACCTTGGAAGTGCTTATGTTATGACTGCACAAATGAGCGAAACAGCTTTTTCCATCAAATAAAATCCTTGGAATCTGAAGCTTGGAGGCGATTTCAACCATCCATGTGAAGTGCTTATCATGTATTATGCAGTTTGGACGAGGCTTTAGCTCACGTAAGAGCTTCTCCAATGGTACCTGCAGCATGCTCATTGCAGCATGGAAGTTGCTCATGAGGTCCATGGAAGGGAGATTGTCAACTGTTTCACACCCATCTGGCAAACCGGCCTCTGCAGCCGGAATCGAAGTTCAAGAACTGAGATAGATAGCTTGGATTCAATGTCGCGGTTGACGCCTGCACTAAAACGAGCAGCATTCTGAGGTGTGGTAATTATAGTAACGATTACATTGCGGTCAGCCAATAGCCTGCCTATGTCTATCAAGGGAAGAAGGTGCCCTTGGCTCACAAAGGGTATCAATACGAAATGAGGTTTGGTAGAGTTCAAGGCCATTGCTAATTGGAGATTTTAAGGATGACAGATAACTTATCAGACAAATATGGTTTTTTTTTGTTGGTTCTTTCGTCAGCTCATCTGTGCTGTTATTTATACATGGTTTAATAGTTTGCAGATGCGTAAAGGAAATGATTTTGAGTTTGACTGATTCATGAATGACAACTGAGTACTCTTTCGTTCTCCTTGAATTTCGCCTTGGATGTTCAACATGCCATTGTCAAAGGTTTACAAACACACGACAACAACTAATATGAATGAAAAGTAAAACATAGCTAGCAAACAGGCATCCAGATAATAATAAGTTTAATAAAAACAATTTGAGCTTAGTCCAATGGATCCATACCATTATTGTATTTAAATTCTAATCTCAACATTGGCAACATCCTTTTTACTTTGCACCAAAAAAAAAAAAAATGTCAGCATCATGGGTGTCGACACTCTCAAAAAACCGAAGGCATTCACTAGTGGGAAAATTAAGTTGGCTGAAAATCGTACTGGTAAATATAATTCAGCTTACGATTTAGAAAATGAATTTTACACCCTTTGGAACTGCTGTAAACTTCCGGGTAGTTTCTGCTAAATCTAAAGGGAAAATGGAAAAGTAGTTCTGACTTTTCTTAAAGGTATCATGAATGCTTTGGACCCTTTATTAGAATCTTCTTGAATGCAGCAGTGGAGCTACAGGGGAAGGTATTCGGTTTTAATTGAAGCATGAGAAATGGAGATTTATCTATGTTTAAGGACATTAATCATCTTATGGGTTAATTGAGAGAAGACCATTATAAACCGTAAGAATGATGTATCAAATGCTGACTTGGGACGTATCTTTGATTAGCCATTTGACATTGAGATAAGGAGATGCTACATTCGTTCAAGAGTTTACCTTTGAACCACATGGATTAGTGTGACTCGAACTCAGGCCACACTTAGGCAATGAACATTTTTGACTATCAAACCAACACACGGAGTTACTTCAAAATTAAGATTAAATTAATATAATGTGTAAATATTTGAGTTTAAGTTTGTTATTATTTAAATTTCTAAACTGACATATCATTCTATTACTGGTAGATTCGTTCTTACATTTTTGAATCTTAGGTAAAATAATAAATTGGAGTTTTAGATCCATTAAAAGTTGAAAAAAAAAATTTAGGCCCTTTCAAAATTGGTAAAAAAAAAATTTGATCCTTTAAAAGCTGAAATTTTTTTACCCTGTTAAAAATTGAAAAAAAAAGTTGAACTCCTTTCAACCTTCAGCGCTGGACAGCCACATTTTAAGACGACCCCAAAGTCGGACCTGTTTACCAGAATAACGATAATTAACCAAAATATACTAAAAAAGAACAAAATGATTAGTTAAATAATTATTTTTTAATGGTGATAAAAAAATATAATTATATGATCTGCAGTGTAATTTATAGTTAAACAAATTGAATAGGTTAAAACTACTACATCAATACAAAATTACGGATGAGCATTCGATCGAATCGAGTCGAATCGAGTCGAAAAAATTTTGAGTTAATCGAATTGACGAATTCTATTTTAACAATCAAACTCAATTTGAATTTTTTTTGAATCGACTCGAGTTAACAAATCTTATTATTTATACTCAATGTTGCGTTTGTATGGATTAATTATTTAACTAAATAAATAAAGTTGAAGGGTAAACATTTATCAAAACGACGTAATTTTACCTTTTAAGTTGATGATTTTGGTTTTTAACTTTATCAAAATGATAGTTTTATCTTTTTTTTATTCAAATTTTCGGATAATTTGAATTGTATAGTTCATATTTAAGTTAAATTAAAAATTTTAAATTTTTTATTCGAAATAATTCAAATTATTTAATTAAAAAATAAAATTTTTATTAAATTTTTCGAATCAAATTTTATATATTCCTATACAGAATAATACTAAAAAAATTTCACATTAGCAAAAATAGTTACTGAAAAATGCCATTATTAAATACATTAGCAGACAATCTCATCCTTATAATCACATGAAGCAGTGATGTTCATTCTACACTGCTCTAGAATAGATCTAATGAATTCCAAGTCACCTTCTAGTCTACTACTTCGGTCTAAATGCGTTTCAAACCAGAGTTGTACAGTATATTGGGCTTTGCATTAGCTAGCTCCAACCTTTGCTCACATTCCTGCTGCTTTACATTTTTTAGCTGTAAAAATTCTTCCTCAACATCCCATATGCTGCGATCTTTGAGAAATCCAAAACCTGAATCGCTGTATCAGATTTTTTTTTATCTTCAACAGTAAAAAAAAATCTGTAATGAAGAAAGTGGTAAAAACAGGAGGCTTTACAAAAGAAAAAGGGTAAAAAAATATCACACATATTTAAGCAAGGGAGCAAGCTTGGATTTTTTTTTTTGACCAAAACGAAACTAAATCGCCATCGGTTGAAGAAAACAAATTGAAAAAAAGGTAAAAGAAAGAAATCAAGACAGGACAGAAATGGAACATGCCACGAAATCAGTTCAGTTTCGGATTCACAACAACAACTAACTATTAAGATTTCACTTTCCCTTTCTGATTACTGAAGTGGAAATTTCTTTCCGATTCAATATTTGTTTTTGGTGAAGCACAATTCAATGGCTTCTTCGAGCTCCCTCGGGAGCTCAATTCCGGCTCCAGGTACACTTCAATTTCAGTATTCCCCCCTTTTTAGTTACTACTGCTATTAATTTTCTTATGAACTGTTCCTTTTTTTTGAAAAAAAAAACAGAGGCCGTTCAAGTTCTCGTCTCATCACTCGCTGATGAATCTCCCATGGTGAGAGAAGCCTCCATGGCTTCTCTTAAAGACATCTCTCCTTTGTACGTTTTTTTTCTTTTTCTCAAAAAAGTTTATATACTTCACTTTCTTTTTTACTGTAATCTGAACTTCAATTACTAATTAGGAATCCTCTTCTGGTGCTGGACTGTTGCTCCGCTGTTTCTCGGGGCGGCCGTAGGGTAATAATCATCTTCTTCATTTTCCCTTGTCGTAGATTTAGAACATTTGAATTGGAACTAAAATTTAAATTTTTTGGATACTTAATTGTAGAGATTTGGTAATTTGGCTGGAGTGTTTCAAGTAATGGCATTCGGAGTTAGAGCTTTAGATAAAAACGACATTGACGCTTCTTATATTGGCAAGCTTGCCAAAATTGCTACCGCTGAGATTATCTCTTCCAAGGTATGTACATTTCTTGTTCCTTTTGTTGCGGTAGAGTGGATAGCATACATTTAGAACTAGAAAACATGTTCTCACCTCTCTGGAATTTAGCATGAATTAGGTTGCTATACCAGCTTTTTGCACAGTTTCTTAGTAAGGGGTTCAATTTTGGATTGACTCTTAGGCTTTTAAATCTGTTTGGAATAACGAGAGCAAAAATTCACACATTGTTTTGCTTGTTCTCATTGTTGAGTTAATGTTTGACTTAATGGATGATCTTTCTAAGGGATTTTTGTAGCTTCTTTTTTATTTTATCAAAATTACTTGGACCTTAATTTATTTCTATTGCTTGCATGAAAGATTCACCATCTGGTGTCTCCTTGGGCACTAGGAAAATATAAATTGAGTATTGCCTTAAACTATAGCTCTCTTTGGTACGTTTGCTATCTAATTCTTACATGCTTTCTTGAGGCAATTTAATTTTCATGGATGAAAATTCGTAGTTTTCATGTTTTGCTCACTGTTGTATAGGAACTCAATGCAGATTGGCAAAGGGCAGCAGCAAGTCTGCTTGTTGCAATAGGCTCACATCTCCCTGACCTTGTAAGTCTGTTGCTTGCAGTTAGTTCTCTTTTCTTTTACTTTTGCTGCTTGATAACAACGGGCTTAGCATATTATTTACAAAACAAATATATTTCAATTAAAAACCTTTCTAAAATAAGCCCTCGATTACTTGCAAGTGCACGAAATTGTTGTCAAGTAATATAAAACGGAAGGAATTCTGTAGAATGAAGTATTTCGAGAATCGAATCCCAAAGAGTTTGAGATTCAATATTTGTTTTTATTGTCAAGTAATATAAGATACTGGTATAAGAACTGAATACTACAAATTAAGAGGCCTAGTCAATTCAATAGACAACTCAATTATTAACTCAGTTGACCATTTCGAAATTAACACCAACCCCTTTAAGAGTTTGAGACATTGGCATCAAAACGACTAAAGAATCTATGTCTAACAATTGAAATGACAATTGAATTAACCAAAGGTGTGAAGATGATTGCCAAGCTAATTGGCTAAGGCCTCCAAAATTAATGCTTCTCAAGTAAAATCAAGGTTGGATCTAACTTCAGTTGGTCCTTGGATTCCTAAGCTAAGGTTCTCTTGATACTCTTAGACTCAATTCCTCACCGGACCCATGACCGTAGTTCTTGCTTCTAAGCCGATTAGCTTTAACTCTCTCGATATTAGACTTTAACCAATTTAGTCACTCGAGGTAGCTCTTGCTTATTCCCTAGTCAAATTAAACCTAAAGGTTGTCAACTCTTAGATTTATTGAGCCTAATTGTTAAGCACAATTCTAGATTAGATCAACCATTAAATCACTTGAATCACATCAATCCTTCATCTGAAGCACAATTAACAAGCCAATCTCACCAATTTAGCTCATCAACACAAGATATGATATAAAGCATTAAAAACATGAGATCAAGTAGGAAAAGATAGATCAAAGTTAAGGAATGCTCAAATCCATGGATGCTAGAACTCCTTGCATGGCAGTTCTTGCTCTCCTCATCCAAATGAAGAATCAATGCTCCAATCAATAGAAAAACTGAAAATCTACTAAAATTAAAGTGGATTACAAAAGAAATTCAAAGTGTTTACAATTTCTAAAAGGAAATTTAAAGAACCAGAGAAAAGTTGAGAGCAAAATCCTAGATCTAAAATTTGAATCTAAACTAAAGAAAAGAAATGAGTTCCGCAAAATCTGATACAATTCAATTCAATTACGAGGCTATTTATAGGTGGAAATCAAGGCTGGGTGAAATGACCAATATACAACCTCACTGTAAACCAAATCAATCAAGGAATGTCAATGGTCATTATACTGTGTGTGGGCACCACCCTTTGTGTGTGGACTTTGAGCAGCCAATGTTGGCTCTTCAGCTGCACCTTGCTCAGCACATGTGCTAGTTGCTTGGCTTGATGGTGTTCATGGCTTGTGGAAGCCATCTTCTCGCACTTATTGGGGACAATGAGCTCCAAGAGCATGGTGTGTGCACGTTGATGTTGGAGTGTGAACTCCAAGTCACTTAGCCATTCTTGCACATTTGTTTTCTTGATTGCTCCATTGAATTCCACCTACAAAATGAACATTAAAGCTCACAAGTATCTTATTGAAAGCATTAAAACACTAACTAAAGGCATTAAAATTAAATCATACAAAAGAACATTAAAAACATACTAAAATGACACTAAAAACACACAAAATAAATAGAGTCTAAAATGAAAACAAATACAAAATAACACTGAAATGACTCAAAATACTAAAGAAAAAGCCAGAATTAAGCACTAAAGTTAGTAAATTATAACTCTTATCTTTTGGAAAGTTATCACTACTACTTTAGTTTTCTGAAATATCCTGTTTATGATGTCTATCTGAATGGGGGGGGGGGAACTATCTCAAGTTCTCACAGATCGGCAAAGGGATGCAGTTTATTTTCTCCTCTTTTTCAATTCTTGCTTAACCATCTCAAGTTAATCATAATCATGGTCTATACTGGTTTGGCAGATGATGGAAGAAATATTTCTCCATTTATCAGGGCCAAGCTCAGCTTTGCCTGCTATGATTCAAATACTTGCAGACTTTGCTTCTGCTGATGGTAATAACTTACCTTTGTGGTTCTTTTTGCTTTTTTGAACTTAAAATATCTGTGGATTGTTGCAATTTCTTTGTTTAACAATTTTTTTGTACTTCTCTTTGTTCAATTCAATCAAGCTTTGCAGTTCGCTCCGCGTTTGAAAGGTGTTCTTTCTCGAGTTTTGCCTATTCTTGGAAATGTTAGAGATGCCCACCGGCCAATATTTGCAAATGGTAATATACGTGCTCTCTTTATTTACAGAAAATTAAGTTTTTTGGTAAAGTGCATGGAGTGACCTTGTTGATTTCTCTTGAAATCTTTTAATGTTTTATGTTCCAGTCTTTCCTGGTATCTTGATTTCATTTTCATATAGTTCGTTATGTCTTTCAAATCTGATTGAAGTTCCCTTCTATGTAGCTTGAACTTCATGACCTTCAAGTACGTTTGAAATTTAATTCATTGTTTACCCATATAAGTTTCTCTTCTCTCATTTGAGATAGCTGGCGAAAGGAGTTGGTTCATTTGGCACCCTTTTTTTTCTGACAATGTTTATATCTCACTCTATGTTGGTTTACCTCTTTCCATGTTTTTCTGGTTTGATGTTCAACCTTCTTTTTTTCATTTAACTTAGATGATTAATTTTTGATATATGTTTCACATGTCTTCTATTGATAGCTGACTAACCCATGATGATATGTTTTTCTTACAATTCTAGCTTTTAAGTGCTGGTGTCAAGCTGTCTGGCAATATAACGTTGATTTCGCTTCAAATTCCCTGATTGATGGTGATGTCATGTGAGTTAGAGTAATACAAATTTCATTGGCGCCATTTTTTTTGGCGCCTTATATAATTTTCTGATAATATAAGGCCTAAAAATAAATCTTTTATTTATCGCAGGTCATTTCTGAACTCTGCTTTTGAACTATTTTTAAGAGTCTGGGCTGCTTCACGAGATCTTAAGGTTTGCTAAGTCTAGATATTTGTTTATACATTCATATAATAAAAACCTAAATTATAGATATTAATATGATATACTGTTTTATCATGTTCTTATTTTTGCTTGATTTTGGAAAAAACCTCCACATACTGGGTTATACTCCCTTGTGTTTTTCTTAATTCCTGTGTTCAACCAAAAGGAAAAAAGAAACACTAATAAACTATGCAAAGACTGCAAACTTCTTTAAGAAAATTACTTATGCATGAAAAATATATCAAACCTATCACTTATATGTGTTTTACTTTCGTTTGTTAATGATCTAAATGTTCTGTCATATTGCATCCTGTTTTTGGATATAAAGCAAGTCTGTTTCTGTTGACTATATTCTTATTTGTATTAGGTTCGAGTATCTTCTGTCGAAGCATTAGGGCAAATGGTTGGTCTTATAACCCGTATGCAATTAAAGACAGCTTTACCAAGGCTTATCCCTACTATATTGGAGTTGTAAGATCCAAATTTAGTCTTTGGAGTTGTTCGTAGAGTTTTACAGTTTGCACAAATGATATTTACAACTAAACAAACTTCATATATTTTTAAACTTGGACATCAACATGGACTATAACGTCTTTTTCTTTTAATCAGGTGTAAAAAGGATCAAGATATTGCACTTATTGCAACCTCTAGTCTCTATAATCTCCTAAATGTTTCCTTACTTTCAGAGACAGGCCCTCCTTTGCTTGAATTTGAGGTAAAGCCCTCATCACCCTTCTGTTATTGTTTACTTGTATTTGCTTACATTAATATTTTCTCATTGCAGTTAACATTTAATTACTGTTTTCTTATGAAAAAACTTTCAATGCCTTCTAGTGTAACATCATAATTCTTCTTAGATATGGTATAAGAACTTCAAGAATTATATCTTGTTGCTTCTTTTTTCTCCTACGAGCAATGATTTGGCTTGGCACAATCAATGGAGTGTCCTATATTTGGACAAAATATTAAACTATGCTGTAACATTTCTTTTTCTTCTCAGTGATGAATCTAGATGCTAGCCAAAGAGAGATTTGTCTGTCTGTTGCTATAAGGACTAGTCAGTGTTCTTCTTCTTCTTCCATTCTTTGACCTTTCTTGGATGTTACTCACCCTTTCAGCTGTCATTAAAAATGCCTTTTTTTTTTCATCAATATCAGAAGATGAAGTGTAATATTGGTTTAATTTTGGTTTGGTGGCAAATTACTTTTAGATTGGATTCATAACACTGTATGAGAGCTTATGTTATTTTTTTGTTGCTTTTTCTCTCAGTTGTTGCCCCATTATATAGCTTCTATGATAAGCACGTGGGTTTAATCACTGGTCTCAATTTTAGATTTTCCCTAATGCCTAAGATGAAAACAGGAGTGGATTATTAGTTGTTGTGTATCACTGATTTGTTGCCATTCCACCCTTTCCTTTTTTTCCCTTCTTCTGTTCCACTATTTTTTTTTTTTTTGCATGTACTACATGAATGGCATTTTTCTCTTGAAGGATATTTTTATGTTGTCCTTTGCAGGAGCTCACGGTTATATTATCAACACTCCTTCCTGTCATCTGCGTGGATAATGACAGCAAAGAGCACTCAGATTTTTCTGTGGGACTGAAGGTTATTAATCACTGCAAGGCCATCTTTTGCTACTATTGATACTTATTACATGAACACAACGAGTTTTATTTCTTCTACTTGCTATTCCATTTCTTTTTCCACATCATAAGTTTTTATACTTTGTGTTGCAGACATACAATGAAGTACAGCGCTGCTTTTTGACGGTTGGCTCTATATACCCCAAGGATTTGTTTTCCTTTCTTCTGAATGTGAGTAAATATGTACTTCATTTTTGGTCTGGAAAGTTTGTATCATTGGGAAAGTGGCAATTGATATTGATACAGTATCAATGATTTTGCTGTTTATTTCATTGTTTGTTCAGTTAAAAGATCTAGTTTGTTTTCTGAATTGTGGTAATAGCTAATTAATGTTTTTACGTACTTTTTTTAAACCAGAAATGTAGATTAAAGGAAGAGCCTTTAACTTTTGGTGCACTCTGTGTTTTGAAGCATCTTTTGCCCAGGTTTATTTCTTTCTTTTGTCTTATAATTTTGTTTATTAGTTATGTTTCACGACTTACTCGCAATTCCATTAAGGTCATCTGAAGCTTGGCACAATAAGAGGCCATTGCTAGTGGATGCTGTGAAGTCCTTGCTAGATGAGCAAAGCTTAGGCATCCAAAAGGCTCTATCCGAGGTATGTTGTTAGGTAGTTTTTTACCTTATAGTTCATCATGCTGTCAATCAAAATATATGGTCTTAATCTTACTGTTTTTTGTCCCGTTACTTTCATGGTAGTTGATTGTGGTGATGGCTTCACATTGTTACTTAGTTGGGCCAACTGCAGAGTTGTTTGTCGAATATCTTGTACGCCATTGTGCTTTATCAGAACAAGATAGAATTGATCTTGAAAGCTCCCAGGTAAACTGTGGGTCTAGCTGTACTCACTACAGTAAAACAAATTTGATGTTTTACTTTAAAAATGTGACAATTAAGTGTGTCAAGTGCTGATTGTTTTTGAAAAGGAAAAGAAAAAACATATTGGATTTGAAGGAAAGACAATACATTAATGTCAATAAATTGAATGAACATCTTGTGAAGTGCAGTAAGTTCATGCCATCATAAACTATAGTTGTTAATCCAGTTGTGCTTGGATGTCAGTCAAATGGTCAAATTTGACCATTAATTTCCATATTTTACTTAGAAACATTATCTGGGATCATTTAAACTGTGATAACATACAAGTCATGGTATTATTTATCGTATTATTGTTTTCTCAGGCAAAGGTAGGATTAATTTGTCCAACTGCATTAAGAGCAATATGTGAAAAAGGTCTTCTTCTTCTAACTATCACGATTCCTGAAATGGAGGTATAGAATTCCTTCTTCAACTGTTAACATCTATTGACGGTTCTTATGAGCAAAGTTAACTGCAAAAAGTTATCTTTAATTGACATCTAGTCTTCATGCAGCATGTTCTTTGGCCTTTTCTATTGAAGATGATTATTCCTCGGGCTTATACTGGTGCAGTTGCCATGGTGAGATGGATGCATCTTAAAAAATTTCAAGTCCTCAGACATTTTCTTTTTCTTGCAGTTCATGCTTTTGTGTCGTTTTTTGCTTTACATTGACAATATTTTTCTTGTACACCTTTGATGTTATTATGCACTGAATTTATTGATTTTAATGACTGGTTTTTGTTTATGCTGCTACTCAGGTATGCAGATGCATTGCAGAATTATGCAGACATAAATCTTCTTATAACAATAATATGCTTGATGACTGTAAAGATCGTAGTGATATTCCAAACCCTGAGGTAATTATGGTTATCCATATAATGTCTTATAAGATTGCTTTGTTCTCAAATATATGTGTCAAGCAAACTCCATTGACAATATGAAACTAAATCACTTCAATCCTATTTAAAATTCAGGAGCTGTTTGCACGTTTGGTGGTTCTTTTGCACAATCCTTTGGTGAGGGAGCAGCGGGCTACTCAGATTCTGACAGTAAGCATATATGATACTTGAATTAGCTTATATTACTTATCGGACATTGACAAGTTGAAGCAAATATAAAGATATGGAACTAATTGCTCATATTCAATTTGGAATATCAGCCTGTTGGATTGGAAGAATTTTCTACTTGGAATAGGATTATTTAAACTTTTTATAAAATAGTTAAGCAATCATTGAATTTCTCCTTTAATGTGGCCTCCAATTTTTTGTATCACTTGTAATGGCTGTGTTTTGAGCCGTCTTTCAAGGAAAATATACATGAAAATAATAGGAGTAGAACAAAGTAAAGCTCAATGCATGTAAATCTAAATGGTTTTTTTTTTTTTTCCTGTGCGTGTGTGGTTGACAGGGGCGAAGCCAGAAAATTTTTGAGGGGGGGGGCATACCATTTTAATAGCCTATATCTTTATAATTTTTAAAGGATTAAATCAAATTTTTATCATTTTGGGGGGGGGGGGCAAAGTGCACTTTTACCATTACAAATTTACAATTTTAAGGGCCGTAATGGGAAATTTTCCATTTTATGGGGGGCCGGGCCCCTCCCAGCCCCCCCCCCCCCCCCCGGATTTGCCTCTGGTGGTTGAATTAAAATCGTACAACTGGTGTTCAAATCAGAAGATTTGATTTTTAGAGGTATAATGTGGCTAATGGATTAGCATTCTTAGACCAATAGTGGTTCTGTCTTCTTCTTTTTAACTTTTTAACTGTTTACAGGTCCTCTGTTATTTGGCACCTATGTTTCCAAGGAACATCAAATTGTTTTGGCAAGATGAGGTAGACCCTTATTTATGAGAAGAATTGAGTTCAAGTTTATGTTTGAGTTTAATTTTTATTCTTTTTACAAGAACCAAAATCATAACAGTGCATGTAATGTTTTAAAGAAATTAACAAGGATGAAAGTATACATGTGTGAAAATTTTTCATATGTGCTACTGAGTAATTAAACTGTTAAAATTGACAGCAACTAAAACTTAAAACACTTAAATAGGGTGCAGTTCCATTTATACGTTTCTGGCCACATTGATGCTTATTTTATCATGAAAGCTTCTAAAAAGCTCTAAAATGTATCAGCATATTGTTCAGCATATTAGATATATAAAGATTAAAAAAGAGTAATTATTTGAGTATAAAGCTCGGTCAGAAGTTAGATCAATGCTTTGTTGCTTCAAGTTCATTCTGTATAGTTCTATTCCTTGTGTACTTATTGATGCCAAATGCATGTTTCCTAATTGAACAATAGCAAGCATGCTCTACTACTAATTGATTCTTATCTTCGGGAAGCTCTAGATTCCAAAAATGAAGGCGTATGTTAGTGACCCAGAAGATCTAAAGCTGGATCCTTCCTATCAAGAGACCTGGGATGACATGATAATCAATGTAAGGTTTCTAACTAATAAATCATTCATGTATGTAGTCCTCGTATCAACCTCTATATTGCTTGGTCACATGAACATGTCCTGTAGACCTTTATTTTTGACATTGGGAAATGGAATTTTCTCTATATTCGGTCACATGCTTTTTCACATTTGAATGAGAAATGAAATTTTCTCTTGATTGCAATATAGCAATTCCACAGCAGGGAGAACTATTAGTTCCTCCTGATGTGCTAAGTACCATTATAACTATCTCATTCTGCTTGTGTTGCAGTTTCTTGCAGAATCTTTGGATGTGATTCAAGACACTGATTGGGTGATTTCTCTGGGAAATGCTTTTACCAAGCAATATGCACTTTACACACCTGATGATGAACATTCAGCACTCCTTCACCGGTATTAGTTTGAATTTTTCTTTCTTGAATCACAAAAATTGAGGGAGAGAAGAGAGCGTACAGATGAAAAGTAGAATAGAGGAATGGAGAGGGTAATAATATATAGTGTTTGGGGTTCCTTAACAAGAAGAAACAACGGAAAGGAAGGGGTATATTATATTGTTTGGTTAGAGGAAGGAAATGATTTGTTATAGTTTTACAAGTATGCCGCTTTAAGTAAAAAAAATCGCTTGTTAAATTTTAATGCTTCTGAAAAGCATACATTATTTCCTATAGACACGCATACTTTTGGATTTTGAGTGTGTGCTTACATTTTAGCTGAACTTTTGCATTCAGAGTTACAATTTTCCTTACTCTAGCAGCCACAGAAGAAAATTATAGAACTGAGATGATTTCCAGGAAATTGTTTGTTAACATACATATGTATGAGATATGGGCATTGTAGGTGAGTGAGCTCTGGTTTTAATCGAGACTTGGTCGCCTCTCTTCAGCACATTCTAGGATTGAAATATGCAACAGGAAATTTGCAACAGCCTGAGTCAGGGTTTTTTGCTATGTAGTGTTTCTTATTCAGGAGTGAAATCTCCTTTCATTATTTATTGACCCACAGTTTCTGTCATCTCATCAACCAAAACTATTTTGTAAGGCAATTTGAAGTGTTAGTTTTGTTTGCAATTGCTAGAAGCATCGTTTTGAAGTTACTGACAGTTCCCTGGAATTAAGTCTACTATCTACTAATTTGATTAACTGTACTGGTTATGAGCTTTATATTTCTTTCCTCTTACTAAAGTTCCAGCAATTTCAATAACTAGCAACTAACAATGACCTTCCACTTAAAATATTGCTAGCATCTGACGTTGAGTTTCTGAGGTAATTCATTTTGTATGGATTCCCTGAAGTTCACATCCTTTCTCCTTTGTAGAAGCAAAGGTCAGGAAAAATTCGGAACTCTCTGATTTTCTTTCTTTTCTTATTGCAATCTGTGTTGCAGATGCCTTGGTATTCTTCTTCAGAAAGTTAATGATAGGGCTTATGTTCGTGGAAAGATCGACTGGATGTACAAGCAAGCTAACATTACTATTCCCACCAACCGGCTTGGTTTAGCAAAAGCCATAGGATTGGTAGGCTTGAGGCTTTTTCTTTTCTTTAATTATTATTTTTTTTCATGTCTATTGTTTTAATTTTTGTGCTTTCAGGTTGCAGCATCCCACTTGGATACGGTGTTGGATAAGCTGAAAAACATTCTAGATAATGTTGGTCAAAGCATATTCCAAAGGTTTGGTTCTTACATCCACCTTCCATTCGCAACACTATGTTGTGATATTTGGCTTATATGTAGATTCTAACTCTTCATGCACTTTCTCTTTAAACTTTGGCTTTCCTTATATTACTTGTTTACCTTATATGTGATCCTTTGCGTGTTCTGAAACTGAATTTGTAAGTTTTAAGGTTGTGCGCATTCTAAAAGACTTTGTTCTGAAGTCTGAGGCTTACCTACTGCAGGTTTTTAGCATTATTCTCTGAAAGTTATAGAACAGAAGAATCTGATGATGTACATGCTGCTTTAGCTCTGATGTATGGATATGCTGCAAGATATGCTCCCTCAATGGTTATTGAGGCTAGAATAGATGCCCTTGTCGTAAGGAATCTTAACTTTTGGCCTCGTTATAATTCTCTGAATTCTGTATTTATATATGTTCATCACTTTTAGATGTTTAGCCTCCTTTATCAATAAAGCATTCGTATTTGATAGCTTTCAAGCTGCATGCTTGAAAACCATTAAATTATGGTGGGTACTGGATTCATCCCAACACGTGTTGCTTCCTGATACATATCCCAATTTGTGATTGAATTGTTATTTTCATTGTGTTATACCTATCTGCATTATAGATTGCTGAATTTGTGTTATGCCCATTAGAAATTACAACTCTTTTCTTTGTGCTTCCTGTGCCATCATTTTATATGATATGTAAGGTGATTAATAGTTCTCATCCTTGCAGGGGACAAACATGCTTTCAAAGCTTCTTCATGTACATCACCCTACAGCAAAGCAGGCTGTTATTACAGCTATTGATTTACTAGGTTTGTTGAAATAATATTTTACTAGCGAGTTCAAAACCTGGAGTAAATTGGTGTCCATAAGATTTTAGGTTGCGCAGGGCTTGAACCGTATAATAGCAATGTACTTCTATTAGAGGTAGAAGGAAGGTCCTAAGAGCTTGTTTTCAATACTTATTCTTGATGATTCATGAGGAAAAAGAGGTTGGGAGGATGTCACGTATTTATTACTGCTGGTTGGATGAATTGGAGATATAAAACTGCTAGGAAATATATTCACCTGTCATACTTAATATGTTGATAAGAAATTAGTTGTTCTGATATTAAAATTTGTAGTGGTGATATAACCCACTGTTCATGCAGGTCGTGCTGTCATTAATGCTGCCGAAAATGGTGCACCATTCCCACTGAAAAGAAGAGACCAGTTGCTCGACTATATTTTAACCTTAATGGGTCGAGATGAAAGTGATGATTTTGCTGATTCCAGTCTTGAACTTCTGCGCACCCAGGTATTTTTATTGCTCTAGTGGCTGCAGTATGATGCGGTCATATTTGTTGCCTATTACCTCAACCGATATTGTGATGAGTCATATTTATTGTCTATTATCTCAACCGATGTTGTGATGAGTCATATTTATTGTCTATTATCTCAACGGGTGTTGTGATGAGTTGTATTTATTACCTCTTTTCTGCTTATGGATTCTTCTCTAGGCTCTTGCTTTGAATGCCTGTACCACCTTGGTTTCAGTGGAGCCAAAGTTGACTATTGAAACAAGAAATCGTGTTATGAAGGTATATCTTTCTAGTTTATTTTTGTTATTCTCAGTAGCAATGTAAATGTTGTTCCATAGTTTTTCTTACTTGGAGCCATGAATATGTCTGAAAATATTTACACAGGCTACCTTGGGGTTCTTTGCTTTGCCAAATGATCCAATTGATGTTATCAATCTGCTTATTGATAACCTTATCACTCTCCTATGTGCCATTCTTCTCACAAGGTATTATGGAAATATGGTTTTGAGTTGTTTATTTTCTTGTATTAGTTGTGTAAGATTTATTATGTAGTTGGAGAATATTTCTTTGATTTATGAAATCCTAATTGATTGCTAGAACTTAATCAAGTCATGTTGGTCGTGTAGATGGTATTGGCACTCCTAGACTACTTAAATAATGTGACACTATATATATAGAACATGGGGGGAAAATACCTTAAGCGTACAGGGGGTGCTTCTACCAATGTGCTATATGAACCCTTTGTGTTTCTATTGTGGCTTGCTGATGACCTGAAGTGACTGATTATATGTTTCCATTGAGGTTTAATTGCTTATATCTGAAAACTCTCTTTTTTGTTCACACTAGAAATCTGAGGTGTAATTATTGCAGCAGGTTATTACATGTGTATTAAGTTCCATTTCTGAAGAAAGGATATAAATTTTTCCTTCGAAAGATTAAAATTTTCTTTATGCATCTAAGGGCTTTCAATGGTTAAGAAACTATTTGTTCTGTGACCCTAATACTATGATCATGTACTTTGAACGTATGTTTGTCTCCATTTATAGAGATTAATCGTGTCAGTGGGGTTTGTTTTATTCCTTGCCTCAATAATGCATGTAGGGGGCCTCCAAGGGTAGATGGAGAACAGGCCCCTGTACATATCTGAGACATGAAAAAAAAAAGCCTTGTTACCCTTGTAATAGCTTAGCTACTTTGCTAACTTGTTCCACTATTTAGAGCTTCCTGCTGGTTACCACCTAAGTTTGACTGCAATATCAAAAGCAATTGGGTTGGTGATGATGTTAGGAACTGAGTCCATCTGCTAAAATCTTAATTTAATCCTTGTTTACAAATTTTCTACTTTTTTGTATGAATTGATTTATGATTCACAGCTGTGCTAACTGAAATCTGTGAAACAATTAGTGGAGAGGATGGGAGAAGCCGAGCCGAGCAGCTACTGCACATATTAAGACAAATTGATCAATATGTTTCTTCATATGTGGATTATCAAAGAAGAAGAGGTTGTCTCGCAGTATATGAGATGCTTGTCAAGTTCCGGATGCTCTGTGTTAGTGGCTATTGTGCATTAGGCTGTCGTGGGAGTTGCACACACAGCAAGCAAATTGACCGTACTCTTCATGGAAACTTTTCCAACTTACCATGTAAGTAGACTGCCTTGAATTTTGCAAATCTTTCATGCCTCTTGCTAATCTTGTTAAGTTCTTCTCTTTAACTTCCAGCGGCATTTGTATCTCCGAGTCGTGAAGCTCTGTCTTTGGGAGATAGAGTTATAATGTATCTTCCACGCTGTGCAGATACTGATTCTGAAGTTAGAAAACTTTCCGCTCAGGTATTAAATTTTTATAGGGAAAGAATTGGTATCATTTAAATATGAAGTTTTTTTTGTTTTTGGAAGTGTCATTTAAATATGAAGTTTCCAGTCCTGGTAAAACTATTTATTTTTTATTAACCTGTATATGACATGTTGATGTTAGCATTTAATTTCTACAGAAAAATGAAAAGGATTTAATACTTTTTTTCTCTGACTAGATTCTTGATCAACTGTTCAGCATCTCTCTTTCACTTCCAAAGCCTCTTGGTTCTAGTGTTGGTGGTGATATTGAGTTATGCTATGGTGCTTTATCTTCCCTTGAGGACGTAATAGCCATCTTGAGAAGTGTACGTTTATTCTGAGCAACTATTTCCCTATTTAAAATTTTGTTCATCCTATCTTTCCCCTTGAACATACAGAAAGTTGAACCTATGACACTGTAATTTTAATTTTGTACGTGTTTTCAGGATTCTTCAATTGATCCCTCAGAGGTTTTTAACAGAATTGTCGCTTCTGTCTGTGTTCTTTTGACAAAGGATGAGGTGAGATTTATCTTTTTGTTTGCTTGTCTCAAATATAAATGCTTTCAAACTAAACAGAAGTAGTTGTTCTTGATTATTACTTGCAGCTTGTAGACACCCTGCATGGTTGCATGCCAGCAATTTGCAACAGGATCAAGCAGTCAGCTGAAGGGGCTATCCTAGCTGTTATAGAGTTTGTGACAAAGAGAGGGGCTGAGCTGAGTGAAGCTAATATTTCAAGGTTTTTTGCTTTTATCAAACAAGAAAATGCACCTTTAATTAGCTCATTAATTGTATACACTTATAATAGAGGCAGAGTAATTGTCTTTTGAAGTATGGTTGATCAAGTCTCTCTGCAGGACTGCTCAATCTTTGCTGTCAGCTGCAGGACATGTTACTGAGAAGCAATTACGTTTAGAAGTTCTTGGAGCTGTATCTTTTTACTCTCTTTTTTTTTGTTTAACTTTTCTAGCCTTGCTGATGTTAAGGCTCCTGTTTGATCATTGTTGTTGCCTGCAGAATCAACCGAGTTTCTTTTTATTTTTTCTGGTGACACTGTGTATCCTTAAGTACCTTTAGATATCCTCTCTATCTGAGAACACAAATGAAAAAGTTGTTTTCAATGAAGTGTTGACTGCTGCTGCAAGGGATATTGTCACGAAAGATATATCTAGGCTACGCGGTGGCTGGTCAATGCAAGATGCATTCCATGTGAGTCCCCCTTTAGTAAATTATTCCTGTATTATCTGGATTTCTCCTAGATATGGACAACATATGTTCTAGGTTGTGTTCTGGTGTTGTGATAAGCAAGTAGGCTAACTTGGGTATGTATAAGGACTTTTGAATGTGATTGCAGTTCTTTGCTGGATTGACACACCACTAGTTCTTTAGTTTCCTAATCCTCTTTAAATTGTGTATTTCTGTAGAAGTTATGGTTCAACATGATTCATTTTGTTTCTGACTGGAAAGTCAATAATTAGCTTGCTGACAAGATAGTCTCCTGTTCATTGAAATCTTGCTTTCAGATTTATGAATGATAAGTTTTTAGGTGCTTTAAAAAAAAAAAGAATATACTCTATGAAGAATGAAGTTACTGGTCCATCACCAACATTTCCATTTTGCTCCTTTTCAATCAATTGATTATCAAATGTGTAAATCTAGATTTCACTATTGTCTATTGTCATGCTTTATTTTTGTTCCTTTTCCTTTTGCCTTATTTATTGATGGCTATCATTTTATTCTTTCAGTTTTTGACTTTTTCTTAATTTGAATAGGCGTTTTCACAACATACAGTGCTATCAGTTCTGTTCCTGGAGCATCTGATCTCTGTACTGAATCAGACTCGTGTTACTAAAAGTGATCCAGGAAAAGGAGAAAACTCTATTCTTCTTTCTGAAACTCAGTTAGCAGATGAAATTCTGCAAGCTGCTACTTTTGCTCTCACCGCCTTCTTCAGGTATGTTGATCAATTGTACTCATTGGAATTTATCTTACTTTTATTGTCTCCTGAGTTTTTTGATGTTCCATCTTGATTGCAGGGGTGGCGGTAAAGTTGGAAAGAGAGCTGTTGAACAGAGGTACTCTTCAGTTCTTGCTGCACTTATACTGCAATTTGGAAAGTGTCATGGTCTAGCTAATTCTGGTCAACATGAGCCACTACGGTAAGACTCCTATATATTTATATACATATTATTTTTGACAAATGTATCTGTCAGCTGGAATCTGTTGTTCTGTTAAAAAATAAATAAAAGAGATCATTTTCATTCTCTACTGCAGTGCACTTTTAACTGCATTTCAGGCCTTCTGTGAATGTGTTGGAGACCTTGAAATGGGGAAGGTAAAATTTTTTGGATAATACTAATATCTGATACTGCTTGAACAATGAAAAAGAATTCACATATTATTACAAAGTTACAACAAAACTAAATACTGTCTTCAGATTTTGGCTAGAGATAGTGAGCAAAATGAAAAGGAAAAGTGGATTAATCTTATTGGAGATTTAGCTGGCTGCATTTCTATGAAGAGACCAAAAGAGGTAATACTGTCCAATTGATATTTTCTCTTTATGACACTTTTTTCGACTGATGCTGATGGAATACTGAAAGAAAAATATTTGCCAACATTGTAACCAACTCTACAGGTTGAGAATCTATGTAAGATTTTCACGAAATCATTGAATCTTCAAGAGAACTTTCAACGGGAAGCTGCAGCTGCTGCATTATCAGAGTTTGTTTGCTACAGGTATGAATGTTTGATCTATCATTGAAAGCTATTACTATTTTGTACTTGTAGTCCTTTTTTCTTTTTTCTTCTTTTCTTATTGTTATTGCTGTCATAATCATGCCTGGCATCATTGTTCTCATTACTTGAAAGAATTGTTATGTGCTAATTTCAATTATGCAGTAGCGGGTTCAGCTCCACATTGGAGGAGATGGTGGAAGTGTTGTGCAGACATGTCTCTGATGAATCTCCGACAGTTAGATGCCTTTGTCTAAGAGGATTGGTGAAGGTATAGGATAGGATACTAATGCGATTTTAAGTTTGCTATTTAGTAACCAATTGCAGTTACACACATTGACTTCTTTCTTAATTTCTGTTGCCACTTTAATGTTTGTCCGGTTGTATTATTTCACTTTATGTATGCCCTTTGAAGTTACGAGTTATTGTGTCTATGGCAGATACCATCTGTTCATATCTATCAGCATACAACTCAAGTTCTTGGTGTAATATTAGCATTGCTTGATGATTTGGATGAATCAGTGCAACTAACTGCCGTTTCATGCTTACTGATGGTAATTTATCCATTCTTTCTTCTTATGATGTGTGACTCACTTTTTGTATGTTTGTACCAGATAATATGTAATCTTTCTATTTGTCTCTTATACTCCATTATCTATTATTAGTTGAACTTCTAACTTTTTGTAGATTCTTGAGACATCCCCCAAAGATGCTGTTGAACCCATTTTACTTAATTTGTCTGTTCGGCTTCGCAATCTACAGGTGCATTCCCTTGCATTTACTATATTTTATTATGGCCAAGTTAATTAGACATTAGATTTTTGAATCACTTTAGGACAGGCAACTCAATTTACCTTGCTTGGTTATGTGTTGGAAGAGATTGGGGTAATGCAACAACCCTTCCATATTTTCCCTTCTCATGTGCCACTACCCTTGCACGCTGGATGGAGAAGATGTTGATGTTATTCTTTTCAAAATCTTTCATGGACCCTTAAATTTCTAGGGTTCGATTTGATGGGCAAGTTTATTAGCATTAATGATCAATCCATGATTTCCAAGATTTGACATTGATAACAAATGCAAATGGGATGGCATAATTCTTCTATTAGATCAAGACTCAAGATTGCTTAAAGATACACCTGGATTTGCTTGGATATCATACATTATTAGGAAGAAATTATATATCCATATTATTACAACATACAGGTCTACTTATTCTATGAATACATGGAAACTCCAAACTAGACCTAATCAAGACCAGTCTAGTCCCATAATCCTGGACCTTTTGCTGTTTTTGACACTTATTAGGCCTTGTAAATTTAGGGCTGGCTCATAGATGTTGAATTTGTGGCTGAGCTCCGTCTGTCCTGGTCCAGAAATATATTAGTATTTTAGATTATTTATTCCCTTGTTTGTTTGTTTTTAATTGCAAAAGCAAATAACTTGAAAATGTTCAGTGGAGTTTTGAGTGGTTTTGTAAATTCTTGTTACTAAGACTGAGCTTGAAGAATTTTGTGCCCAGTGGTTGTCCAGCATGCCTGCATGGACAATTCTCTTAGGTTTAGGTCCACAAATGGAAAGAAAGTTATTTCTATACATGAAAAAAGTTTACACTAACTTAGAAAGGGACATAATGAGGCTCAAACTCAACTACCTATCCAGTGAAACCAAAGTTTGAAGTCCACTTGGATAGACTGGATACCATCTCTCCTTTTATAAAGGCTTATATAGTCTTAATTGTTGTAACTTGATTGCTAAGGGTCTTGATATCCTAAGATAAGATGCCCTTGTTCTAGAATTTTTATTTATGATTGATTATTGGTTATTCTTGATGTCTTTGTTCTTGCATAATCTCCTTATTATTAAAATATGCACCCACACTCCTGTGTGCAGAACAATTCCAGTTGTTAATTTACTCTTGGTGTTAAGCTGCATTTGGTTAATGATGGTCAATGCCTTTTTTCTTATACAGATATCCATGAATGTAAAGATGCGGGCTGATGCCTTTGCAGCATTTGGTGCACTTAGCAACTACGGAATTGGGGCACATAAGGATGCTTTTCTTGAGCAGGTAGTTGACTTATCAGAGGTCACAGAACAACATAATACCTTTTCTAGAAGAAAAAGGTCTTGTCTTTCTTGATCTACTCAGTGTGTTGCCATCATCAGAGATTATTTAACTGTTCCAATATCAGTACAAGACCATGCTGAGTAAAGTAACCTAATCTTATCAGTCCAACCATCTGACTCAATAAATGCTTTTTATACTAATTACTGCATGTCAAAAGGATCCATCCGTATTACATGTTCATGTTATCCTTTTATTTTGTTTACCTACTTCATTTGATATGTTGAACATGAAGTAGAAAATTAATGAGTTTTTCACCATTTAACATCTCATCAAACTAATCCTTCCAGATTCATGCTACACTCCCGCGCTTGATCCTCCACCTACATGATGATGACCTTGCTGTTAGACATGCCTGCCGTGTAAGTGATTACCTATCAATGCCCCTTTGTGCATGAAACTTATTAAGAATGCTTCTTTCTAATTGATATATTTTCTTTTTATTTCTACTTTTTAAAATAGAACACCCTGAAGCGGTTTGCCCCTTTAATGGAGATAGAAGGGTTGCTGGCTTTATTCGATTCGCATAGGATTAACTCTGACCATCGGTATGCAATCTTGAATCTTGAAATAAAGTAACATATGGCTTTCTTATTTCCTAATTGTGAAATATATCTTGCCTCCTTTCAGAAGTGCTTACGAGGACTTTGTAAGAGATTTTACAAGGCAGTTTGTGCAGCATCTTCCTTCCAGAGTTGATACTTACTTGGCATCAACCATACAGGTTTGCACCATGCTTGATAGAACTACATATATATTCCCTAAAATATTAGTCACTGGATAATTTCCTTAACGGCTACAATGCAATTAAGTTTTTCTTAAAAGTCTTACAATCTAAATTGGTGGCTATATGATTTTCCCTCGACTAACATTGGTTGCTGGCTTATGTGCATGCTTTAGCCAAATGGGATAAATCATGGAAACTGGAAAATACTAACATAGTTCTTGGTAATGCAGGCTTTGAATGCGCCATGGCCAATAATCCAAGCAAATGCTATTTATGTTTCCAGCAGCATACTCTCGCTTTCGGATGATCCGAACATTTTGGCTCTTTACCATGCACAGGTTATATATTATGAAATATTCCTGCCATTAAATCATTACTGTCATTACAGTTCTAGGGAACACATTCTTAAAAATGTGTATTGTGATTTAGGTGTTTGGAATGTTGGTTGGCAAGATGAGTCGGTCGGCAGATGCGGTGGTTAGAGCTAGAAGCTCTTTAGCTTTCAGCTTATTACTAAAATCAACTAATTCGATTTCCTGGAGAGCAGCTCGACTTGATCAAGCTGACTCTGCCAGAAAGGGACCATAATTGAGTCCATGCTCTTACAAGGAAGAGTTATCAAGTCAGTTCACTGTATCAGTATGATGTACTTTGAGCTATGTCTAAGCAAGTTCTAGTGGGTTTGGTCAATGTTGAAGGGTTCCTAAGAGGTCAACTGATTTGCTGATATGCGGAGTGGGGTTTCGAGTGAAATGTTGTAATTTAAGTTAGGTTCAGTCATGGTTTTAATGTTGTGAGGTTTGTAAAATTACATGTAAATTGTAAATGTTTTTGTAACATTAATATTCCTAGAATTTGCATTTTAGGTTGGGTGGTCGAAACTCTAACGATGCGTCTTGACGAAAGAGAGACTTTTTAAAATTGCTTTGTTTGGTAAAACAATTTTCGAATTATAAAATAATAAAAAAAATTGAAAATGGGGATGAGAGAAGTTGGGAGGGCCGAAATTCTTGGTTTTACATTGTTAGTAATTTGCTCATCTATGTATTGCATTTTTAAGGTATTGTTTCTTAATATTCTATTTTTCCGTCTAATTATGAATTTCATCAAAATTACTAATTTTTTTTTAACTTATCAAAATTAATAAGTTAGTTTGAATTTCGTGGATTGATCTATTGATTAGGGTGTTTACTATTTCATGTACGGTTTGAGTTTAAGTTATACTAATCATGTTGTTAAAGTTTTACTCCTCTTATAATTCAACAAAAAAATAATTACTCTTTATTTGTTAATTTAATATTGTTAAACTTTGTCATTAAATAGTTGTTCTATAATTTAACAGTTTTGTACTTAAAAAGAATCAACAGTTGCAATTTGTACCTAATAAATTAATAGATGTCAATGGTGTATAACATGCACACAAATTAACACATTAGCAATCAACTTAGATTGGTGTTTCAGTTTTGGTTTCGAGCAAAAACAGTCGAGTCAATTTTGGTAAAGTGATCAAGTCTTGACGAATTAGAGGAATTAATTTGTTAGTTTTGTAAAATATAATGACTAGATTTTGATGAATTAAAATATAAAATTATGTAGGATTAACTTTTCAAATGGTTAAATTTAATGAATTAAAGTAGGATTAACCTTTCAACTAGGATGAAATTCATAAGTAGATATTTATGTTTCAATTATAATTATATTTTATCTCAATAAACAAAATATTCTCAGAAATATTTGTTTTTGACAAAAAAAATCTTCTCAACGTAATCTTTAATAAAATGAATAGTGATAAATTTAATCTTTTATCGTTGGTTCTATTTTTTTTATCACTTTAGCCTCAATCTTCAAAATTTAATTAAGATGTTTTATTTAGGGAAAACTTGACTAATTTGTAATATAAAGTAATTAAATGAAAATGTAATTACTAGGATAGCAATTATACTCTTTTGTGATTATAAAGAATTATAATTCTCTAGACTTGTTTTGTTGATTGAGTATAATTACATCCTAATTCTCTATGTAATGTTTGATGCAATCATCTCTCTTTATAACAGTCTCATTTGTCTATCAAAATTTTGCCTATTTTAAAAAGATAAAACATGTTATAGAAAGATAATTATTGTAAACTTACAATAAATTTATATCGTGAATTTCTTTCTAATAAAAACGTGAGAATTATTTTAAAAAGGAAAAGTGATAATCAAATCAACAAAAAAACGTATATTGGTGCATGCATTATTATTTTTATGCATATTTTATTTTACATTCTTTTACATGATTAATTATGAAGATTATAAATCTAAAAAGTTCAATTAATCCGTATGAATTATCAAATTAAATTAATTAATTTATCATGAGTTATTAAATTCAAGTAATCGATTTATAAGTTTATGATATTCCAAATTCATGGTAGAATATTTAGTTAGGGAACTTAATAGTTTATTGAATTAATATCTTTAATTTCGCTCATTGAATATTATTTTCACTTAATAAAATATAATTAACAGATTTTTTTCACGTGAAATTTAAATATTTTATTAAAATAATATGTTAATTAAGATCATTTTTATTTAACAAGTCATATTTAATCGGCTTGCTTATATGAAATAGCTATAATTTTAGGAAATGCACTGGTATAAAAACTAATTTAATAAAAACTATACTTCATAATTATAATTATTGTTGTTATAAGTGAAAAGTTGTTATAGAGAGTTAAAATAAAACATAAAAAATCGGTTCTACTAGAACCTTGACTATTATAGCGAAATGTTGTTATAGCGAGATTAACTATAGTACAAATTGTAGTTACACAATTACATAATTTATATATTTTTTTAAGACATTAACTATTATAAAAAAAATTATCAATATGATAAAATTTTACTAAATGAATAATAAAAATTAAAATCAAATGATCTTATGTAATATATTAGTCCAAGCAAGTAGTCGATAATACGATTACATAGTATTCAAGTTTATTTGTTGAGATATACTCTTTTTCACATTTAACATATACTCCTTATCATCATCTGTTAGTCCTTGACTGAGTTCGTCATCTAAATCTGTATCGTTAAGACTATCAACATCTTCTTCCATGGATTATCCCAATTTTACCTACAAATGAAGTTATAAAGTATACAACATGTTAGTACGATCTAACATTTTTTTTATGCTTTGAATGTCTCACATTAAAAAGTTCACGAGCTATCTCTAGTGCTTGTGTCTATCTCCATACTTTTAAATTGTATCATACCCCACGATATAGTGCATAAAACCATTTTATATTTGAATAACTAACATCTACTACATGATATTTGAGTTCACAGTGCAAAGAGTCTATAGTTTTTATTATAAAAACTTATAAAAACTCAACTTGAAAAATACTTATGTTAAGTTATAACTTTTTATAATACCTAAATTAGGTTTAAAATAATATAAAATTTATAATATACAAGAAATTACCAAAAGTTTTTTTTATAAAGTGTCCAATAATTTTTAGTACCCTCCTTATCAATAATATAATTTTTTAATTTTAAAAATATGTTATCGCAAAAAAATATATAACATTTTTTGATTAATAAGTATATTATTTTTATAACATATAACATCGTATATAAATTATGTGTCATAATTTTAGAATGTTTTTAAGATTTAAATAATATAATTGTTTTAGCTATAACTTTATAAAATATATAAATTATTTTTATAATATATTTTTTAGGATTTCTAATAAAAATTTAGAACTTTTTTATCATAACCATTCAAATACGTGTACTTGTTTATATTTATAATATAATTTTTATAACTTAAAATTGTATAAAAAAATATTTTTTAAAAAGTTTAAGTAATTTATGAGTGTTTGGAGGGTAATTATATTTGGGTTATGGAATTTACAACAAAAACTATTTAAAAAAATTCAAATCCAAAATAAATTTAGATAAATGGATGTCTGATTTCATTTGAATTTGGACATTAATTTAGATAAAAAAATTTATAAAAACATTGTTATTTTTTTAAGAAAAAAAAAGATTACTTCTTGATTTTCTTGCTATCTCATAACAGTTGGTTTTTTTTTTGTTTTAAGAATCTAATTTGTAATTTGTGGTATTGATATTTGATTCACTTTAAGGAGTATTATGTCCCATATCAATTGTTAGCTTTTAATAAACAAAGTAAAAATGCAATATCAAAGAAACACAATTCAAAATTTTAACATCAATAGCACCCAATAACCCTTCAACACATTCACCCTAACATTCTATGCTATTTTTCGCTAACAATTAAATATCGTAAAATTTTGTGTATATATATCATAATTACAGTTTTTTTTTTGTATTATAATTGTATTTAAATGGTATAAATCGTTTCATACAAATTTCATATTTATATAACAGTTTAATTATTTATTTGCACGTAAATTGTGTATAATACCGTGTTTTTATGTATCCTTTGGTTTATGATAACAATTAAAATATTAAATTGGTCTTGAAGAGGTGATTAGAAATTTTTGTTACTTTTAAGATTGCTCTTTGATCTTTTAAAAATGATAAAAATTTAATTTGATCTTTTAAAAATTATAAAGATATAGATTATTAAAACGATAAAGTTATATTTTTGTTGTCGTAAAAATTACAATTTAATATTAAATTTTAAAAAATTTCTGATTTGGCGTAGGGATAGAATAGAACATAAACAAAATTTGAGCTTAGATTAGAACCAACAAGGTTTTTATATATTTGTTTATTCGATAACATCACAGTACAGCAGATCAGTACCAATGCTTTCTTTATTTTAGAAGCGAAAACATGCAGAGAAACAAGGAGCTTCTGCATGCATATATAGTTTTTACAATCTATATATAGTTATATGGTGGATCATGGGCAGAAAGTGATAAGGTAACTAGGCCCACCAGTGCAGGAGAAAGTGCTAGTTGGATCATCATAAGCATAACTATAAGCTTCAGGACACTGATCCTTGAAGATCTTTGAGTAATCCGTGGGTTTACAGGTCTCGGGCGAACCATATTGACCTGTGCAACAATACTGGGGCTCATTCAAAGCTGCACATGCGCTTTTGCAACCTATGGTATTCCCATCGGATCCTTTGACAACAAAGTTTGGTGGGCAAGCTGAGTTCACATTCGCCTTACAGCTAGTGCTGGTGCAGGTTGGACCTGAGCCGCCCTGCGGGGTTATGGAAAGCGGCAAGTTAAAACCATCAACAAGGCTGACATCATAGAAATCTTGTCCTCCGCTAGCTGCAATAGTGAACTCGGCCAGGGTTGCAGGAGGGGCTCCACCTTTTCCATTGCAAGCCACCTGGTCGGACCCACAGTCCGCGGTGGCACAGGTGAACCTTCCGCTTGAGGTTGAGCATTGTGTTCGAGCCCAGAGCCTGCCTTTCCATGGACTAGGAACGTTAAGGGAATCTTGTGCTTGAGGGTCTAACTGGAACCCAGTCTTGGGCAACTGTGGTAAATTAGGATCACCGACAAGGGTTGCCGGCCAGATAGGGTATTGACAGTTGTTTTTGACGGTGAAGGTCGCCATTTGAGCCCCTGAAACATGCAATGCAATATTGTTGAAAAATCAAATAAAAAAGGTGTTGAAAACACAATAACAAAAAAACATAGTGGATAAGTATTACCTGAGATGAGGGTGGCCAATGTAAGGCAAAGAGCAAATTAAGCTTCATCATTGCTTTGCTTAAACAATCGACTGATTCAATTGCTTTGGAATGAATGGTGAAGTTGAGGTACCTAGCAAGGTGGTATATATAGCATTCACATTTTTAATGTTTTGCACTAAAAGGTCCTCCCAAAAACCAAATTATTTCTCTAATCCCATTAGGACTGCTATTATATTCTTCAATCACCAGACTTTTCAGCCTTTGAAAATAGGGATGATTATTTCAGACTTTTCCCTCTTTATCCACGTACCCAAATTAAAATTGCGTATTTAATTTGAACTAAATAAACAATATTAAATGGGTTCAAATTAACCTGAAGACTGGGGTGCAAGTTTGGTGAAAGCCGTTAATACATTCTTCCCAAACCAAATAACGTGGTCATGCCAAATTGCTATAGGTATTAATTGATTAATTAGGTATGTTTGCTTGTAAAAATTCATAAAAGAATATGGTTCAGAATTACTCCATAATCAGTAAGTTTGAAAATCAAATTCCGTTTGATAAAAAAAAAAAAATCAAATTCCGATCCTCTCTAAAATCCGAACCTCATGATTTTGGAGCAGTGGGAACAACTTAGGGCTTTCCCCTTCACCTGCTTCGCACTTGATACCTTTGCAATGTCCGCAAGTGGAGGAGACTCGCTTGATATAATTCCACATCTTCATCATTCCACATCCCCAATTTCCATTTTTTTTTTTTTTGGTTTTCAGTGTATGGTAAGATAGCAAAACTTCATATAGGGATGAGCGTTTAATCGAATCGAATAAAAAATTTTCGAGTTAATCAAATTAAAGAGTCCTATTTTATCATCCTAACTTAAATTGAATTTTTTTAGAATCAAGTCGAGGGAAATGAAATTTGAATTGAGTCGAGTCGAATCGAGTGAAATTGTTTGAGTTAAATTAAAAAAAAAATTAAACATGTCAAATAAAAATATTGTTACAGTATTGTTACATCAGTATAACTAATTCAATATTAGAGCATATAAATTTGAAACCATATATATTTAAAAAAAATTCAAAGCAAAATAATAAAAAAATAAGATGCTTGAGTATAATAAATTTGAATCATTAATTAGGTTCAAAATTATTATTTTAGAATATTTTTAAAATTTTAATTTTTTTTATATATATTTTTAGAATTTTTCTATTTTTTAAAATATAAATTTTGAAATTTTTATAAATATTTTTTATTTTAAAAATTATTTTGAATTTTTTGTTGAAAGAGACCTATTTACTTATTTTCAAAATTGACAGGAATCAAAAGAGTATTTACACTAATTTGCTATTTAAATTATTCGAGTTATTCGGATTTCGAAATTCAACTCGACTCAAACTCAAATCGAGTTATTCGAGTTGACTTGAATAATTCGAATTCTTTTCAAATTTTTTGAATCGAATTGAGTTTTGCTCATCATACTTCAAATATTAGAAACACTGCTGGTTTTTTTACATAACAAACTCAATTTTATAAAAATCTCTATTAGGGTGAATTGAAAAGTTATGTAAGAAGACCAACATCAATAAAGGAATAATCAAGGAAGAACGAAGTTATATAGCTACCGCATATCACTATCTAATTGGTCTATTAATTTATTTTAATCGTCAACGTGATAAATGATAAGAATTATTAATGGAAAGACTTAATTAACTATTTTAATTAACGGCGTAGATTTAATAGGTGTGAATTCAATACAACGATTTAATTAATTTTTTGCATTTTTTTAAAGACTTTTTTCACTTACAAACTTTTTTAAAACCAATAGTTCCTTTGTAAGGGGATTAGATTTTATATTTAATCTGTAAATATTTCATACAAATGATTTTACAATTAAAAAAAATTAATCTTAACATTCTTAAAGCAATCCGTTTTTATTAATAGATTAAGTTTAATATTGTATTTAACAGAATTTTTTTGGGTAATTACGTCACCACTAGTTACTTGCAATCAAACTAATTATAAAATTTAGAAACTATAAGGTTAACCAGTAATATAAGCCTCTAACTTTCGTGGAAAAATTAATAAGTCCCTCCACAAAAAAAGACACTCAATTAAATCCTCAAACTTTCAAATTGTATCAATTGAGTCATTTGATCAACCTTTTTTTATCTTTGACCATTACAAGACTGACATGATTGTTAATGATGCTGACATGATGCTCTATATCAAAAACAAATGTTAACATTGAAGTGCCATATAATCAAAAATAAAAATTCAATTTTTTATTAAAAATTAAAAGAAATATTTGTTTTACTAGAATTGTCCAAGTTGATTTATTTCAAAACTTAATTTTTTAAAATTAAATAAAATTATTTATTTTTATATTTTATTTTTTTAAAAAGATTGAATTCTTTTTACTAACATGACACTGTCACATCAACAACTGTTGTTAACATGAAATACAATATCGGCACCGTTAACGGTCACGTCAGAGATATATAGTGGCCAAAGACGATAAATATTAATCAAAGAGTTTAATTAATACAATTTGAGAGTTTGAAAGTTTAATTGAATGTATTTTTAATTAATTTTTTGCAGAAATTCATAAGCTTATATACCATTTAGCCAAACTATAATTTGTTCGTTCTTACCACGGAATTGACTAAATGAAATATCTAGCTTGTTTTATTCCACACATTAAGGTGGCTCATTTTACTCCACCACATCCTCATCCAGTGATTCTACTTCGGACCAAACACAAACACCCAAGTTTTCTAGTACTTATCCGTGAAAGTAAGCAATAAAGCCAAAGCAATCTCCGCAACTGGAGGAGACTCTTTTTATTCAATCATTTACTAAAAAACTAATAATATTAAGGCATAATGAATTGTTTCATTCTCTAACTTCTCAAAAAAAAATATCAAACTTTATTTAAATTTTCATTTAATCTTTAAATTTGTATTATTTATCTATCACCAAATGAATACCACATTAACAATTAATTAATTTTTTAAAAAATAAAATATTTAAAAAAAATTTAAACTTTTATTTCTACATTTTTTATAAATTTAATAACTTTAAATTTTTAAAAATAATTTTATAATTTTGTTTAAATTTTTTAAAAATTAAAGTCACATTCACTATCTGCATATATACTACATCAACAAAATTCATATAAATTATTTTTATAAAATTGAAGGCCCTAATAAATTATTATCTTACTATTAATTTTGATCACAGTACTTTGAGATCTACGTGGTGTCATTTAATCTCAGAATTTTGCACATTTCACATACGTTCCGAAAACATGCATCTAAACACCCATTTCAAATATTAAAGCCTTCGTTTAAGCAAATTATACCGTTGTTACTAACATTTAAATCCAAGTACCACAAACACAAACATACATACATCTTAAGAAGTAGGTTTTTTTGCTCAGTTAATAATAAATCCAATTACCAGTTTAATCTGACCAAAAATGATTCAAATATGACACATCAGGACACTGAAAGCCAGGTGAACTACTGTCCCATGTTAGGAGGTGGAGGTGGCGGGTGCATACCCTGTCCCTGCATCTGATGACCAGGGAAACCTTGTGGAGGAGGGTTGGTTGGAGGCCTAGGAGTGAAATTTCCCATTGTCCCGCTACCACCAGGAGGTGGTGGTGGGGCTATAGGGTTGCCACCAGGAGGCATAGGCCTAGGACCATTTCCCATAGGAGGCGGCGGTGGTGGTAATGAACCAGGAGCTGGAGGTGGAGGGCCCCTAGGAGGGTTTGGCAGCCCTTGAGGTGGAGGAGGAGGTGGCGGTGCTGGAGCATGAGGTGGTGGAGGCAAAGGCCTTGGAGGAGCACCTGGGGCTGCAGTACCATTCGCTGCAGGAGGAGGTGGAGGTTTGTTCACCTCTAGTGGCTTGGTTTTAAAATATACCTGCAACTGCATTTTGATAATAGCCAGAAAAAACAGTAAGATATTATCTACAAGAGTTTTTAAAAACAAATTAGTGCATTTATGCAAGATTAGCAACTATTAATCCTGCCAAAGAGAGAGTTTAACCAGCTAATTCGGCTTCAATGATAGTCCTCATCTAATGTCAATAGAGGTAAAGCTTGTGCTAAATAAACTAACCGTGAACATTTTCGAGTCAGGATCCCAATGCGAGAAGAACTTAGGAGTGGATTTATCGATCTCAGTGCTTGGGACCTGTAAAGATAAATTAAATATATAAGCACAAATGCTAAACAGAAATCAAATGAATCAATAGAACGGTATATACTATCATTGACTTACCTTGAAAGCTATGATCTCATAGGGTTCTGCAGCAAACAGGAGATACTGATATCTCCTATCAAATGGTTGCACTCTCTGCATCCATGAACAATAAACATAGACATTATACTGTGCTACAGAGAAAAGTCTATGATTGAATAGAGATTTAAATTCAAGTTTTGGGAAAATATTAAGTTTGGGTCTTATTGCTTTAATGGACTAAAAATTACATATGGAATTGGGGAAAGCAATCATTAGAAGCCTATGAAGTCAATAGGGAAATGAAAATACAGCGTCAAACCTGCTCATAAGACGACATAACTCGGTGCCTTGGCTTTGTATTGTCTTCTATTTCAGGATATTCAATCTATATGAAACATCAAACACTAATTTTAATAAATAAAAGGATTAAATAGCAACAATTTTATGATACAATTCAATTGTTGTTGTACACGATATGCACCTGGAAGAGAAGAGATCTCTGCTTTGTCTCCGGATCATATTGCTTTGTCACACGATATCCTGGCCTACCAATTTTGACTACACAGAAAAACAAATGAGCAATCTTTCACAAGTTAAGAAACAAATGAAGAGATCCGACGAGCAGATATGTAAACTGTTCTTCTTGAACATTCCGTTCAGAAATAAAAGCATACACCGAATACAACTAGGTGGTGGCTTCCAAACATAAAAATGTAATTGTTAGGTGACTGAGAACATGGTTTAAACTTCAATTTCTTCAAAAAAGGAAAATTCATGGCAACTAATAACTGATTTAATCCGTTTCTGCATTATTTCAAGTCATCTTGGCCTACAAAATCAACACTGCAACTGCTAATAGTACACATAGCATTAGATTCTTAATTCGTAACATTAAGCCTGTCGATGACACTAAGTCTAAATTAACAATTTACTAAAACTAACAAACAGAATTTGCTCAAAGAAAAACAGAAACTGCAAAAAGGAACAAGGGGAAGCTGACAGATACGTGCCTGTTTTACGAACAGAAACTTTACGCTTGTGAGGCTGAGGCTGAGCCGGAGCCTCCTTAGCCTCACGCGCCGCTCTTTTAGCTAAGTTGGTCTGGTGCCGCTTCCCTTGCGTATGTGCCAAATAGTTCCCTTCATTGTTGTGTAGCGTCAGACAAAGCTTACACTCATAACTACCCAAAAACATAAAGCACTTTCAATCTTTAAATAATAATAATAATCGAACTTTTAAGAAGAAAAGAGGGAAATTTCGGTAGATAATTCAATACCTGCCGAGGTGGTTGCGCATGAAATAGGGATCTTTAGCGAGATCGATGGTTTCAAGAGCAAGCCGACGGAGCCGCTCACGGCGGTCCATGGCTTCAGTTTGGGCGGAGGCAGCACCTCCAGAACCGGGTTTGGAGCCCCAATCTCTGTCCATGGTTCTCGAGATTCTTCCTTTGGTGTTCCCTGGTTCTTTGTTAGGGTTTCAAATTCGGTTTTCTTTTTTTCAGTTACAAACTGAACTGATGGATCTAAAAATGGCGAATAGGCGTTCCCAGGTTGCAGGTTGCAAAAAGCGGTGGCTGGTAAGGATTGGGCTCTCTTTGTTTGGAAATCCAAGGTAGGCCATAAAATAATTGGGCCCCTTAGATGTTTGCTTTTAGGTCAGGGCTTAAAAGAATTCTCTGTTCTTAAAAAATAAATTAAAATTTAAACTTTGATAATTTTTTTTGAATTATTTTATTATAGATTCTTATTATATTTTTTTTTTCTTACACAATAATTAGACCTATATATAATTCCTCTCCAAATTATAAATAGAAAGATAATGTATTTCAACGCATTCGAACTCATGTCTTCGTCCATTGTCAATAATATTCATGCTAATCAAATTATGACTCAATTCACTTCAAACCCTAATATTTGAATAATAGATTAATAGTAATTCAACTCATAATTTAACTTAATTGGTTTTTGCTGCTGAAAAAAAACTTAATTGGTTTTTAGAATAAAATGAAATTTAGGAATTCTAATTTATATCTTACCTTTTATAAACAAAATTTTAAATTTTTGTTAAGGTATTTGCTAGCATTAGCCCAAAACTCAAATGGGTTTGGATCAAATTCTATCGAATACACACATCGAGATCGCAGCCCGAGCTTGCATGATAATTGGTGTTCGCAGGATTGGTACTTACATTCTACTACGAAGTCACACATGAGATCGCGTATGTGACCACATAAACACGTGTTGACATGCATGAGACTTATCTAGGATCCATATCATATAAATAGACGAACCTCATCATCTAATAGAGACAGAAAAATACACAACAATTTTACATAATTTAACGGATTACAGGATGAAATGAGTTGTATAAAATCCTCCCAATTACTCTATGATGAACAAATCCCTCTCAAATCCCAAAATAAAAATATAATGAATAGTGCGGATAGTAAATTTAGATTTGGATATTTAAATTTATTAACCACTTTATTTTTAAGATTTTTATTTAAAAATTACTTTATATGAATTTTGGATACTCAGAAAATATAAATATCCCACTTATCACTAACGAATAGCAGTTGGGTATAAATTTTGGAATATTGCATATTGCATATTGGGTGATAGTGGGGGCACTGCTATTTTGCTTTAGATATTTGTGAGGTTTCATCCCAATTGGCTACTGAGTGTCACTTTATACGACTATTATTATAATCCCCACGCTTGTCCCTGAATCCCAATTGGCAATTACTTAATCTGAATTTTAGAAAGACAAAGTGCACTTAATCATCACATCTAATGAAACCCATCCCTCCCTGCTTTTTCTTCTGTCTGCCTCAACTTAACTTGCACCCCCACCCCCACATTTTATATAATTTACTCTCTCTTTTTTAAAATTTAGAATTATCGATATTTTTATTCTTATTTGAATCTTTTTCGGTATTGTGGATAATCATTTTCAATAAAATTACCACCATTGATTTTTTTTCTGAAAATTTTAAGCAATTATTTCAAATATTTCAATTAATTAAATTTTATAAAAAATATATATTTTTAAAAGTTACATCACTGAAAACTTTTATAATATATATTCTAAATTTTTTATTTAAAAAAATTAAAAGAAGAAGAGATTAAAATTTTTAAAAAATTGATTACTAAAAATAAAAAATATGAAAAATTAATGAGACAATGATAGAGTATAATGTAGAGGTTACTGTTATCCCTGCTCTAATATTCTATGTATCCCCCACCTTCCTCACCATAAATTTACGCTAGCCATTTTATTGTTAAATAAATGTAAGGGTCCCCTGCGCCATCACATTATTATTTATACGAGTAAAATTGGATTTTTCTCGATACAGGCTAACTATATTATATTTTTTTTATCAAAACTAAATTATATATATTTAAAGGGAGAAAAAAAAGTTGCATATCAAGATAAATGCCAAACATAATTTAATCCACGCACACATGTTAGTGCTACTCATAATTATGTTGTTTCGCATTTCGAGACAATTTTTTAGAGTTTGCTTTCGTTTTATTTTAGCATATTAGAGAATATTCGTTGTAAATTTTTATTTTTTGATAATTAAATTAAATTAGATAAATTTGAAGTTAGTTTTTGTTTAAGATTCCGTGGCTTGTGAAATTAAAATTTTAAGCCCGTGTCACATACATTTAATTATAATTATTTATTAATTTATTATGATGATAGGACACTTAACTTTACTTAGTTATATATAATTTTACCGATAACAGTTTTCTTTTAAGTGAATTAATTGACGTTATTTCAATAGTATGAATACAAATTCAAACACAATATGATAATATAATACAAATACAACGATAAAAAAATTATTAAAATATTAAATTATAAATAATAATATGAATAAAAATAGGGTTGATATTTGATCACTTTCGATGCATAAGTCTTATATATTATTGGTGAATAATAACAAGACACTTTATTATTAAATAAAATAAAAAATAATTGAAGGTTTATAAATAAATGTTCACACTTTATTTAAACAAAATTAAATAATTAATTATAGGTAAATGCTAAAAACCTAAATTTGAGACCTTAGACTCTAAACTCTTAAATCCAAGATCCTAAATCGGAGAGTTATTAATATTTATTTATAATAGTTATGATTAATGTTTAATTATATTTAAATAAAATTATTAGAATTTATTTACAAGTCTTTCATATTTTTTTTTATTTAATTTAAGTATGATATATTATGTCATTATGTATTGATAGTACATGAGACTTATGCACTTTATTGGAACATTTTCAATATATATATATATGAAAAGTTATATGTAACATCCGCGTGCTTGAATCGGATTTGGAACAGTGATAGAGTACAATTGAGAATTGGAATATATGGTTGAATTTAGAAAGGTTTGGAGAAATCAAGGATTAAATAGTAAAGGAGAGAAAATATGGAGGACTAAATAGCAAATTATCCAAATTGAATTTTGAGTCATCATGGGAATTAGATTGATTGAGGAAGGGCAAAAGAGTAATTTGGTGGAAGATATTTTTGGAGGCAAAGTTTTGGGCCAAAGTGTAAAGTTGGAAGGCCTAAGGACTAAAAGTGCAATTTTACCATTTTTATTAAGTGAGATATTTTTGAAGAAAAGTCTAGAGAATTTGAGAGAGAGAGAAATCAATTAAAAAGCAAAGATATCAGCTCTCTCCATAAAGCTAACCGTCCATGTCATTCTCTCTTCCATCCAACTTTTGCTTTTATTCCAAATAGGTCCTTCCACCATTTTTAAGCTTTCCAAACTCCAAAACCTTCCATTTTCTTTGGAATTTCTGAAAGAAAGTCATAAAAGAGAGTTAGTAGACACCTCAAACTCCTTATAGAATTTATTTTGAGGTGTTAGAGAGCATAGGGACTAAATTGAGAAATTTTGAATTCAAGGGTTAAGGTAAGAAATGGTTAAATTCTCATGATATATATGTATTTTACTGTTATTTAGCATGAAAACTATTGAATTAGAGCTTATAGCTTATATGTGTTTATGGGAAACTGAAGAGAAAGAGAAGAGAGACAAGGATCAAATTGAAGAGAAAGGAAAAGAGAAGAACAAAGAGTGAAAAGAGAAGGAAATCAGCCTTTTTGTTGTAAGTACTACAAGAATTTTAGTTTATAGTTTATTCTTCATAATATATCTGAATTGTTAGCATGGAAATTGTTGTTTAATTATGTGTTATAAAGATGATTAAGTGAGATTAGTGTAATAAAACATGAGAAAGAAAATGTTTTCATTAAAACAGAGTGGACAGAATCACAGGGTCAACTTCTAAAATTCACTAAAAATTGTATATATTGAGTTAAGGGTCTAATTATATATGTAATCAAAGCTTATTGTATGAAGTTTTATATGGAAGAAACAGTGAATTAAATGGATCTGTATATTCTGAGTTATAACTGATTTTGTGTAACAAGGTCAGAGCAGATACGAGTTCCCCTGTTCTGACTTTGAAAAATCATAGAAAAATATAGAAAAATTATTAAAGACTGAAATTTATACGGTTAATTCCTTTATGAGTCTATTTTCATTAGAAACAGACGGGAACATCATTTGATCTCTGTGATAAGAGATATATAATTTTTAGTGAAGAAAGGTCGAAACTGTTAGGCAGCAGAGAAGGGGTAAATTGAAAGAATTTACTGTGAAAATTGGCTAAAGTAAAAATTCTGGAAATTTTATGGTAAAAATATGATTAAGTCTAGTTTCTGAAACATCAAGCAGATTATAATTTCAAATTCTGTAGCTCAAGATATAAATAATTTAGTGACTGTGACGCAAGTGGACAGCTTTGAAAATTAATGTGAAAATAAAAGTAAGAGGTATATGATGATGAATATGTGAGAAAATATATGTGTGAAATATTATGTGGTTAATTATAAAGATTGATTGTGTGATTAATTGGTGAAATTATGAATTTATTTGAGAAGGTGAGAAATATATGATTATATATATGTGAAGAAAATATATATATGATGTGTAAGTTGTGGATAATGATGTTAAATGAGATTCTGCCCATGTAGACGAATTAGAACCGTTGTGATATTAGTGGCATGCCATTAAGGAACACTAGCGCGCGCTCTGATTAGCACTGTGTGTGCTCTCTGTTTAGCACGTCTCGTGCTCTCTGTTATTAGCACTGTGTGTGCTCTCCGATTAGCACTTCGTGTGCTCTCTGATTAGCACTTTGTGTGCTCAGTACTTTGTGTACTCTCTGTTTAGCACTTTGTGTGCTCTCTGTTGCCCAGCACTTATGTGCTCTCTGTTCAGTACTTCGGTACTCTCTGTTTGTTCCGTTTATCCGATAGGTTCTATAAAAGTCTACTATGGGCCAAGTGGACAAATAAGATAAGTGAGCTATGGTTAAGAAAGCTATGATGGCTAGATTGTGAAAAGTGAAAGAATGTGCAAATTATGACATTGAGGTAAGTGAAATGATGAATACATGAAATATAAGTACCATACGTGTATGTGTAATTAAATGCTGATAATTAAGTGAACTAATGTGGCTGAAAGGACTAAGTTGTGAAAAAGGATGAAAATGTAATATCTACCATTGAGGTAAGTTGGTATATGAGAATGAATGTGTGTTATGGTGGCATTAAGGTAAGTTAAATGTTACATGCAAGAAAGGTTAGAAATTTTATACGCATGAATATTGAAATGTTTGATAAAATTAAGCAATAAATAAATAGTCATCTATTATTCTTGTAGTGCTTACTAAGCCTTCACCGGCTTAACGCGTTTATTTTAACGCGTAGGTACAAAGTAACAAGGAGTAAAAGTCGAGTTCAGGGACCTCTCATCACATCACATGACTCCAAATATAGGTATTTTTTTAAGGAAATGGCATGTACGATGGTACTTGTGTGAATCCCTAATGAGTGGGAAAAATGTTATCTCGAATGTTATGAATTATGAAAATGAAATAATTAATATATGATATTTCGATTTGAATGGTCTTAAAAGACATCGGTTTTTAAAATAAAAATTCTGTTACTCGACCTTCTGTGCCGTACTGTAATGTAATGCTCCTATATTGGGTTTATACGTATAAATCGGGTATAGGGGTGTTACATTATAACTAATCAAAAGATATTGTACTAGGTTATTAATCAAAAGTTACCACTATTTATAGCGATGAGTTATGTCTCTTAAGTTTAAAAGTTATGTCACTTGATTATTTAACAAATAGTTATAATTATTCAAATAGATATCTATTGAATGATTATGTTTATTGCTAAAGATATTACTATCCACTTGGATAGTTATGTCTTTTTGAAGAGACACGAGACCTACTATAAATTAATTGTTTGTTTATGCTCTCACCATCTTTTATATTCTTAGATTGTTTTATAAAGAATTATTGCAAAAAATATTTATAGAAATTGATATTATTGCTACGTTTCACTTAAAGCTCAACAGACTGTTTCCGTCAATGCAAGACGAAATAGTTATTTGACTTTTTTTTATACTAGAGGCTCATTTGTCAGTGTTTAGTATAACTAATATTTCAGTCAAATTTGAGAAATAGTCTTCCAGTTAAGCTTTATTTATTTGTTTCAATCAAACTCTGATTAGTCTAAATTATTTTATTATTATTTGACCTAAGAATTTAGCCTATAAACAAGCTCTTTTACAATCTTAGAAAATACACCATTAGATATTAGAACTCATAACACTTTTGAAAAATTCTGTGTTTACGTTTTAAGGGTTCTTTGTTTTTAGGTTTCGGGGTTTGATTTTTATCTCCATCTTTTGTACTATTCATTCTTTTTCCATTATAGTAAAATTATCTTTGACCGTATTTTTTATTCTTTTCAAAGGAGTTTTTCCACGTTAATTTTGTGTGTTCAATTTCTCAATTTCTTCTGCTATTTTTTACTTGTTCGTTGCTTAATCGAGTTGATCCCCAATAAGTGGTATCATAGTTAGTTCGAATTTCGTAGATCAGCTCGTTCAGATATAGCAGCAACAAGGTTTGACATTGAAAAGTTTGATGGTGTCACAAATTTCAATTTGTAGGAAGTTCAGATGATGACAATTCTAGTTCAAACCAGCCTGAAAAAGGTCGTTACCAGGAAAAAGCTCAAGAATCTAGATTAATTTGAATGGGAAGAGCTTAATGAAAAGACCTTATCTGCAATCCAGTTGTGCCTCACGAATAGGGTATTATAGAAGGTATTGAAGGAGAAGGTCTTATTCACCTTATGGAAAAGGTTAGAGACTTTTTATGCGACTAAGTTTTTGGCTAACCGCTTAGTATTGAAATATGTCTATTTATGTTTTGCATGAACGAATGTGAGCTTTTTAGAGATCACATCAATTAATTCATTACTCTTTCAAATGATTTAAATAATTTTGAGATTCAGATTGACGATGAGGATCAGACTATGCTATTATTGTGCTCTTTACCCCCTTCATACAAGTCTTTCAAGGAAACCATGATTTATGAGAGAGATAATCTCTCATTTAAGGATGTGAAGGATCATTTGTTGAGTAAAGACAAACTCGACAATGAGCTTGGTTTAGATAGCAAGACAGATAGGTAAACTTCCGTTTTGGTAGCTTCAAAGAAACGAGACAAAAAGTGTCGCTATTGTAAGAAGTTAGGAAATATTAAAGCAGATTGTTATAAACTACGAAATAAAAAGACTGTTGAGAGTAACGAGGAAGATGTAGCTGGTGCTAATTTGACTGATGAAAGCAGTGACAATCTCTTATTAGTGTTAATGAGCGATAGCTCCGAGCTTACATCCATGTGGATCTTAGATTCTGGATGTTCTTTCCACATGTGTCCTGTAACACCCCTACACTCGATTTATACATATAAACCCAATATAGTAGCATTACATTACAGTACGGTACAGAAAGTCGAGTAACAAAAAATTTTCTTTCGAATAATGTGTAATTGAATAATTTTACTCAAAATATCATAAAATAATCAAGTATCATCAAAATAAAATTTATAACCCATTCATTGAAGACATATAAGTACCATTTGTACATGCCACTTCACACAAAATAAATACACCTTGTCTTGCAATCTTCCAATGTTGATGTGATTTGATGAGAGGCACCTAATCCAACTTTAGCTTCTCAGTGGTCTTATACCTACGCGTTGAAACAAACGCGTTAAGCCGGTGAAGGCTTAGTAAGTACTATAAGTATCATTAATCATTCATCTTTTAATCACTCATTTCAAACTTATTCATATAATTATTTATTCATGTAAAATACATAGCTTTATGTATATAACATTTAACTTACATTAGTGTTATGAATTCACATGTTCTTCCTCATTTTACATTTTAGCCATTTCAATCTCTTAGCTTACTTAGTTTTATCATTCTTTGATTTCTTACATATATTATATTTACCTTTCATGCGATTATCATTTCACTTACTTCAATGTCATAATTTGCACATTTTTTTTTTTCACATTACTTACCCTATTAACAAGACTCGGACCTTGGCGGATACACGGATCCAACCAAACACACCAGAATGGCACCCAGTGCCTCATCGGATAGTTCGAAGCAATAAAGTGACACCCAGTGTCTCATCAGCCTAGCCGAAGTAAAGTGGTACCCAGTACCTCATCGAATCTATCCGAAGTAAAATAATGACACCCAGTGTCTCATCGACTCGAGGTCGAAGTATCCCTGAACTCTTCCAATCCTATGGCATGCCAACTATATCCGACTCAGCCCGACTAGTTAATAGGGATTTTCAATTTACAATTCATATCACTTTCAATTTCAACTTCACTTTCACTTTCACTTTCAATTTTGATCACAAATCATTCACAACTCATACATCATATATACATTTTTCATCACATATACATAGTCACGTATTTCTCACATTTATTTCCTCAATGGCTTTCACAATATCACCATTTTATCATATAATCAATATTTATAATTAAACGTATAATATTTCATATATACATTGTTCATATTTCACATATACATTGTTCATCACATATATATCATCATATACCTCTTTATTCTTATTTTCACATTAATTTTCAAAACTGTCCACTTGCGTTACAGTCACTAAATTATTTATATCTTGAACTAAAGAATTCGAAATTAATATCCGCTTAATGTTCTTGAAACTAGATTCAAATATATTTTTACCATAAAAATTTCAGAATTTTTACTTTAGCCATTTTGTACAGTAAATTCTTTCAATTTACCCCTTCTCTGCTGTTTAACAGTTTCGACCTTTCTTTACTAAAAATTATCTATCTTTTATTACAGAGATCAAATGATGTTATAGTCTGTTTCTAATGAAAATAGACTCATATAGGAATTAACCATATAAATTTCAGTCTCTAATAATTTTTATACATTTTTCTATGATTTTTCAAAGTCAGAACAGGGGAACTCGTATCTGCTCTGACCTTGTTACACAAAATCAGTTATAACTCAGAATATACAGATCCATTTAATTCACTGTTTCTTCCATATAAAACTAAACACAATAAGATTTAATTACATATATAATTTGACCCTTAAATAAATATATATAATTTTTAGTGAATTTTAGAAGTTGACCCTGTGATTCTGTCCACTCTGTTTTAATGAAAACATTTTCTTTCTCATGTTTTATTACACTAATCTCACTTATTCATCTTTATAACACCTAATTAAACAACAATTTCCATGCTAACAACTCAAATATATTATGAAGAATAGACTATAAACTAAAATTCTTGTAGTACTTACAACAAAAAGGCTGAATTTCTTCTCTTTTACCCCTAGCTCTATTCTTTTCCTTTGTCTTCAATTTGATCCTTGCCTCTCTTCTCTTTCTCTTCAATTTCACATAAACACATATAAGCTATAAGCTCTAATTCAATAGTTTTCATGCTAAATAACAGTAAAATACATGTATATCATGAGAATTTAACCATCTCTTACCTTAACCCTTGAATTCAAAATTTTCTCGATTTAGTCCCTATGCTCTCTTACACCTCAAAATGAATTCTATAAGAAGTTTGAGGTGTCTACTAACCCCCTTCTATACTTTTCTTTCAGAAATTTCAAAGAAAATAGGAGATTTTGGAGGTTGGAAAGCTTAAAAATGGTGGAAGGACCTATTTGGAATAAAAGCAAAAGTTGGAAATGGAAGATATGCATGTGACGTTGGAAATGAATGAAAAAGATGATATTTTCATCTTTTATCTAATTTTATTTCTCTCAAATTCTCTAGATTTCTCCACTAAAATATCTCTCTAATAAAAATGGTAAAATTGTACTTTTAGTCCTTGGGCCTTCCAACTTTACACTTTGACGCAAAACTTTGCCTCCAAAAATATCTTCCACCAAATTACTCTTTTGCCCCTCCTTAATCAATCTAATTCCCATGATGACTCAAAATTCAATTTGGATAATTCGCTATTTAGTCCTTCATATTTTCTCTCATTTACTATTTAATCCTTAAATTTTTCTAACCTTCATCACTTCAACTAAACATTTCTAATTCTCAATTCTATTTTATCACTGTTCTAGATCCGATTTGAGCACGCGGATGTTACATGTCCTAACAGAGAATAGTTCTCCACATACAATTCAGTTGAATGTAGAGTTGTGTGCATGGAAAATGATTCATCTAGTAAGGTAATCAGTATTGGTACTATTAAAATTAGGATGCATGATGAGACGATTATGACACTCTCAGATGTCAGGTATGTACCTAATTTACGAAGAATCTCGTCTCCTTAAGTATTTTAGACTCCAAAGGTTGCAAGATCAACATCGAGTCTAGCAGCATTCAGGTATCTTTTGAGGTTCTTGTTTTGTTAAAAAGTAAAAGGACCGACATTCTTGGAAGGACCTATTTGGAATAAAAGCAAAAGTTGGAAATGGAAGATATGCATGTGACGTTGGAAATGAATGAAAAAGATGATATTTTCATCTTTTATCTAATTTTATTTCTCTCAAATTCTCTAGATTTCTCCACTAAAATATCTCTCTTAATAAAAATGGTAAAATTGTACTTTTAGTCCTTGGGCCTTCCAACTTTACACTTTGACGCAAAACTTTGCCTCCAAAAATATCTTCCACCAAATTACTCTTTTGCCCCTCCTTAATCAATCTAATTCCCATGATGACTCAAAATTCAATTTGGATAATTCGCTATTTAGTCCTTCATATTTTCTCTCATTTACTATTTAATCCTTAAATTTTTCTAACCTTCATCACTTCAACTAAACATTTCTAATTCTCAATTCTATTTTATCACTGTTCCAGATCCGATTTGAGCACGCGGATGTTACATGTCCTAACAGAGAATAGTTCTCCACATACAATTCAGTTGAATGTAGAGTTGTGTGCATGGAAAATGATTCATCTAGTAAGGTAATCAGTATTGGTACTATTAAAATTAGGATGCATGATGAGACGATTATGACACTCTCAGATGTCAGGTATGTACCTAATTTACGAAGAATCTCGTCTCCTTAAGTATTTTAGACTCCAAAGGTTGCAAGATCAACATCGAGTCTAGCAGCATTCAGGTATCTTTTGAGGTTCTTGTTTTGTTAAAAAGTAAAAGGACCGACATTCTTGGAAGGACCTATTTGGAATAAAAGCAAAAGTTGGAAATGGAAGATATGCATGTGACGTTGGAAATGAATGAAAAAGATGATATTTTCATCTTTTATCTAATTTTATTTCTCTCAAATTCTCTAGATTTCTCCACTAAAATATCTCTCTTAATAAAAATGGTAAAATTGTACTTTTAGTCCTTGGGCCTTCCAACTTTACACTTTGACGCAAAACTTTGCCTCCAAAAATATCTTCCACCAAATTACTCTTTTGCCCCTCCTTAATCAATCTAATTCCCATGATGACTCAAAATTCAATTTGGATAATTCGCTATTTAGTCCTTCATATTTTCTCTCATTTACTATTTAATCCTTAAATTTTTCTAACCTTCATCACTTCAACTAAACATTTCTAATTCTCAATTCTATTTTATCACTGTTCCAGATCCGATTTGAGCACGCGGATGTTACATGTCCTAACAGAGAATAGTTCTCCACATACAATTCAGTTGAATGTAGAGTTGTGTGCATGGAAAATGATTCATCTAGTAAGGTAATCAGTATTGGTACTATTAAAATTAGGATGCATGATGAGACGATTATGACACTCTCAGATGTCAGGTATGTACCTAATTTACGAAGAATCTCGTCTCCTTAAGTATTTTAGACTCCAAAGGTTGCAAGATCAACATCGAGTCTAGCAGCATTCAGGTATCTTTTGAGGTTCTTGTTTTGTTAAAAAGTAAAAGGACCGACATTCTTGGAAGGACCTATTTGGAATAAAAGCAAAAGTTGGAAATGGAAGATATGCATGTGACGTTGGAAATGAATGAAAAAGATGATATTTTCATCTTTTATCTAATTTTATTTCTCTCAAATTCTCTAGATTTCTCCACTAAAATATCTCTCTTAATAAAAATGGTAAAATTGTACTTTTAGTCCTTGGGCCTTCCAACTTTACACTTTGACGCAAAACTTTGCCTCCAAAAATATCTTCCACCAAATTACTCTTTTGCCCCTCCTTAATCAATCTAATTCCCATGATGACTCAAAATTCAATTTGGATAATTCGCTATTTAGTCCTTCATATTTTCTCTCATTTACTATTTAATCCTTAAATTTTTCTAACCTTCATCACTTCAACTAAACATTTCTAATTCTCAATTCTATTTTATCACTGTTCCAGATCCGATTTGAGCACGCGGATGTTACATGTCCTAACAGAGAATAGTTCTCCACATACAATTCAGTTGAATGTAGAGTTGTGTGCATGGAAAATGATTCATCTAGTAAGGTAATCAGTATTGGTACTATTAAAATTAGGATGCATGATGAGACGATTATGACACTCTCAGATGTCAGGTATGTACCTAATTTACGAAGAATCTCGTCTCCTTAAGTATTTTAGACTCCAAAGGTTGCAAGATCAACATCGAGTCTAGCAGCATTCAGGTATCTTTTGAGGTTCTTGTTTTGTTAAAAAGTAAAAGGACCGACATTCTTGGAAGGACCTATTTGGAATAAAAGCAAAAGTTGGAAATGGAAGATATGCATGTGACGTTGGAAATGAATGAAAAAGATGATATTTTCATCTTTTATCTAATTTTATTTCTCTCAAATTCTCTAGATTTCTCCACTAAAATATCTCTCTTAATAAAAATGGTAAAATTGTACTTTTAGTCCTTGGGCCTTCCAACTTTACACTTTGACGCAAAACTTTGCCTCCAAAAATATCTTCCACCAAATTACTCTTTTGCCCCTCCTTAATCAATCTAATTCCCATGATGACTCAAAATTCAATTTGGATAATTCGCTATTTAGTCCTTCATATTTTCTCTCATTTACTATTTAATCCTTAAATTTTTCTAACCTTCATCACTTCAACTAAACATTTCTAATTCTCAATTCTATTTTATCACTGTTCCAGATCCGATTTGAGCACGCGGATGTTACATGTCCTAACAGAGAATAGTTCTCCACATACAATTCAGTTGAATGTAGAGTTGTGTGCATGGAAAATGATTCATCTAGTAAGGTAATCAGTATTGGTACTATTAAAATTAGGATGCATGATGAGACGATTATGACACTCTCAGATGTCAGGTATGTACCTAATTTACGAAGAATCTCGTCTCCTTAAGTATTTTAGACTCCAAAGGTTGCAAGATCAACATCGAGTCTAGCAGCATTCAGGTATCTTTTGAGGTTCTTGTTTTGTTAAAAAGTAAAAGGACCGACATTCTTGGAAGGACCTATTTGGAATAAAAGCAAAAGTTGGAAATGGAAGATATGCATGTGACGTTGGAAATGAATGAAAAAGATGATATTTTCATCTTTTATCTAATTTTATTTCTCTCAAATTCTCTAGATTTCTCCACTAAAATATCTCTCTTAATAAAAATGGTAAAATTGTACTTTTAGTCCTTGGGCCTTCCAACTTTACACTTTGACGCAAAACTTTGCCTCCAAAAATATCTTCCACCAAATTACTCTTTTGCCCCTCCTTAATCAATCTAATTCCCATGATGACTCAAAATTCAATTTGGATAATTCGCTATTTAGTCCTTCATATTTTCTCTCATTTACTATTTAATCCTTAAATTTTTCTAACCTTCATCACTTCAACTAAACATTTCTAATTCTCAATTCTATTTTATCACTGTTCCAGATCCGATTTGAGCACGCGGATGTTACATGTCCTAACAGAGAATAGTTCTCCACATACAATTCAGTTGAATGTAGAGTTGTGTGCATGGAAAATGATTCATCTAGTAAGGTAATCAGTATTGGTACTATTAAAATTAGGATGCATGATGAGACGATTATGACACTCTCAGATGTCAGGTATGTACCTAATTTACGAAGAATCTCGTCTCCTTAAGTATTTTAGACTCCAAAGGTTGCAAGATCAACATCGAGTCTAGCAGCATTCAGGTATCTTTTGAGGTTCTTGTTTTGTTAAAAAGTAAAAGGACCGACATTCTTGGAAGGACCTATTTGGAATAAAAGCAAAAGTTGGAAATGGAAGATATGCATGTGACGTTGGAAATGAATGAAAAAGATGATATTTTCATCTTTTATCTAATTTTATTTCTCTCAAATTCTCTAGATTTCTCCACTAAAATATCTCTCTTAATAAAAATGGTAAAATTGTACTTTTAGTCCTTGGGCCTTCCAACTTTACACTTTGACGCAAAACTTTGCCTCCAAAAATATCTTCCACCAAATTACTCTTTTGCCCCTCCTTAATCAATCTAATTCCCATGATGACTCAAAATTCAATTTGGATAATTCGCTATTTAGTCCTTCATATTTTCTCTCATTTACTATTTAATCCTTAAATTTTTCTAACCTTCATCACTTCAACTAAACATTTCTAATTCTCAATTCTATTTTATCACTGTTCCAGATCCGATTTGAGCACGCGGATGTTACATGTCCTAACAGAGAATAGTTCTCCACATACAATTCAGTTGAATGTAGAGTTGTGTGCATGGAAAATGATTCATCTAGTAAGGTAATCAGTATTGGTACTATTAAAATTAGGATGCATGATGAGACGATTATGACACTCTCAGATGTCAGGTATGTACCTAATTTACGAAGAATCTCGTCTCCTTAAGTATTTTAGACTCCAAAGGTTGCAAGATCAACATCGAGTCTAGCAGCATTCAGGTATCTTTTGAGGTTCTTGTTTTGTTAAAAAGTAAAAGGACCGACATTCTTGGAAGGACCTATTTGGAATAAAAGCAAAAGTTGGAAATGGAAGATATGCATGTGACGTTGGAAATGAATGAAAAAGATGATATTTTCATCTTTTATCTAATTTTATTTCTCTCAAATTCTCTAGATTTCTCCACTAAAATATCTCTCTTAATAAAAATGGTAAAATTGTACTTTTAGTCCTTGGGCCTTCCAACTTTACACTTTGACGCAAAACTTTGCCTCCAAAAATATCTTCCACCAAATTACTCTTTTGCCCCTCCTTAATCAATCTAATTCCCATGATGACTCAAAATTCAATTTGGATAATTCGCTATTTAGTCCTTCATATTTTCTCTCATTTACTATTTAATCCTTAAATTTTTCTAACCTTCATCACTTCAACTAAACATTTCTAATTCTCAATTCTATTTTATCACTGTTCCAGATCCGATTTGAGCACGCGGATGTTACATGTCCTAACAGAGAATAGTTCTCCACATACAATTCAGTTGAATGTAGAGTTGTGTGCATGGAAAATGATTCATCTAGTAAGGTAATCAGTATTGGTACTATTAAAATTAGGATGCATGATGAGACGATTATGACACTCTCAGATGTCAGGTATGTACCTAATTTACGAAGAATCTCGTCTCCTTAAGTATTTTAGACTCCAAAGGTTGCAAGATCAACATCGAGTCTAGCAGCATTCAGGTATCTTTTGAGGTTCTTGTTTTGTTAAAAAGTAAAAGGACCGACATTCTTGGAAGGACCTATTTGGAATAAAAGCAAAAGTTGGAAATGGAAGATATGCATGTGACGTTGGAAATGAATGAAAAAGATGATATTTTCATCTTTTATCTAATTTTATTTCTCTCAAATTCTCTAGATTTCTCCACTAAAATATCTCTCTTAATAAAAATGGTAAAATTGTACTTTTAGTCCTTGGGCCTTCCAACTTTACACTTTGACGCAAAACTTTGCCTCCAAAAATATCTTCCACCAAATTACTCTTTTGCCCCTCCTTAATCAATCTAATTCCCATGATGACTCAAAATTCAATTTGGATAATTCGCTATTTAGTCCTTCATATTTTCTCTCATTTACTATTTAATCCTTAAATTTTTCTAACCTTCATCACTTCAACTAAACATTTCTAATTCTCAATTCTATTTTATCACTGTTCCAGATCCGATTTGAGCACGCGGATGTTACATGTCCTAACAGGGAATAGTTCTCCACATACAATTCAGTTGAATGTAGAGTTGTGTGCATGGAAAATGATTCATCTAGTAAGGTAATCAGTATTGGTACTATTAAAATTAGGATGCATGATGAGACGATTATGACACTCTCAGATGTCAGGTATGTACCTAATTTACGAAGAATCTCGTCTCCTTAAGTATTTTAGACTCCAAAGGTTGCAAGATCAACATCGAGTCTAGCAGCATTCAGGTATCTTTTGAGGTTCTTGTTTTGTTAAAAAGTAAAAGGACCGACATTCTTTATGTTTTGGAAAGTTCTACAGTGATCGGTGAAATCGAATGTCCCTCGTCCGTTACAAAGTCAAAGTCAACTCATTTGGAGCAGAGACAACTTGGTCATGGGAGGGAAAATGTATGACCGTTTCGTTGAAGATATGTTCTCTTTTGGATACAGGTTTTGAAAAGTTAGTACACTGTGTTCGTGAAATCAAACCTGTGTTAGTTTTTTATTTGGCAATGCACAATTCGAAGGTTAGAAGACTTCCAGCTTCTAAGCACAGACTCGACTTAGTTAATTCCCTGCATAGTTCAAGATAGGCTCGTGACATATTTTGGCAAAAATGGCGTTGTGAAAATACGAGTCAAGGTAAAGATTTGTTAAGTATGACTCATATTTCAGTTAAATTTGAGAAATAGTCTTTCAATTAAGCTCTGTTTATTTTTTTAATCAAACTTTGATTCGTTTAGATTATTTGTTTATTAGTTGACCTTGAAATTTAGCCTATAAATAGACTCTTTTACAACCTTAGAAAGTACACCAATTAGATATTAGAACTCATAACACTTTTGGATAATTATGTGTTTACCTTTTGAGAGTTCTTTGTTTTCGGGTTTTGAGGTTTGGTTTTTATCTTCATTTTTTGTACTCTTCATTTTTTACCATTATAGTAAAATTATCTTTACTCGTGATTTTTGATTCTCTTTGGAGGGGTTTTTCACGTTAAATTTGAGAGGTAAATTTCTCAATTTTTTTTGTTATTTTTTACTTGTTCGTTGCTTAATCGAATCGATCCCCAATAGTCAGTAACTCTTTTGCATGCCTTGAAACCTTCGTTAATTTCTCATAAGTTCATTTTTATCCCCATACACCATCACTAACAATGCATCAAATATTATTCCATAAAATTATATCAAATATACATAAAAAGTTAATAAAAAGGTATTATTAACCAATCACATTTTTATATAAATATATGTAATAATCTTAAGACAAGTAAAACGTAAAAAGTAATACAAATACGGATATACAAATGTTTTTCACATAAAAATAAAAAACAATATGGCATGCAGGAAGCTCTTACAAAATAATCTCCTCAAATTAAGGATTAATTTGTAGTAATTATGTATAAGCGAAAAACAACCAATTTTAGTTGTTAAAATTTCACAAAAAGTACCATCATAACAAAGATTTACATTATTTTTATCCATCAAACGGCTTTACCTGTGTAACTTCAATGTTGTGGAAAATTGTTTCAAACAGAAGCATATTGTTGCTTAGTTCTCTCCTTCCATTCCTAGTATAAGTTGTCTTCCTTTGGCTTATCTTTCAAACAACGTATTGATTCTCTCTTTTCTTCTCTTATCTTCTCTGTTATTACCTTTCTTTTTCACTCTACTTTTGAGAGAAAGAAAGAATCCATTCATTTTCAAACCCAAGTTTTCTTTTCGCTTCTTTTGAAGGGGTGGTTTATTGGATACAACGGAGACTTTGAGAAAGAAGAAGAAGAAATTTTTTTTTTTAAAAAGGAGAAATTTTTAAAAGTTTGGGCTTTTGTTTTTGGATTGAAAAATTCAAATGGGATCATTTTCAGGGCAAAGTAGTGGAAGCTGTGATCTTTCATTCAAGATCTTGTTGATCGGAGACTCGTCTGTTGGCAAGAGTAGTATGCTTCTTAGCTTTATTTCAGCTTCTGCAGAAGAGCCAACTCCCACTGTTGGTTCGTTTTATCAACTTTTTTTTTTCTCTTAATTTATGTTTGATTAGTTTTCTTATATCTCATGGTAAATATTTATTTGGGTTTGTGTTTGAATCCATGCTGTAGGTGTGGATTTTAAGGCCAAGTTGCTAAGTGTTGGTGGGAAGAGGTTAAAGCTCACTATTTGGGATACTGGTGTGAAACACATACAAATATTTCCTTAGTCTTTCAGTTTTAAATTTAAAGAGTGTCAAAATCTGTCTAGTCTAATTGAAGTCAATTGTCTTGGCTTAAAAATTTATATAAAAAGAAATGTTTTTGTCAATACTTTTTGATATGATATAGTCTTTTTGAACAATTCTGCACTTCTGCAGCATCAATTATGAAATACAATTTTCAGGAAATATACAGTAAATCATGTGTGGTAAAAGAACTATACTAATGATGATAATATTGATCAATTGAAATGAGTTTGTGGGTTTTAACATTGTTGTTAGTGGCCATGTTTCTACTTTTTAGATGCAAGGAGAAAATGCTTTCTTGACATGGTTAACTGGATGTTGCTTCTTTAATCTTTTTTATTGCATTGCCTTGGAACATGGAGAAATCATGCTTGACTTTTGAAACCATAATGCTTCTTGTAGCTGGACAGGAAAAGTTCAGAACACTAACAAGCTCTTACTATAGAGGTTCTCAAGGGATCATTCTTGGTAAGTTCATATTTCTGGTGTATGTATGACTTTACTCCACTTCCTTGATTTTGTTCGATGAAGCCTATCACTGGCTTGAACTTGAAAAATATTTGACAATAAGATATCAGTGCATATTGGTATCATAAGCATTCATGCTTCTTTGTACCCTTTATTCCATAATGTAGTTGTATTCCCAAATAAATGATCAATTGTGATGCCTGTCAGTTCTTGAACTTGTTGGACTTATTTCTTGGGTTTGGTTATATAGTTTATGATGTAACGCGGAGAGATACTTTCACAAATTTGACTGATATTTGGGCCAAAGAAGTGGAGCTCTACTCTACCAACCAGGACTGTGTCAAGATGCTTGTTGGAAACAAAGTTGATATGGTAAGTCTAATGTTCTCTTTCTGATCCTTGCGGCACAGTTTCAAGAAACCTCGTGGAATAAAGTTGTTAAGAACAATCACGATTGCATTCACAAATGCTAGTATAAGGTTTTTACATTTCGCATCATGCAATCAGTGTATATTATGCTTATGTTCTCACCTATGTTGTTCCAGGACTCTGAAAGGGCTGTAAGTAGAGAAGAAGGGATTGCACTTGCAAAAGAGCTTGGATCCATTTTTCTTGAATGCAGTGCTAAAACAAGAGAAAACGTGGAGCAATGCTTTGAGGAGCTTGCATTGAAGGTACAATTTTCATGATAATTTCAATAAGTGATTAAATTATGGAATTTATTACAATCTGAACTGGTACCATGAGCAAAGAAACTATGGCAATCTCTTCTCTCAGCTGTGACAAGCTATGGATTTTCTTACACAGATAATGGAAACTCCTAGTCTTTTGGAAGAAGGGTCTGCTGTAGGAAAGAGGAACATCTTAAAGCAGAAACCAGAGCAGGCTCCTCCTAGAGGCGCCTGTTGCTCTTAATTTGCAGCAAGATCTCGGCCCAGATATGAAAGCATGACTTGCATATCCATAGAAAGCTCAGGCGGCCATGTTGTTGGCTCTAAGCTTTCCCACCTTGAATAAGATTGTGAACAGTTTGCAAAACCTGTATATGATAATTTCTTTCAATTTTCTATACTGCTGTCATACTCGAATTAACTAATGTAAATTTGTTTTTATTTTGATTTTGATTTTGTCTTGATTAATTTTTACAGTTCTCATTTTAATTGTTATTCCTGCATGATCTCTCAGCAATATTAAAAACACCCATCAAAGTGTAAAACATTATATTTTATAATTCAACAACTCTCATCATCATCATCATCCACTTTCTAAATGTATCTGCAATGGATTAACTCAGCAATAATAGAATTTTTGGGCTACTACAAAAAAAAACATCAAAATAAGCAGAGAAAAAGAACAATATCAGAATCAGAAAACTGACCTGGAGACAAGGCAGATAAGCATAAAGGCAGCCAGGATGAAGAGTTGTGTCACTATCTTCTACAGGTTTGTCGATGTTACCATTCAAGTTATCTATATGGGTGAAAATTAAATTGCATCAGTGGGAGACATAATAGAAAAGGGCATTTTAATTGCAAGTGAGTCCAACAATAACCATGAGGGAAACAGTATATAAATCAAGTGTTGCATTCTTTGAACATGTTGACCAACTATGAAAGAGCATAAATCCTTTCATGCGAGACCTACTATTAAGGTTACATTGCCGTTATTGACTGGAACATTGGTGAAAAAGAATCAAAACTCAAACTAAAATTCACCGTAAGATCTAAGGAAGACATTTAATTAAGCATATAACATGCTGAGAAACAGCTCCAGCAAATATACTCCATTTTGATTCATAAGAAATAACTATGATCATGAACCCAAAACCCCTACATGCTTAAGATGTCAATAAGAAAGACTATTAACTAATTGGATTATCCTAAAAAAACACACTTTATTGTTAGATTAAAACAACCCCCTCCCTAGAAAGTATTCTTTTTAGTAAGATTATTTTCTTTATAATAGTAAAAACAAAGATTCATGTCAAAATATAAAAGCAGAGAGAACATCAAAGAATATTATCACAAGAGAGTGTATATGGATGATATCAGCATATATGTACGAAAAATGCCTTCTTTCACTAATTTCTGGAAAGCAAAAAAGAAACAAGTATAAGATAACAGGGATTTTTCTATGCCCCACACTGGCCATTTCCATGGAAGCTAATGGGGGCATATTTGGGCAGCAAACCACAGAAAAAAGTTTCCTAAAAAGTTACCTAAGTATATTGACATTGCCACCACTAGTGCCTGTTCGAGGGGTCAACATGGTGGGACAGAGAAGATTCACTGATTCAGGTTTTTTTTTTTGCTTTATTCAAGCAGGCATAATATAACTGGATGACTGACCTTAGCATGCCTGTCGCATCTGCACAAAACTCATCTCCACTTCCAAGTCAACACTTTGTCTATGCTCCTCTCCTTAATTGAGTGGCCACTGGCTTGGCCGTGCTTTTTGCCTTCAGCAACCAACAAATGCATTAAATCAATCATATTTGTACAGCAATGCATATGAAAGAGTTGGGAAATATTGGGATTGGTCTATTGTTGTGTTTAATGTCAGTGAGACCACCATACGCCAATGGCAAACGAATTGATCCCATATTTCTCTTGGATATGAATGCCCTGAAGCCAAGTGGGTTACATGGCGTGGCTTCTCAATACCCACTAAAAATGTCCATTAGCCCCATTTAAAAAGAGAGCCGCTATTTGCATCATTGCATGGAAAGTGGAACAAGACAAAAACGAGGAACTAGGTATATTTATATAGTTTCTAGTCCCTTTTTGTTCTTATTCATGGAGCCCTTATATCCTTATTTTACGACAACAACACACGTACGTTCACGTCTTACACTTGAATACAAGTGTAAGAATATGGACTGATAAGACAAAGATAAGGGCACTTTTTGCAGTGAAAAACCTGTCATCCAATCTCAAACTATTGTAAGGCAAATTATGCAATCATGATTGGGTCTCTCAACATTATAATTTTCATAACACTCCTGACAACACAACATGATCAGGTTCTTTATTAAAAGTTTAGCCACTAAATTACGCATTATTTAATGAATAAGCTAAGTTAATTAGCCAATTTGTTTCCCTTCCTCCACATGGGTCACCGTATTAGCCATGGTTTTAAAGCTAAGTGTGAGAGTATGCATAGGTGGATCCCTAAAAGGAGGGCAGTTAGGAATCTAGCTAGCCTGATTGCCATTCGTTTAATTTTATTTTATTTTATTTGTGTGCGTGTGTGTGTGCGTGTTTGTGTGTCATATTAATGAAAAAGATAAGATACCTATGGAGCTTTAGCTTTCTTGCAATCCAAACAAGAGAACCTAATCCACCACTTTCGGTTGTGGAATTGGTGGTGGTAAACTCAGGGCCAAAAAAAGAAAAGAAAATGAAATTTATCTTTATACGGATCGAATGCCAGCATGAAAAAGAACACGAAAAGTTAATATACTTTACCAAATTAAGAATTTTTTCCAAATTTGATTAACATGGAACAAAACGTTAAATTTAAAATAATTCAAAGAATTAATGAACAATTATGGATGGTATTTCACAAGAAAATAATCCATGTTAATAATACAACATTGATTGAGTTTGCATTTCTAGTAATGGCAATCAACCAAAGAAGAAGCCGAAAAGAGCACTAGTTTGTCCTGCTTGGAAGCAAATGAAAATTTAGTTTCTCTTTGATGATCATCTTCTGGTGCTGGAAGGTTAAGGTCCAATTGCAGAACAGTTCTTGGCTTCTTGGACATATCATCTGATCCAGGCCTCACAATTGTTGTTGCAGCAGCAGCATTAGGAATGGTCCTATGCCTCCTCATATGACCCCCAAGAGCTTGTCCGGACGAGAACTCAGCGCCACACAAGGAACACTCGTGAACTTTGGGTTTACTGATATGGCATAAAGCAGGCTTATTCGTAATCTGGAGTGAAAGCGTTGTGTTCATGTTATTGAATGACTGTTGAACATCCTCTTTCATAAACATCAACCCTTTATTATTCTCTTCAATGTTAGCAACCTTGGGTTTCTTGTGGCTGGCTCTATGTCCACCAAGCGCCTGGAATGAAGGGAAACACCGATTACACGTCTTGCACTGGTGAACATATGTCGCGGTCATCGTCTTGCTTGTTGTCGCTGTAGAAACGGGTTCGGGTGCCAACTTTCCTGTTTGACCTCGAGCCAAAAGTATCAGACAATTAGCCATGTCTTCGTCTTCCTCGGTGCTTTCTGCTAACTCAACAGATGTTGCTGGAGAACCAAACCCTCTCCAATCATCGCTGTTTCTTCCACTTTCTGCCCCACTAGAAGTCGTCGCCGTTGTCGTTGGGCTTGAACCCATCGCCAAACTCAGAGGAGACGGCTGCCTTGGGCGTTTGCTCCGTTTCCCTTTGATAATCTGCAACTGATCTTTACAAGCAACAACTTCCTCCTGACTCTCCATCATCATCATCATCATCATCAACAAGAAGCTCGGAGAGAATGAATATAGAGTGATGAAACCAAGAGAGGAAAAACAAACAGGGTGTTATATATACGCAGAAGGTAGGAATGTTAGTATGAGTGAAAGGGGAATGGCATGTATGGGGTAACAAGATCAGAGATTGAAAAGTCCTGTAAATAAGAGTTGCCCAGGAATTGGGTGTGCCACTATATTGTTTTCCCAACTTTGAAAGCTACAAATCATATATAGGCCACAACATAAATAGATTAATTTTATATAGGAAAGAGAAAGATGCAATGGGAGTATGAGAAGGCGAGGAAAGGAGTGAGATTCGGTTGGCTTTGAAGCAAACCCATTACTTTTTCCCAACGATTCCTACTTGGAGAATTAGTTTACAAGGCTGGAACCACATATTTTGCGCCTCTCCACTTTTATTTTGCCTTTTTCTTGCTTGGATCATAGTTAATTTCTGTCAAGTCTTTTAAGCACCTGTTCATACATTTAGTAATCTGGTTTAATTTTCCTTAACTTTAATTAGAGGTTGCTAAGCTCTGCCCCAAAGTTGGCATTTTCTTTTCATTTTGGTCACTTAGGAATAGTAACGCTCAGCTTTTAACTAAATTTACCTAATACTCAATCCATTATTTAGGTTTTGATAGGCAACTCACCACAAGCATGCCAATCCCCTATCATCCACTTAAACATCCCTCTTCAATTTAGTCACTAGGTAACTAACATTAGTATGTATCTCTCTACAAATATGCCTCTCCTTTTATTTTCTCTTCTCTAAATTCCGGCTTTTTACATCTAACATTTATTATGATAATTTTAAGACCCCCTTTTTTTAAATAAATAAATAAAAATGTGCAAGTTTAATTGTTATTTCAGTTAAATTTTTCTTATTAAATTCAAGTTTAATATATATTTGTCATTTTATTTCAAAATGTAAACTATAAAATTTAATAGAAAAATCTTAACAATTAATGTTGATAATAGAGAGACTGAATTCATAATGTAATAAGAGTATATAAGGACATGGAGCATCTTTTAATATAAGACTTATGATTCATATGAAAAAAAAATCTACTTAAGATGGTTTCAAATGAAATTTATTTAAAGGGTAAACTATAAAAATAGTCAATTTTGTCTGCCTCAGATTACATTTTAGTCACTTATATTTGAAATGTTACGTTTTAATCACTTATGTTATCGTTTTGTTACGAAGTGGTCACTATACCGTTAAGCTCCGTTACCTCCCTAATGACAATCTTACGTGGTTGTCCATATGGGTTTTAAGTGCCAACTTGGATGTTCAACTAGGACGAGAATAGGTTTTTAATTAAATAAATTTAATTAATTGGAAATTTTAAATTAATTACACCTTAAATTGGAAAAGAAAAATTGTTCGCCTCCTTTTTCTTTTAGTTTTCTTTTTCCATTTTGACTGAAAAACTATTCTTTAAGTTGACTGCCACATAGGATTGTCGTTAGGGAGGTAACAGAGCTTAACGGCAAAGTGACTACTATATAACAAAACAATAACGTGACAAAAAACGTAATATTTCAAACATAAATGACTGAAATGTAATCTGAAGCAAACAAAGGTAACTATTTTTACAGTTTACCCTTATTTAAAATATAAAAAAAAAAAACAAATAATAAGAAATTTGTTAATTCTATATAGGGTTTGCACTAAGGGTATCGTATTAAACCACGCTCAATCAAGTAGCTTCATGTGCTGTTGTGAATAAAAAATTAGGGTTTGCTGGGACTAAAATCATGCCGGTAATGTGATACCCAATAATTCGATGAAATTCTTAATCTATTTTATACCCACAATAATCATTAGGAGTTGGCAAAAGGCTTTGCCATCGAGACACATTCAGCAGCAGCAGCAGCAGCAGAATTACTTGACATTCTATAAATCCGATTACTATAGCTTTGGAGTTTAGTGCAGACCATGAGTTTGATTTTATAATACAATAATAGAGTGTGAATTGGCATGTCTCATTTGTCTAAAATAGGCCAGTTGACTTTAGCAACATAAATAAACAAAATTATCATGCATTGTGCTTCGATCCATTCATTTCTTAATACTAAACCTAGTGTTAAGTTGGATTTTATTATTTGCATCAGAATGTCGAAATTAAAACTTCATAAATGGTAAATATATTCTTAAAATTTGTTTTAGGAACATAATTAATTAATGAGGTGGTGTTTCAAAAGAAGAAAAGCATAGTTGGCATATGTTGGAGTGAAGCAAGCAACATGGTTAGCATGAACCGACCAAACACCTAAAATTTATATAAGAAATTAATATGGAGGAAGGACGGCGGTGGAGGTGGAGGTGGTATGTTGATGTCTGCGCTGCGGATGGGCGGGCCGTGGGAGCCAGATTCTTGGCGTAAGGAATTATTGTAGGATTGTGAGAGTCACGTAAGAGCAAACGCCACCCTCACCACTCTCTATATATATTTTATATATATATATAGCCTACCTAAAGTAAAGCATCAAACTCAAAACCATCATTTTTGTTTGGTCTGAATTACTTAAAAATTAAATGGAATTTCTTCCCTTTAAATTTGTTCTTTGCTTTTCCCCTGCTCTTTTCTTGTTTTCTTCCACCTTATTTTTTTTCTTTAAATATGATTCCTCGAATGCATGCAAATTAAGTTTGTGTATATATATAAATTCATGAAAATATATAGTTATTTGTGTGTTTACAAGCTTTTCAAGAATTAAATGTTACAAACAATTTATATTAATTACTTAAAAACAATTAAAATTAATATTTTATATATCATAATATTAGCAATAAGTTATCACAAATTATTTTATTATATTTGTACTATGATTTAAGTTGAATATTTATTACTATTAAAATAATAACAACAACATGGCATTGTGGAAATAATAATAAAAATATGTGAAATTAAGGATACTTTATATTTAATTTAATTTATTTTTATTGTAATTTAAGTTTATATATTTTATATATCATAATATTAATAGATTTATTAATTTTTAAAATCATCATTATTGACAAGATTTTATCCAAATATCGCCCTTTAACTCAAATAGGATTACTCAGACAAATAGGAATAATTTATGAGAATGATTAAAAAAAGTGTATAACATACAGCCTATTATTGTTATTGGTATTTGTTAGAACTCTATTATTGATCTAATAAATCATGCAGAGGCATTCATTTTGAAGTGAATAATTGATGATAGTGGTGCTGCACTTATAAGGAAGCTCCTTCATTAAGGGAATTTTTTTTTTGTAAAGTAGTGTTCAATTTTTTTTTATTTGATTTAATTTTCATAAATTATTAATAATATTATCGGATTAGCACCATTTTATGTTGATATATTGCATACATAAATACTTATATTTTTTTTTGGTGAATTACAATAACAGGGCAAAAGGTTGAACAACAAACGCAACTAGCACGACTCGAACCCAGGCCACACCTAGCGCGATGAACATTCTTGACCTTCAGGCCATCACATGGGGTTTCATAAACAATTATATTAATCAAATATGAAAATAAATGTATGAATTCATTTCTTTAAAAGGATACAATTGAATCAAGATATCAAAGGTTCATGAATACATATGAACCACAATTTAAGTTTCACATGTATAATTACACCATATCAAAGTTCATGTGTTAAATTGCACATTGGATCAAAGTTGATGTATAAATTTGATGTTTGTCCATTTTTTATTCAAAGATACATGACTTTTTATGAGCAAGAGCAAAGCTAGAAACTTTTTTATGGGTTGAATTATAAAATTTAGGGACAAAATCCAATGTTACCATAGTTTTAAACAATTTTTTTTTTTCAAAAAAAAAACCACTTACAATTTTATAAATTATTGGGATAAAGTATAATTTCACCCTTTGGGGGAGGCGAAAGCTCTTGTCTATCGCTTGACACTATCCCTGATTATGAGTGATTGCATAAATTAATTTGATTAAGCACCAATTAGTGCATGTTGTGTTGATGGTGGGGTTCAAATCTTTTGTTCCTGAAATAAAAAAAAACAGATAAATAAAGATCGGTTTCTAAGTGGGAAACTTGGATCCCACATAGAAAATATGTGATTTTCTTTTGTGATTTATATGACACACCAACCTCAACACCAAATTTCTAGCTTAATGGTGTGAAAACCATGGAAAAGGTCCTCTTAGTCAAACACAAAACCAATCTCAATAGACTTGGTTGGTTTAATAAGTTGAAATGTATAGTCGTGGTAATGGGGGTAGTGGTGATAGTGTGATGCATTTGGAGTAAAGCACTTCGGAAAATCAAGATGAGAAAGAATTATGTGTGTTGGTTTAATGAGTGTTTATCGTCTCAAGTGTAATTTAAATTCGAGTCACGTTAATTGCGTTGTTATTAAGATTTTATCCATCTTTTATAATTCATAAAAAAAAAAAATCAGGATAAAAGATATACAGATAATAGTTCTCTTTCTTCCCCAAAGATAAATTTATGCCCACCTTTTTCAATGTTCTAATTGTGTATAAATAAATTTACCAAGTGGAAGTTTGCTCACAGCTTAGACCTTTGAAAATCTACTTGTTTTTTTGTATTCATTTTATATTTACTAGAATTTCGGAAAATCAAATAATACTATTAATTATAAAAAAAATAGTATGATTTCTTTTATTAAAGTGTAATAATTTATTTTTAAAACAAATAAATTTAATGTTAAAAATAAATAATTATAACAAATGACGTGAAATATGAGATGTATTAAGACACATCACAAAAAAATAATTAAAATATTTGATAATATCAAAAATAAAATATACGCCACAAAACTATAATATGTATTAAAATTTATATAAAATCATTTTTAATTGAGTAACTATAATGAATTACACAAAATACGAAAACACACGAAGATTGATATGAATATGACACATGTATAATTTAGAAACTATAGGATACTGATGCTTTGATTCTCCAACATATTTATCTAATATGTACACATGTATTTATAATTTATTCCACATATTTTTAAGATGCTCTATGTCAGATTCAAATTGACTTTCAACGTCTAAATTAACGGCTAACGTAACATAATAGCATGATTGAAACAATGATGATACTTTAAGGATTCAATCCCAACAATCTCTTAATCTAGTGACAAGAATATTATATTGTAGACACGAGAGCTTGGATTTGACCCCAAATAACCTCATTCTCAACTCGCAAAATATATATATATATTTAAATATATTATTTCTAGTATAAAAAAATATTAAGTTCAAACTTAGTTTATCCCTAGAGCAAAACCATAAAATTTTTATGAATTTTTCTTTGAACTCGGTCAACATTGTCTTATTTGAGGGATTTATTAAGAGTTGGTATCATCCTTCAACTGGGTCTAAACTCAATTGAGCAATTACAAAAATTCTTTCTTTTTATGAAATAATAAAAATTATTATGAGAGATATTTTTATCATTTCAAATCATGTGAAAGCAAGAAAATTACATTTAATAAGATTCAAACCCCAAAGATTATATTTTTGATATTTTTACCTTTTCAATAGAAACTTCGTTTAATCTTCAAATCGATTTTTATAAATATATTTATCATATAAAAATTTTCACTCTTTATAATTTAAATTAAAGAATACGATGGTGGTGTTTGCCCGTTACGTTTCGAGGAAGAAAAATCAAAATGCTGATTTTATAGTCAAATTGACTTTTGAAAAAAAAGAAGATCTTCAATTGCTTGAGACCCCTCTTGATGCTGTCTTAGCAATCCTCAAAAAAGACAAAGTGAAGAATTTTTGTGATTCAAATTCTAGTAATGTAACTTAATTCCGTAAGTTTTTATTCACCAAAAAAAAATACAAAGAATGCGATGGTGGTGTTACTGCTACCCCAGTCCAAATATTTGATGGGGTTAACCCATTACGGGAAATATGGGCTTTTTCTTTAAAGCCTGAATTACTTTTGGACAAACTATGTCCCTCCTAAGCCTTATAGAAGTCATCTTGGACACTTTTAGGCCCCGGCTTGATTTGGTCGAAAGGTGGAATTTCATCTTCGATTGATGGAAATTAGGAGTTAGTCCTTCTGCTTTTAATTTATCAAAAATTAGTTCTTATGCTTGACAAAATTTGACAAGTTAATTCAGTTGTTAGTAAACATATGAATTGTTAACTTATTTTTCTAATTTGTTGCATATAAATAGCTGAACAACTGATTTTTACTAATTCCATGCATATAAATTATTGAACTAATGATTTAACAGTAAGATTCAATAGTGTTACTCAATGAAATTAACTTGTTAGTTTTAATAAAGTACAAATTAGACAAAGACCCATCTCTCGCTTGTTCTTCCTTGATGGGTAAGTTTGATTCATGGAAAACTTCTGACCTTATAATTTGAAATAACATCAATTTAGATTGGTACTCGATTTGTGATAGCATTAAATAAACCTTGTCTATAACCAGGCCAGCATAAGATAGGAGGACATAGGAGCCTACCTAATCCTAACCATGGAAATGCCCCTTTATTCCAAAAGCCCCCCCCCCCCCTTGGGTGGCTACCTTAGCCGCCTATCTTAGTGATGAATGAGGCGGTTCTATGGATGAAGCAAACAGTATTGATCGACCAATAAATACCTGAACACATTCACCGCATTAATTATATGTTGAAAATAGAGGGTGGCACCATAGCCGTAGGCCTCTGTCACAAACCCCTTTAGGACGGTGGCCAACCTTCTACCTCCACTCACTTCATATTTGTTCAAACTAATCATGCAATGTCATGCACATTACTCTCTCGGTATCTAAAACTATGGTTGAGAGAGGAGAGCATCTAAAACTATGGTTTTTCACCTTTCCAAGCAGCTTTACTTCTTTATTGACTGGTTCCATATATTTCATGTTAACCTCAATCGGCCACAACTGCCAGAAACATAAAGAGTAACAAATCAACAAGCCATAAGTAAAATGTGATCTTTTTTGTATAGCAGAGACAATGCCTTTGAGCAGATAAAGAGAAGTAAGAGTTTTCTGAGTTTCAGATTGAAGCTGAACCAGTAAAGCTCACTTTTCGAGTTTATGTTGTCATCTTGAAAGCATAAGACCCAGAATATTACTTCGAATGGCATTAATGCTTAGACCAAATTTTGGAATTAGACGTTGTTAAACCTTTCTAATATATGACCTTGTAATGTTCAAAGTAAGAATTTAATGCAGTGGGTTGCATGGGAAAATTGATATATCTAGAGAGAGTGGCAGCTGAATGAACATAAAGGACGATCCAACCAAGGTTGCAGACAGGACACAAGTGTTCTGTGGAAAAGTTAAATGCAACAGGTAACGTTCTAGAAATGGCTTCCACCCTCAACTAGATGACTACTACTTATGAAGTAAATAAGCTAAACTTTGCAACTACTCCATATCAGGATTCCCTATGATCCTACGTAAGCTACTTGTTAAGAATTGTGAGAATAAATTAGAAACTTGAGAAATAAGCAACTAAAATAGATCATACTTTCCCAAAAGAGTGAAATACCTTAAGACCAAGTAATCTAATAGGTGTAATCAGGGTTGGCACAATGCATTCGGGTCCTGCCGCTTCCACAATGGCCTCCATGGATTTTAGGAATGGTTTTTCCAGCTGAGGTTCTTCATGGACCTTTCTTCAACATGCCTTCGTCTGTTAACAAAACTTTCGGTTTTGGGTTATAGTCATGAAGACAAGATTTAGCAAACCAAATGACTACTTTGAAAATAGAGAAGCTATGGAAAATGTTAATAGCTTTTTCTCCACCTTTTTAAGCTCAGGCTTTTCGAAGCAGTTTTTCTTTTGTGGATATGATTATATTTCTGTTTTTCCTTTTATTTTAGATCTCCCACTCTTCCTTTCACTAATAAAACCTGTTTTTTTTTTTTCTGAAAGACTTATTATTTCTTTCTGAAATATTATAAGGAAAAAAATGTCAATGGCAGTTTGAATAGTTTTTGCAATACTGTTTCGTTTTGTACAAAACTGCAAATGCATGTAATTGCACCTGACATTTTAAAATACAAAATATAGTAAAAATAAAATGCCTATATACAACTTGTCAACTTTAGATATACTGGTATTCTAGTTTTAGTAATTACAATACCCAATTCGAACAAAAAGAAAAACAATAGCCAGTATGAAACTAGTATATATCAATTAAGTAGGGGGAATATACAAATAAAATAAAAACAGATGGACAATCTATAAGAAGGCATAACAGAGTGTGGAACATGTTTTCTAGTGCAGATCCAAATATCATGTGACATTTTCAGTTCCATAATTTGTTTCTTATTGGATGCCTTGATGACGGTTATTTAAACGTTATTATTTTCAGTCTATATAACCTGAATATCTGGTGCACAAAAAAAAAAAAAAAAATCAAGAACGACATCTCAGCTTCTACCCAATTTGTCTCCCAAATGTTAACATTAAGAATTAACTGTGTACCAATTATTGCACTCTTCATTTTCCCAGAAGTATCCATAACCACATATTTTTATGCCTGGATAAAAATATGATCCTCCAAACACTTTAAAAATATGTAAAAAGATATTTAAAAATAAACATATCAAAATCAAACACACATCCATACATGACACATCTAAATCCGAATAGCATAAGTTACAAACTTGCAGTGGGAATATCTGTCTGTCTGTCTGTCAGTTTTTAGCAACAGTAATGAATAAACCAACCAAACCAAGGCATGTTGAGATATCCAGCCACCTGAATTTCAATAATTTGATCCTAATTTTATCTCAAAGAATGAAATTTCATGTAATACTATGAATACAAACTAAAAGTCTGATAACTTTTTTGTAGGAAGAACAAAGAGTGACAAGGAAAAAAAATACAAGTCGTTCCTCACAGATGGTTCTTAATCTTCAGCATGAACTAACAAACTCCATGCATTTTAAATGTCTTCATTGATCAGATTGACAACAAAAATAAAATAGAAATGAAGTTAGGGGGCAAAAGAAAAAGAATACCACCAAAATGGAGAAGGGAACTGCAGTAGAGCCACTATCCCAAAACGAATTACTTCATTAATCAGTTACACTGTTACCATATTGTCTCCTCTCTCCGCTGCCACATCTGCCAGTTTTTTCCATGTCATTTCTCTTTGCTCTTCCACCTCTTGGGCTCTGGCTTCTTTCTCTGCAAACTCTCTCTGACACTCATCAAACAAATCAGCATCCATTTCCATGAACATCTTCCGCACATTCATGGTCAACCCATGAACTGCCTGATTCCAATGACTACGGATATTCCTCTCCAACGCCTCAAATATGATTGGTAATATCACCTGCCGATTCAGGGCAATTAAGCTCACAATGTGTTCATTATTCCAAAAGAAGAGGGCTCTTTCTGCAACCTGCAACACAATAGGGTCTAAGCAAGAATCCAGGAGAAACTTTTATCTTACTAATAAAATCAAAAGCAAGTTATAAAGAAACCAAAAACAATTGTAAGAACCGTCTCCCTCCAATTCTAAACTGTAAGCAGTGCGGTAGAAAGCTTACTAATAAAGTAAATACCCAATGACTTAGCTCAACAAGACCAGTTTAGAACTATCCAATGATACAGATACAGTACATTGTATCCTATCCTCCTTTAAAAAAGCTGATCCATCATGGGTGAAATTTAGCTCAACAAGCCCAGTTAAAAACTATCCAACCATATGGAATTTGAGGTAAAATGCCATCTACAAGACTGAACACTATGTTTGGTAGGAAGGAAGACGGAGGGGAGGGAAGGAAACAGACAAGGAAAGAAAAAAATAGAGATGAAGGAAAGTTATCTTTTCTACCAGTCTTTGGAATCAAGGACAAAAAATGAAAGGAAAGAAAGAGGCAAGGGGCAAAATTTCAAATAAAATTGTAGATTTAAATGTGTATTTTCCTCCCACATTTGGAAGGATAGGATTTGGAGAGAAAGAAAGGTATATGTCTACCCATTTCCCTTCTCTTTCTTTACCCTCCCGCGAAACAAAGAAAAGGATGGAAGGAAGTTTTTCCTTCCTTCCTTTTCCCCTCCAACCAAAGACAATGTAAAGGAAAATTGAACAAGTAAAAAGATACAGTACAATAAATCAATGAAGGAACACAAGATTGAAGATTTATAATACACTGAGTCATGATGAAACGCAAAGCAATCTCAAATGTACTTAAAATGAAAATTTGTTGAGAAGAAATTGAATTCCAATTTTAGTGAAATTGTATAATTATGAACAGCTATCCGAGAAATCTAAAGAATGCACCTAAAATGAAACAACAGAAAGAACTTCCTAAGCAACCACAAGTTGAAGTTTGGATCATTGGATATCCAGTCATACACTCTAAAATAGCAATACAAACAAAGAGGACAACTATAGAAAATCAATGATGCAAGACATTACACAAAGAAGCAATTGATGTTTGCCTGAATCTCAGCCATACCTAGGACAGAGTAACTCATTCCAACAAGCACAGATAAACTACACCATGGGAGAAAGCTGAGACTAGTAGGTTAGTGAATAGGGCAATGAGCTACTATACAGACCTTTTTGCGACCTTTCTGCTTGATGCAGAAAGATTGAAGATAGCATTTGGTATGATGGAAAGTAGCCACTTTCCTGGGAATTTAATAAGTTGGAAAGTGATCCCAACGTTTGGTATGTCAAATTTTATTTACTTTCCCTGGAGTCTAACTTTCCCTTGGGAGTTACTTTCCCATGAACATGGTAATGTGATTCCCATTATAAAAGGTGGGAAAGTTACTTTCCCATGTAGATTGAAAGTTTTAAAAAATATCAAGAAAAAATTAACCTTATTTTATATTAGTTTAGGATATTAGTCTATTAATAAATGTAAAAAATAAATAAACTATTGCCTCCTTCCTCCTTTTTACTACTTGATTTTCTCTACTACTTTGACGTATTCTTCGAAAGTAAGTTTTTTCCCTGATTTTATTTTTTATATGCATATTTAATCATCTATATATTATATCATTTACATGTTATATTTATTTTCTATTGTTTTTCCTATTTTCTTTTCGGTATATTAATTGAAAATTCAATTTTATTATAGTATTATGAATTTTTACAATCAAAAGAAAAAAAATAATTAAAGTTTAGGATCAACTCTAAGACTGATTTGATCATAACCTTTTTCCATGATTTGCCTTTGAATTATGGTTTGTTGTATGTGATAGAGAATTCTACTGGAATGCTTTTCAAGGATGAGCAAATGATTGACAGCCCATTTAGAATTAGAATAGATAAGACAAATGATCAATCAAATTTCAATGCAGTTATTATCATATTCAAGTAAATTATGTTTTTTTTTTCAATATTCAAAGTAAATCAGGTTACATTGGGGTTGTGAAAAAATAATATAAAAATTATCAATTAAATTTTAATATTAAATATTTAATCCGAATATTTGTTAAGAATAAATTTTATGATAAAAGTTAAATACATGAATATTATATTTATTTAATAAGGGTAAATTCATAAATTATCATTACATTCCTAGGAAAGTACTTAGTAACCCAAACGTCACAATGAAACTTTCCTGGGGTTTTAATCAATACCTTCCCATGTATACCAAACGTTGTAAAGCAACTTTCTTAGCAATCATATTCCATTGGAATGACAACATGGGGAAGTACCAAACGCTGCTGAAGTGAAACAAACACAAATATAATGCTCAAAACTAGAAAACACTTGGCACAACGACCCAAAAACAAATCAGAAATGAGAAAAGAGGTGTATGCCACACATTGCAGCAGTTTCCTAAAGAGCCAAATGTTATTCTTCATGAATAAGTATCAGTTCAACACTCAAAATCACAAGAAATTATGAAGTACCATAAATTTATAAATGATAAACATCATACGCTAACAACTGGCAACATTGCATCAAAATTAATTATTATCATATGGTTTAGTTTCACATCCTAGTAACAATTCAACATTCCAGAATTCTGAATACCATTGGTTCCTAAAGGTGATTTACTACTCAAGCAATTAAAATTAGCAGTCATAGTGACATATTCAAAAGACAAGCCCTTGAAAGTTATCTGAAAAGTAATCAGATGATTTATCCTAAGTTTTTAACATCCTAGCAACAGTTCAACATTCCACAATTCACAGTTAACACAATATTATTAGTACAATACTCTCAGTCAAATGTTCAAAAGAAAGAAGGCCTTAAAAGTTACCTGGAAATGTAAGCTATTGAGGCAACGTGCAATCTGTCTGAAAAGCGGAACCATACATCGTTGGAACTCTGCAGACTGTGTTGCTTCAAGTACTTCCTCAAGTTCCCCGAGGAAGAGAACTTCCTTCTGACAATTAGTCAAAGGCCAATACTTCAACAACCCTCTAATAACCGTATCAGCTAGCTTATAATCCTTCTCAACAAACTGTATAATACAATAAGACAACTGCTGATGATACATGGCAATAGGTTTCGGCTTATGCAAAGGAATCAACGCTCTCACAAGGAACAACTTATGTTCCTCTTTCATAGGCAATGCGAACCCATTAATGATGCTCCCTAGAATCTCCAAAAGCTCCCCGATCCCACTATGCCTCTCTGTTTCATATATAAACCTATAGAAGATATTATTTATCGCCTTCCTAATGAATGGTCGATGCACCATGAATTTACCATAAATCCTATGAAGAATCGTTTTCAAAAACTCCCTTTCCCTGGGATCCTCCGAATCAAACAAATCAAGCAACTTCAAAATGAAGGAATGATCAATATATTTCTTTGCAACTTTAGTATCGGTATCCGAGGAGACAACATATCTCAAGAGAAGCTCGTATACAGTCTGTAAATGTGGCCACGCGGGATCCAAATAGGGTTCCTCTTCTTCAGGATCCGAGGCACCTTGCCCTGTATTTTCGTGAGACGCCGGAGGTAGGGACCGAAAAATGTTGATTCCGACCATTTTAATCATCTCGTCCTGGCAAATCTCCGTGATTTTGCCAGACCCGGATTGAATAAAATCGACGAGTTCCAGCAACGTTTGCCGCTTGATTTCTTTCTCTCGGGCCGATTTCAAGACATCGGTGAAATCAAATAGGAAGCAACAAATCTGTAACTTTCGCATGAATAGGTTTTGTCTCTCCGAAACGGGGGTGTCTCGTAATAACGGCAAGGGTTCGACGGCGCTCATCGGTGGTGGGACCATAGGGCTGTTGGAATTTGTGCTTGGTGGTGCCCCCTGCCCGGGCCGGCAAGCGTGGTTGACGACCACATTAGGGTTTAGATCCGACCCGGTATTGCCGGAACCTGGTGGACGGGAACTAGCATCCGTTGAGTCCGATTTGGAATGCTTCCGGCTTCCTTTGATAATTTTCTTGAACATTCTGACCCCAAAAAATTTTTTTAAAAAATAAAAACCTAACAAGGATTAGGTTGACTAATCGAGTTAGGGATTAGGAACTCGACAATCGACAGTAGTGATTCTGAGGTTTCAATGGATCGGAATGCATGGAATAATTGCCCCTAGGAAACAAATTCAAAAAAATATATATGGACACGGAATCAGGTACAAATTTTAGATTAGAGAAGGGGAACAGGGATTTCTAAAAAGATTTTTTTTGGAAATTTTTTCCGGAAATGATTGGATTCTTGTCACCATTAATTGATCGAAAATTCGAAATCAACCGTCAGAAAAAGCAGATCGCCGGAATGTTGGCAGCTGCTCTAACGGCGGTGGATTTCCGGCGATCAATTGGACGGACCAATTTAATGGAAAAAAGATAAAAACAGAAAGAGAGAGACAGAGGGAAAGAAAATAGAGTGACGAGGAAGCTTTTAAAATGAAAGGAATGATTGCAATAAACGCCTTTATAAACAGTATCTTTAAATAAATTTAATCAAATTTGTAGATTATTTTCAAAATAAAAATGTTCTAATTTTAATTTTGAACATTCTTTTGACGTCGTTTATTATGTACGTGGAGGAATCCCCAAAATCTGGACCCACGACGGAAAATCTACGTGGGAAATTAAAATTTCTACTTTTTTTTACTACAAATAATAAAAATTCTTCTGTTTTCTTTTTTGGGTAATCCGAAATCTAGGCATCTGCAAGAATTTTGGATCCTATTAAATAATTTATGTTCTTTTTCTTCTTTAATAAAAATTATGAATAAAAAGACAAGTATAAAAACTAAAATGGGATTGCTTTAGATTCCTAATTTGTCCAAATTGCCGAGTGCAATGATATTTGGGAAATTGGTTGAATGAAATTATATTAAGTGTAAATGGTTTCAACAAAATGGAGTTGATTGCCAAGTTGAACTCACGAATCAAATACTATATACCAGCTTTTAGTAATAACGTTAATCAAGCAATTATTGTGAATAATTTGAGAATTTAATGAAGCCATTATTGTAATAATTATGAACATGTAAATTATCATAAAATTTCCAGCAGTTAATTGAAGAGAAAAAAGAGAGAGGGATTGATGGGGTCAACCCTGTCTCCTTGACCCGATTGAATTGGTTAAGTAAACTGGGTCATTGACAACTTAGTCAAACTTCTAAAGTTGGACTAGTCTCTGCTAATATTATATTTAGATTTAGATTTATGCCACTTCATTTAAATTTATATTCAAAGTGGTTATCCCCTTCATTGGCTTAATATGTGAATCCGTCCCTAAGTTTTATATGTAAAGAATTTGGGTAAACTACTTTATTAGTGACTTAATTATAATTGTTAATTGGTTAAACGTGATACATTTTAGCTGATATAATAATAATTTTAATCTTCAATTTTTAATTTTTTATCAAATTAACCCCAATTATATATAAAAATTCAAAATTGTTTTTTAAAATAAAAATTCTATATATTCAGGTTATTGCAACAACAAATCTTTAGTATTGTCATAAAATCATGAAAATGAATAAAAATAGATCAATTTCAATCTCTTAGCACAATATTCATCTAGCGTAAAGTTTAAATATGATTAAAAACTAACATTTACAAAAAAATAAATAAATAAAAAAACCTCAACATTCTATTGCAATAAAGCTTAAAATTATCTAATATTGAGATATAAGAACAAAAATTATTATACAATAGAATCCAATAATAAATTAAAAATAGAACAAAATAAAAGTAATAATATCTTCAAGTCAAGTTCTATGCTGTTGAAAACTTCTAATATGAATATTACAAGTCAAGTCAAGAAAGTATTATTTAGCCAATAAATTGAAGTGATTGATTAAAATTAAAATTAACTAAATTAATTAATTAAAAAACACGACAAAAAATAAATCAGCAAAATAATAGAAAGACGGTAATTACTAATACTTTTAGTTCCCGTGAGAATAATATATTTGCTCACCTTAACTATACTATTAATTGATAAATGCACTTACCTTAGTCAAATTTTTAGTTTGTTTACGACTGCATCAAGTTTTTAGCGTCGTTGTTGGGGACTGAAATATTAGGAAAATTTTATTTCTATTAATTTAGTTATTTTTAAATATTTTTATTTTTAATTTAATTTTATATTCTAATTTTTCACTTGTTTGCTTATGGCAGGTTCTTTTAGTTTATGACTAGAGGAAACCCGTTGGAACCATTAGTTTAAGATTAAAACGTATTAAGAACAAGATTAAAACATGTTACTTTTGAAATTTATCAAATGTGTATTTGCCATCAAACGGTATAGTATGAAGGTGTCGATGGACTACAAAGTTGTTGTATCTAAATCAACATTACATATTAGGGAGTGTTAGAGGTTTGAAAAAGGTTGCAAGTGGCGAGTATGACCTACGTTTATCTAGAGGTTGCAACTATAGGAGATTCGAAAATTTGTTATCATACATGCACTATTGCACAAATGACGTAAGACCATCGAAAATTTGATGCGAAAATAATCTGTAACTGCATCATTCCACCAGTGAAAAACATGTCCACCATTCTTGTATTGGTCCTGATTGCTGACATGCAAGCCCGATTTCAGTACAGAGTTTTATACAGGAAAACATGATGGGCTAATCAGATGGTGATGGAACAGTTGTACGAAGATTGGAATACGTCGTACAACGAACTTCAGGAGTGGTTAACCGTGATGCAGGAGTACGTGCCAAAGATTGTGGTTGACTTGTAGATGCTGCCTTCTTACGACCCAGATGACCAATTACAATCGGGGAAAAGAATTTTCCACCGCTTGTTCTAGACATTCAATCCATGCGTTAAGGTTTTTCCCCTCTGCAAGTCGCTTGTGTAGGTTGATGGGACCTGACTATACAAAAAATATATGCAAACCCTCCTTATTGCAGTTACACAAGACGATAATCGTAATGTACTATCGATAACCTTTGTCATTGTGGAGTTCGAGAACATGGAATCGTGGTAATTTTTCTTAACGAACTTGCGGAGGCATGTTGTTAGACAAGAAAACATTTGCATCATTTCCAATAGATCGAAGGGGTTAATTGTCACCATTAGGTGTTCTGATGTTCCGTGGAGATCCACCTATTACATATGCCACATTGCGATTAACTTCCATAGGGACTTCACAAATGCAAATTAGCGTAAACAAGTAGCGAACATGGGTAATTCTCTGTTTCATATTTTTTTAATATTTTGAATACTTTTAGAAACTAAAACGAAAGATAACATGTCTCATCGGAATATATACGTAGGGTATGAGCTAGAACAACATAATTTCAGACAAAAGTGGGTAAGGCTTCAGGTTGATATGAATGGTGAAACGAATCATTATTTATAGGAGTGGTCCAATAGTATGGAGTCGTGATAATGGGCTCAAAGTTTCGATGATGAGTCTTGATATAGTCATACCACCAACCTCGTAGAAGTTGTTAACTTCATCTTGAAGCGTACAAGTCATATGTCAATTTCACTTGTTTTCTCAGCTATGTTCTATAGGCTAACAACCTTGATGTTAAGAATGAGGTTGAAACAAGTAAAGCAAACGGGCGCAAGGCATGTGTACTGCGAGGAAGTTAGGAAGGTTATGGATGTCAACGCCTAGAGAGCGAGGCCGATGGATGTAGAACTATATTCCGGACACTTGGAAACCTTTCGAGTGACAAAGTCCATTGGTCATCGAGTGGGTATCCTGACTAGGTCTTACGAAGTTGGTCTTCGAAACAAGCGATGCAATTGTGGGAGGTTCCAGACTCTTCGATACTCGTGAGAGCATGTTGTTGCATTATGTGCACACGTCAACGTTTATTGTGAGCAATATATCGATGAGGTGTACACACTGGAACACACATTGCGTATTTGAGAAAATGAGCTCCTCACCTTACGGGATGTCTTGACATGGGAAGTGCCTTTGCCTATATTTGAATTGCTTCTAGACTTAGGACTACGTAGGGTACCCAAAAATCACCCACATGTCACCAAGATTTAAAACACAATTTATATGGATTTGAGACACGATAAAAGATTTTTATATTTAAAAAATATTGAAAAAAATGAATTAATTTTGCATTTAAATGAGTTTGAATCAATGCCAATTTATTAATTAAATATAAAGTTGAAAACTTAACTTTTTCAGTTACAAAATATTTTTAGTAAAAACAATTGAATAACTTTTTGTTGTTTTCTAATTTTTTATATATTATGATTTTCATTTTTTAAAATTTTTAACTAAATATATTTTTTAATGTTTTTCATTTAAAAAAATGTCTTAACTTTTTTGTTTTCTAGTTTTTAGTAATAAGTTTGGATTAAAAATGGGTTGGTTCTCTTGGAATGAAATTTGAGTAGGGGGATGGGATAAGGTTTTAAAAAGTCTATTTTTTTTTTGCAAAGTGATAGATGAGGACCAAAAAGAAATCCTATTCCATCTTTAACACCACAATCCACCTCACCAAATTATTGCTACAAATTACTATCTTATTGGTTGCAGAAAAGCACCTACAACTCCACTTCATTAAAGTTTAATTCAGTCCATTCATATAATTTTTTTTTAAAATTTTAACTCTTAATATCCACAACCCATTCTTTTTTCGAAATCCTTCATCTTTCTTTCTTGTTTTTTTTTCTATTATTATTTTTGGAGAAAAAAAAATCTAAATCATCTATTGTGTCAAAAATATTGAAAAGCAATCCCATAAACAATAAAAAGAATGCATTGTTAATTAAAGCCTACTTGGTTTGGGCTTGAATCTGGATGATAAAAAGATGGTAAAAGGGCAACATAAAAGCCCCAAGGGATTTAGCCCATTGAACCCATTTAGGTCAGTGGATAACTTAAAAACCGACCACCTCAGTATCTATCACCTTTACACTTGTCTTGAGTGAAATGTGATTGATTTGTTTGAACATAAAAAGAGAAAAGAAGAAGAAGAGGTTGTGGCCATCATTAAGAAGTATTGAAGAGTTATCTTAATAGAGGATGTCAAACCAAGAACACAATGTACCTAAACTTTGGCATTCCGCAAAAGGATGCTAGCAGATGATGTGCCAAATTGGGTGGCTCTTTCTCTTCTTTTTCACTGCAGGGTTACCTACTTGGTAATTTTTAGTAGGTTTGATAAATGCAATATATGATTAAGATATCAATTTGTGAGGTGCGTCTCGTATTTATCAATCACGTTATAAATACTTTAGACGATAATCGACGAGCAATCGAAGAAGTACCAAAATAGGTCTGATGTCTGGATGACGCGATGTTTTGTGGAAAGAGACGTGGCGATGACATTGTGACAAGGAGAGCCAACACATCACATTGTCACAACTATTCCTTATGTTATGCAGCCACATTTTGTACAACTCAACAAGACTTTTTCTCCCAATTGGACTCTGATTACTTCAAAGTTATTTTAGTCGTTTTAGTCCTCAGTATTGAGTCTATTTAAAAGGTCTTTGTAATTTAGACATGTCAATCAGCAGGAGCTTTAACCATAGAGAAAATTTTGTTATCGAGTTAGGGTTTTGTTTTCAAGGTCCAGGTTTGTACTTTAGTACATTTGAATTTATTTTTTCCATATTTTACTCTCATTTATTTACTCATTTAGTAAAAAGTCGAAACTTTTTTTGTCCATAAATTTTATCCTCTTTGAAGGAGTTTTTCACGTAAATTTTGTGTTCGATCTTCTCTACTTTTCTTATTCGTCGTTTATATAACACAATTTTTATACAAATATGATTAAGATATAAACATGTGCATTATGAAATGTATAAAAGAAAAACACAATGAAATCAATAATTGAAGAACATGAGAAACTGATAATTCCGAACTTGTCATTTGATGAATGTCTCCCGACTGCTTTTATATTTCTAGTACAAAATGACGGTCACATGCACATGGTAATGAGGATGAAGAATGGGATTTTGGGCCGACAAGTTGAGGTGTAGGAATGTGAAACGTGGAATGTGGAACACCTCTGAAGTCATTTCAAGTCCCCAACATATGCAACTATAGAAGACGTTTTCATGTCAAAGTCACCCACCGCATTTTCTTTCTGGGGTCTCTACTATTCTTACCGGAATTTTCACTATTCCTACAATCAAGGATTGTAGATTAACTTGATATCTGTATCTCACATATATCTTACATATAAATATGAAATACCGTTAATCAAATACGATAAGACTCAAAGAAAATAAAGAAAAAGTTGGATATATCTTTGTCGCATGTCTATCTAAGATTTGACACTGTTTCTGCGAATCAATCATAAGCATAGCAAAAAGACAGAAAGTAGAGAGGTAGTGGCAATGGTGGTGGGTGGTGGGTGGTGGGGTTAGGGTTTGAAGAGGATGGTGGGATGGTGGGCGTGGGAGGTCCCAAACAAAATGGTGTCAGCTTCGGAAAGGTCTATTTTGAATACACTCCGTGATTATAATGACAGAGGAAGGCAGGGTTAGGACCTCTTTGGGGTTTGTTTGGAATTTGTGGTTAAATTTAACCCTAATAACTGCAAAGTGTATCAAGTCAACTGTATTATTATTTGACGCGTTTGTGATCGGTATCAAATTATCAATTAATTAATAATATTTCGTTAACTTTATTTTTATTTATCGAGTAAATTATAATTGAAATAGCAAATGTGGATAGTTTAAGATGATATTTGGACATCAATCACATTTAGGCTTAGTTTGGAAAAGCATTTTTTTTAGTTAAAAGTATAAACATAAAATTTTATCTTTTACTCCAAAAATTGCTAAATTAACTCTTAAACTTTATATAAAAAAAGAAAAAACAATTTATTTACTAAATAATAAATTAATTTAATTGGTAATATTTAATCACTCTCATAATTTAATTTTAGCGAAAAGAAGGAAAATTTTCGTTTATTTTGAAGATGTCTTATTTTTCTCAAGAGTTTTACTTATATTACTAATTTCAATTTTAAGTTTGTAGTATCTATTTTTCATTTTATGTCTAACTATTGGAATACATATGTAATAAATAAGCCTTTTCCTAATGTTATTACACTATTAATCAAGCGAGACAAAATTTTTAAAAATGAAAATATAAAATAGATTTTGCAAAAAGAAAAAAACAAAAACAATAAGTTTAAAATTAAAAACTAAAAAAAAAAATAATAGTTAGAGTGTTTATTGTTTCAAATTAGTTTATATTTAAGTCACGCTAATTGCATTGTTTTTAAACTTTGTTTTTTCTTATAATTTTAAAAAAAAAAACAATGATAATAGTCCTTGTGACAGATTATATTTTTTCTCAATAAACAAATAAAAAATAAAGGAAAAGAAACTAAAGAAATGAAAAAAAAATAACACTACAATTAGCGTATAGAATGAGTACATAGTGACCGTTCGATTCAGCTTAACGAAGCATTGTAACAACCTACCACTTCATCAAGTACCAGAATAACAAATCTGCACCTAATTCTGTTAACAGTCCTAGAGTTTTACATATTTCAAAATTTCAACCTCCTTGTTTCTCTTTTCTTAAAACAAAATATGAACAAAAATTACTAATTAATTGATATGTTTCCCTCCTCAAATCTGTGAAGGATGGTTGAAGGTTAAACCTCTGATTGAGGTGTTTGATGATGGAATTATGGTATAGAGTCACTCTTTGGTAGCATAATTTCTGGGCAGACCTTCGAATTCCATCTCTATACAAAAGCTTATCAATATGCATTGGGGGAACACTGGTTCAGTGGAAATCAAGTTAGTGGGTGAAATGTTCGTGCCATTTCTAGCACTGAGGCAAGGGATTAGGTGATCGAGCTCGGGCCATGGCTTATATAAAGAATAAGCCTATCATAGCTTGTGGATTGGAGCCAAGTTTGAAATTTTTTAATTTTGATTCGAAGAAATTGTCATTTTGGGTTCATTTATCCTATTTGTCACTTGAATTGTATTTAATATTTAGTATTTTTGTGGAATTAATAGTTAATTAAGACTCATGGACTAAGTTGTAAAAGTTTAATCATTTTATATTTTTTATTGATAAAAAAACTTGGAGGCTAAAATGACAATTAGCCAATGATCCAAAATAGTTATTAAAACATTTTCCTATGGATATTAGTGGATGATGATGAAAAATTTCACTAAATATGATTAATGAATTATTTAAGTTAAATAAATTATGATTAGTTTAATTAATCCATAGTTGGATTATAATGGGAGAAAGGATATTAGTGGATGATGATGAAAAATTTCACTAAGTATGATTAATGAATTATTTAAGTTAAATAATTTATGATTAGTTTAATTAATCTATAGTTGGATTATAATGCAAGAAAATGACTTATAATAGTATATAGTCTAAAATATTCATAGTCCATGGATCGGGTTAAGAAAAAGATTCAAGTTAAGACTATTATGTCGTTTATAAATCTAGTTTAGGAGATAACATGTTTTGAAAATTGGAGCTAGAATGACTCTCAAAAATAGATGCATAGATGTGATTGTTTAGATTGACAATACAACGAATATGACCAAAGATGAATTTATCCTAGATTTAGTTTATGAATTTATTCACTTGTGATATTCATGGTGTAACTTACCTAAATCTTGAATAAGTGAATAACTATGTGTATATAACTCATGTGCTTTGATATATTGAAAAACTATGCTTTCAAGGTAATGGGCTCAAAGTTAGTATGTCGGATACATGACTTATGCATAGTATTGCTTCACTCACAATAGTAAAATCATAACTCGATAAAAAGAGTAAATGTTATCCTTTTATTGGCATTGTATGAATTATGAAAATAAAATATGGTCATAGGTCATTTGTCTAGGAAAAATGATTTACAGTACTTGCTAGTATCAGTAATGATAATTTTCATTGTGGAATATACAATGGTGACCATGAGATAAAAATATATCAAATTAGATGAACAAATTTAACTTAAAGGGATCATGACGATCTTAGAAGGGCAGCACACATATAACAATATCATTGGACAAAAGCTCAATTTAAGTAGCTTTCGCAATAATATATAATGAGGAGACCAATCATGATACTTTTAGTGAATTGATTCCATGACTAAAATAATTTTATAATTAATAGACAATAGTTGGAATTTAATCACAAATTATTTTAGCCTTAATTATGTCCAATCGCCCCTTCACTAGCCTTAATTAAGAAATGGTTTTATAATATAAATTTAGTTTTTAATATTTAAATATTTTTTTTCATCACACAACAGTTTAATATGAAGTCTATTAGCAAAAATATGAATATATATTTCTATTATCATTTTATTAAAAAAAAAAACATATTGCTAGTCACTGGAGCAAAACAGAGTAACCGTTGATGACTCCAAATATAAATGCAAAAGTTTCTTTCCATCTTCTTTATCATGATTCTTGAAAGGACCCTCAAACATCAAAATCTTGGATGCGTCATTTTGTCTTGTATTTGTTGTGTTTCAGAGCTGCTCATCTGTTGCAACACGGATTCATCATCTCATAATAATGGGACATGTTGTTATTCTAAATGAATTCCAGGCTCTTTCAGAAATTAAAAATAAAAATAAAAAAGTCTCAGGCTTTGTCTGGTGCCGGTTGTTTAGTAAGTCTTATCGGTATTAACTCAGGGGTTTTTTCTTTTAAGATTACGGGTTAGACTCAAATTGTATTATCTTATTTTAATCATTCTGAAAAAAATTAAATTACAATTAAAATTTTAAAATTTAAAATGAAATTGTTGATGTGTCATAAAATTATTGGAAAGAGATAATATTACTGTTTTATACAATCCTTTCTCTTAATTAATAAAGAGTTTGAAGATTTTTAGGTGATTATAAATGCATATAAGAAAAAGGTGATATGAAAGCTATTTTAACAGAAGAGGTAGGTTAGATTCGCTAAAAGTATGATTAAAAATGCTTTTTTTTTAAAAAAAATTAAATATACTAAGACGAAACTTCAAATCTAAATATCATATAATGTCCACATTCACGTGGCCAAAGTCGAGTACTCCTTGATAAGTTCTTACAAGTTCAGATCTTGCAAAAGGGTATGCTTCCCAAGGAAAAACTGATAACACATGCTGAATTAAGCAAACATAAAAATGTTTAGAACTATTTAGTCAGTTGGGTGAGGTAGTCGAAGCAGCTGTAGTAGACATGGAGTGAGCTTGTTTTGAAGTTGAACTTGAACCCATGTCTGTTTCAGCAACCTGAGGTTCTTCTTCCCTGAATTTCTTGTAAATGTCGCTTTTGTAAAAGCTTCTGGTCCTAATGACCAAAATACAAGAAACAAGGAATCCAAACAATGTGGTGGCTATGATTATAAGAAAAGCCTTTTTGTAACACTGACCTCCATTGCAAGTCAAGTCCTCCCCGTGTTTCCTCGTACGACCCAAAGCTTTCATTTGTTTCAAAGCCTCTTGGTCGTATAAATGTCCGGCCACCTTAACGTTCAGAATGTAAGAACCGACGGGACTAGCCACGGAACCAAAGTTGTACAACGTGGAGTAGTATTTAAGGCCGAAGATTTCGGAGATGATGGCGTACATTAATGGCCATTGTGCTCCGAAACAGAATCCGATAATGATTGAAGCAAAGTAAAGAGAGTTTGGGACTGCAAAAGCGATTAAAACATGTCCGACACAGGACAAGAGAATCACGGAAGTGAACAACAATGGCCTTGGTATCTTGTATTTCGTCAACAAGTATTCGGAAGCGAAACCTGCGACCGCTCGTCCCAGGTAGTTCCATATGCTTACGAGAGAAACGAAAGTGGTTATACTATTACTAGGGTAGCCTAATGAGTTACCGATCTGACCCAAGTTGTCGATCGCCGTCAACGTTCCTCCGACGCCGCATGTGGTGGCGATGAAGATAATCAACATGTCGATGCTGAAAAGTGCTTGCAATATGGTGTAGTCTTCACCCCTGTCTGGAGGCTTGAAAATGTTTTCCAAGCAACCGTCGTGTTTCTCCGAGGGTTTAGGATCTCCTACTGCAGATGTCACCGTTTGCGGTGGTGGTACTAACTCAACGGCCGGCGCCGGTAGATTTTCCGTCACTACTTTTACCTGAACAACATCATTCGAAGCTTGTTTCTTTGTTGTCCAAATCTTGAAGTCCTCTCTGATAACGACCGCAAGTGGGAAAAACAGCAATATAGAAACTATGGAAGCACTTCCGACATACTCGATCCTATTGAAACTAAATCTGTTTTGTACGATAATTAAAGCCATAAGGAAACCAGCAAGTCCAAGAGAAATGAATAAAATGTTATAAAAAACTCTTAGCTCGTTTGTTTGCCGCCGAACAATCTTTATGATTCGAATCGTCCGAAGGAACACAAACGAAACAGCAGCAGGGAGCCAAGCTATCAGCAAGATAAGAGACTTTGAGTTGTCCCCATAGAAAGCATGGTATAACTGCGCCAATATTGCACCACTTAGACCCACATAAGATTTCAAAAGGCCTAAAACACTTCCCCTGCTTTCAGGGAAGTTCTTGACACAAGTGACCAGAGCCCCAGTATTGGCAAAGGCCTGGGAATTGGCACCTAAGCAGAAATAAACACACATTTGCCACACATGGGGCTTAGCGATGCGGCCGGTGACGGCGAGCCATATCATGAAATAGCCGAAGAAATTCATGACGGCCCCGATCAAGAGAATCACCCACGGCGGCGTAACCTCATTGATAAGCCCCGATAGGATCCCAACGTTGCCACCCAAGTCCTTGGAAAAGCTTAAAAGATTGAGGGTTGTTTGATCATAGCCCAAAGATGTTTTAATAACATTGGAGTATAGACCGAAGATATATGTTGCGCCAGATACCGACATAATAAGCAGTGAAGCAAACACCATGAACCACCGTCCCAGAATCAGTTTCAACCCGAATGTCTTTATAACTCGCCACCCACAACCGCCGCCGCTGAAATGATCGGCCACCATCTTTCTTTCCCCTACTCTTTGCAAACGTAGGTGATGTTAGAACACTGAACACAAGGTTCGGTAGGGTAGGTTTTTGTAAAGGAAGTTAGGCAAGTTCATCACCTATTTATAGTTCATTTTATGAGTTCATGGAGGTCTTAAATAAAGAGACTTTTACACCACATTATAAATATACAAATATCACATGAAGACATGGTAGACTGAAATTATTTAAATCCGGATAACAACAATGTACACGTATATTTATGTATTTTATGGGATAGGATGGCAGAAATATTTTTACTTTTTCGATTTGACAGTGTCCGGTATTTTTTATATAAAAAATTGAATTTCAAAAATTATTTATAAATATTAAATGATAAAATTAAAAAAAATCTTAATTACAAAGTAACCCTAAACCTTAAAACAGAATAAAACTGCAGTGCACACCATCTATTCTTAGATGCTCCCAATTTATCAGCAATAAATGTGATTTGGATGCCAAGAGGAGGATGTCGCAGCTCCTGTAGCGTTAATTCTTCTGCAGTAGCACCACCACATAATTTGCTTCACGAAAGATGTGATTGATCTTAATCTCCCAATCTCTGGTTAGTAGTTAATTTCAGTGGGAGAGGCTGAAAATTTTTAGAGTAGGAATTAAATTATATATTTTTATGGATTTGTAATTTTATTATTTTAATAATTTATAATTTATAATTTTTAAAAAATTAAATTAAATTATTATTATTTTAGGAAGGTTAAAAGTATAATTTTATTATTATTAATTTAAAATTTTATAAATTATAAAGAGTTTAAATTAAAAATTTATCATTTTAGGGAGGTCATGGATCTCCACTACGCTCTGCCCTTAATTCATATAACAAAAGGGTCATTATAAAGAGTATCCAACACAATTTATCCAATTCACGACCAGCTTGCTATTATTCATTAGAATAATTATTCCATAAATTAAATACTAAAATCATCTCATACTATGCATATAATAATTCATTATTCAACAAAATCAAAATAAATAAAAAATTTTAAATTTAAAATCATATTTTAAAATTTATTTTTTTATACTGATCGATATTATACGATTAATATTAGATAGATAATCGAATCATAACTTAAAATTTATTGTTCTAATTTATTACTATAACAGAGCGATACCATAACTAAATTGACTATCTTAGGTTAGCGACTAAGTCGCTGCGTATTCCACTTATTATTATTATTATTATTATTATTATTAATAAGCAGTGTTGTTTCTAGAATTTAAGTATACCTCACATGTACTCCCTTGATTTTTGATTGGAGAGACGAGATTTCATGGTTTGTGGATTGCCATCTCTTTCGCCGATATCACATAGGTGAGATTAATGGTAACGGAATTAAAATCTATAACTATTTTTTTTTTGATAAATCTATAACTATACATTAAAACAACATACATAATTCACATGTTTGCATGCTTTCTTTTCCCTACATTTGCAAGGTTAATTTCCGTTCGAGTGGGAAATGAGAGAAAAATGTCTAATTTTCCCATCAATTCTAGTGCTTTTTTAACTTTTAAATTTGGTTCTTTTACTTTTAATTTCAAAAATTTATTTTTATTTAAAAATTAAAATTTAATTGGTAACATTATTAATTGACTTCTTTAAATTTTGAATACGCGTTATCAACCGAACTTTAATTTTTAATCAAATGTTTGAATATTGAAATGTCACATATTCAAAATCAATAAAAGTCCAATAAAAATATTATCAGTTGGATTTTAATTTTAAATCAATAGTTGAGAGGTTGAATTCTAAAATCAAAAGACTAAATTTCAAAAGTTTGAAGAATACTTAATTAAACTAAAAAAGAAAAAAAGAGAGATAAAAGAACCGTATATCGTGTTGGAAGTTATTTGTTTAAAATATTATATATTTATTATTATAAATTTATATGAAGAGAAAGTTACTATTTTTTTGTTAAATAATGCATTTAAAATTATTAATTCGAATATTGACTTGCAAATTGATTTAAGATTAATAAATGATAAATTAATTAAAATAAAAAATATTTATATCAAATATTAAAATGATTTAGTTCGTACATCTACTTCCATATCACTTTAAATTTATATTCTATTTGTTTGTAAACTTTCTCTATACACTATTTACTAAAAAAAAATAAGTTTTTAAAATTTAAAAAATTAATTATTATAAACTCTTATAAATTTAAATTTAACAATTAACAAAATATAATATTATTAATGACCATTTTTTAATCCATATTCAAAAATAAAAACAATATTTTAGGTTTAGTTAGAGTTTCATTTAATATCCAAATTCAATCTATTCAAAAAGAATTTTATCGAAATTGACTCAAAAATCTATTTAATATGCTTAATCAATTCTAAACTCTTCTTGTAATTAAATTTAATTTTCATAATTAAAAAATTATAATATATTAATAATATCATATTACCATTAAAATGATAAAAGTAAATAGTTAATTAATAAATTTTGTAATTTAAAATTAATTACTATTTAATCAAAGAAATTATTTTAAAAAAATTATAAATCCCCTAAGACTAGTAATAATGATAACAAGATAACCATATATAAAATATTATCAGTGTATTGATATGTCCTTTTCAGGAAAGAAACTCTATCCTAATTCATATTAAATCTACAAAAAAAAAAAAAAAAATTCATGTGGATAAAAACAAAAAGTGATATGTATAAATCCAAAATGGTTATCCACTATGTTGTATTTAATTTTTACACGCAATTTTTTGTTCCAAGCTTTCAAAGTGGAATAAATACAAAATAATTAGAATTACATTTTATTAATTCTTCCAATATTTAAGGGTCAATACTTTAGTTATTTGTCCTGTGAAAAAGAAAATTTTGTAATATGAAATTGTTATTTTCTATTTGCTCTATTCATTGACACATAATTCAATTTATATTATTGTTATTGTAAAAATTAAAAAATAAATTTGAATGTATTTCTGCGTGATTTTTTCATTTAAGAATTATAAGTTTATTAGTTTCAAATTTACAAATTTCTTTTAAATAGTTTGTATTTGCTACCTCGTACATTTTGGACTGAATCCCTTGAACGAAAAGAAGTTAAAACAAATTCCAACTTTAATTTTGATTTATTAATAAAAAGGTTACGTTAATTAATGAAATAGGTAGGAGAAGGATATAAAGAATTTTAAATTTTAAATTTTCATATAAACATAAAAAAATGTACGTAATCGAAATATAGGTAAATAAGTATATATCATATATATTTAAAATTAAAAATAAGTTATAAAAAATGAATTAACACGCACTACTATCAATAAACAGCAATACCAAAACAAAATCTGCATTACTCAGGCTTCCGCTGCCGGTATAGTCCCAGGGTGTTGGCATTTTGTGGTTCAGACGAGGAAAATTTTAAAGAGGAAATGGGCAGTGCTTTTGGATGCCTGTCTGAAATCTCCACTCCACTCTTTAAATTTTGTTGGAGGTGAAGAGGTTCAATCGGTGCGCTGGACCACTGAATTTTTTTTTATATAGTATCTATTTTTAACATAAGTTTTTTAAAAAAAAAATTTGAAGTGTCGTCCGTCGAATAATTGATCGAATCACTAACAAAAATTGATTGTTAGAATTGTCTGAATTCGATTCTGTTGAAAATCTTGACAAACTCATAAAATGAAAACACTTTCACCCATAAAATAATATGAGCATTTAGTTTTGGAGGAGTTTAAACTTTAAATCTATATCCTTATATGGGATTTGTGGATAGAGTTTAAAATTTAGAGCATAGTGGAGGATCAGGAATATCGAATTCAATACAGCTTCCTCTGGACCAGGGTTGTACATGATTCCTACTCAGGTTTTATGAAGGAAATTGTGAGGTGGAGGGGCATTTAATCCTCCAACCGCAGGTAACCATCGAAGCTACAGATGATGAGTTGGTGAGATCATTGGCTGCGTCATTGCCCAAGGATTCAAGTAATCTCTCTTTCCTCATAAAACCATTGCTTTCTCGTTTTTTTCAGGATAAGGACATGGTTGCAGGTTGATGGTCCTATCCCATAATGTATCAAATATTACAAACACCCTTTTATCTTAAAGATCTCTATTCATCATCGGTCCTGTGCTTAGGTTACAAAATTCATTCAAAATTATATTTGTCTTATCAGAACATAGATAGGTTGCTTTTGCTCACCCTTAATGTCTACTTTCCTTATCAGAACAGAAATGATAAGTTCAGTGGTAAAAAATTGGAAGAAATTGAAATATTTCATAAAGAGATGGGATTTAAAGTTCCAAAATTTATTCAATGAGTAATCCACCATTACTTTATTGATGCGATATAAATTTGATCACTTTTTCAATAATTCATTTTTAAAAGTTTAATTACAAAATTCATAAACAATAACATGCCTTCTTTTTAATAAACATATAATGATTTGCAAAATTATAATCATTGTAAATTTTTATCTCCTTGAATTTAAGTTGATCAAATTTTCAATGTAGAATAAGTAGTAAAGATATAATAGGAACAATGTATTTTAGAAAATGAATCTCTTCAAATAAAGAAACTTGATCGTATGAAAAGTTTTAAAGGATTATAATTTGATTTGATTTGCTTTACGTTTTGATTTTAATAAAGTGTTTGAAAAGTTGTAGTGTTTTCATGATGAAAAGTTAGTTGGGCGATCAAATTAGAATAAAAGGCATAATTAGCATGGATTTAACGTTTCACATTATCATTCAACAGATAAAATTTAACGAAAAAGTTAATTTGTACGTTTCAAAATGTATAATGATTAATTTAGTTATTCTTTCAATAAAAAAACCGAAATACAATCTAACCTTTTTTAAGTAAAGAAGGTTTTCCTAATACTTTTGGAATCTGATTCCCATATGTTTTTCTTAATGATACATGAATCAAAGCTAAAATAGGTACTCAACAGGCCCCAAAGTTCTTGAGTCTTTTACTGATGGCAAAAGCACAAATCTTCGAGGTGCATAAGAGGTTTTGTTTCGATGTAAAACCATGGGAAATTAAAAACCACCCACCCTCGTTTCTCTAACACCCAGAATTGAGGTGCCAAACCCTAAAAGCAAGTGATTCGCGCCTTCCAAAAATCGGTACTAATAAATTAATCATTGCCTGGGACAAGTTTGAAACCAATTTCACGTGATTATTAACCGCCATTGCCTGCCATACAACTAAAATATACACATTTAAACCATAGCAAGTGATGGCAGTGAGTCAATGAAAGCATGTAATATTCCCATCTTCTGTAGAAAGAGCTAAAACTACTATAATGTTGCCCCTAGAACTCCACATTTGGTCTTCTACTGAGAGCTGCAATTTAGCACCGCAATATCCATTTAGCCATTTGCATAAATAAAAAGCTATATCAAACTCAACTGTTGGAGGGGAAGTTTATTTTTTACTTAAACAATTCCAAGTATATGCTTTACATAGAGTTCACTTGTGTTTATTATCCAGCAGAGACGGTTGTTTTTGTTTCTGGGGCGGCAGCAGTTGCCTTGTCTTCCATTTCTCTTAATGGAACATCACCATTTCCTGTTGGAGCAACACCCTCTTTGAACTTCTTGTAGATATCGCCTTTGTAAAATGTTCTTGTCCGAAAAACCAGAATCAATGAAACTATACTCCCAAACAAGGTAGCGGCACTGATGATTAGAAAAGCCAATCTATAACATGTTGCCCCATTGCAGGTCAGGTCTTGTCCTGGTTTTCTTTCAAGTCCCAAAGCTTCCATTTGCTTCAAAGCTTCCTTATCATATAAATGACCAGCCACTCTCACGTTGAAGATGTAGGATCCAACAGGGCTTGAAACTGAGCCAACATTGTACATTGTGGAGTAGTGTTTAAAACCGAACAGCTCGGATATAATTGCACACAGTAATGGCAATTGTGCACCAAGGAAGAACCCTGTCATTACTGAAGCAAAATAAAGGGAATTGGGGACTGCAAAGGCAATCAAAAGATGTCCAATACATGACAAAAGGATGACCAGAGTGAGCATTAGGGGACGAGGGAAGTTGTAGTTTGTCAAGGCAATTTCAGACAAATAACCTGCCAACACCCGTCCAAGGAAATTCCATATGCTCACTAGGGATATAAAGGTGGATATGCTATGTTCCTGATAATCCAATGATTTACCAAGTTGTCCCAGATTGTCAATAACTGTTAGTGCCCCTCCAGTCCCACAAGCTGTTGCGATGAAGAGAATTAGCATGTCAATGCTAAAAATGGATTGGAGAATGCCGTAGTCTTCGCCTCTTTCTGGTGGGTTAAAGATCGTTTTAATACAAGCAAGCCGCAGGATCATGGATTCCGCTGGCCTTACTGGAACTGCAGGAGGATTCTCAGTCACAACAATCACTTGGGAATGATTGTTTGAAGCTTGTGTTTTGCCCGTCCAAACACTAAATTCTTCTTTTATTACAATAACAAGTGGCAGAAATAATAAAACGACAACAACAAAAGCACTTGCCACATACTCAATCCTGGTAAACCTGACCTTGTTCTGCAAAACAATCAAAACCATGATAAAGCCAGCAAGTCCAAGAGCGATGTAAAGGAATCTGTAAAAGATCTCGAGCTCTCTCGCCATCCGAACAACTTCCATAATACGAATAGTTCGAAGAAAAATTAAGGGAACAACGGTTGGAAGCCAAGCAAGCAGCAAGATGAGAGCCTTGGTATCATCCATGTAAAATGCATGATAGTACTGAGTCATGATTGCGCCACTTAAACCGATAAACCCCTTCAAAAGGCCTAAGACACAGCCTCTGTTTTCAGGGAAGTTCTTAACACATGTGACCAATGCACCAGTGTTCGGGAATGACTGCGAATTTGCAGCTATCCACATATACAAACACATCTGCCATACATGGGGCTCGGCTATTCGGCCAGTGACCGATACCCATATCATAAAATAGCCAAAGAAATTCATTAGTGAACCCATGCAAAGAACCACCCATGGTGGCACCACTTCGTAGATGAGCCCCGACAAGATCCCAAGATTACCACCCAAGTCCTTGAAGAAACTGAGCAAATTCAGAGTTGTTTGATTATACCCTAATGTTGATTTAATGTCATTAGAATATAGACCAAACATGTAACCTGAACCATTGACAGACATAATAATGAGTGTCGCGAACACCATGAATAATCTACTGGAAATTACATCAAACACAAAGACCTTCATGCCACCACGAGTTTTCCCAGTTAAAACCATTTTTTTCCCTTCGGTTTAAGCAGTCTCCACAACAGAGCTTTGGGACCTGGATATCACAGTCCGCTTTTGAAGACGTGAATGAAACAGCTTTGGCATAACTTGGAGATTAAAAAGGTCAAATGGAACCATTTCTGTCTTGGATTGTTTGTCTTGTACTGATTGGCGGAACATCCTTGAACTTTATGCTTCAAGAGAATCAAATTCTTGTTTCATCTTGCGGGTCAACGCTATTGAAAACTCTGTTTCCATTAAGAAGCTATTAAGACAAGTCAGATTGTTGTCGTTTCACTCAAATTAATCCATAGAATATGGAATAGTGGATTAAATTAATAATGCAATTGCTTAAATGTAATTAATTTAATAAAACTCCTTACACTTCTCCAAAACCGTAATAATTGAGATTTTCCGACTTGTTAATAGAAAATCGAATCTGATAAACTTCATTTTAGTGCCGGCTTATATTTTATGTTTTTTCTGATATCACTCCACTTTCTCTTCATTAAATGTTTGAATAAATTTAATTAAACATATTGCAGTCGTAGAAGGTTACAATCCATTACTTTCCACTTTCATCGTCAAAATTCCTTAATGTATTTTCTTATAGCCATCTGCGTGGTATGTTTTGTTTAGAATATCATAGTATATGATCTAAATATTCAATACAAAAATAGAAGTATTCAAAATATGTATAATTAATATTTACAATATTTAATAAAATAAAATAACTTATATATAATTTATAATTTTTTAAATACTTCATTCTGTGCATATCATTAAATAAAATAATGATAGTGAAGATCTTATAAATAAATATTAATCATTTTATTTGAACATAATTAAATAATGATTCATTATAAATAAATGTTAAAACACTAAATTCTAAATTCGAGACTCTTAACCCAAAATTAAAAACTCTAAATCTAAGATCGAGAATTATTAATATTTATTTATAATAGCTACAAATAAAATTTAATTATATTTAAATGAAATTATTTGTATTTATTTTTAGGTCCTTCATATTTTTTGTTTAATTTATTAACGAAGTTTCATGCTATTATTTATTGATAATGCATAAAACTTATGCATCGGATACTCTTTTCATTCATTCTATCTTTATTTCAAAAAGTAAAAAAAATGCTATCAATTCAAAAATTAAAAGTTTTATATATTCAAATAATTAATTGATAAAAATTTCAGTCCGCACAAATATAATAGTTTAATTGATGTATATGAATGATATATATGATTCATTCGTTAACTTATTAACCTACAAAAATAATTAATTATAAATAATAATGAGTGAAAATTAATTAGTTATAAAATATATAATTTCATAATATATAACATAAAATATATAATTTGAGTAATTATAAATAGAGATATTCGTGAATCGGGTCAAGTTGATTTTAGATTGGTGTATGCATGTTGATATTAAAATATTTTATGTCTGTTCAAGTTTGACTTGCTCCTAAATATGGTTCATAAATTTTGTTCAAGCTCACTCATATTTGTAAATGGTTAACTTGAACCGTCTTGAGACATTTTGAAAAATATGTTATATTTAATAGGTTTAAGAGTGTAAAAAAGCCCTTAAACTTTTTCAAAAAAATAAAATTAAACCTCAACTTTTTTTGCCCTCAATTGAGTACTTAAGCCAAAACACATTAAAGATGTCTTTTGACAGTTAACTTTAGCAGTTGATGGTTAAAGTTATCGCCTCCAATTTTTTTCAGTAAAGTCATCACGTGTCGTAACACGGCGTAATATATGACGAAAAATAATAGAGTGATTTGAATTATTGAAGGTGAACGAAACACCCGTTTTTTTCACCTTTTTCACCTCAGTACAATAAAAAGGAGAAGTTTTAATTGTATTTTGGGACTGAAAAATGACAGAGGAGATTGGATTTATGAGAAGAGTGGCATTACTTGTATCATACAACAGTACTTGGAAGGGCTCTTCACCTTTGGTCAAGAATGGGATTTGCGTAAGATCGAGACCTCGCCCTTAGACTAGCCGATACTCAACGTGGAGGATCAGAATGCCCTGTTTGATCCAATTAGCAGGATTGAGGTGGCAAGGGTTGTTTGGTCTTTTAAACCCTTAAGGCCATCGGACATAATGGCCTTCATCTAATCTATTTTCAAGTGTTAGCAGCAGGTTAAATAAAGAATCTTTTCTATGGTCAAGGAAACCTTCGACTTGGGCAAGCTATTAGAAGGGATTAACAATACCCTCATTGCTCTTATCCCTAAGAACCAAGCTCCCGCTACCATTAAACGATTTCGATCCATTAGCCTTTATAACACCACGTACAAATTTATGGTGCAAAGGCTAAGCCTTATGTTTGGTAAGCTCATTTCTCCCTTACAAGGAAACTTTGTTCTAGGTAGACAAATTACGGACAATGTCATCTTTGCTAAGAAATTATATATTTCATGCGACATAGGAAAGGAAAATGTGGATATATAGATCATTAAAATCGATACGATAAATTGGAATAAGATTTTATTAGGAAAGTCTTATCCATTTCTATTTTCCGAAAAGATGAATTCACTTAATTTTAGAGTGTGTATTTATATATATTTTATGTCGATACTCAATATATAAGACAATGAGATCCTTTTATCTACTTATTTATTTAGGATGTGTATGGAATTCTTGAGCCTCCATATCCATAAAGCTTGCATGGAGAAAAAATGGAGGCCTTTAAAGGCGTCTAGGGGAGGACCGGAAATATAGCATTTGTTTTTCTGTCGATGATGTTTTACTTTTTGCTAAAGTTGATAAAGGCTCAGTCCAACTAATCAAAGATACCTTGATGAATTTTTCAAAAGAATCGGGCAAAAAATCAGCTTGGAGAAATCAAGAATTTTTAACAATCGACTAAGGGAAGAAGTTTGTAATGAGATCCAAATCAGGGCTACGGATGAACTGGGCTGTTATTTGGGTTTCCTCTACTCAATTCTAGAGTGAAATTTTTCTATTATGAGTTTGTTGTGGACAAAGTCAGACAAAAGCTTTGTGGTTGGAAAGCTAATTTGTTGTCACCAGCGGGCCGTTTGGTTTTGATTCAATCGACTATGCCATCTGCCCCAAACTTTTATATGCAAGGCTCCTTCCTTAAGCGACCTTGATAGAATTAACCGTAACTTCCTTTGGGGCGGATAGAAGGAAATTACATAAGATTAAATGGGAAACTGTCACCAAAGACAAGGACCAAGGGGGATTGGGTCTCAAGACTGCTGCTTGCGATTGCAAGAACAAATCCTTTCTAATTAAACTTGGGTGGAGAATGATTCATGGGTAGGATGAATTATGGGTTAAACTCTTGCTTGCAAAATACGTCCAAGGGAGATTGGAGCTCTCTTGGAAAGGTGAGTGGGTTACTGCAAGAAGGCATTCGATGGGTGGTTCGCAAGGAGAGGTTGACAGGTTTTGCGAAGACAACTGGTCAGGCATAGGAGCTCCTAGGTCCCTAGTGCAAGGGAGAAGCTGATCTATCATTTAAACAAGAGAAGTTGCGTTGGGATGAACAGGGACTGGAAGCTCTATCACTAACTGTTTCGGAAAATATTATGGAGGCTTTTATAAGCACCCATATTTCCTCTTGGTCTAATGCTACTGATGGGATTTACTGGAATTATGAGGGTAAAGGTTTATTTACTCTATCGAGTGCTTAAGAGCTTGTAAGAAGTAAGTTTGTCCTTCCAGGGATTGGTTCTGCAAGAGCTCCAACTGGATGGAAAGAAAATGGAAATTGAAAATACCACCTACAATCAGGTTCTTTCGCTGAAAGTTTTTACATGATGCGATTCCTACAGAGAGTTTCCTAGCTTGTAGACAAATCATAATTGATAGTACTTGCCCGTTCTGCTAAAGGCATCAAGAAACTACCGATCATATCCTCATGAATTGTGAGAAGTCGAAACAGTGGTGGTAGTCGATCAGACCTCCTTCGGTTTCTTCAGGATCTGTTAATAAAGTCTGAATGACTGGATCATCAACACTATTACTTCAAAGAAATGGCACCGTGTTCATAGTATACCTTGGAAGGTGTTGTTTGCTTTTACCATATGGCAAATTTGGTTGACCCGTGATAACTCTTCAAAGAATTTGGCAGTTCTTTCAGATTGATTTTCTTTAATTGGACTGTCCTTAGGAAGGGGGATTACAAGGAAATATTTTCTTTCTTTTCCACATTTTCTCACCAACACTTCAATGCACACTTAACATGGATAACTGATCCCATAACTTCCAAACCTTTGCCTTAGATGATAAAACATTTCCTACTGATCGGTCACCAACTTCCCATGCTTTACTATGTTTATGATATATGAAAAGACAGCAATTTTTTTCCTCTGGAAATCAACAAGATTCTTTTTGCTTTGTTCAGATACAAATCAACAACTTAAGAAGTTTATCTTCAACAAGATCATACATTTATGCCTGAATTTTTTTCCATGGAACCCACTTACAAACTTCAGTATCAGTCCTGCTTGCTATCTGTTACTCCCATTGGTTTCGAACTAGAATCCAGTATAGCAGGATCAGTTTCTGCCCCAACCTGTCAAAATACCGGAAAATCATTACCAAGTTGAAAATTATATAAACACATCTGAACACTTTAAAATGTATAACTTGGAGAGGCCAGAGCCAGGACAGCAGCAACAACCACTGACCAAAAATCAAACATGATTGTTTTCAGTTTTTGAGCAATAACTTATACAGTAATATACAGCATTTTGAAGTTGGCAGTTGCTGGATCTTTTGCACACAACATAAGCTTGCAGAGAAGACCTGCCTAATAAGAATGCTACAAATAAAGCATATTCTATTCGAGAATGATACAAAACCAACTCATGGAACTAAGACTAGTTCATACTGGCATCATTGTCTCTCTTGCATAAAACACAAATAACACAAAGTGAATTAGATGTTACATACTCCATTCTTTTTTTATTAAAAAGGAAAAAGAAAAAAGACCTTTCTCCTGCAATCGGACCTGAAACACTTTCCCAAGTTTAACTAGCTTATGGAAGCTTACATTCCTACCTACCTATCAGTAAATTTGACCACTCATGCTAAGTTATGATATAGTGATTCAAATAGTAATAAAAAATTGGAACAAAAGTAGACAAAGGAGAACAATAACTCAAGTAATAATAACCATTCAAAAAGGATATAGAGCTTTTTGAGTCAAAGTAATATTCACCAATCAATAAAACTCCCAAGAACTCTACATGATCATAAAGAATCACCATCAGGGTCTCTCAAGTGGGGATATTTGGCGTTTGGGGAAAAATACGTTTTAGACCATTTTCAAAATTGGATTGTATCCTCAACACTTTTTAATCTATTGATAAGTGCTTATATAAAATAAAGCAAAAGAGATAAATAACAAAATTGTTAGTTAACTTATCTCTTCCCTCCTTTCCACTAAAAACTAGAAATTCTTTCCACTCTCATCTCCTTTCCACACTAACCAGATAAGGGGAGAAATAAATTGTTCAAAGCATAAAACTTCCATATTCAACTCAATGTGACTATAATAGATTGATGAACAGACAACAATTTAGGCAGCTCCTGTTCGGATTAAAATAACACTGAAGGACACTGCTCAAGTCATGGCCAGATTTGGCGCTGAAAGTTCTACATCTTTTAGTTTCCTTGTTGGAAATATTTGGAATCCCTTATGCTTCTTTCACACAACAGAAAAAAAAAAAGTGTTCACAGTTATACTAATGCACATCATTAACCTATATCTTTTACACATAATTGTAACCCATACTTGGAGTAAGATGTTGGAAATGGGTATGCTTAATTTTTTTTCTAAGTTACTCCAATCATGCCCTTATATCTATGTCTGAAAATGTGTTGGGATCTAAATGAAGAGTCGGCTAAAATAGCATGTTATATTATAATCAGAATCTTCCAATTGCACATAAGAAAAACTCTTTACTAACCCTAACTACCAGTATTTCAACAAGTAATTATAATAAACCAACATAGATATTAAACCAAAATCAACTTTAGAGCAGCTTAGGATTAATTATTCTTTTTTTTTTTTTCTGAAAAAGCACAAATTAATTTAAGCTGGAAATTAGTAATAACTCACTTTGCTAGAGTTTTCCGTGTTCGCAGGCGGCTTATACGGACACGCCGCAGGTGTCCTCTCTGGTTTCCGGTATTCCCATCCAAGCAGGCTGTAAATTTTACCCTAAACCCCACAAAAAAAATAAAGGAATTGATCAAAACAGAGGTTAATTAAAATATATACTAAAAAAGAAGATAGTTTAAAGAATTAAATAAATTTACCATGATGAAATGGAAGAGGAGAGGCAAAATATTGACGATCGGTACGAGGAAGAGTGGCAATAGGCAAGCTATACAAACCTGAAAATAATACTAAAAGAATTTACAACTTTGGTCGAAGAATTAAAGAAAATTAATTGAATTTGAAATGAAAATTTTTAAAATTCACCATCTTTTAATTTTTCTCTTTTGGAAGATTTTGATATTCTTTTTCGTGCTTCTTGAAATTGAAATGTAGTTTTCGAGTTTCGACGTTTATTCTATAATTTGGTTATATATAGTATTTCCACTGAATTATTTATAACGGGTTTTGGTAGGTAGTTAGATCCGGATAGAGGTTGCAATTGACGGGTCTGATCAATCTACCGGATCCAATATACAAACAAACCAAAACTAAAGGTTAAAATTTGTTATAGGTTCTTGTACTCTTTCCAAATTTGAAATTTAATCCTTATACTTTTATTTAATAAAATAATCTTAACAATGTTAACAATTGAATTTAAATTTTGAAATATGAAAAATCATATTTTAACAAAATGTAACAAAATGTTACAACGTTAAGATTATCTAAAATCATATGTTACTAAATTAGATATGTTAACACAACATAACAAAATAATGCTAACGTTGTTAACTAAACAACAAAATCTTACATCTAATTTTAACAAATTGTAAGATTATTTAAAATCATATTTTACTAAATTATGATGTTAACATATCTAATTATTATTTAAGTCTTTAATTGGATTGTTGTCACGAGTCAATAAAAAACAAATTAAATTTAGAAATAATTAAAACTCACATCTTTTTATACTGACAACAATGTCATTGCCAATCAAATTAAGATTCAATCAACTACTATGCCGAGATTTAAGTCTAAAGTATCATGATTTTGTTTGACTTGAAATGGTAGAGGAATTTATAATTTCGCACTCAAACAAATATTTAAAAAGTCAAAAGCTATTTTACTTCGTTCAAGGTTGCTTATGTGTAAACAGAAATTATTTGACCAAACCATTTTTAGATAACATCTATTCAAGATTCAACCCTTGTAGAGTCTATCAGGGTGAATATGTAACTCAGATCATTGATCATGTCTATATGAGATAAGACACTAATGAATGGGAGAGTTCACTTTGTTCATGCAATCACCTTCTAACTTCACTAAATCGAATTCAAGTCATGGTATTTATAACTTTTGGTTTTTATTCATAGTCACTAAATGATGCATATTGTCCCAAACAGAAAGGGACAGTAACCAACCATGCACCAAGTGTTAAAAGTGAAAACAAGTTTGGTAGAAACCAAACCCAGTAATACAGTATATCTCCATTAAACATCATCAATCAGAAGAGAGAATAACTGGAAAAATGGCTGGCAGCAAGTAGATGATACATGCTTTTGCTTCCTTATCAGCTTGAATTAATTCTGATGGATGGTTGGTCATGCACCCTCGCCCTTGCAAGGGATGTCAGTGCAGCGACAAACAGGTCGTCCGGAAGCTTCCCAGCCATTGAAACCGCGCTCCAAAACCAAAATGTTCTTGATCCCAGTATCTTCCTTCAACTCCTCTAGATGATAGGCTAACCTCCGTGCACAAGTTGGGCCACGAACCTGCAAAAGCATCATCACCAGGGTATTCAGCATTTGTACAGATCTTCTTCCATTGAAAGGAAGCATTATTATGTGAGAACAAAATATTCGAATGCATCATGTGGACTGGTTATGCATGTAAGCTTGCAGTCTTATACTGCCATATGATGAATCACACTGATAGGATCAAAAGCATGGACCTAAGAATACATTATCTATTCAAAAGCAATTACAAATTGACTTCTATGAATGCTCAACTGTATGCCAGCAGGAGGAAGAGTACAAAAAGAAAACTTTCAAAGAAACTGTGATGAAACTTATTACAAACAATGAAAATAAACAGCTTAAGTTCAAGCATAGGCAATAAACCGAACCAAATATACTTCAGCCCCAAATAGGTATTTCATTTCTACCTTGATTCACACATCACTTTTATAATCCATGCTGATGAACCTCCTGTTCACTCTACGTGGCTTCACTCTACACAAGACATACTTTCCAGAAGGAATAATGGTTATCTCATTCCAAGACTAAAACATCAATCTAAAAATGACACCATCATCCTGAGGGAGGTAAGCACCACAGTAAACAATCTTAAATGTGGAGTTGCAACTTTCAAGACAGACCTAAGTCCAAGCTTTGGAATCAGAATGGGCGATTTTCAGTTGCAATAAACAGACTACCTGAATACACCTATATGAGTTTCCCAATCTACCAAGGCATGCTGAAATACTGTTTGCCAGAAAAGCATAGCATAAGCCATTCAGTCATCCTTGCAATATTCCCAGAGCACATGTTTTTACTATAGAAAGCTGAGTTGTTGGGTAGATCCAGATGTTGTAATAGCCGTGTCTTGTATTATCTCGTGATATCTATGTTAACTAAGCTAGCTTTCAAATCTTAATCCACAAATACTTGAAATATCAACCCTAATTAACAATGAAAAAACCAAATATTGGCTCTCAAAGCCAAAACTATCAATATTGATCCGTCACAAAACAAAATAGAAATCAATAAAATAAGAGAGGTCAAACGGTGAAAACCCAGCAGAAGATGAAGAAGAAAGTAAGTACCTGGCTTAGAGCACAATGAAAAACAAGAGTATCTTTGCCTTTGACATCTTGGATAAGATTGGAGATCTTATCAGTGAAAGTGCCACTGGCATAGTGCAAAGACCCAGCTATATGCCCATCATAACTCCTTTCATCATCCCTTAAATTAATAAATTCCGACGGCAACAAACAAACCCAGATTGAATATCTTCCCAAATAATCAACGGAAACAAAAAAATCTACATAAAAATGTGGAAATTAACCCAAATGAAAAGGACGTAAGAAGTGAACCTGACATCTATGATGGCGATATTCGGAAGGCGTTTAAGGGGAAGGAGTTGAGAGGCGGTAATGTAGGAGATGGTTTGAGCCATTCGCTTTGCCAGAATCTTTGCTCTCCTCTTTCTTGTCCGGACTGGAACAGAACCAAAGATTGGATTTTTCTTTTCTTTTTATTTCCTTCGAAGTGAAGAATCCGATCCTCTTCTTTAACTAGGCTGTGTTTGGCTGACTTTTACTTCTTTTTTCATTAATTTACTCTAATTTTATTTTTTATTTCATATTTTATTTTTTATTTTCATATTTTTATTTGAAAATAGTCATATCAATTGAAAATAATACTTTATCCTTGTGTAAGAATTTGAGTATAAATTTATAAATATTAAAAGAAAAAAGTTAAATATTTTATGTACCAACAAAAAAGTTAAATATTTTTCCCTTTAAATAAATACCGAAAATTGCACTCACCGACTGACTCAATATAATTCATTTTTTTCCCTTCTAACCTCTCCCTCCAAAAAACCAATCTTTGTTTAGTCCTGCAACAGAATTCTAAATCTCAAATGCAAAACCCTATTGACTACATTCCAGTCGGTTCAGAATCTGAAGAAGAAACTGAACCAGAATCAGAAGAAGATTCCGAAGAAACCGAAGGACAAGATTCCGATGAAGAACAAGAACAAGAAGGGCTTATTCCGGTGATGGAGTCTCCCAGGGTTTTGGCCGAAAAAGAAAGCAAAAATGGAGAAGCTACGGTGTGTTCCAATGCGGGAGAGAGTGGGGAAACTTCTCAAGGGAACGAATGGAATCGTGGGGACATCGATGGTTGTTTTGCCCTATCTGTATGGAAGCTTGGACTACAACCGGTGACCATCACGTCTGGTCCGTGCATTTTACAATTTTTCTTGGAATTCTAGGGCTTCTAATTGAAATTAGTTTCTGTTATCCCTTGTTGGCGCCAAATTATGAGTTCCTTGGTTTTATTAATATTTTATGTAATTAAAAAATTAACTTTTTTGGATAGGAAATGATAACTGAACATGTAATAAGCAGTTAGCTTATATATAATTGAAGATTTTATTGTTGTATGTGTTCTAGTTTCTACTAATGTTAATGATGGGTTATTTTGTTTATTTTTAATGTGAAATTTTGGCTCACTAGATATGCTTATCAATAGTCCAACTGCTTGGCTGTAGTTGTCTTCCTTGTGGGCATATATTTGGTTTTTCGTGCATCCGAAAATGGCTACAACAACGTGGAACTACAAAAAAGGTTGATTTCATCATCAACCCATGTTATAGTTTCCAATTATCTACGGCTGGTCGTATATGTATCTGACATTCTTGTTTATGTCATCTTGCTTTCTTAAGTGTCCTCAATGTAACAGGAAATGTACATTAAAAGATGTAAGAAAATTGTTTGCTTCACGAGTTGTTGCTATTGATGGAGAATCACAAAAGGTCATACTAAAATTCCAGAGAATTGATAAAGTTTATGAAGAAATATTAAAAAAGTGTAATGTTAACGATGTATCCTTATTTTATGCAGAGAATTCAATCTCTTGAAGCTAAGTGCTTCTCTCTTGATGAGAAGGTAAGACTTCTTAGTGGAAAAAGAAGAAAGAAAAATGCCTTCAACTTGGTATTGTTTTGTAAGAATCAACTCTGAATCTTTCTGATACTCTAAAAAATGAAAAAAAAAAAAATTGTAGAATGCTGTTCTGATTAAAAAAGAAGATGCATGGAAAAAGAAAGAAGCTGAATGGAAAAAGAGAGAAGCTTTGTTGCAACGAGAACTTCACCAGCTTAAAGAGGTATGCTGATTGTAAATGCTTTTGTTTTTTGTTGTTTCTTTATATGTTTTTTTAAAACTACCATGTCCTATTGAATTTGTTTATTAAGTATTTTTGCACTATGTACAATGAATGTTAGTTGTCCCTGTTAAATATTTGATGAGTGTCTTAGTTGTTGCAGTTTTGTTACTTAATTTGTTGCTTCTGAGTTTTCCACTTCTCCAGTACTTTCTTTTATGTTCTGTTTTATGCAGTAGTGTTAGGTGCTTAAGTTTGAGCTTGCCTCATTTATCTTGAAAGCAATGCAATCTCACATTTGCAGCATCTAGTGCAGTCAGTTATTTGCATGTTTGTTATGGCAACCAATGTTGTGCGTGGTTCAGAGTTTGAGGAGATATTATTTGGTGTAGTATAGATTTTGAGATCTCTAACCTTATTAAGTAATTGATTTTCAGTTCTTGTTCTCCAATTAGAGATAAAAGTTTGGAAGGCCTGAACCATATTTGGGTGCTTGATACATAAATCACACTCTCTGCAGGTTGACCTGTTTCTTAAAATAATAATAACAGTATTTTGTTATTTTAACTTTTTGACTTTGCAGAAAACAATTTATTTGGAGCACTTGTTAGATGTGCAGCCTAGGACATTGGGACATCCACCTTCAATGGGAGGCTATTGTATACCATCTCTTGGTAATCCTTTTTCTGCCATTCTTTTGAGGAAGAGATGTATTCTCATAGGGTTAATGATCTTTATCTTCTAGTCCTTAACAATGAGAATATTAAATCATCTTCAGTAGAAACTTATATGCGTGAAATACGAGGATTGGTGCTTTTTCCATTTTCTTCAAGGCTAGCATACTTGGTTTTTTCTTTTCATTATTTCTGGTACAATTTTCACTTACTCATCTTGTTCTGCCAAAACCTAGGCTCAGAGTTCAATGGGCAAGGACCTTTCATATTGCAGGTATTACTCTTTCCCTTTTTGCATTCCTGTTTCTCTTGACAACTCACTTAAATGTGTGTGGCATTAGCTTATGTATGAAACGCCAATTGAAGTTCTCTTGAAGTTACAAACAGTTTATTTTCATGGTTATGTGTGAACTTCAGTGCATTTAGCATTACTTGGATGTTGCTCTTTCTGAATTTTCCGTGCTGTCCTCAAAAGTTCTCAAAATAAATTTATTTCATTTAACTTGTTTCTATCTATAATTTGCAACATCTATTTCACACTCACCTTTATAAGGACTTAAATATTAGAAACATTTATCTGAATAAGATGGTGTTGGAAATACAAATATAAAGTCTGCTTTGTCTCTTAAAATGTTTCGTTGTAATCTTGTTTGTTGTGTGGTTATAACACGAACTCTTTTTCATAATATTTAAGATCTTGCTTTGTGCACAGTTGACTGTAACTTCCCGAAGCAATTTCTTTCTTCTCTTGTCAAATATACCTTCATTGTTTTGATCTTGCAGAAGGAACTTGGGGTGGATGATGCACGGCTATTTGATATAGATGCTTCAAGCAAAATTATATTAATGACACGGAGATTGCAAGGGTTGGGCGGAATGCATGTCCTTACCAAAGTAAAGTTTCTGAGCTTCAACATGAAACGTGACTATTATCATGACCTGCAGTTTCTGCAAAGAATACTCTTATAGAATTTCTAAACATGGGTTTGCAGATGAGCTTGGTAGCTCCATTTATGAGACAAGACATTTCATTGCCGACTGGCACTAAAGCTGTAAGGGATCTGCACATTTGCCCCTCTGATGGTAGCTTGTCACTTCTTGCTTCCTTAGGAAAGAAATTATCAGTTCTCAGGTAGCACCATTCTTAAATTGAATATTCATCTGACTTGTTCCTAGTATTTCTCTTAATTGATTTGATCTTTCATGTTGTTGCAGCACAAAGATTAACAATTTTATCCTTGCCTATGATCTACCGGTAAAATTTCCTGTCAGTTATAACTTCATTTACTAATTAGGTTGAGAATTCTTCTGATTCTTTTAATATCCTTCCACTAATGGAGATTCTTTGTAGTACTGACATTCGACTTTCAGGCTCCTGCTTGGTCATGTTCGTGGGATCTCAACGGTTCCCATCAAATATTTGCTGGACTTCAGGTTTCAACAATGAGCTTGATTTCTTATCCAGATAAATCTGGGTCATTGAACTAATCTTTAAAAGTTTTATGCAGAATGGTTCGCTTGTGGTGTTTGACATGCGCCAAAATGCGAGGCCTTTGGAATTTGTTAATGGGCTGACAAGCAACCCAGTTCATACCATATATTCTTTACATAATTCAACCCTTCCTTCAGGTGTTACAGCCGTTTTGTCAGCATCATCTGCTGGCATTTGTCAGTGGAACTTTGGTGGATCTGAGGAAAGGTAAGTTTTTATCATTTAATAGGAAATGTAGCTTATGCTTCTTGTGTGCATTATCAGAACCCTACCAAAGTGTTAGTTGTGGTTAACAATGTTTAGGGCCCAAGCATAGATGACTTCTGTTAGTTGATTACTCTAATTTATAGGCGGTCTAAGAAACTTTTGGTCAACTCTTTTGAAGGCAACCTGTTGTTTTGGAGACTGGCAATCAAGGGGCGTGTATATCTCTTGCTTATTGTCCTAGCAGTGATGACATAGTTGCTTCATTTCGCCCAAGAATTGACAATTCTAATGAAATGGCATATTCTCAACCCTTACTGACTCCTGCTATTGGGCAAGGAGTTCAGGGTTCCCATGTTCATTTGAAGAGATTCGGAAGCAACTGCTATCAGAAGTTGGCTGTTACATGCGCCAATGTCAATGATGTTCGGTTACCAAGATCTGCAGTTATGAACATAAAGAGTCATGGGTGTTTGTTTGCATCAGGGGACGAACTTACGGGTGAACTGGTCTTGCAAGAGTTGCCATCTTTTACTGTTCTTCAGCATCTTAAATTGCGGAAGCAGCCTATTTATGATGTAAAGTATGTGCATGATGTGGATGGAGGTTTGCTAGGTTGTTTACGTGATGATATATTGCAACTTTACGGTAATCATGGCAACTAGGAATTTGTCGGAAAGAATTCCATTTCTAAGGATAAAGATCGTGAAATATATTTATCTACCTAAGTTTAAGGCCATCTGATGGTTAAGAGTTATTGCAATGATTTTTGTTGATGGTATACACCTGCCTTGAACATGATTGCAGGTTTCTGATGGTTCCCAGAGGCGGTCATCCCACATAGTAATAGGGGGTTTTAATCTCAGTTTTTTAGTAGCTTTTCTACTTTATTATTAATAATTCTTTGCCCCATTTCAGAATGAACTTGAGCAAGGGGGAGCATTCTTTTTGTCAGCTCCACTTGCTGCTTTTATTGTATCATAGTTACTGGTCTACAAACTACTTAGATGATCTAGTTAATTGTATCCCACCTAAGAGTTGCATAATCTTGTTATATGTGTACACGTGTGTGTATGTCTTTGAATATTGACAATGGAAAGGGTTGGTGTCATCTATATATGTTACATCCTTGGGAGTAGAATCGGAAAATTTAATACGGAGTGAATGGGGTAGTTTTGAAATTCAGGCATAGGAGGATGAGTCTGATGCAAAAAGATACGGTACTTTTGAACAATTTTTGGGAGGCCCTCATCATTGATCCTTACAAGCTAGAGCTTGAAAAGAAAAAGAAAAAAAAAAGAATCATAATGAAATAAAATTATTACGAAATGCCAAAAGAAGAAAGGCCCAGACCAAAAGTTGATTTGGACTTTTGCTTGATATATTTTTGGATTGTGAAAAAGAAACATTGTAGCCATTTTCATTCCCAGCAGTAGCTGTATTGTTGTAATGCTCCTCCCCAACGACCCCATTCTTTCTCATTCTCCCATTTAGCAATTATTTGAATTATTGTTGCCCAAAGCATCTCTAATTTCATTCACTATGTCGGCATCATTGTCATACTCTACGCACTGAATTAATAAATCTATCAGCTGCTGCTATTATTCGAGTGTTAGTGTCACGCCTGTTTAAGATTCTTTGCTAGGTTGCTAGTCACCTTTCTTGATTAGAAAGTGAGTTGAAAATTTTAGTGAACCGAATGCTCAAAACACACCATTACAACCCTTGAAACAAAGATTTACTAGTTTTAAAATTCGACTATCCTTCAACTGCAAGTTTCAGAAAGAAGAAACAAAGAATGATGGCAGTTATCCACAACCATAATCCTTATTGAGACAAGTGTTTATGGGAGTTGCAGTTAAGCAGGAACAAACCCTGGAGCGCACACTACTTTCCCAATCCAATGAAATGGATACGTAGAGAAAACAAACAGTTAGGTTAAAGAACTAAAAGTCCAAAAGAGATTTGACTTGGGGTTGAGGTATCACTTGTCACTCTTTTAACTTTTTATCATGTGCACCTGCATTATTACTGGTAGTATGTTTTCTGCTCGGATTTTTTTTTTTCTTTAATCAACTTCTTGGATACCACATGGCTCATTGAGTGATTCATGGGGTGGGCGCCTTACGAATGCATGAATCATCATCATCCATTTTTCCCTTGGCATAATAATAAATTTAGCTCTTTAATATTTATAAGTTCAATAAATTAATCTTCAACTTTACATATTGTATTAATTTAACCTTGATTTTTAAAATTCAAAATTCAAAATTAAAAAAACTGTAAAATATAAAAAAATTAAAAGCTCATTTTTCGATAAAAATTCATCCAAAATTCTAAAAAAAATATATTTATAAATAAATACTTTTTTTCATTTTATGACATCATTTTTATTTATTAAAATAATAATTTTATAAATAAAACAATTTTAAGAAAAACATGAAAAAGTCATAAGTAGATTCAACAATTTCCTTTTTTAAACATTAATGACCACAAACTACAACCTAAAATCCAAAAGCTTAAGAGTTTATGTTTTTAGGGTGTTGCCTAGAACAAGTTTGTTACATTTGAGGTTGTTCTTGAAGGCGAACATGATTGGGAATGTATGGGTGAGGATGAAGTCTTGAAGACCCAATAGATGGAAGGTCATGTCAGTAGCTCCACAATTGATTCTTAGTTCGATGGCATGAGGACAAAGAATGTGGAAATCGAAGAATTCGGTATAAGGGTTATTAGTGTCAATGATTATGGAGAATTGTAGTGCTCGACACTTGACAATTGGCGAAAACTAAGGAACAAGACCAAATATAAAATAAATAAATTATTAATTAAAAAATAAAACTAAAAAAAAGGAAAAGTTTGAGTCCGATTTAAGTTTTGTTTGTGAGTTTTCAAAAAAAATATTTTATTTATAAAATTATTATTTTAATGGAATTAATTTATTTATAATTTATAATTTTGTATGAATTTTTACAACACTGTATGTATTTTTATAAAATCTTATATATTTTTATCAAAAATGACCATTAGAATAATTTTTTAAAGTCGTTTTAATTTTTTAATTTTAGTTTTTAAGAAGTAAGACTAAATTGACATAATGTGTAAAGTTGAGAGTTAAATTCGTTGTTTTTTAGAATTATGACCAAATTGATAGAACTTATAAACATTGGAGGGTCAAATTTTTTTTATGTCAATGAAAAATGGCTACATTAACACTCTTTTTCACTGAAGCCACTTATTAGGTTCAGCCCACTTCAGTTGATAAATGTTATCGAACATTTCCAGTTCAATTTCTAATGTTATCAAACATTCTCCATTTAATCCTTCAGAGTAAAAAAAATCAACAGACATATCTAACCAATAATAATTTATCACATGCTATACGTAGATGTTATGATAGCGTCATCATTCCAAAAAACCTAAAAAATCATTTTAAAATATTTTTAAAATATAAAATATAAAAAATATATAATTTTAAAGTTTTAAAAAATATGTTAGAAATTTAAAAGTGTAAAGAAATAATAAAAACTATAAAACAACTATAGAAATTGTAAAAAATCATAAAATTTTTTTGAAAATTTTAAAAAGGTATTGTATACCTTCGCTAATCATATTTAAGATATTAAAGATTTTATATAAATTTGTATTTAGTTAAAAATACAATCAACTTTTATAAAAATTATATTTTAAAAATATTTTAATAAAAATTGAATCAATTTTTATATCAAACTTTTAATATTTTAAAATACATCAATTTTTAGTACATGTTAGTGCCAACTTATTAATTTGACTCAATTCCTTTTTTTTTTTTTTTTTTTTGTCTTGATCGAGCTTCATCATATTCTCTTTGTTTTGTACCAAAGTTCTAATCAAACACTAGACAATAGAAGTGGACTAAGAAGAATGATGAAAATTTTAGATATTTACGAGTATTTGATTTATAATTATAATAATAAATATTAAGGATTAAAATAATTAAATTAAAATATTTTAGGATAATGGATGCGTATATTAATATTTAAATATCCATTTCACATTTAAAAAAATATTTGCAATTTCACCAAAAAATATATTTGCAAATTTAAAATATTGGTCAAGAGGCAAATCAAGACAGTAAAAAAAATATTTGAAATAATTAAAAAAATTATTTAAACTTGAATAATATTAATTTTTATTATTTAAATAACTTTAAAAAATTATCCAAATTTATCAATTAAAAGGATTTATCAATTATAAAACAATTATAGTAGGTGGTATCACGTTCAAATTTTAGTAAATATGATTTATAAAATTTTGAATTTTTTAAATTTTGTAGTAAATTTATATGTTTTATATATATTTTTTTGTAAATTTATATATTTTATATATTTTTTATTTTTTAATATTTTTCATTGTTTTATAAATTTTAAGGTTTGTTTTTCAAATAATGTCATGGTGTCATCATATGATGTGTGATAACATATGATTGGGTTGAATATTACAACCATTAGATTTTAATTAACATATGATTGGGTTGAATATTATAACCATTAGATTTTAATTTCCAAAAGACTGAACTGTAAATGTATAATATCATTACGGATTGAAGTGAGAAAAAAAATTAAAAGTAAGAAAAACAGTATACTTTAGGGATTAATGTGTACATTAAGCTAATTTTTTATATTAAAAGAATGAAAATGACAAAAAAAAAAAGAAAATAGATAACTTGGGCTTTTATTAAGAAATGATTAATGAAACAACACACTGAAACTCCCATGACCCCATATCTGATTACCCCATCCATTTCGTTTATTCTTCCCCCTCCCTTTGTTTTATTTTTCCAATCTGATATACACCAAGAGAGCAACCACACACACACACACAAAAAAATACAGTAAAATTTCGTCTTTTCCTCTTCTGGAGACTTCCATCGGTATTGGTGGAAACTGGAAAGTGGGATCCATGTCAAAGACACCAGAAAACAAGTGGACAGATAGTAAAAAAATTTCACATGGAGAAGTAAAAACAAATTGTTGATTGAACCGTTATTAAGTTCATCACTTGCTCCAACACTCTGGGGTCAAGGCATGGTTCCTTTTGGGGTCCTTGCAATAGTTATACACCATATGGTATCTTTGAACCCATCTCATTGCTCTTCGTTGCTGCCTTGTTAGCCCACCGGACCGGAAAGGCGAGGCAGAGACTGGGCGGCACCAAGCTGGCGCATAGGCAGTGCAACCCCCTGCTTTGAAGTTGGTGTACTTTGCAACAAATGGTTGGTATCTGTAATCAGCTTTGTATTTCCCATCTTCAGTAGCCCATGATGAGGCATCCCATATTGAACCATACACCCACATTGGCCTTAAAGGAAATGTTGCAGCACTCTTCCTTGGATACCTCCTTATAGGCACATCATCTACTAAGAATCTGATATAAATTATCAGATAAATCGATAAATAGACTGAAGGGTCATTTTGAGAAAAGCAAATCACCAAAATGTTCACTTTTCAAGTTCTAAATTATTAAATCTGAAAAAGGGAACAATACTTTACAACAAATGGGGACAATCCACATCCTCCCCACCGTCAATTCTCAGGATATTTATTATAGTTATCCAATTATTAGACATTATAATATGCCTGACAATCCTTATTTTTAATATTAATTCAGGGAGTTTATAAGGTCTACTTTCCATAACCAAAATTATCAGCATTGATTGATTTTCTGTATATACTTACATGATCTCTCTAGGGCTCCAAAGAATGGCATAGTGGTGGAAGTCTTTAGTTGGATCAAACCAGAGATGGAACTTCATTTCCCTTCCAATGATTTTGCCATCCCCGCTCCCTCTGATATACACATTGGTTTGTAAAGTGTAAGGCTTCCCAAATGTAGTTCCAAGAAACTCTATATCCACTTCATCATGGAATCCTGGATGAGCTTCATTGTTTGATAGCTGCCATTTTTAATGATCATTTCTTTGATTTCCAATTTAGAAAACAGTGCATTAAGAAAGAATCGAAGTTAGAAATTATGGTTTCGTTCAATTTCTCACATAGAAAGCTGTTATGACCCCTGCAGTGTACCCAGGTTGGACTTTAATGGAGGCTTCAAAGTAACCAGAACGAAATGGCTTCACTGACTTGAATCCACTTCCTGAAAACCAAATTCAAAGCACTCACATAAGGAACAAAAATAAAGTTGAGATTGATTCATATAAGGTAATATAACAAAGTAAAGACCTGAAGTTCTATCAAGCCAGATTGTTAATGCATGTTGATCTAGACTTTGATGACCAGGACCCCAAAGATTTCTAAACCCACTGTAAAAGCTCATAGGCCTAAATTTAGAGCTAGGCCAGTAACCAGGAGAAGGTGGCCACCCAGCATTGGCTGAAGGAAACAAGAGAATGAGAAGAAAGGAGAGGAAGATAGCCATAGTGAAGTGAAGTGAAGAGGGAAAGCCAAGATGAAAACAAGAAGTTGCTGGGGAAAAGTGGAATGATTGGGAGTGTATAAACGCTGGGAGGGGGGTGTGATTTGTGACTTGTGAGAGAGAGAAAGCAACGGGACAAGGTGTAAATGAAGGAAGAGTATGGCATCGGCAGTACAGTTCCATTAATTATTAACCCTTTCCCGCCCCCCCCCCCCCCCCCCCCACAAAAAAAAAAAAAAAAGAAGAAGCAAGAAGATAGCGGGTCCCCATTGGGACAGGAAGGAAGGTGATGAAAGGGTTAAGTTAACAGTAAAATAGGCTTAAAGCTAAACAGATTTCTCATACACAAGATGGATAAAAGTAATCTAATCTTATATGGACAAGCACTGAAACCAACATAAGAATTCCTGATTGGGATAAAATAAAGGTGTAGTTGAAGAAATTAAAGTCCCTTCGTAACAATTACAAAGTACATACAAACTAATTACCATCCCATTCTTTGTTTGCTTGGCTTTACATGGGTGGAAAAAAGCTAAGAAAAGAAGACGAAATGCACAACGGGGTAGATGGGGGTATCTCTTAAATGTGCTTTTTTCCCCCTGTTTCCAACAGTATCTCACTTGTACTTTTAGTCCCTCTCTTCTTCTTGTTTCTCATTGAAAGCTACATGTATCTCTGTCTCCTCATTGTTACATAAACTCAAATGGCTTGTGTGTGTGGGTTTTAACCATTCCTTAGCTGAAGAAGGTTTTCAGTGTGGGTCACCTTCTGATTTGAAGTCAAATATGTGAACCAAAATGTGTGAGTAAGGGGTGCCTGTTTAAGCATTCTGAAAGCTGGTTAAATGTAAGTGGGTCATCAGCTATCTTCTGGGGCCCTGTGTTAGATTTTGATTAAACATGCTACTGACTGATCATTCAGATGCTATTATTTCTGAAAATTTCTGGCTGGTTTCTTCAAATAAGCATATACTTAATAATATCAGTAAGTTTATTACAATGAAATAGATAGATAAAATCAGATCCATCCTTTCTTCTAGACATGTCTTTTTCCTGCAACTCCTCATGTTATTATATATTTATGCCATTGAAAAATACAGCAACCGACTATTCTGATTCATAATGACTCTGTTTTCTGATACTCCTATAATGTCTCTCTTTTTTTTCCTTATTATCATTTTTTGCGTTATTCAATATTTGATGAAGAAAGACCGAAAGAATCTTAAACTCTTTTTTTTTTTTTCATTTTTATGACAATAACTAAATTTGATGGGTAAAATCAGGATCTCAAGTACATTGTTGTACTCATACACCATAAACATGCACGCTTGTCCTTTTGTATGTAGGTAAATACAGGGAAATGCAACTTATTCTAGCTACCTAGCTACTTGGTACAAGATGTTAAGAAAGTGAATAATTTTGGAGTTTGGGTTGAGTTTAGGCTAATTAGGATTTTTTAGATTAAAAAAAAAATTCATTTTAGACCCTCAAAATAGAATGTTTGTAATTTAAGCACTCACATTATATGGTTCAATTATTTTGTTCACTCGGTAAGTTGACGTGACAATTAAAATTTGGTATAATAACAAATTTAGTTCTCAACTTCTACATATTATATCGATTTAGTCATAATTTTAAAAATTAACCCTCATAATTTATAAATATTCTCAATTTAATCCTAATTTTAAAATCCCCCACCCATCCCGCTCCACATATCTTTAAGGAGCTAAATTTGAAAATATTTATAAATTTTGAGGGTTAATTTTTTATGACTAAATCAATATAATATGTAAAAGTATCGATTCTTTAATTGCCACGTTAGCTTTGTGATTTGTGATTTTAACGGAAGTGACCAAGATGATCGAACTATGTAACGTGGATGCTTAAATTGCAAACTTTTTATTTTTGGTGTCTAAAATGAAAATTTTTAATAGTTGAGATGATTATCTGTGAAATTTACCCCTTTTTTTTGTGAAAAAAAACCTTCATAAAGTTAGGTTACATGGTGAGAATTAGGAATACAAAAAATCTTATCTTTGTCAACGTTGATAAGAGTTAAGACCGCTTCCGAAGGATCCTCAATCAAAGTAAGCTCTTCCTTCATCTCGAAGGCCAATTTGGTTATGTAATCCGCGCATTGGTTCTCCTCCCTCGGGATGTGTCGAAGGGTCCAATTTTTCTCTTGAGAGAGTATGCGATGGATCCTTCTGATCAGAGCACTGTTGGAGTTACTTGAGGCTCTGTCACTAATGGCTTTAACGACTTCCAAATTATCCAAACGGATCTCTGTCTTGTTGTGACCTCTTCGTTGGAGAATTCTCAGACCATCCAAGATACCCCAAAGTTCTGCATCAAAGATTGAGTAATTTCTTATGTATCTGTTGTATCCAATGATTCATTCTCCATTTATTTTTATAGTGAAGTAATTGTAGAATGTAGCATTCTGTTGAGTATATAAAGGATTACATTCGGAGAAGTTAAATAAATAGTCCAGAATAGAAATAAAATTGCAAAAGAATTTTAACAATTAAACTGATAGCATAATTTTAGTAAGGATGAGAATATAAAATTAAAAATTCATATAAAATTAAAAGTTCCATTAATTCTGAAGCCATAAAATTGGATTTGTGAAATATTTTAATAAGGAGAGGGATTTACTTACACCGATACATCTTTTTGTATATTTTTGCATGATTAATATTTTAATAGTCCAATGTTGAATTTATTAATAAAATTTTCATATATGTAAATTTTAAAACAGATCTGATATCTCTATCGTATCGATCTAAAATATTATATATATATATATAATATTTATTGAACGATTGAAATTTTTTTATGTAAAACAAATAGTTAGAATTTTTAAATTTACGTCTAATTTGACATGTACAAATTATATAAATAGAACGATTGAATCATTAAAATATTAATCATACAAAAATATATGAAAGGATATAGAACCACTTTAATTGTAAACCGATGTAAATGAATCACTCCCCTTTTAATAAATGTCATTGATTGTGATTTAATTAAAAATATACAAATCAAATTACATAATTGGAATTAAAATAAAATTTTGTAAAATGGGCAACGTGGGTTATTAAATTGGGATGGTTACTATAATTATGAAGCTTTAAATGAGGATGTAACATCGAGTTGGGAAATAGTGTTATTTCATGAATATATATGATCGAATTTTCAAAGTAAACAAAATAAGTATTAATAGCGTTAGAAGAGAAGGTGGATGGATACCAGAGGGAATTGAAAAGATTCGTGCGTTTAGAAATATAAATCATGGTTATAAACTAAATCGTAAGAGAGTAAAAAAATGTTAGGGTAAAAGTGTGAAAATTAAAAGTATAAGAAGATTAAATTGAAATAAGGGAAAAAGAGGAAGGATTAGAAGTGAATTTTACCCAAAATAAGTGTGAATCAAGGATGAAATTGTAGAGATTTACCAGAGGCAAAATGATCTTTTCTTAAATGGCATGTTTGTGTAGCTTCTTTTGTTTCAATAAATGGCATGTACCTAGGGTTTTTAGCTTATTTTGTATTGAAAATGGTCATTTTGAAAGTTTGGTTAGTTAACATCAAGTTGAATCAAGATTTTGGTATATTTTTGGCATGTATGGAATTGGTATGTTATTTGAAATGACTGAATTGAGGATTTTACACAACTGCTTCAGGTGTTTTAACTTCGTACCATATGGTCCTTTTGGAAACAGTGAGTTACGTTGCGACAACGTACTCTCAACGTGGTGACGAGATCAAGTCAGTGAGTTGTGTCGAGGAATCCTCTAAGTCACGACATCAACCTGATAACTTAAAAACTTTACAATTTGATTCTTATTCGACCCCGAGTCATCTCAAGAGCTTTCACAAGCATGTATGGGACTTGCAAATGATTGTATAATATACTGTAAGTGAGTAATATAATTAATAGTGTAAATACATGGTTAATTGAATTTTATTTGATCGCGGTTGCTTCGACAATGAATGTAATATCCCGAAGCTCAAACCCGACAATCGGGTTGAGTATGGGGCGTTACAACATAACTTGATTTATCATAGTAGAATTCATAGTCTAATAGAAGGGTTAATGATATTCTCTTATTGACATTACATGATAAATGAAAAGGTAATGTGGTCATGGGTCATTTCTTTAGGAATTACTACTTGTTAGTAACTAACTTTTTCACGAGAGAACATGTAATGATTACCATAAGACAAAATACGATCATATTAGGTGAACAAATTTAATCCAAAGAGATAAATGATATCTGATGAGAGTTACACACTTATGACAAGATCATTAGATAAGCTTTTATATAATTGCTTTCGTAATAGTATATAATAAGAAAAGTTTAATCATGGTATTTTAGAGGAATGACTCTATAATTAAATAATGTTCTAATTGATAGGTGAAGAGTTGGAACTTAATTACAAACTATTTGAGCCCTAATTATACATGTCAAATTGATCCCTCCACCAGCTCGACATAACTCAAAACGGATTGCATGTAAAACTGATACTTTGAAATGAATGAAAATGATGATTAAAAGAAAATAGATCATATGCATCACTATCAACAATGAATATGTTTTTTCACCAAGTACAAAAGATGACTTAAAGATTAATTAATTTATCCAAATTGTTATTTAATTGATTGAAATTAAATAATTAAAATTTGAAGTGAAAACCCATTTGCAACATGATGGGTGACAACTCTAGATCCCAAGGGTGTTGTGACCCTCTACTCCTAGATAAGGAAATTATTGTATTTTTTTTATTAAAATATTATAATTTAATTACTTCTTATTCTACTAAAATTTCAATACTTTTTTCTTATAAATAAGAAGTATGAGTTGACTAAAATTACACTAGTTATTCATATTTTGAGAGTTGTTACTCTTTTAAAAAATAGTAGCAATTTATTTAGAGAATAATTTTTTTTTAGAGCTCAAGTCTTGGTTTCTCATATAGAGAAGTTTAAGCCCACACTCCACACTTTAAGTGTTCAATGATAGTGGAGAAGATGGTTTAATTGAAAGTAAGAAAATAACTTAGATCACCTCACTCAAAACATAAAAACTAATTCAATTTAAGGTTTATTATTATAAATAACACAATCCTTCCTTTTTAAAAAATTAATTAATTTAATATTAAAATTAAGAGAGACAAAGAGATTCTTTTACGAACAACCGTGTGAACTTATGCAATCAAAAAGGGATTATTATCATAAAAAGCCCATTTTCGAAATATGTACAAAAATGGGTCAAAGTGAAAATTAATTACTAAAATGGGCCAATTTCACAAAAAATGTGCCTATGTAACGTCGTTTCAGGAGTATTTCCAGAAAAGCGCTTTCACATGGAAACACTTTTTTTTGAATGGGACAAAAACGCCTCCACGTAAGAGTGTTTACCAAAAGAAATTCCACGTAGGCGTGCTTTTATGCGTGTGTAACACCTCTATACCCGGTTTATACGTATAAACCTGATATAGAAGTATTTCATTAATATACGATATATCAATACCCTAGCTTCAGAATCAGCCATTAAGGTTGGAAAATTTAGTAAAACCCCCTGAAACATGTGAAAACTTAACCAACAGTTCAATTTAGTCCGAAAACACAATTTCATCCAAAATACCTCATTTCATTTCGTCACACAAAACATTTCAAAACAACATTTGTGTCCATAGTACATGCCATTTTACATCAAAAGTAATATACCTAAATTTGAGCTCTAAGTGATGTGATGTGATGTGATGTGATGAAAGGTCCCGATTTAACTTCTTGTATTCCTTGTACCTACGCGTTAAAATAAACGCGTTAAGCCGGTGAAGGCTTAGCAAGTACTACAAAAGCAAAGTATAAACTTTTAAATTTTCTCATGTAATTTACTCTTTCGCCTTACTAGTATATAGCTTGTATCTTACCACATTGACATTCATTTCACTTTGGTCCACATTTTTTTTTCCTCATTTTAGCCCAATGTAGACTTCTATAGAACCCATCTGATAAAAGGAACAGAAAGTACTGAAGTACTTAACAGTAAGCACACAAGTGCTGGGGAAACAGTAAGCACACACAGTGCAATCAGTAGGCGCACATAGCGCAAATCAGTAGGCACACGAGGTGCGAAACAGTAAGCACACGAACTGCGAAACAGTAAGCGTGCTAGCGTTCCTTAATGGCATGCCACTAATATCGCAATGGTTCTAATCTGTCTACTTGAGCACAATCTCAATTAGCATCATTTCTCATAAATGATATATCTCACATAAATACATAATCAAATACTTCACATTTATATTTTCAAAGCTGTTCACTTGCGTCATAGTCACTAAATTATTTATATCTTGAGCTACAGAATTCAAAATTATAATCCGCTTGATGTTTCTGAAACTAGACTCAATAATATTTTTACCATAAAATTTTCAAAATTTTTACTTTAGCAAATTTATACAGTAAATTCTTTCAATATATCCCTTCTCTGCTACCTAACAGTTTTGACCTTTCTTCACTAAAAATTATCTATCTTTTTGTACAGAGATCAAATGACGTTCCTGTCTATTTCTTTTCAAAATATACTCATTAAGGATTTATTCATATAAATTTCAGATTCTAATTATTTTTCCACATTTTTCTATGATTTTTCAAAGTCAGAACAAGGGAACTCGAACCTACTCTGACCTTGTTACACAAAATCAGTTATATCTCAGAATATACAGATTCATTTTCATCACCGTTTCTTCCATATGAAACAAAACTCAATAAGATTTAATTACATATATAATTCGACCCTTAACTCATTATATACAATTTTTGGTGAATTTTCGAAGTTAATCCTCTGTTTTGTCCAAACTGTTTTACTCAATCACACATTAATCCCTTCATTTTATCATTGTAAACATTCAAACTATGTACCTATATAATAATTTTTATGCTAATAATTCATATACCATTAGAGAAAGTAAACTATAAATCAAAATTCTCATAGTACTTACAACAAAAAGGCTGAATTTCCTCTCTTTTACCCCTTGCTCTATTCTTTTCCTTTGTCTTCAATTTGATCCTTGCCTCTCTTCTCTTTCTCTTCAATTTCACATAAACACATATAAGCTATAAGCTATAAGCTATAATTCAATAATTTTCATGCTAAATAACAGTAAAATTCATGTATATCATGAGAATTTAACCATTTCTTACCTTAACCCTTAAATTCAAAATTTCTCAATTTAGTCCTTTATCTCTCTAACACCCCAAAAGTAACTCTATATGAGATTTGAGGTGTCTATTAGCTCTCTTTAATGACTTCCTTTCAGAAATTCCAAATAAAATGGAAGCTTTTGGAGTTTGAAAAGCTTAAAAATGATGGAAGGACCTATTTGAAATAAAAGTAAAAGTTGGAAATGGAAGAAAAGGGCATGGACAGCTAACATAATGAAAAAGATGATATTTTCATCTTTTTAATCACTTTTTCTTCTCTCAAATTCTCTAGAATTTTTACTTAAAATATCTCACTTAATAAAAATGGTAAAACTGCACTTTTAGTCCTTGGGCCTTTTAACTTTATACTTTAGCCCAAAACTTTGCCTCCAAAAATATCTTCCACCAAATTACTCTTTTGCCCCTCCTCAATCAATCTAATTCCCATGATGACTCAAAATTTAATTTGTATAATTCGCTATTTAGTCCCTCATATTTTCTCTCCTTTACTATTTAATCCTTAAATTTTTCTAACATTCTTTACTTGAACTAAACATTTCTAATTCTCAATTCTACTTTATCACCGTTTCAAATCCGGTTCAAACACACGGATGTTACAACGTGTTTTTGGTGTGTTTGAAATTTTGACTGTTGGGCTTCCAACAGTCATAAAAAAACTCTATAAAACCCCCAACCCTTTATTTTTTCACACAAATTTCACTCAATTTCTCTCTAAATTTCACACAAATTTCTCTCTAAAGCTCTCTCTAAATTTTTTATTTTTCTGAATTATTATTATTTTTATAATTTCTCTATAATTCGCTAAATTTCTTAAAATTATTAAGAAATTTGATTGTGTTAGCAATGGTCAAGCATTTAATCCGTCTCGATGATAGACATATCTCCGTCGACCAATTGCAAACGGTAAGAGTTACTTTTATTTTTTAATATTTTTTAATTATTTTATTTTATTTTTATAATTTTTATGTGAATAGACGGTAGATCGAATTTTACAATGTTTTATTCATAATATATCCGATCCTCCGTCACCGTTGATTGAAAATTACTTGAGGGAAGCCGATTTTTGGCACATGGCCATTATAGGTCAGTTTACAAGTTAGACCTGAAACTCATCAGTACGTTTGTGGAGAGGTGGAGACCCGAGATGTAAACATTCTATCTTCCATGTAAAGAGTGTACAATCACTCTAGAGGACGTGCAGCTACAGTTGGGGATACCGATTGATGGGCTCGTACTCACTGGGTCCGCTCAATCCATTGATTGGGGACCTATATGTGACGATCTTTTGAGTGTGATTCCGGATACTATTTACGGAGGTTGGATCGAAATGATCTGGTTATGAAAGACATTTAAGGAGCTGCGGGATGATTCGACTGAAGTAGAATGAGTACGATATGCTCGGGCGTACATCCTTCAGATCACCAGAGGTTATCTGATGCCGGACAAGTCACAAAGCCTCGTACATCTAAGGTGGCTGCTGAAACTCATCGATTTTAGAGCAGCTGGCGAACTCAGTTGGGGGTATGCCGTGTTGGCAACATTATACCGGGAGATGTGTCGGGCGACACAACCAAATAAAGCCAAAATTGGTGGTTGCCTCTCACTGCTACAATCATGAGCTCGGTTTCTCTTTTCATTTTTACGTCCTCGAGTGAACCAGCCGTACACATTCCTACTCGTAACGAAGTAAATTTTATTTTAGATTTTATCATTATTAAATAGATTTAAATTAAAATATTATGCTAAAATTTTATTTAAATAGGTGGAATCATTCGCTGAGTTACGTGGGATTACTTACCACTTTTGAAGATATACGACTTCTATTAAATTAACGATTGGAAGCGCATGTAAATCTTTATTTAATTTTGAACTATAAATACATAACATAGTAGATTTCTTATTTAGTATTTAATATTATGTATGCCACTAATATTTTTATCATGTTCATATAGTTTCAATGGACACCATACGAGGATCTTACAATTTGGACAGTAATTCCGGAGGAATTCCTACAAAATACGAATGCCTGGCATAAATACGTCCACTGATTTTCAACCAATTTATCTATCGAAAGAAATTCAAAACAAAAATATTATGCAAAATATAATTATTCGTATAAATATTAACACGAAAAATCAACTTATACCTTCTCAACTTTTTCAAATTCTATTCTTCTGAACTTCTTCAATTTCTCTTGCTGCAACTTATGCATCCAGAGAATGAAATTTGGGTCATTTATAGCCTAAAGGATGGTGGATGCTCATTTCTATATAATTCCCCAGATAGTGGGGGTTGGAATTTATAGGGAAAAACACTTCAAGGAGGATGCACTGTCAGCAACACTATGAAAAGGGTGTTCATCTGGAAGATTTTTTAGTACTTTTGCTGACAGTGCATCCTGCTTGGAGCGTTTTTCTCCCAACAAATTTCAATCTCCATTATCAGATTTCTCGTAAATCTCGAGATATTTTTTCAGAGCCATATTCTCCAAATTATTTTTTTCAGAATCATCAGTACGAAAAAAGATTTAGCTGAAAGCTTTTTCCGTATTACCTCCAACATGACATCCTACTTAAAGCGTTTAAAAAAAAAAACAAAATTCATCTCGTCAAAATAATTTTTTCAGAACATATCACATCAATGTTATTTTTTAGAACTCATCTTCTAAAAAAAAATTCCAGAATAATACTTAGCAATTAAATAAAATTAAACTCTAACCCTAAACAATTAAAAACCTAATGCCTTAATTTAAATATTCCTAAACCCTAATTAAACTCTAAACTCTAAATCTAAGCCTAATTAGTAAATAATTCTAATTAAAAGAATAAAAATTATTATATTGGAGTTTTTGGTGTTTTCAATTTTGATATATTTTTTTATCAAATTTAGTTTATATATATATATTAGCTTTTTAATTGAAAGGGACACAAAAAAATATAATAGAAAAGACAAAATCAAATAGTTGGACGACCATTTTTTTAATTTATTTTTTAAAATTATAATTTCATTATTTTTTTTAAATCATACAATTTTTCAAAATCCTTAAATCATAAACCTTAAATAATTAAAAACCTAAACTTTAATTTAAAAATCATAAATCTTAATTAAACAAAAAACACCTTAAACTTTAAGGCCCAAAATAGCAAATATCTCACTATGAAAACAGTTAAAAAACGTTTTTATGTGAACACTAATTTAAAAAAAGCTTCCACATAAGAGTATTTTTATCCTATTTAAAGAAAAGTGTTTTTTAAGAAAGCATTTTTCTAAAAATTTCTCTGAAAACATATCATATAAGCGCGTTTTTATAAAAATAAACTATTTTTATAAATTTTTTTTTGATTTTGATTTATTTCTATAAATAATTTCGAAAATAAATATATATATATTTTTGCAAACTATTAGTTAGTAAAAACAAATTAAAAATATTTTTGAGAAGGAACTCTACCCACGAACACATCTGTAAACTAGTTCTAAAAAAAAGAACACATCTGTAAACGTGTTGGGTGGTCCATTTTCCACTCACCAACCCCATTGATTACCGGTTTATGAGATTTCATGGAATGTCCCGCCTTCATCCAATCACATAATGCCAACTTCATTTCGATCAAAGAAATGAAAAAAGGAAACGTAATGCCAAGTTCATGACCTTGGATTTGATCCCATGTGAGCACCGGATCCCAGATCTTTCCTTTTAGTAATGAATCCTATCGATGTTGTTGTTAGGATCTAATTTTAGCTTTTTTTGCCCCCCTTTGTTTCACTACTAAAAATTCTCGAATCTCCAGAGGAAATATCTTTTTTTTCTTCTTTATTAAGAACAAGAAAGAGAAAGAAAAAAGCCAAAACCATCAGTGTCTTCTTTAATGCTCAACATAGTTTGAAGTTAAAAAACTACTTTCAAGGTAAAGTCTTCTTCTTTTTCTTCATTAAGATTCTTTTAGCGATCTGGGATTTCGTTTTTTGGCTTAGATTTTGTGTTTTGTTTATCTTCATATCAACTTCTATCCACGTTTAAAATTCTGGGCATTTGTGGGTTTTGCTTCTCATCAACTTCCTCTTTGCATAGTGGTAAATTTCTTTTATGTTTGATTGTTCATGTAACTACTATATTTGGATGGAAAACTGTTATTTGAACCATTGGTTCAGTGTGTTTTAGGATCTGATTAGGTTCGTCCGAGTCCAGAAGATTCTAAGAAAGTTAATGGTATTTATTGCCTAATTTGGTAATCGGTGTACATTAAGGTGCATGTGGAATTTATATAGGGTGCATGAAAAGCCCTTTTTGTCTTTCTCCATCTCCATGTCTCTTTGCTCTGGTCCTTCACTGAGGTGATTCCCTAAAATGTTACGTGACCCTGGTGATCATCAATTAGAAATTGTTTAATCAAGTGAGGTACTCGAATTGTTCCTTCTCCTCTTTTCCTGCAGCTTTTGCAGCGTGGGAATAGATGGGAAGTTGTTGCCAAAAGTGAAATGTAATAGTAAAAAATTCCCAACCTGGGGTAGGAAAAGAAAATATGATGTAATTGGTATCACCATAAATATTGGTCACTAGTTAAAGATTAGAGATTGTTACTGACTATTGTCATCTTCATGAGCAGCTCTTTTTCCTTCCAATAAAATTATTGATGCAATTGGTTTTTCTCATATGAAGCACATAGATTGTTTCTTATGCAGAGGTTCTTTACAAGTCTTGCCCTCAATGTGATCAATGATGGTAGTTTAGAAGGCAATGGTTGCTCAACCTGAAGCAAATGGAAACCAATGGTACTAATCACCATTCCCGTGAAAATCGCCCTTCAATGGGTTCAAATAATGCTAACAGAGGTCAATCCACTGAGAAGGAGGTTTTAGTTAACCAGGGTATGCTTCTATTTAAGCCTTTAAGGTTATCAATTTTCTCCTAGGCAGCCTGTTATTCTGATGAAACCAGCCTTCCATGTAACATTTTTAACTTTTTAGTAATTAGCTTTTTGCTTTTTTATCTTACTGGAATTAGAAGAAAGTAGTTTAGAACTGAGCATACACAAGCGTCATGCCTTAATGTGATTTCCTGCATTATTTTGTAAGAAGCCATTTTTTATATTGCTATTATACAGCTAGGATGTCTGCTCACGTGCATTGAATCTGTTTTAGTGTTCTTGGTTTATTGTGGTCAGGGTAACTGGGGAATAAAATGTTTTCCAGAAGCTAGTTCTAGATATTGGGCTTGGAAATCCATGTTTTCAAATGAGTAAATGTAGCTTAAAACATTTTCCGGTTTTGCGTGTCTTTATCTGAATATGAACTTCAGTAGCAGAAACTTTGTCAACACGAGATTGGTGTAAACTGAATATGGTGTGGGGGTGTATGAGGTTTCTCAATAAAGGGGTTATACACGAATATGATTTGTGGTTATTTGCTTATGGGGACTTTCATTCTGCAAAAGTATTGCTTTTATTGAAGTCCAAATATGAGATTACTGGAATTAATATTTTAGTGTATTTTTTACAACCTTAATGTGAGTGTTTTGTTACTTTTTGTTGAAAGCAATTCGAACCGGAGTTCTATTGGAAGTAACGTGTGGAATCTTACTGTGCAGGTGCAGCTCAAATGACTTGGCATGAGGTTAGAAGACAGTGGGCCGGGGATCAGTCTCAAAAATCAAAAAGAATACCCCGGGAACCAATAATGAGGTATATGCCTGGAGTTTCTTCCTACTCAAGATATTGAGTATCATTAGTGATTTTTTGTTCAACTTTTAATTCTTAGCATCTTTATAGTGCATAAGCTACGATCTCATGCCGCTTTAACTCAGCTTTTGGGCATTTGCTTTCTTTTATGCTTTGTTGGAATCTCTACTTGAAAGTAACCAGTACTATTAGTGATATTAAATTATGAACATTTTGCTAATCCCTCTTTATCAGAATATTAGCTCTCAAACTCTCATGTTGTAGGATGGGCTCGTGAATTCTTGTAGCCAAGCAATGGATATCTTTTCGATGCTACTTTAAGCCACCTCTTGGACATGCCCCTCCCCTTTTGTTATGATCCAAATATGGTGCATGAAGTTTGTCGCTACACTTAAATATGCATTAACTAGTTAATCTACTTGCAGATGTATTTTGGAAAAGAATAAGATAAAACAGTATGAACCCAAACCTTTTCTGTTTCTCCCCTTATAGTGCAGCCGCGTGCTATATTCTTTGGTTCAGGGTTTGCCTTACATATATTCAGTCTTTTTCAGTATACCATGGCTACTTACTATAATATAGGTGTCTAGACATTCAGTTCCTCTCATTATTTAACCTTGGAATCACCTTTTGCAGCTGGACCACAACGTATGAAGATTTGCTTTGTTCGACTGAACGATTTCAGGAGCCTATTCCATTAGCTGTAAGTGTGTCTCAGAACGTCTTTCTTCGACTTTCAGCTTCTGGTCGACATTGATGTGCCCATTTTCATGGTGAAAATGCAGGAGATGGTGGATTTTTTAGTTGACACCTGGCATGAGGAAGGCCTCTATGACTAGAAACTTGGGAGAAATCATTTTGGTTTGCAGATTGACCAAAATAGGCTGTACCCAGTTTCACTTTCAAATGGATCGAATGATACTATGATTATGTTAGTAGCTTGTTCTTGATGGTGTTGGAGTTGAACAATACTTTGTGGGGTTTTAGCTCATGTATTTGACTACTCTTATCGATTATAATCTCCTCGTTTGATAAAATTTTAGCTGATGGATTGTGAACAAGGCTATCGGCTTTTTCTGGATCCCTCACTCAACCTAACCTTGCTTAACTATTTATATTGAGTTAATTGATGCAAACATCCCCAAAGCTATGACCCTCATTTTAAATTGGTCCTTAAATTTTAAAATATTCTAATTACATTCTCAAATCATCAATATTATATAAATAAGATTTATTTGTTACTAAAATTGTTAATTCAATAAAATGTTAGATCTTATATCATATAATAATTTAAAATGAAAAATATAGAAAAATGGATTTTCTAAAAATATTAGATTTTAGGTTTTTGAAGCTTTTATAGAAATTATTGTTCATTCTCCTTTTTTTTCATTTTCATTCTATTTTTAGTTTTAAATTTTTTTAAATTTTTATTTTAAATTATGTCACTTAAGATTTTATGTGTTATTTAATAGTTAACTTAATGATTTCAATAATAAGACTTGATTGATATAATATCAATAATTTAAGAATGTAATTAGAATATTTTAAAGTTTAAGGATCATTTTAAAATGAGAGTCATGGTTTAGAAATGTCTAATGCATTTCTTTATCTTATCTTCATAAAGTTTCTTTCTAGGGTATTTTGAAATTTTAGTTCTAACTTAACAAAAATTGTTAAAATCATTTAGTTTTGAAATTTTAATCCTAACCAAATGATAGTTGTTGAAATTCATTAAGTTTTTTTCTATTTTCAAAATTTGACTCGATAAACATATGTATAATGCCATGTTGACTACTTATTTTTACATGTTAGTTGAAGAAAATCTATTCATTAAGTAAACTTGTTTAATTGCTATTGTTTAGGTAAGATTGAATTTTCAAAATTTAAAAAGTAGAAGAACTAAAATGACTGATTCTAAAAGTATAAGGATTAAATTGAACAAATTAATTACAAGAACTAACAACTTTTAGAAAATTTCTCATGTATTTTTTTCTCTTTAGTGATAAATTTTTATCTTCAAAAAGGATTTTTTTTTTTTTTTTTCATATTCAATAAAAGTCGTTTACTTGGCTTATATTTCGACGAATTTCTTTGTTTTATTTCTCCCTATACTAAATAGACCATTTATTTATAAATCTAATTCACTTGGATTGTTTATATGCTTGCATATTAATTAATTAAAAAATCATTAGAAAAATTAAAACCCGGGGTAAGCGGGTTCAATGGTAGAATAAGTAAAACATTGTAAATTAATGGCCGAAACGGGAGACGGTAATAAGAAAGGGTTGGAAGGCTCTGGCTTGGATCTGCCATCCGATAAGCATGCCAACTTGAAGACTGCTTCAAGTGATGAAGACCTCAACCACATTCTTCTTCATATCAAGTCTTTTAAATCTACTGTAAACGATTCTCTTTTCAACTTTTACTCCTGCTTTCCATTAAACTTCAATTTTTTAATTAAAAATTTTCTCTTTTATTTGCAGACAGTTATAAATTACGGAGCCTCATGGTAAGTCAGTCCTCACGGCCAGGTTTTGATGACCATCATGCACACAATCTGTTTGGTGTAAGGGTTCTGTGACAAAAGAAAAAATGGGGATACAAATCGATTACTGATTGCTTTAGTAAATTTTGAAATTGTTAATGTCTCAGGTGCCGTGTTTGTAGCCAGATTCTTCCTGCGTTTTGCAAATTGAGGAACCAGTTCCCCAGGCTCTCTTTCGTATATGCAGATATTGATGAATGCCCAGAAACCACGCAGCACATTCATTACACTCCGACATTTCATTTTTATCGAGATGGTGAAAGGGTAGACGAGATGTTAGGTGCTGGAGAAGAGCGGCTTCATGATCGCTTGTGGTTACATTCCTGAAGCAATATTTTCTGGAAACCAATGCTCTCCTCCACTCCAAATACTTCACTCTTATTTGGATGGATAGGATGTGAGTTTGTTCAATTATTTCTACTTTCCTTTGTTTATCATACATTTACGTTATTAGAAACTTATGTGCATGTTCAAATATAGATATCTATGATTATAATAAATATATGTTGAATAGATTGCTTAAGCTGAGATCGTATTATTTTTCATTATATTCTACAATCATATCATGATCAAAATTGATGAATCAAGTATACATGTAGTAGATGTGTATACACCTCTGATGAGAGTACTTCTATAATAAAAGAAAATATTTTGAATTGAATAAGTAGACAGGAAAACCTTAAAAGAATATATCCATGACAAACAAGAAATGGATGGGGAATAAATTATGCCCTGAAAAGTAAAGAATGTAAAATGAAACAAATTGACAGATACGTACCACATGACATTGCTAAGGTAGTAACGAGTAGCTTAGGCCTTGGGCTTAAGAGGCTTAACAATCTCCCAAGTGAAATCAGGATCATCACGGCCGAAATGACCATAAGCAGCAGTCTTTTGGTACCTAAACTTTCCTCCTCTCTTCAAGTCAAGATTGATAGATATCATTCCCGGCCTGAAGTCGAAAGCTTCCTTGATTAAGGCCAAAATATCCTTGTCCGGGATTTTGCCTGTCTTGTAAGTGTCCACGAAAACTGACAATGGTTCCGGCACACCGATTGCATAGGAGACTTGCACGATACAGCGATGTGCAAGGCCTGAGGCCACTACGCTCTTTGCTGCTTGCCTAACTATGTATGCACCACTGCGATCAACCTTAGTGGGATCCTTCCCTGAGAAAGCACCACCACCATGAGCACCCCAGCCACCATAGGTATCAATGATAATCTTTCGGCCAGTGAGTCCTGCATCTCCATGAGGTCCACCAATAACAAACCTACCGGATGGGTTGAGGTGGAAAATGGTTTTGTCATCGAGATACTTTGTTGGAATGACAGGCTTAATGACGTGCTCTTTCAAATCAGCTGCAATCTTCTCATTGGTGACAGTCTCATCATGTTGGGTTGAAATAAGAACAGTGTGAACACGTATGGGGACCATGGCTCCACCATCATTGCGATACTCAACAGTCACTTGGGTCTTACCATCAGGCCTTAACCATGGACATGTCTTGTTCTTTCTAACTTCGGTGAGCCTGGCACCAAGTTTAGTCGCAAGCACATGAGTTAGAGGCATTAACTCAGGGGTTTCGTCTGTGGCATAGCCAAACATGTGACCTTGGTCACCAGCCCCAATTTCCTCAGGTTTCTTGGAGAGGTGACCATGAACTCCTTGTGCAATATCAGGGCTCTGCTGCTCAATGTTAACTAGAACTTTGCAGTTGTCAGCATCAAGGCCGACATCAGCTGAGGTGAACCCTATACCTCTGCAAGTATCCCGAACAATTTTCTCATAGTTAATTTTGGCCTTCGTGGTGATCTCCCCGAAGACCATAACCATGTTAGTCTTGGTGCAAGTCTCACAGGCCACTTTGCTTTCTGGGTCTTGTTCCAGGCAGGCATCAAGGATAGCATCCGAAACCTGGTCACAGATCTTGTCGGGGTGACCTTCATTGACAGACTCGGAAGTAAATAAGAAAGTATCCATATCTGCACTTCACATCATAATGCATTAGATTGACTTCACTAAAATGAAAAATTAAGTTGACAGACAACAAAAGTGATGCAACCCAAAGCCATGGTAATAAAATCTACAAGAAACAAAAGAAAATTGTAAATATCGTCTTCACATTTGAATTCAACTTCAAATTTTCACCTTAAGAGAAACTAATGCTGTATTTCATTGGGGCTTTTGCTTCCTTCAAAGTACTAAAAAGGAAAATTCATTTTCAGGCTATTTATTTTCACTAAAATGCACGTGCCCGATACAACATACACGTGTTTATACATAAGATATTGGTCAAATGTGTATTAAATATAGGGTAAACTACAAAAATAGTCACTTTTGTTTGCTTCAGATTACATTTTAGTCATTTATGTTTGAAATGTTACGTTTTAGTCACTTATGTTAGTATTTTATTACGAAGTGGTCACTGTGCCGTTAAGTTCCATTATCTCCCTAACGGTAACCCTACGTGGGACTTAAAATCTAGTTGAACTACCATGTAGGATTACCGTTAGGGAGATAACGGAACTTACGGCAGAGTGATCGTTTCGCAACAAAATAACAACATAAATGACTAAAACATAATATTTTAAATATAAATGGCTAAAAGGTAATATTTTAAACATAAGTGACTAAAATGTAATCTGAGGTAAATAAAAGTGATTATTTTTATAGTTTATCCTTAAATATATGTATGGAAGTATGATAAAAGCCATGTTGAACATATATCCCTATCTTATTCTCACGTAATTCACAAGGGATGTATATTTCTTTAATTATGAAGTAACAATCTAGTTAAATAGGATCGACTTAACTCGAGGAGAATGGGTAGCTAAATCCAGGCTACACTCACTAACCAATTAATTAAAAGTTAATGTAGTCGGCAAATATTTTGCTTGGTATAAGAATTATACAAATTCTACATTAATTAATAGAAGATGAGTTTTCCACATGGATTCAAATCCTAGCCAGTACAAACAAGTTTCACAAAACTTAAATCATGCAATCTTCTTCTTCAGAACCAAACTTTTGCAGTTTATTTCAAAAAGATAATTTGCTTTTGCATTGAAATTACACTTTCCAAGAAAGCGAAAACCACGAAATCATATCAGAGAAATTGGAAATGAAACAATTTATCGACCTAAAAACATATTAACATTCACATTCCAAATCTACAATGTTTATCTAGAACAACAAAATGTAGAACAAATTCAAATAAAAAAAATCTGCGAGAATTTAGAAAAATAAATAAATAAAAGAGAAAGAAAAAGAGGGATAGGAAGAGACTACCTTGATTGAGATCTGAAAGAAGAGAAAATGAGATTGAAATGATAGGAGGAAGTGAAATATAGGAAAAAATGGGATTTTATTTATAGACCCGATTAACGAGTCGTTTGATTAGCTCTCGATTCCCCGCTCTTTTCGGTGCTTGGCTCTTTTTCTTTTCTTTATAATTTATCATCGCCTCACAAGACACTATCTCCTGCTTCTCATCACTGATTTTTGGAGACGGCATCGAGCGTTGGTATTTAAGGCTAGAGATGCAATGTTAATGCCTAATCAAGCTGAATAAAGTTCAAATTAATTGAGTTGATAAATTTTATTTTATTATTTTAATTTAATTTTAAATTTTTTAATATTTTTTAAGTTAAATTAAAAAATTAAATTGATTATATTTAAGTTTTATTATGTCTTTGAATACTTTTTTTAAAATAGAATAAGAGAAAAAATAACAAGATAATTAATATGATAAATTTGATTTGATAATTTATTTATTTAATCACTTAAATTTATCATTTTAATTTTTTTAAAAGAAATATATTTTAATATATTTAAGATTTTTTTATATATATTTATAAAATATAATAATTTAAAATTTTGAATTATTTTGCAAATTTTAGAGGATCAATGTACATTTTGAAATTTTCAGAATCATTTGAATGATAAAGCTCAGCTCGATTCAAAAAATCGAATTATTATTTTAATTTATTCAAGAAATTGAATAACTTAAATAATTTAATTCAGTTAATTTAAATATAAAAAAAGTTTCAATCAAATTGAATCGAGTTTTGCTTGTTGGATCAATTTTTGGGCTTACCATTTTTATGCGGTTTGTGAGAAATGGGTGCGACCTGCACCCACATTTGAGGGTTCCGTACTTGTCTGGCTCAGATCCATTTTTCTGTTTTTGTTACGACGCCAATGTTATGGGCTGGGCTTCGCCTACTTCTTTGATTTGTTTTACTACTACTTATGTCCCATTCTCAATCTCAAATACTTTCTAAAAGAAGAAATTGTTTTTTTAATATACTACTATGATTATATGATAGTATCTATTCATATTTTTTAACCTTTTGACAAAACACACATACAGATGCTCGAACCCGGATCTCTTAAGATGAACAACATTCTCTTTATTATTGGAGCCACTCGTTGGGTTCAAAAAAAATTGTTTCTCAATCAAGTCACAAAGCAAATCATATATATTTTGTTAATAAACGAATTAGTTAAAAGGAGTTCAAGATTTATATTATAACATTTTCATATTGCTTTGTAAGTAGGTGTAAAGATTTAAATTATGAATTACTGCATTATATTTATCGTGATTGCGAATGTAACAAATATTATCATGATCAATTACAATAAATATAATACAAAAAAAAGTTAAAATCATGAAATAATGATTACAACAAATAGAAAACATATTATTCCTTATGAATGATCTACAAGTACACAAAGCTAAACTGATTAGCTTCTTTGTGAGTTTTTTTTTTTTTTTACTTCAATTGCTAGAAAAAGTTGAGTGCAGTTTCAGTTAAGTCGCACCAGAAAATTTGCAAGATAATGCCAAATGAAATCACAAATAAAGAACGAAATGGAGTTAATCCTTGTCAAACTATATTGAAATATGAATCCTGATGAACACCCCTTATCCATTGTAGAGATGAAAAAAGAAGAGAAAAACCAGAGCAGCGTAGGGTCATGGCGGTGTGGGGGTGGGGCTAGGTCGGTTATATTGGTAGACATTCAGGCCATTTCCTTGACCTTGTATTATTTATTGGTAGTTTCAAACCTACAAATGGTAGCTAAAGGAATCAGTTCAACTTCGAGACCATATATGCTTTTCACATTTGCAACCAAAATAAAATCAAACCCACAGTTAAATTTAATTAATTCATACAAATCATATCTAATTAGTCATACAAATCATTTTGTTTTTGTTCCAAAATAAAATAAAAACTAATTTCATGTGCTAATTGAATCTTAGCTCGATTGACATGAACAATTCTATTTACATTAAAAAGAATAGATATGATCGGAACCTATAATAAAATTATTAACAAAACCTCATTTTCTTCTACAAAACTCATTGTTTGGAAAAAAGATGTTCAAATTTACAATTTCCTTTTTAATATTGTTGTAAGCCAGGTTGGAAAGGGAGATTGTTGATCAAAGAGCATAGAAATTAGTGCTTAAAAAGTCATTGGAATGAATTTATTAGGGAGAAAAGAAAAAACCAAATTAAAGAGACAGAAGTCAAGACTTTCTACACACATATATAACGTTTAGGAAGGGAAGGTAATGAAAAGATGGCACCAACCACATTTTCAATAACTTATAATATGAAAGTTGTTGAAAAGCAAAACCTTCATATATTTTATGTAAATACATTAAATATTTAATTAATTCCACCACTAACTCAATTAATAATTTCTAAAATTTCATACTATAATGAAACTTGAACTTATGCCATATGATTTTTAATTTTTTAAATCTAATCATTTCAACCAAAGTATCATTTGGTCTCAAAATAATTTTTTTATAAATATTTTTTTCATAGATTATTTTCATCCGTATTGCGAGTGCACCCTAGTACGTGTTAACAAAAAATCGATTCATTTGAGAAATTATTAAAATACATTTTTATACACAAAATAAAAAATATTGATACAAATACGCTTTCGTCTTTTTATAAGATTTGCACTTGAAACGCATAAATTTTAAATTTTTAACTTCATTATTTCAATCAAGACCTCACCTATTTTTAGTATAAATTTTTTATAAATAATTTTTACATGAGTTTACCATAATTTAATATATATATAAATAAATATTTACTTTTAATACCCAAAACTGAAATTTTTTAATGGATCAAATTAACTAGAATAAAAATATAGCCACATAATTTATTTCTTTTACAATATATATTTATCGCAATCTGATTATAAATTTTAAAATTATAGTGACGGTGAATGTATAGATTTAGAAATAGATATTAAATATTATGGTTGATTTTGTGTTGGAGATCGGCCCACAAGTTTATCAATTTATTAAGGTGGAGAAGAAAAATTATGGGAATCAATCAAGGTCAGATTTTGTTTTAAGTGAGTAATATTTAAAGGAAATGGGCCATATATTTTAGTTATAAATCTTGGTGATAGTCTTTCCCCAATTATTTTTTAATATTAATCTTATTATAAGTTATTATAATATATTTATTTTTTTATACAATACTAGAGCTATCCATAATCCCTCTTCAACTTTTAAATAAAAAAATAATACGCTTCAATTCACTCGAACCCACGTCTTCGTGCACTGATAATAATATTAATGCCAATTGAACTAAAATTCAATCGATCTTTTCCCAATTAACTTTTGTCTCCATCAAAATACAATAAATGACAATTACATGTAATGCATTGTATGGAGACTAAAAAAAATTAAAGTTTTAGGGTTAATTGCATCACATATCTCTAAATTATGATTTTCATTTTAAATTGGTCACCAAATTTTAAACCATTCTATTTACATCTTTAAACTATCGATGTTATATCAATAAGATACATTAGTTAATAAAACCGTTGATTTAACGGTTACAACATGTCATATCTCATGTAACTAATTTAAAATGAATTTTTTAGAGAAATAGAATGTTGGCTCATAATGTTTAAAAGTAAAAAACTAAACCTAAAATAAAACTAAAAAAAACCGAATGATAAAGCTCCGAAAACTTCAAAAATTAAAAATTTTGAAACATCTATTTTTACAATATTTATTTAAAATTTTCGTTTAAGTTATGTCACAGAAGATTTTATGTTTCATTTTACAATTAAATTAATATTTTAGTAAAGAAAGAACCTAATTGATGTAACATCAATAATTTTTGAAAGATGTAAAATTTAAGGATTAATTTTAAATGGAGGTCATAGTTTGGAAATGCTAATTACAAATTAGTCAAACTTTTAATTTCTAATCCCTTGGATCAAAGCAGTACATAACATGAAACTCTTTTTAACTTTTTTAGGTATGGATTGGACCTTAATCGACATAAAAAGTTTGATCTATTATTTAAAATAATAATATTTTTAGATTTAATATATCAAATGATACTTAAATTTGGTTTCAAAGTTTAATGTAGTATTAACTTTAGATTCTATTACTCGAATAGGTACTTAAGGTTATTAGTGTAAAATTCTTAAATTTAAACCAATGGAAATAAAACATGTGTCTCATTTTACTTAACTTCAACTTCTTTTAGATGTATAAAAATATATATTAATTTTTTAAACTTATAAAATTCAAAAAATAATATTTAAAATCTTAAGAATTTATAATATATATTTAAAAATAAATAGATAATATTTTTAAAAATTAAAAATATATAAAAAATTTCACATGTTATACTTTTTTTAATTTTACAACATCTATTTTTATAATATATATTTTTCTTAAAATTTTTAATTTTAAAAGTATCTTTTTATATAACATTAATAGTTTGAAGGTGTAATTAGAAAATTTTGAAGTTTAATGATTAATTTAAAATGAGGATAATAATTTAGAGATGTTATATATATATATATATATATTCTATAATTAAATTTAAATAAACAATTTTATTACTAAACCTGAATTTAGATTGAGTCCATAAAATCTCTATTCAAAATTTGATTTTTACGAATGTAACCAATAACCAAACTCCTGAACGTATTTGTTTTTAGTTGGATTTGAAAGAAAGTGTGTTGATTACCCTCCCTAATTGATAAATACAAACAATCACCATCTGGTCAATTATGGTAGCTTACAAAAGCAGCTTGAGTGTTGAGTTTTAGATGTAAAATTGCCTTTCCCCTTGAAAATAAACCCCAAGCTATAATTGTACTTGTGGAAGTTCCTACCCATTCATCTATATCTCCAATTCAATTTCAATTCCTTTTTTTTAATATTTTTAATAGTTAAATCCTCACCTTGACTAATAACTTCAGTGTTTAATAAATTCAATTGGATATTCAACACAGAGATTTACCTTAAACTTCAAAAAATTATTAAGGATTAATGGGTAATCAAATTACTGGGTCTAAATCATATTAATTGTGTTGTTGTTAAGACTTTACTTTTCTTTTGTAATTCATCAAAAAGAATTATTGGGTTTAATTCAATATACAAATTTAATTTTATCATAAATATGGTTCAAATATTGGTGAGAATATATATATATATTAAATGTATTATTGATTAATTAAAATAATGATTACATATTATAGAATAAATAATAATTTTATTCACAATAAATGTAACTTAAGAGCTAACATGATCGACACTTTTAATATAATAAGTTTAATACATTAATTTTATTTCTATTTAAGATTTTAATATATTTAATAATTTGAAACAATCAAATAATATAATTTATTTGATAAAATAAGGGTAATATAGTTAACCTTTTCTATAAAAGTTTTATTTGTTCATCAAGATTTTACCTCTTATAATACCATGTTGTCATAGAGAGACAATTATCGTAAACATGTCCTAAAATTCATATCACGAATTCTCATCAAATAAAGAAAATGAAAATTATGTTAAAAAAGAAAGAAAGTGATAATCAAATCAACAAAATTAAAAGACGTATAACAGATGCATGTGTTATTCTTTTTATGCATATTTTATTTTATATTCTTTCACATGATTAATTATGAAGTTCAATTAATTGGTATGACTTATAAAATTAAATTAATTAATTTATCACGAGTTATTAATTTCAAGTAATTAATTTATAAATTTATGATGTTCCAACTTCGTAGTAGAATATTTAATTAGAGAACTTCATAGTTTATTAAATTAATTTATTTAATTTCACTTGTTGAACATTATTTTCATTTAATAAAATATGATTAATAAATCGTTTTATCTGAAAATTACAAAATATTTTAATTAAAATAATTTTATTTAATAAATTATAATTAACATGTTTTCTTATACTAAATAATTATAATATTACTTCGAAATTTAGAGAATATATTATTATAAAGAATTAATTTAATAAAAAATATATTTCATAAATGTTAATGTTATCAGTGAAAAATTATTATAGAATTTTAAAACAAAACATCAGAAATTTATTCTAATAAAATTTTAATTATTATAGTGGAATATTGTTTTAACGAGTGTTTATTATAGAAAAAAATTAATAAAATAATTAAAATTATCAAAGGAAATTCAGCCGATTCTATCGTTGAAAAAGATATTAGATATTTGAATAGAATTTAATGACAAAGAGAAAAAAAAATCTTGAAGCAGACCTCAATTACGCAACTAATAAATTATTAATTTTGAGCTGTTCAATCATAATATCATAAAGTTAGGACACAAGATTACCTTAGTCAATATCGTCAGTCACACCGTTCATGAAAATCAAATCAAGGGTCTAGTATTAAATTGGTTTACCAGTGACCAAATTCTATAAAATTTTGTTGATGGTTTGAAATTTGTGAAGTTTGGCTCAAGGGGTTGAAAATATTATTAAGATAACGACGATATTGAATAAATTTATTAAGTAAATATGGAATGGATCGACAAAAGTGAAAGATGCAATTTAAATAAAATAAAATCGAAAAGTTTTTGAATAAGTAGCCTCAACATTTAAAGGTATAAAGTTAGTAGGTAATAATTGAGCGCTTTTTTCAAAAGTGAAATAAAAAAAAAATGAAGTTTTTCATTAAATTTTGGTTTTGAAAAGTTATTCTTTGTGGTAAGTGTAATAATCTTTAGATATCTTATTAGTATGATAGTTTACGAAAGATTTGACATGTTTAATTATTGTTGCTATCGGTTTTTATATGAATCACTATATAGTGAAAGTTTATATTAAAGTCATTGAAGGTTTAAGAATGCTGAAAGCATACAAAAATTCCCGGAAAAATGTTCAATAAAATTGTGTAAATATTTAGATGAATTGATTTGAACATGTATTAGTATTAAATGATTCAAAAAATTTATTTGTATTTTTATAGAAGGATTGTGATCAAAATTTACCATGATTATTGTTGAAATTTCTGAAGAGATCAAAATATATTTTTCCCAAATTTTTCTTTACATAAAATTTTAAATATTATGTGATTTTGTCATGGGGAGAGTAAATTCGCAAATGTATTTTTCCCTTACCCAAAGTTTGATCCCATTGGATTTTCCTGATAAGATTTTTAATGATACAACATGTTATGTATATTATTAATATGTGTACATTTTCCCTTTACTAAGAAATTTTCCCATAGGTTTTTATCCAGTAAGGTTTTAATGAGTCACATTATCTATCAATAAACATTTAATGGAAGTTTTATAAATATTTTATTATTAAGTGGATATCCATCACGATCAAGATAAGTGTGATGTACTTTAAAACTCTAACAATCATTTAAGAGTAGAGTTTTATATTATGCATACTTTTTATGTCTATGCATATAAATTTTGGAAAAGCTTTGTAGACATTCCCAACTATCAATAAAATACATATTTCTTTAGTTATTTTTATTTTATTTTATTTTCTAAACTATTTTTAAAATTTTAATAAAAAATGTTGAGGATAAAAAAGAGTTACGAAATTCATTTTTGTTTCTTTCTTGGCCATTAAAGTAACCTATTTGTGGCCATAAATTTAACTTTAGACTGGTCCAAGATTAGGATGTTTGATTAGTTGAAGTAGCAAAACTTTTCGACATTCATAATTTATGTTCTGCAACGCTTTATTTCGCTAGCCCCTACTTGTGGGTCAAATTTCTGTTTGACCCAATTGAATATTTTCTTCTCTTACTTTTCTTTTTTTTCAATTTTTTTGTAAACCTGCCTAATTATATTGCGGAATGTAAGTTTTGCTACGAGTGAATTAAGTCTCTTATAATACTAAAGTTATAATAAAGTATTTGTTGGTATATTGGAGGCTCTTCTTATTATGGTTGATATGAAAATTTGTTAAAATTTGGGATTTTAATGAAGAGTTTAGGATTGAATTATGTATGTAACCTTTTCTATTTACCTCAGTGTTGAGGAGGTATTTATAGAGAGAAGATAGTTAGGCACGGGCCTCAGTCGTTGAATTCTCTATTCTATGAGTATTGTGATAGTATAGTGGATATTAACTCAGGGCACTTGTAGAGTCAACTTGAAAGGACTAGATGATGTGCTTGTCAAATTTGGATTTGATGGATTGACGAGTGTCTTCAAGAACTGTTTCTAATATACTTTTCACAGATTGTATGAGCTCGTTTAGTGCGACGTAATGTTTAGACGAGAGCAAGACTATGAGGCCAAGCTTTGCGATGTATTACACTATATGTTGTCGAAACCACCTCGAAAACGGAGCTTCGAAAAATTATTTTTATATTTTGGAGCAAAAAGGGAGTCGCCACCAATCTTTTATTTTGGGTGTGATTGGATCACCACAAAATGTTTAAAAAGTTGGTCTTCGAAATCCAGAGAAACAGGTTCTGGAGTCGGTTACGCACGAGGAAGGATTAGCACCCTCATACGCCCCAAATTGGTACCATATGATCATTTTCGGGTCTTGTTTTCTGAAAACAATGAAAATTCGTGTAAAGTTTAAAATGTGAGGTTTATCTTAGAAAGCTTTGTATAATTTCAAAGGGCAGCTTTTAAGGAAAATTCGTCCCCGTATTTCGATCCTTTATGAGAACTGAAAGTCGTGTTCAACACATTAGGGCACTATATTCTCGGAGTTTCAAAATTGAAGGACATTTCGGGAATTTTTTTTAAAGAGAGGATTCTATCGCATGAATTATACGAAACTCATACCTAGCACATTAGGGCATGGTGTTTCGAGGTCTTCACATGAAAAAACATTGTTTCATTTTTGCCTTAAAATTCTTTATGTATAGATATAAAAATTGAATAATGTTTCAAAAACTTTTGAAGGGGGTACTCGATTCGCATGAATCACGAAAATCACACTCAGCACATTAGAGCACGATTTCTCAAGGTTTTCACGCGAAAGAATATTACCTCGTTTGGTTTTTAAATCACTCGTGATATATATATAGATATATGTTTTGAGAATTTAAAAATTTCGTATTGAATTTAAAATGCAATCCTCGGACACCTAGTTTAAAAGATTCAAATATGACATACCCGTTTACTTCGATTTTCGCGGAGAATTAAAATCGTGACCAACACGTTAGGACACGGTATTCTCGAAATCTCGGAGTTAACAGGTATAAAAATCTTAAAAAAGGATATTCGACGCGAGTGAGTTATACGAAAAATCACACCCGACATATTAGGGCATGATTTCTCGAAGCTTTCATACGAGAGGAACATTGCCTCGTCTTTAAAATTACTTTGAAAATGAGCATGTAAGTTTAAGATATTGAATAGCAATTAATAAGAGAAATTAAATACGAAGCAAGATAATAAGCAAAATAAATAACATGCAAAAAAGTAAAATGCAAGTGCATAATGATTAAAATAAATGCAAATATTGATGAGGAGGGAAAACGACGCAACCAGGATTGAAAACGGGCCCTTTGAATGCTCGGGGGTAAAATGATAATTTTTGGTGAAATCGGGGTTAAAAATTGAATTTTGGAAAGTTTGAAGGTAAAACGGTAATTTTGGTGAAATCAGGGTTAAAAATGAGATTTTGGAAAGTTCGGGGGTAAAATGGTAATTTTTGGTAGTTTCGGGGTTAAAATATATTTTTCAGAAGTTTTGAGGTCAAAATGTAATTTTAAAGGAATTCGAGGGTTAAAATGTAATTTTTAGAAAGTTTTGGGGTTAAAATATAATTTTTGAATAGTTTAGGGACCTATAAAGCAATAAAACCAAAGAATGGGTGACACGTGGCAGCCCCACAGGCACCTAGAAGTCAAAGGACTAATTTGTAAATCTTGAAAAATTTCGGGGCCAATTGTGTAATTAAATAGAAATTGATTTAGAGGTTAAATTAAAACAAATTAAAAATAAGATGGACCAATTGAAATAAGCCATAACAGTGACACGTGGCAGCCTCTGGTGCATTCAAAATGTCAAAGGACTAAATTGAAAAGTGAATAAAATTACTGGGCTAAATTAAAAATAATTAAAAGTATGAAAATGATAAAATTAAAACAATTAAAAAATACGGAAGGACCAAACATGCCATGGGTTAAGAAGCAAAACGGCGTCGTTTTGGCCCTTTGAACCCATGCTCAAAACGGCGCCGTTTAATAAGTATTATAAAACCATTTTTTTGGGTCAAAAATCATTTCCTTTTCTTTTTCAAAACAAAAAAAAACCCAACCCTTTTTCTCTCATCTCTCTCTTCCCTCACCCACTTCCGACCACACTCCGGCCAAACTCCGGCCGGGCTTCGTCCAGCGCGTGAACGCGCGTCAACACCTCCCCTGGCCTCGCGCATCCGTCCGCCCGCGTCTCTGCCACCTCAGGCTGCCTCACGCGCCGTCAAAGTCTCCTCCGACCACCGTTCACTTCAAATCGAAGGTAAAAACCTTCGCCCTTTCCTCTTTTCTTTGTTTTTTTTTAAAACCTTTCTTTGTAAAACCCAGATCTGGGTTTTCCAGATCTAGGATTAAAATTATTTTTTCCTTTCTTTTATTAAAGGTCCCTTTTTTAAAACATTTGATTTTTTTTTTTTCTAAAACTCCTTTTATCTTCATGTATTTTGATTCTGTTAATCTCCTTTTTTAGAGCTTTGAAACGTTTTCTTTGTATTTGTCTTTGCAGGTTTGCGAGTGATGAAGCGAGCAGTTCGGCGGTGGGCGCGGCATGACTCCATTGACAGCGAGACCGGAGAAGATAAGGCCTTTCGACTCCCTTTTTTCTTTTTAATAAAATATTATTAATTATTAACAGTTATTATTCACATCATTTATTATTATTATTATGGATATATTAAATGTACTTAATGCATGTTTAGAAAAAGATGAATGAAGTTAATGCAATAAGTAATAATTTAATATATGCGTGTATATGCTCAAAAAGTTAGGAACAATTAAAACAATAAATAACAGCAGTGATTTGCCTAATAAGTATATTAATATGTATTCAGAATGTAGAGAGTTCAGGAACTTAAACCATGAATGACAATAAAGGCGTTTGTTATGAGACTGTACCTTAGTAATTTAATGCCTGAGTTTGGAATTTGCTTTGAGTCTTTCTGTACTTTCTGTGTGTGATCAAATATCTCTTGTTTTGCATTGGATTGAAAATAGACTTTGTGTATTGATCTTTCAAAAGGGCCCCCCTCCCCTTTTACACCGAATTCAATTTGGCTTTTATAGCCATTTTTACAATGATTTTATTTTGTTTCTTACAATTTAATGTATTTCTTGTCAACTTTTGCAGGTTCGGCCATGGCAGGTTGAAGCTGGTGGCAGTCGACTGCGCAGAAGCAACTTAGAGCTGCTGGAGATGACCTTGGTTGCTGACGTGGCAAGCTCCCATTGGCTATGATGGAGGTGGTCTCAACACAAGTGGGATATTGGGCATTGGGTGCAATTGGGTCATTAGGCTAGCACATTTGGGTTTTTTGGGCTAGCAATGTGTATTTGAATTTGGGCTAGCCCAATTGGGCTTGTAAATTTTGTAAATGGATTTTGGACATTATTAATTTAATTTTAAGTTTCAAATTATTTTAAATGTATTTAAATTTAAAACAAATCTAAATTTAAATAAATTTAAAATTAATTCAAACTTAATTTAAAATCTAAGTTGGGCCAGGTCAAAATTGGGCTTCAACATATGTCATTGAATTTCTATAATAATCAAGTACTTGAGAGAATTCAAAGGAAGGGTATAGCAAAATCTAAATTTGAATTATAAAAGAAAAAGATAAGTCTAATTTTGTATTAATTTAGATGTATGTTGACATTGTGTAGATCACGTGGATGCAGACGAGAGTAATTTGAATACTGAATTTGCCAACATCCTATTAGCTGTTAGCAAGACATTAATGTGTGATACGAGTATTTGTGCGCTTAATCTCTCGCATTCTGCCCTACTATCAATCATCGTATATAGACTTTCAATAAAGCATATGTATGTATACACCTAATTATCTCTTCAAAAGGAAGTTTAGTTTATTATAATATATGAAAACCATGCACTTCGAAGAAAGTTACATGTCAAAGACCTACTGTATGTATGTATAATATCTAATACCAAACGTCATCTTGAAATTTAATTTCGTATCATTTGTTTTTAGTTATACAAATCGTATTGGATGATTTTTATGCATTATACTTTAATGTAGAGAGGTCCAATCTTATTAACTGCAAAAGAAATAAAGATATTAATTACTTGGTTTATGAATTTGAAAGGTACGCATATGTTAAATTAATCTATGATTATTTTACGGATGAAAATTAATTGGGTGTCCACGTTTGAAAAATGATAATAGCGGCAGCCCTGCGACTAAGCCTGATAATAATAATAATAATAATAATATTATTATTATTATTATTATTATTATCCACGACCCAAATTAAAATCCGGAATAAAATTGAGCAGACTTTGGATTCTTTTGAGTGAGTAAAGAAAGAAGAGAGAAGGCGTGTTAGGGGAACGGTGTCACGTTTGCCTCGAGTAACACTAATTTATGATGGAAGCTTCTCTCAGCTCGGCTAATCAATGAACAAGATGATTGGAATTACAAGCCCTGTCTTTTGACTTATGTTTTTAATCTCTCTCTCTATATTAATATCTCCATCAGTGTCCCCAAACCAATTTGCACAAAGTCTTTGTTTCGGGGAAAAACTAAGTAGCCACCTTCAGCTTTCACCCCCATAGTTTTTGAAAGGAAGTTTTTTGGTCTGGTTTTCCAATACCCAAAGATCATGGGAAGGGCTCCTTGTTGTGACAAGGCTAATGTGAAGAAAGGACCTTGGTCCCCTGAAGAAGATGCTAAGCTGAAAGAGTACATACAGAAACATGGAACTGGAGGGAACTGGATTGCTCTCCCACAAAAAGCTGGTGAGCTTTTAAGGAACTCCAACTGATCTTATATTATCAACCTCTAAATTAAAAGTTTTTTTCTGTAGCTGTTGTTTTTATCTTGATTTTTTTTTTCTTTTAGGCCTCAAGAGATGTGGGAAAAGTTGCAGATTGAGATGGCTTAACTATCTCAGGCCTAATATTAAACATGGAGAGTTCTCTGAAGATGAAGATAGGATAATCTGCACTCTCTTTGCAAGCATTGGTAGCAGGTATTAACCACCCTGTCCTTTCCAAATTAATTATGATTAACCAAGCTAGAAAAGACTTCTCTTTCCTTTTTCCAAATTCCAAATTAATTAGATAGAATTTTTTTCTCCCATTTTTTGTCCATGCATGCCGTGTTTAGTTTCTCAAGTGTTCTAAAGGAACTTAACTCATCATGAGCTGCAACAGGTGGTCAATTATAGCAGCTCAGTTGCCAGGCAGGACTGATAATGATATCAAGAACTACTGGAACACGAAGCTGAAGAAGAAACTATTTAGCGTGGTTCCCCAATCTCAAAGGAAACCTCATCAGATTCCCCATGCTACCTTTTCATCTCTTCTACAATCATCTTCACCTTCATCCCCTTCCCCATCATCACCATTACTCTACAATTGCAGCAACAACACCTACCACACACCAGCTAGATCTTTTTCATGCTTTGAAGCATCATATTCCTCAAGTTTCTCAAACAGCAGTGCTTCTTGTGTAAATGCTGCATCCGTTCTTCAACCGCAGGAGAGTTTATTGGGTCAAATCCAGCATTATCAACTGCATGATAATGGTGTCCAAATGTTTGGAGGGGAAGCTAGTTGTAGTTCTTCTGATGGGAGTTGCAGCAACCAACTCAGCCACAACAAAGAATTAGAGTATAGCAATGGTACTGTATATGATGGTGATCATCAACAAACTGGGATGTACAGTTATAATATTTTCTACAGTGAAACTGCTGATGGAAGCCAGAAGCTGATGATGGCATCAAATGGGGATCATGGTGCTGATGGATGGTCTGATCATCAAAAGTCATCAAGTGGATTGTTGGATGAAACTGAAACACCTTTAGATTATGGGATTGAGGGCATTAAGCAGCTAATCAGTACTACTAGTAGTTCTAACAGCTTTATTTTGGATGAAAACACGGCAGATGAAGCTCTTTTGTACTATTGATCTGACTTTGACCGTGTAAAATCACATGGATTTGAAGGGTAAGGGGGAGGGAATGGGCTCAAGATTTTACAGATTTAGATTTTTTTTGAGTGTCCTTTTGGGAAATGATGTAATTTGCTAGTTGCCATAGATTTTGACTGCAATATTCAGAAATAAAACATTAAATTTCATGGAAACTAGAGAGAAGGCATCCTATTTTCAAGGACCAAACTTAAAAAGTAAGCAAAACCAGTTCTTTAATCTAAGTTTTAATCAAATTCCCAATTCTAAAATGTTTCATTTTTAATGATTATGCATTGATTTAACTTTGAAGGTAGTCAATCCCAATGGTTGGGGACTTTGGATCTTTGTGGATATTATCCCTCTTGTTCTAGAAATGACTTATCTTAATCCTTATCTTAGTCTTCTCAAAATGATGAAAAAGTCTGTCAATTTTATATATTAAATTAATACGCAATGAACCTTAGCCACATTAACTCAAAATTTATGGATTTTACCTAAAATAAGTTAAAATAGGATGTTATATTAAAAAAAAAAAAAAAGTTAAAATAGGATGTTACACGTACTATTATATGACAAGCAAGTATTTGTTCATACTCTTTCTTAATCTTTTAACAACGCACACACTTTTCACACACAAGTATTCGAATTCGGGTTTCCTAGGATGAACAACATCCTTTTTTCCACTGGAACTACTCGTTAGGTTCATCCAATTTGTAAATTTAGTGCATGATGTTTGAAAAAATAATAATTTTAATAACTTAAATATAAGAATTCCGAATAACATAACAATCTGTAAAATATTTCAAATTTAAGAATTTTCATTTATATATAAGATATTTGAATCCAAAAAATAATATAAAACTAAACCAAAAAAATTAATTTTAAATAAAATTAATTCATAATTAACAATAAATAAGTGCAAATTAGCAAAAATAATTAAATAACAATTCAATCAAAGTAAACATAATAATATCAAAACAATTTAAATATACGTAACACAATAATTTCAAAAAAATTAAAAGTTCAATAACAATTCAAAACAGCTTAATTACTTAGCACATGCGAATTGTATATATTATAATCTATTATAAAATTAGTTACACGTTTAGGGTTTAAGATTACATATTATTATTCTACCAAAAAAAACATACCATTAATATAAAAATGTACATTATAATATCATAATTATTTACATATTATTAATAATCTATCTTAATTATATAATAATAATTTTGTATATTATAATCTACCATAAAGTTAGCTATATATTTAGGATTTAAGCTTACATATCATTAATATAAAAATGTACATTATAATAACATAGTTATATGCAGGGATACATATCATTAGTAACCTATTTAATTGTATATTTTATAATCTACCATAAAATTAATTACACATTTAAGATTTAGGTTGCATACCATTATTAAAAAATGCATATTGTAATATTATAATTGTATAATTACTATACATTCGTAATTTACTTATATATAACAATTAATATATTATATGTAATTAAACATGTATGCATACTTTTTTTGTAATATAATATGTAGTAAATGTAATTTATTTAATATTTTAAATAACATTATAATATTAAAGAAATATTAATTAAAATTTTAAATTTAAGGATTTTGATGATCCCATCTCATTATTTGGTTGGCTCAACTGAAGTTAAATAAAAAAATATTACATTTAATTTTTAAAAAATATATTTTATTATACTTTTATATGTCATTTATTAATTTAGGTAAATTATAATCGATATTTAAGGCAAGTATTAATGGTTAAAGCTTAGCCCATATAAGACATGGGTTGAAGTCATTTTGGAAATATTTATACAAAATCAATAAATTATGTCGATTTATAATCAGTGGTGGAGCCACATTAAAGCCTAATCCCTAAGTTTAATTTTTTTCAATTTAATCTTTTATAAATTTATATTATGGTCCTCTTAAAATATAAGCAGGCTCCCAAAGTTTAAGGTTTTTGCAATTTTCCCTTTTGTATATATGTTATAGCCTTTTAAAATTGTAAAATTTTAATTTAGGCCCTTTATAATTTATAAAAGTTTAAATTAGTAATGGTAAAATTACACTTTGACACCCTCAAAATGATAAAAAAAATTAATTTAACCCTTTAAAAATAATAAAGATATAGACTATTAAAATGATGAAATTACATTTGTACTATCGTAAAAATATATAATTTAATTTTAACCGCCCAAAAAAATTTTCTAGCTTTTCCACTGTCTGTAGCCACAATACAAAGAGTAATTTAAATATCTAAATATGAATAATTATCTATAACTGAAATTGCCATCCCTAGAAGAAGTTGATTAGTTTGAATTTTAGCTTATTCACTTTTTTTTTAATTACATGCGATATCACTTAATATTATATATAAAATTTAAATTTGAAATTTGAAATTTAAAATTTAAATATATGTAAGTTGATAAGAATAAAGTGAATATAATTTTATTTATAATAAATTAAGTGCATATATTATATATAAATTAGGTAGGTTTTAATATAATTATATAATTGGGTGAACTAAAAAGCATGGATTTGTTGAATTCAATAATTTCTTTAAAATTTCAAAGTTTTCTTTAAAAATTCAAATTTCAATAAAAAATAGACACTCAACAAAAGTATGAATTTTAAAAAATAATCATACATATATATATATTATGTTTTCTTATATACATTATCATTCAATTTACATTACTTTTAAATTTAAAATATAAATTACCGAACATGAAGGGTATAGTTAAAATACTGATAAAGGCCGCTCCTAAAATAAAAAAAAAAATTCACTAATAATCAGCAGCATGATACATGTAAGGTAGAGTAGGTTTCAATTATTGATCACCCCAATTAATTAGGATTGGTGCAATATGGAGAGGCCAAAGAAAAAATACTTTGATTTTTGAAAGTGAGAGAAAATGATAAACAAATCCAACTAGCAAAATTATCAAATAAAAAAAAAGTCAACATGTAAAGAGCTTGAATATCATATGATAAGGGTGCCTTAGGGTTTATCAAATTATATTGGCTAATGGGTTTAGTTGTTTATATTTTATTCTTCTCCCATGGCAAAACAAAATAGCTATATATATATATATATATATATATATATATATATTACTGAAAAGATGAATCCATTTACCTTTTTCACCCTTTTTTTTTTTGTTTAATTTCTTCTCTCATTTAGGTTTAGATTTAATGGGTTTTGTCAGCTATAGCCATTGTTTATTTCAAGATTAAAAAAATAATAGTAATTTGGGGTTTAAAAATATATGGGGGAAGAGTTTCTAGGAGTGTTTGTTTCTAGGGGAGTGTAAAAGCATGTCAAAACAGGTGTGGCAATGGCACCTAAATGATCGATGAGGTTTTGTGTAAAGTTAATATAAAAAATTATAAGGTAAAGATCAAATAATAAATGTGATTAACGCGACTCGAATCTAGATTATACTCGGAACGATAAATATTTTAATCATTAGATCATCACATGAGATTCAATGATCCATAAAATTTTAATATATCTTTACGGAAAATTTTCGATTCAATAATTAATATATTTTAAGTTATTCATTATTTGCTTTTGTATGTTTGTTAGTGAGCGAGCATCAAACTTCAACCTCTATTTTAATTTATTATAAATTAAAGTATGGGTTATTTTATTCTATTCACAAAGTTTAATATATAATTTTTTTTTTGAATATATTGATGTGATTACATGGTAGTATCTGTTCATACTTTCTTAATCTTTTAACAAAAGACATATACCTTGCACACACAAGCGCTCGAACCCGAAACCCCTAAAATGAATAATATCCTCTTTTCCAGTGAAACCACTTATTGAGTTCAAGTTTAATATATAATTAAATCATCTATTTTTGCTATACAACTTCAAGATGATTGACTATGCAAAAAATTATCGGTGCAAAAGCATGAAAAGAAAATTTAGTATAATATATGATAAACTAAATAAATGCATGATGAATTAAATATTATAAAATTATCTCATCAACAATTAAAATAATTTTTAGGTATTATTTTAATACTTTATTATTGTTGACTATACTTAATAATGTTAAATCTTAATTTTAATTGATATGTGATTGTAACATTAATTAAATAATAATTAATCTGTTGCTGACTTGCCCTTGCCACTGTCAATCACTACACCATCTGCCGCCCATGTTGCTGCCACCGTTTGCCTTCATTAACAGTTTCAGTTTGGTCTAAGTTGCTGCTACCATTTGCCTTCAACAACAGTTGTCATTTGCACCATTGCCGATCAACTTGCTTCAAAGCTGCTGCTGTTAGCCTCAAAAAGATTGCTGCTATCTGCTCCTACAATTGTTAGCCGTTGCCATTGTTTTGCTGCTGCACTTGTCGTTCACCGTTGCTGCAATTTGCTTCTTCAATTTGTTGTTGTTGGCCTTTAGTCGGTTGCTAATCAGTTTCCCAATTCCAGTTCATTGTTGCTTCACGTATTGAATCTAGAACCTGTATATTATATAATTGATGTGCTATGCTTACCCCGAACCTATTGTTGGAACCGTACTAATGTAGTGTAACATAAATGATTAATTGAATAATGGTAAGTCAATGTGGCTTACAGCATATGTTCAATGAAATTTCTTGTTTAAAAAGGATTAAGGACAATAAAGGATTATCAATAAGTTGTTGGATATAATAGTAAAGTACATTGCATTTTTAAAAAGAGGATTTAAATTCAAATTTTAAAGACGATATTGTTGGAAAGAACAATTATGGATCTCGAACATGAACAGTGTAGCGGACATGAAAGAATATATAATAGTTTGCATTGTGGAATTACAGTGCTCCTTAATGCTCAACGCAACATTTCAGGCGCAAGTTAATCGCATCTAGACGTGGACACGAGAAGAGTTGCATCTTCCACACCGAATCACAACTACCTTGAATGTAAACTTTTGGTTATGTTTTGATTGGGTCTTGGTATTCTTGGCATGCACAGGTAATACCATAAGGGTTCAAGTATGTGTTTTGACTAGAAGTATTCATGGGTCAAGTTAGGCTAGGTTCGGATCAGGTTTAAGCATAATATTAACATATTTTATGCTTGTTAAAGCTCGGCTCGGTCCGAAATTTGAGCCTAAAACTTTATCTAAACTCGTCCATATTTACAAAAGACTATACTCAAACCCATTTTAGACCTGTCCATATTAGTTTTTAATTTTTAAAATATCTATATTGTTTTATTTTAATATTTAATAATTCAATAATTTTTTATTTATTGAAAATTTTTATATAGTTATCTTAACATTTTTTTTTGGTGAATTTCATCTTTATAATTTTTAATGTTTACATTAGAGTAGTATTATATATTTAGTATAAGTTTATTTTTTTAATGTGTTTTAAATTACATAATATATAAAAAAATATATTATAAAATATTATAAATTTAAAACGGATCGGTTGGGTTGGGTTGGGTTTGGGCTTTAAATGTTCAAGCTTGATCCATATTTTAAACGGATCTAATTTTTTTGCCCAAACCCATTTTTTGTGCCTAATATTTTTGCTCAAACCCTCTCAAATTTCGGGCAGGCCTTTGATCCTGAGCGGGTAGTCTGACTCATGAACAGGTCTAGTTTTGATGATAGTTTAACTTGTGATTAATTACTTATAAGCTTGTTTTGTATAGAGGTATTTATGGGTCGGGTCAAGTTGAGTTTAAGCATAATATTAACATATTTTACGTTTGTTCAAGCTCAGCTCGACCTGAAATATGGGTCTAAAATTTTATCCAAATTTATCCATTTTTTTTGTAAAAGACTAACCCAAACCCATTTTAGGTCCGTCCATATTATATTTTAAATATTTTTTAGAAATATTTATATTATATTTTTTAATATTAATAATTTTGTTTTTTATTTATTAAATTGTTTATATAGTTATCTTAATATTATTTTAATGTTTATATTAGAGTAGTATTATATATTTAATATAAGTTTATTTTTTTTAATGTGTTATAAATTACATAATATATAAAAAGAACATATTATAAAGTATTATAAACTTAAAAACAGGTCGGGCCGGGCTCGGGCTTGAACACATTCAAGGCTTAAGCTTGACTCATATTTTAAATGAGCATAATTTTTTTGCCCAAATTCATTTTTCGGACTTAATAATTTTTTGTCCAAATTCTCTCAAAATTCAAGCGAACCTTTAAGCCTAGGTAAATAATCCAATCTATGAATAAGTTTAATTTTAAATATGCATATTAAAAATCCATAATTTGGGAATGATTGATGCTTAGTTGAAATGGTATATGTTGCTGTCATGCTTGAAATGTGATTTGTCATATATTTGATTTATTTCATTTTAAGGTCATAAAAGTTGTGATGATTGAATTGTACATGTAGGCAAATGCTGAGTATGACTAAACATAATTGACATAGTTGAATGAATATTTGGGATCAAATAGTCTTAATTGGTGAATGGGTGAGAAATGTGACTTATTGATGTTCTTGTTCAAGATCTATAGCCATTGATGTGTGCAATGTGTATAAATGCATGTACTTAAAATGGAATGGCATGTTTCAAGATGATATGACATAAGTAAGAATTGGTATTTGAATAGTTAATTGTTATATAATAATGTCATTTGAATTGTTTGAGTTTAGTTGATGATTAGCGTTGAATGCTTTGTTAAGAGGTTGGATTGAATGTTTGAGTTTGTTTAGCATGATTTGGTAAGTTTTGAATCAAGTAAAAGTGGTGATTTGTTGAACATATTGATAGGTTTGGTTGCGACGAGGAAAGTTAGTCGTCGGGACGTCAGCTAACAATAAGTGACGTCGCGATGTGGGAGAGATGACATCACGACGTCGATTCTAAATTTCTAAAGTTTTGTTTTAGTTTTTTCTTTTTCAGGCTTTTCGCTTTTTTTTTGTTGGTTAGATGTTTTTTTTAGGCTTAATACATAATTTGGTATTTGAGTTTGTCATTTTTTTTATTGTGGTACTTGTATTATTTTTTTTATTTTTATGTAATACTTGTATTTGACAAATGCTATACATTTTGGTATTTAAAGATAGCATTTTAATTTGTTAGTATTTAATTCGAGTTTTTTAATAATTGATTTAATGAAAATTAATAATTAACTAACAATGCAAGTAATTAACTTTCATCAACTAAACTCTAAAATCGAAATTAAATCACATTTATTGGTATTTCATAAATTAAACGTAATGTTAAATAAATTCATATTAATACTAACTTTATTCTATTAATAAAAGCATGAAAAATTCAAATCTAATAATACTAGTAATTAATTTTAATCAAATCAAACTTAAAATTCGAATTAACACTAAAAATTAAAATAATTGCTTTTTAAGTACAAAAATATACAATTTTTTTATCAATATAAATATCAATTTGAAAAAAAAAACATAAATACCGCAGTATAAAAAAATTGTAAAATTCTAAGTATGAAAAGATATACAAAAGGTTTTCTTTATCTGTTTTGCATTTACTTCGAGTTCCGAAGACGCCCCATAAAAAATCAATAAAAAATTAGCAAACGTTGACAGCAGCCGACCATGACCATCAATTAGACAAGGTGGAAAACTGAACAAATGTGCATTATTGAACGATAAATCCGATAAAAAAAATTTAAAACTTAATAATTCATCATCCTCAATATTCAAATTCGACAAAGAAACATCCACAAGCCTCGATCCCAATCTCCTCAATCAACAGCCCCCCTCCCCCCCCAATCAATGGCAATTTCTTCATTCAATCCAGAAACCCAAACGTACACTTCCCCAAGGCCCCCTATCAAGCTCCCAACAAGCTCTGACCTCTCACTCACCTCCTTTATATTCCAATTCACTTCCTCCATCCCTCATCACACCGCTCTCATCGATGATACTTCTAACGAAACTCTAACCTTTCTTCAACTCAAAGCTCATGTTTCATCTCTTGCTTTTGCATTAGGCCACCAATTTCACGTTGCTAAACATGATGTCTTCCTTATCTTTGCACCCAACTCAATACGTTTCCCCATTTCTTTCCTTGCTATCGTCTCTCTTGGAGCCATTGCCACCACTGCCAACCCTTCTTTCACTTTCAGTGAGATATCCGAACAAGTCAAAGATTCCAATCCCAAGCTCATCATCACAATCCCTCAGCTTTATCCCAAAGTTAGCCAGTTCAATGTTCCATTGGTTTTCTTACAATCATCAAGCTCCCCCAACTTATAATCAGCTATTCCAAAATTCTCTTATTACTCGGATGTTTTAAAAAAACTACGCTGACCATTTTTTGAATTCGAATAACGATGTACAGCAGAACGATGTGGCGGCATTGATGTACTCATCTGGAACAACCGGAACCAGTAAAGGGGTGATGCTGACACATAAAAATTTCATCACTTCAACCTTAAATTTCACGGCCGATCAAGACAGGTACATGGAAGGAAGGAATGTATGTTTGTGTTTCTTGCCAATGTTTCATGGGTTTGGTTCGGTCTTAACGTTGGCACAACTGAGAAGAGGAAATGTAGTGGTTTCGATGGCCAAGTTTGGGCTGGACAAAGTGTTGGCTGCCATCGAGAAGTACAAGGTCACGCATATGTTCGTTGTGCCTCCGGTTATTGTTTCTTTGGCAAAGCAATGGCAGATGATGAACAATAAGTATGATTTATCATCGTTGAAGCAAATTCTATGTAGTGCAGCCCCACTGAGCAGAGATTTGATCGAGACATGTGCCAAAATTTTGCCCCATGTTCAAAATTTTCAGGTAGTAGAACCAAAACCATTACTCACGCCAAAAATCCAAAGCTGTAAATCAGAAAGCAGCAGAAGCCAACAAGTCACAAACCAGAAAATTAAAGCCGTCCAAACCATAATTCAACAAACCAGAAAAACTCTGCCCTTTTAAGTCCCACACCAGACCTTTCAATATGTCGTTCACTTAGGGTGCATGAGATTTATACATTAAAGATGAATAAAATATTATTAGACTGGAGGCTTTACATTAATATTTGATTAGCGTCTGAGAATTGTGTAGTATTGTTTTTGGTTGCATAATAGAATAAAGTGGGTTATTAAATTGTAAAATGAGGTGCCTAAGCTAATGAGGAATTAAGATGCAAACATGCATGGTGCAGGGATATGGTATGACAGAAGCTTGCGGGAAAGTTTCAATGGAAAATCCCAAGGAAGGCCGTCGTTTCTCAGGATCAGCCGGAAGTCTAATGCCTCTAATTCAAGCCAAAATTGTTAGTGTAAGCACAATGACCCCCCTTCCTCCAAATCAGATTGGAGAAATATGGATTCGAGGACCCACTATTACACCAGGTAAACATGCTTTATAATTAACCACGCCTCAGACAAATTTTACATTTCAACTTCAGAATGCCCGTCACTTTTATAAATAGAATATTGCAATCCCATTCCCTAGGAAATGACCCATTTCTTATCCTTAATCATTAGGGTTCTTAATTATTATAGGTCTCCTGATCTTTATTCATAGGGGACAATCAAGTATGGGACCCGATAATGGCTTTTTTGTTTCCTACACTTTAGTTACATGAAATGCATGAATAATTTAACTATTTTTGAAATATAAATGATCAAATTCGATTTTTTTTAAAAGATTGAACGTTAAATTTAATTAAAAAAATAAGAGTAAAACTGACAAAAAAAAATTGTAAACGTTACAAATAATACCTAATGAAATGAAGCCTAAGTTTTTCCTTCTTCCTTGAATCTCAGACTATTTCTTTTGTCTGATGAATACGTAACGAAAGATGGATGATAATTACGAATTGATTTTCCTTTAATACATATAAATTAAGGTAATTTGACAACATTATTTGTGGATTATTATTGTTAGGTTATTTTAACAATCCAGAGGCTATGAAGGCAGGTATAGATGAACAAGGGTGGCTGCGTACTGGTGATCTAGGTTATTTCGATGAACAAAGACAATTATTTGTTGTAGATCGAATAAAGGAGCTTATCAAATGTTATGGTTTTCAGGTAATAAATTTTTCATACAATTCTTCAATGGTTTTTTATTAAAATTGTATTCGATAGGTTTGGTTTATATGTATATCAAAAGTCAAATAAATTGCTAATCCATCAAAATAATCACGCTAGTCAACTTGTTTTAGTTCGGTTCTATCGATTCTGACGGTTTATACAAAAAAAAAAACCATTTGAATTATCAAATTTTACGAGTTGACGTCAAAATTTATAAATTTGAAACTATCAATTCATATAATTGAAAGTTTTATTTGTTCACTTTAATATCAAATATGTAACCATTAATTCATTTACTTAATTATATAATCTAATGAATGAAATGAACTTTTTATTGGCCACTCGGGATTAGGTTAGGATATGAAGATGAGTTTAATATTTATTAATTAAAAAATATTTATTTATGTGGTTTTTTCGAATTAAAAACCCAAAAAGTAAATTAACAAATTAAATCAAATATTTTATTGAATAAATCAAGAAATCCATTAAATAAGATTAATTCGATTAAATCGATTCGATGCAATTTAGTTTAATAAGTTTTAACACTGGATGTATATCCCCATCTGTAGGTGGCACCTGCAGAGCTAGAAGGGTTGCTTCTTTCTCATTCAGACATTACCGACGCCGTTGTTATTCCGTAAGTATAGCTCCATCTCCAACCTCTTTTCAATTCTTTTGCACTTCTTCGTCAGGGTTAGTAATGCACATTAGACTCAATTTTTTAGATTCCCCGATGTTAAAGCTGGAGAGGTACCCATTGCATACGTTGTTCGAGATCCCAATAGCTCACTAACTGAAGAAGATTTTAAACAATTCGTGGCAAATAAGGTATGAGATTGATTTTGTTTTTAAAGTTCCATATGTGTTCTTTCGCTAGGTTTGTAATAAGATTATTTGTTGTAATCTATGCCTTCTTGATTGATTTGTTCGTAGGTTGTACATTATAAAAGATTACGGAGTGTTACTTTTTTTAGAAAGTATCCCAAAATCAGTTTCTGGAAAAATTTTAAGAAGAAAATTAATAAAAAAGTTCGATCCAAGATATAAGGAAGTCAATTCACCGAAAAAATAGATAGAAAAATTCATTGCCAATATTCCACAAAATAGTGGTTTCGACTTAAATATTTAGACCAATTGTATGGCGTATATGTAATATTAAGTTTGATTCATATCCAGTTCAAATGCTTTCAGCTCAAAAGCCCAACTCTATTTATAAGCCTTAAGAACTTCCAAGAACACCACACTTCTCCCCCTTACCTCCCTTGTCTCAATTTGCTTCCTTGCAATAGGGGTGTGATACCATTGTCTAATAAGCAATCATTGACGCTATATACTCCCAAAGTTGGTCATCTACATCCAAGGTTGTGCATTTTCCCACATTCCCAAGTAAATTTGGATGGTGTAAGAGTGAGTTATGATGTATTTATCAGCATTATTAGGTTCCCTAAAGTCAAAGCATACATTGATAGCCAAAAATATATGACCAGAGCAAAATGTCCTTGGCTTAGAGACAAAGCATGTACAGAATACACAAGTGTCAAAAGGAATATATATAATTATATGAGTTAGATAAAAAGCTGGTGGGTGTTGGACAGATGATGGATTGAACTGGTGGTGCCCTCTTCTTTAGCATGCTATGATCGACTGACAATGTTTACAACCTCGGCTTATCGACAGCAGAAATAGTAGCAAAACTAATAATTCTAAGGACATGCCTCTGACGACCTTGGAATGCCACCCAACCTCCGTATGCTCTTTCAATCACATTCTTCTTTTTCATCTTTTAGCATTGTTCCTTTCCTAAGTGCATTACACTACACCAAGCAACCCAAGTTCCTCTTTATTTCTTTTTAAAAGTGCATGCTTTGATCCTCTTTTTCAACTCCAAATGCTTCTTCCCACTGTCACACTTTCTCACTCTCTACTTCCCTTCTTTCCTTTTTCCTTTTTCTTGCGTTAGCATTCCATCAAATCCATCTCCTTTTTAAACCTGTTTTTTTTTTTTGGGGGGGGGGGATAGATTTAGGTTAAAATCATTTTATCAGTGTGGGCTTTTGAGGGCCCAAAGGAAAATAATCTAATGCCCCAACTTCTCAACTCCATCAATTATTTCACCATTTATTGGTTGATTTGATTTCCAATCTTTTCCATCATTCCAAATTCAAGCAAGGACGATCAATTTTGATGTTAGAAGGAAATGGTTGCGTATCTTATGGCTTTAAAGATGATTTTATTGAGTGCACGCAATAGCTAAATAATGGCATCATTTATTTCGATTGTTTGATGTCTCCGGGGAGAAAAATTGTTTTAGATAATGGCACATTTTTTTATGTTACAGGATATTATAATAAAATATATAACAATTCGATTCGGGATATAATCTGGAACGATTCAATCTGAAATACCTATAATTCGATAATTTAGAAAAGCGACAAAGCACCTCAAACTCCTTTTCTAGGCACAGTACTGCTGTGTTTTTGAAAACGTTGCCCACAAATCTTTTCCTGCTTTTTTCTTTGTAAAAAAAGGAAATCATGTCGGGTTAATCAGACACTGTAACTAACGGAAGAACTATGGTCCTTATTTCCTTGCCTTTTGCTTCAGATTTCAAATTCAATTGTCCGAATATCTATCAAATTTCACATGCTTCTGGTAGATTGGGACTTGTCTGATTAAAGTCCACTTATGTCTGAATCAGTTGGAAAATGGGAAAACTTCCCTTCCATGTCTATGAATTGTCAAAGACACAATTATCTTTTAGCTTCAAATCAAGTAAAATAATGTTATTTGTGGCCTTTATATTTTAATAATATTTTTTGTTTCATAATCGAATTAGAATTTTAATTTTATAATTATTTTTTAAAATTAGATAATTTGAGACAAGAGACAAGAGACGAGTAGCCCCACCTGTTTGATTAACATTGAAAACTCTAGGAATAGATCTAATTTTTATTACTATTATTTTGCAAAAATAAAAAACAAATCCTAAAACCCATATTAAGTGGGGGACATCCTTGAGAAGTCTAGACCACCCTTGCTTGCTTCCCAGGGTTAATCTAGGTTGCAATTTAGTCAAAATTTCATTACAAACACAAATATCTATTATTTGGAATCAATCACGTGTATAAAACTCAAATTTCAATCATAATAAAATAATTTCACATTATTCCAGGATTTATAGAAAATCAGTAAAATAAATAAATAAACGAATAAAATAAAAATACTATTTAAATTATTAAATTATAATTGGAGTGAATTTGAGCTGTTTCAGCCTCTAAAAGAGGACCCACTGGCCTGTCCACAAAAAGAAGAGAAAGGCCCATACAATGGCCGTACCATCAAAGCTTCGGTTGAGTGATTTTTTATGCTTCCACAAAAAGATAAAGTGAGTTGGCAATGGGAGGAGCTGCAATTCCATAACAAATCAAATAAAAATGAATTATATGAATAAAATATATTTATTTTTATTATATTTCATTTACATGTATGTATAGTATCACTTATTAAATGTGAAAATTTGAAGGCTAACCTTTTCAATTTTTTCTCAGTGAAATTCTTGATTAATAAATATTAAACATCATTTTTCTCTCCAATATTATATATATTTTTAAAAAAAAACATCACAGAAGATAATTATAAATACAAAATTATTAAAGGAATTCATATAATTTCTGTAAAAAAAAAAAAGGATCCATTTTATAAGCAAAGCATGAATAAAAGAAAAAGGCATGATGAGTAAGTTGTAGAAATGGAAAACCAGTTGCCACTATAAAAAGCAATAATAATAATTCATGATTAAAGATTCAAACATATGTTTTTGTCATTTGGCCATTCAAGGTCAACTTTCAATTTTTATTTTTATTTTTATTTTATCTTAAAGAAAATCTTCATTGGATGGCCAAATAATAATAATAATAATAATAATAATAATAATCTTCAATGAATTAACCCTACTCCAAATTATATTGTCCCTCATATCCACGACCTATCTTTATTACTTGCGTAAAAAACAGTGTGCTGTTCCTGCATGCACTTTCAATCCACTCATTTAATGGTAATTAATTTTGTATTTTTTTAGATAGTTGATAAAAATATTTTTTTAAAGTTATTTTCTTTTTAATTCATGGGATTATACAATTCGAGAAAAAAATAATTGACACTAGTTGTAAGCGATGAAGGATAAGTTTCATCAACACAATAAATGTTTCAGTTTCATCATTAATAGAACACTATGTCACGTTAATAATTCACTATATCATAACTCAAGCACTATATATCTAGAGTGATTACAAGCACTTAATACGATAATAAAATCAATCTCGGATGGTTCAAAGCGATGGGCAAAAAACGACAAAATAATTGAGCATTCACCAAATTGATGAGGACAACGAAAAAACCATCCCTAAAATCATTTGCCCAAGCAAGACTAGATGCATAAGTAATACTAAAAATGTGCTACAGTAGCAAATAAAAATTTCTAAAAGTAAAGACTTATTAAACAAAAAAAAACATATAAAACTTAAAACAACATAAGCTCACATCAACTCGTGAAATCATTTATTATTCTGAACTACTCTCAAAATAAAAATAGATTAAAAAGTCAACGAAGAGTCACCCACTTTTCAAGAAAAATTACTGGTGGTCGATAGAGTTTCAACGATGACAAGTACTATCATCTTCTATCAAAACTTGTGAATACAATAAAAATACCGACAAAATATATTTAGAAACAATGAAAAAAAGAAGGTACATGAAATGAACAAGGAAAAAAAAGAAAACGATTATTTATTAGAGGGAGAAAAAGGCATCACTGTTGAACAAATCAAAAGAAAAAAAAAGTAAACGATTTAGAAAAATAAAGAAATTTTTAGGGTTTTGATAACACATTATTAGACGAATTATTTTCGTTTTAACAAAAAAAGCAAACCAGTATGTTTCAATTTATATATATATTAGATATGCATGCAAATGTACATCAATTACATACATATAAAAACATTTATATGCAATATAAATTTAAAATTATTAATTAAGTTAAATAACTTAATTAAAATATAATTATAAAAAATAAAAATAGTTATGATAAAAATTTTAAAATTGGTTTAAAACAATAAAATAGTATAGACATTAATATTCATTGAAACTGGAGGTGTTATGGGTCAGTCTTGGTCAGGTCTATGCATGGTACTCATATCGTACATAGTTGTTCAAGCTTGACTCGACTTAAAATACGGGCTTCAAATTTTGTTTAAGCTCATACATATTTATAAGAGACTAACTCAAATCAATTTAAACTATTCATATTATCTTTTTTAAATATAATTAATTTTAGTTAATATTTAGTAATTATATAATTTTTTTACAACCATTTTTTTTTATTTTTTATTAAATTTCTAAACATTAATGACTTAACATATATTCAATATTTACATTATTGTCTAATATATTTAATCAAATCTAATATAAATTAGATAATATATAAAAGAAAAGAAAAAGTATAATATTATAAACTTGAAAACGAGTCGAACTTGGGCTTTGAATATTAGAGTATAAGCACGATTATATTTTAAATGGACCTAATCTTTTTTGGTCAAGCTTATTTCTTTTTAGGTTTAATATTTTTTGCTCAACCTCTTTCAAATATTGTGCATTTCTTTGGGCTTGGACAGATAACTCAACCATTGAGCAAATCTAGTCGAAACACACTGAAATGACCAAAACACATCAAAGTTTGGACCAAAATGAAACTTAAATTATTTTATATTGGTTTAAGACTAGAATAGTATGTATCGATAGGTACAGTTGGTATCGAAACAATACCAACTATCATGACATCAGCACAATCTATGCTAACTCAAGCCTGGTTATAAATATAGGTCTCAAATTTTGTCAAGCACGCATATATTTGTAAATAGTTAATCCCTTGTCACTCTATTAATAATCATTTGTTGATATATTTTTATAAATTTTTTTAAAATAATTTTTTCTATTCACCTACATCGTGGATGTGATAAAATTTATTATTATTTAATTTTTTAACTAAGTTAATATTATAAATCAACTCAATATCAAATTAATTAAAAAAATTACTTCAATATCATTATATATTTAATATAAGTTATATTGAATAAATTTAAATCTAATTCTAGTTCTAATTAGTCTAATATCAAATTCAATTCTTTAATAACTCTTTCTTACGTTAAGATATAAAAAATAAATTTATGTAAAAAACCAATGGAACTTTGATTGAAGTGAAAGTTGAGACTTTGGAGTGATTGATGTCCCACTTTGAATTTTCTTCCATACTTATTTGGAATTTAAATTAATTAAAATAATAAAATTATATCTAATTAATTGTGTTAAAACTCCAATTAAAAATTTAAATATACAAATAATTATTTTAAAGAAAAAGAACCTAACATCAATTTTTAGTAAACTTTTCTTTTACAATTATTGCTTTCTCAAAAAAGAAAATTAAAAATTAATTGAATAAGATTCAATAATTATATACAATCTACATTCTTTCCCCTCTTTTCACTTACAACAAATATTATGGCTTGAATTATTATATTCGGCATTGGAGATTTTTAAATTCACAATTGAAATTAAAATATTATAATCGCATATCTTATTTTATCTTGTCTACATTTTATTCATAAGTTCTGATTATATATTTTTTTTACATAATATTTAAAATTATTCAAAGTTATTTTTCAACCCATAAATAAGACTATAATGTGTTTTTAACGCATTCGGATTCACATTCTCCTGCATTAGTAACCATGCTCATACCAATCGAGCTAATACTCAATTAATTTTATTTATGTTAACTTAAATATTATTGAAAGAAAAACATAGTAGATTATCAAATTCTCTTTCGTTTTTTGCCCAATTTATTATAAGGTGAGTTTTTTTTTTTTTTCAAAGGATATTATAAGGGAAGATAGAGTGTAGTGGTGGGTGGGTGTCATGGCTGATGGCTGCTGCATTATTAAGATAAAAAGAAAAGCAAATCTTTGGATGTACAGAGTTGGGCACTTACGTACGAAACAAATTAAGTAGTATACCATAATTGAAATATATTCCACTTTATTCCAAAACTAATACTTAAATTTACAAAGATTGATTTAGCATGTGACATCTAACATTTTCAATCCCTTTAATTGTGCCAATATTGCTTCAAGCATGCTCAGATGTTGTGGACACCACTAATTCAAGATCATGGAATATTTCGTTTTTTATTTATTTTCATTTATATGATTTTGATGTTTAATTTTTTTGTTTTCTTGCTACCGTTAAGGATTCCTGATTTAAATAAAATCAACACTCTTCCTATTTCACCCGAATTCAAAATTAAATCTATATTATTGAGTTATATTCTTTTTTATCGAAATTAACGTGTTCATTATCGGTAATAATGGTTAATTTTTCTGTCGCTAGTATTTTTCGAAAAAATAAACAATTGACTTCATGCACTCCATTCTCATTAACAATGATTGAACCTTTAACCTCATAATTAAAAGATGAGTTAAACAACCACCACATCATACCTCATATATTAATAGACATTGTTGAATTATATTTTAAATTTTTTTCGTGGTTTGTGCCTTATATTGATTTAATTTTAATTTATAATTGTTTAAAAATATAATTATAATTATATTATATGTGTTATTGTATTGTATTTCCACTTATAACCCCTCAAAAGAATTGAAAATTATAATCTTTAATAAAGCCTAATTAGAAGGGAATGATCAATTTTTTTATTGATAATGCATTGATTATATTTTATTTTTTAAATATTACCTCCGTGATTAACATTTTTTATTTATATAAGGGAAATTATATGTTACATAGAGGTGATTATGGGTTGAGTTTGGCCTTAACATAATTTTAAGTCTATTTTTTAGGTTCGAGTCCGACTCAACTTAAAAAATGGGTCTAAAATTTTATCCAAACCCATCAAGATAAAAATATTAAAACTGAGCCCAACCCGCCCATATTAAAACTTTTTATATTTTTATTTTTATATAAAAATAAATTTAAAAAATATAATACATCAAATACACTTAAAAAATTAAAATAAATATTTCTCAACAAATTAATAATAAATTTTAAAAATATTTAATATTTATACTTAAATAACACTAAAATAGGTACAACTTAACAAGCAAATGTTTCTAAAATAGTAACAAAATTAACAATGAAACAAGAATTATACAATATCTAAACAATAACAACAAAATAGTAACAATATAATAGCGAAATGGCGACAAAACAGTGGCAAAACAACAGCAAATTTTTTCCAATTCGGGTCGGGCCCGAGTTAAAAAAAGCTTATTCGAGACCCAACCTATTTAAAAAATGGGCCTCATTTTTTTTGCCCAAACTCACTTTTCGAGCTTATATTTTTACTCAAACCCTAAACCCTTCCATTTTCTAATGGCCTAGGCCATGATTAGATCTAATGGTACACTATCAATAGAGTTTTTAGATTTTACTAGCAAAATCAAGAATGACAAGTGTCATATAAGAATATAGTAAAATATTAACAACTAAATAATAAAAAAAATACATACCGAATTTTTTTAATATATTGGTATGATTACATGGTAGTATCTATTCATACTTTTTTAACCTGTTGACAATGCACATACACCTTACACACACAGGTGCTCAAACCTAGGTCTCCTAATATAAACATCATTATCTTTTCTACTGCATCGATTTTTTAAATATGCTAAATAAAAAAAGTACATAAGTGTACCAAAAAAGCTTTATAAAATAATTATATAGATAATGCATTTGTTTGTTAAATTCAACAAAATAATATATAAAATTGAAAGGAAAAAGAAATAATTGGCGTAGAAGAATGCATTATTGGTTGAGCTGGATTGGACATTTGATGCATATAATGATAGAAAGCAAATCAGTTCATGAACAAAAGAGCAGATAGTTGGAAATATATTGAAATTGATAATAATTGTGATTTAAAATTTGCATTATTGGGGCTGCAGATTATTAAATTGAACAATCCCACTGAGAAGGTATTCTATAAGGCATTGAAGCAGCTAAAAAGCAAGAGCTGCAACCCTGGAAAAGTATGAAATATTCCCTTCCTTATTTACAATCCAAAGTATCAGAATTTTTCGTGAGAGAATAACTTTTTCTCAGCTCAGATGCCATCTTTTACAACCCATTGATGTGCATCTCATAATGTGATTTGCCATTCAACCAAAACTTGTCATCACATCTATTTTTGTAATCTTTTTCATTCTCAGGTAACCTTAAAATTAATTACATAATTTACCGAAGTTAGGAATTAAATGATGGAAATTCGAGATAAGATTAAAAGATTTGGGGGAGATTAAAGTTGAAAATTTTGCATTAAAATGATTTCTATTGGAATTTTAATCTTTGAGAAGGGCTAAAACACAACAACAAGGTTAAAAGAGATTAAATTGAATTATGGGTAAACTATAAAAATAGTCACTTTTGTTTTCCTCAAGTTATATTTTAGTTACTTTTGTTTAAAATGTTACATTTTAGTCACTTATGTTACTATTTTGTTACGAAGTGATCACTCTGCCGTTAAGTTCCGTTATCTCCTTAACGGTAATCTTACGTGGCAGTCCAACTAGATTTTAAGTGCCAACTTGGATTTTCAAATGAGATGAGAATAGATTTTTAATTAAATAAAATTAATTAATTAAAATTTTTAAATCTAAATCTTAGCTGAAAAAACCCTAAATCCATTTATTTCCACATACCTATCTTCTTCATCTTCATCTTTTTCCCTTTTGATTCCAACATCTTTAATTACAAATATATATCAAAACTTGAATCTTTGAAACCCATTAATCTAAAGAAACTTAACGGGAAGGAGATATTGGAATCAAAGATATTGAATCTTTGAATCTTTGGGTTAATGGATTTTAAAGATTCAAGCTTTGAGACATATTTGTAACTAAAGATATTGGAATCAAAATGGAAAAGATGAAGAAGAGAGGGGTATGGAAATGGGTTTAGGATTTTTTCAGTTAAGATTTAGGACTTAAAAATTTTAATTAATTAAAAATTTATTCTCATTCCATTTGGAAATCCAAGTTGACACTTAAAATCTAGTTGGACTGCCATGTCGGATTACCGTTAGGGAGATAACGGAACTTAACTGTACAGTGATCACTTCGTAATAAAATACTAACATAAGTGACTAAAACGTAACATTTCAAACATAAGTGACTAAAATGTAACTTGAGGCAAACAAAAGTGACTATTTTTATAGTTTACTCTTGAATTATTAATAGGTGTAATGATAAATTTAACCTCTATTGTTTATTCATTTTGTCATTTTTGTCATAATTTTTTTTGGATCACTTTAATACGTAACTTTTAAAATTTACCCAGATTATTGTTTAAATAGAAACGTTGACTAGATTAATAAAGTTTTAGCTATACTGACGACAACCCGCATAGGCTTCTAAATGTAATTCATTGTTGATATGGAAAATTTAAAAAAAAATTATCAACTTTTTAAAATTTGATGAATTTTTAGTAATTTTTTTGAAATTTTATGAAGTACACATGGATTGACAAACAAGTTGCCATGTTAATGTCATTAAAATTTTAATGATTTAGTCAACTTTTCCATCTAAAGAAACAATTTATCTAAAATTTGAAGATTCAAAGCCAAAATAGTAATAATAAAAAGAATAAATGACAAAAGAGGACAATGTTAAAGAGTTATATTAATCATTGTGTCATTATTAGTATTTGAAAGGGACTGAAATTATAATTCTACCATTTAACCAAGAGGGCCGAACTCCGAAGCCCTTTTACTTTACTTCATTTTATAAAAAAGAGTGTGATTTAACATATAAATATCATTGAGATTTTTTTAAAGTTCCAATAGAATCAATCATTATAAGCATCGAACTAAATAATTAACTTAACAATTTACCCAACTCTAACTATCTATTTAAGTAGAGTAAATATAGAGGAAAGCACATACATTAATACAAAATGCAATGGCGAAGCCAATTTTTTTGGGGGGGGGTGTTTGTGATTAAATTGTATATTTTTTATGATAGCAAAAAAATTAATTTTATTATTTTAATAGTTTCATCTTTATAAAATTTAACAGATTAAATTAATTTTTATCATTTTTTGAGACTAAAGTATAAATTTACTATTATTAATTTAAAATTTATAAATTATAAAAAAATTAAATAAAAAATTTTTCATTTTAAAAGGATCAAGCCCCTACTAGCCTCCCTATTTTACCATTGATAAAACAAAGCGTAAACTTAAAATTTCAAAATTCTCAAAAACTCAACCAAGTTTTATTAAAATTGAGATTCAAAATTTAGATTTATTCAACCATTACAACTTTTCTCGTTTTGTAGTAGGGTAATTTCATCTTTCATTCTAGAATTTCCAAGTAAGGCCTAAATGAAGAGATTAAAATTTTAATCATTAGGTATTTATTTGGGACCCATCGAAGATAATCATAATTAATATTATATATGATCATTAATTAAAAAAACAAGTTGTTTGTTTTGCATATATTTAATATTTTTTTGAATTATAAAAAAAAGTAAAATTCTAATAATAACTCAATTAAAACAATCCGAATTTAAACTATACCTAAAACAGTAAATATTTTAACAATTAAATCAACACATATATTTATTTTTGAAAATGGTGGTAGTAGAGAATGAAGTGATGTTTTGAGACATTAGTTAAAATTCAAAAATGGAACCAATAAAGTCAAGTTTGGTGTGCAATGGAAGGGAAGGAGTAGGTTTATGAAATTTGACCATTTTTATTGAGGTTTCAACCCCTTTTTTTCTCGCTGTGGTCCCTTTTCCACACAACCATATCTTGATTTTTAATTATCAATTGGTTAGAAATGTTTTATTTTATGGGTAAATGAAATCCTTCAATTTTTGTTTTTGTTTTTTAAAAAAAAAGTCCAAATCGTACTTTATCTATCAGCTTTGGTGTTTATATAGGCTGTCATTTGTTTATTTGTAGAGACTAATATTTGGTATAATTTCTCCAACAAACCCAAATCCTGTTGCTCAGATTTCCCACTAATTCCTACTGTTAGCATCTTCAATTTATTTGTTATCATAATTATACATAAATTTTATTTTGTACGATTTTATATATGAAATTTTGATTTAATTCAATTTTCATAGATCACTAATAATATTATCGAATTAGCACTATTTTATGTTGATATATTGCATACGCAAAAAAAAATATTAATATATTATGAAAATAAATGTATATATTTATTTTTTTTAAATGTGTACAATTGAATCAAAATCAAAGTTTCATATGTACATATAGACCTCAATTCGTATCATGTATGTAATTACACCAAATCAAGTTCATGTATAAAATTACACATTAAACTAATGTGCACGTATAAATTTGATATTTAACTCAATTACATCTTGCAAACATGATATTTAACAAAAATTAAAATAGGATATAAAATATTTTTCAAAAAAGATATAAAATATGATTTGTAAATATATCAAAATTTGCAGAGCATTAATTATTAATTCATCTAAATTTATATATATATAAGAGGGACGAAAAAAACATCCATGTAAAGAGAATTCAAATATTAATTGGAAAAATAAGAAAGAATAAGAGTTAATTTAAAAAATAGGGGAAAACTATTACTCGACCAAAAGTATAATTTAAAGAAATTTTAGGGTTCCAAGCTCAGGAAATGGGTTCATTGAATCAGATCAAAATACTGCATGCGTTCCCATATCTATTAGAGTGTTTTTGGTGAGTTACAAATAGCGATTAGCGCGACTCGAATCCAGATTACACCTAAGACGGTAAACATCCTCGACCATGAGGCCAATACATGGCTTCATACCTATTAGATTTTGGTCCCTTAATACCATAGAAATCAAAATTGGACCAATGCTGTAGTCAGTCAACAATGCAAAGCAAAATAAGTTGATTATAATAGATGAATATTAGTAATAAAAGTATAATTATTGATCATTAGAAGTTGAAAAATTCAAAATAAGTTGCATGATTAACCTAACTATGATTACAAAGTGAAGGAAGATATGAATGACAAGTTGGTTGTGCAGAAGAAATCTAGCTGCAATCAAACTAGGAAACAAATGAGTGCTAACCTAATCTAATTATTAAAACAGACAAAATTATATAAATGTGAGATGAAGGAGATTTCAGTGGCTCCAAATAAGAGAGGATTAAATTAGAAACCATAAAATGGCAGAAATTAAATTAAATTTGTAGGGTAGCGATTAAAGGCAGTATTTCACCATGTGAAAATTTGGATTTTAATAATTAAAATGAATATTTACCCACTTATAAATTGTAGGTAAATTATGGTGGTAAGCCACATTTAGATTAGGCTTTTGATGCAAAAATGTAGAATGTAAAGCAACACATAGCTTGGAATTGAGAGTCCAAATATGGACCCCCAAAGCCGAAGGCTGCATTCTAATTTATTTATTTTTCCTTTACCACTTCACACACATTTTCATGCTTCTACTCTAATGTGACTTTGATTTTACAAATTTGTTCAACTTTTAGATCACATGTCCAACAAGTGCCCTACCATATCTTTACTTGGTTTCCGCTGCTCGAGAATTAATGGATCATGGAAAACTTTGTGATTAAAGAAATTTTAACTTTTTCTATAAGGTTTTATAAATAAAATTTACCCTAGGAATTAGACAAATCTATCATAAATTGGATCACATCCACATTTGGTAAATCTTCAATCTAAAATTTTATAGTATTTTATCATGAACTATTTATTATTAAAGGAAAGGTTAGGGTCCATTTTATTAGCAATTTATGAAAGCTGCTTGATGGAGTGAAATAAATAAAATCATGATGGGGTATATATATTTTGCAAAATAGGGTATATTTCAATTTTAATAAGACAAAGGAAAGATATGTTTACCGAAATCTTGGGTAGCATAATGATGGAGCTCTTCATCTTATTTTTTTATTCTATTGAAAAGAGAAAACATGGGGCTACAGTACTTAAAGAAGCTGGGTAAAGATAAATCAGAAACAAAATGCAGTTTTAATTTTGGACACCTGGACATAGCCATTGCCGATGGATGGATATTCACTTCATTGATTACCTTCTACACTTAAATGTAATCAAGGTGAATAATGATGATTTCAATTTTAATTTCGGTTTTAAGATGGAAGTAATTATAGCTGATTCAACTCTGAATTCATAATGATGATTACTTAAAAATGAAAACCAAATTTATATTATAATTAAAAAAACTTGTAATATAATTACCAAAGACTTACGCACACTTAACCATAATAAAGACAACGGAAGAGCACAATGAGCATCACATGCATCACTTCAGAGAATTATATGACTGGGATATATAATTTTAATTTTAATTTTGTAATATCGTATTTAAAATTGAGTCGTGCCATTTCGCGAGATATGAGGGTTGAAAACGGACCACCCTAATAAATTATAATCTCCTAAATGTCAAGGAAAGAGGTGGGTTTCCCTTTTTGACTCCCTCTCCCTACCTCAAACTTGGCGCATTACCTGCAAATTAAATCATTAGGAATAATGTTATCTATTTTTTAAATTCCACCCACTTGCTGCACACCTAATTTTTAACCACCTTCTTGGAATTTTACATATTTCCTTTTTCTTCTGCAATTTTAATTTCTTCATGACGACACTGTTGGAGCTTCTCATATGTAGAAGCCTTTCTTTAATTTCATAACTATAGTCATAATATTCAGCAGCAGGAGAACAGAGTAATTAATATCTGGTTTTCATGTCCTTTTCCTTCATAGTTCCAAGGGTATATGAAGTCCCTCAAGGTCCCCTGAGGTCCCCATGAATATGGGTTCAATCTATCTGATGTTTAAGCCTTGAATCGGATATGGTTCAATGATTCATAATCTTAGGTTGCTCTCTCAATTCATGTTCTTGTCTGGCCTCCAAACCCTACCGAAAATCCCACCTCATATTTGTTTCAACATACGCTCCATTCCTCCTTTAAAATCTGGTATATTAAGTATCACCAATTTTATTTTAAAAAACTCTCACCAATTAAATTTATAGTAGTCGAATTCCATAACTCTTTTTATTTAGCTCATCTATTTTAATTTTTATTTTCTTTACTACTTTAAGCTAATTCAGAATCAAAATGTTTATTTTATATTATAAGAATTAAAATTTTGATTTAATTAATTACAATTTAATTTGTAATATGGAGCGGTTGGGTAGTGTTAGCTTTTTCATCTACCTCTGATTTTGGTGAAATATGATATTAAAATATTTTCCTCAGCTGACTTTCCCCAAGATGAAAAAGAAAAAGAAAACAATGAAGAAATTGCATGGTTGTATAAATTTATACATTCATTGTTAATCATATTAACACACTTCATCAATAAATTAATGAATAATTTTAAAAATATTTAAAAATAAATAAATGAATGTAATTATTATTTTTAACAAGTTGTATTTTGTGTTTCAGTGATAGTGTACGAATTAATTCATCATTTGGAAGTCCTTGTATTATAGGAACTGCATTAAATTGGTTGCTTTATTATTAAATAAATTAATTTAATCTATGTTCTATTAAAAAGAATCAAATGAGTCCAAATTGTAATAGAATTAATATTTATTGTTTAAAATTTGTTTTGAAAATTATTTTTTCAATTGCAGTTTAATTCTAAATAAAATATTTTATTTACAAAACCATAAAAATTATAAAAATATTAACTTTGTTAAACGATAAATGATTTAAAAAAAACAATAAAGGTTACCTCTATTTCTATTTGACTTTATTTGATTATTTTTTACAGTTTAGATACTTAGTGATCCATCTAATAGCATATGGGTTAATTTAATCAAGTCCCTATAACAAAGGGATCTCTCGAATACATTTACCAATATAAATTCATTAAATTACCCACATCAACAATCTTGAATTATCAAAATACCATTTATTTAAATTTTTAGAATCCATTAACAATATTATGACACATAATGATTTTCGAATCCTAATAAAAAACTCCGTTACCATATATTAACAGAGTGTGTATTTGGTACATTGACAATATATATATTTTATTTCATAAATAGTCTTAAAAATTTGACTTTTTTTTTAAATATATACCTATATGAAACTTTTCAACTCTTTGGCTTCTTTGTGGAGTCTAAAAATTGTAGTAACAGTGTACCAAATAATTTCTCATTTTAAAAAATAAAAAGTAGATATACAAGACACATGTTACATTATCAGTGAAGTTTTTAGATTCTACAAGTAAACAGGGTCAGGGGCTTGATAAGTGTCAGTATAATAAAATATTTTTAAAAAATAAATACTTAAAATAAGATACATTTATCAATTTTTTAAAGTTACTTGTGGAATAAAAAAATCACACCGGATATTAACCCATTCAAAATATCAATTAATGACACTTGACTATTTCTTAAATCTACTTGTAGAGTTAAAAAATAAAATAATAACCCATTAATAATAAGGTAAGTAATTATTTGATACACCACTAATAATGTTCTTTTAAACTCCACAAACAAATTGAAGATATAGCAAAAATATCACATTTATTTTGTTTTACTGCATTCTATAATACACTTTGTGATTGATCTAAATCTTAAAATCTTCATGCATCAAATAATTTTGAGCCAAACAAAATATAAAGTTTGGCATCTCTCTCTATGTTTTTCTCCCTTTAATTGCTTTCCTCCTTTATTCTATTTTCCAACACAAAAACACGCCTCATTTTATTTTTTTCCTATGGGAAAGAGATAAGAAATAGGAGAATACAGATTTCAAAATTTTTGACTAATCAAATTACAAAAATTAGAAGGGTAAAAACAAGTGGGAGCGGTAAATAAATATAAATGACCATTTGAAGCAAATGGGCTCACCACTTTGCCAAAGAGGAATAAGAAAAAACGATAATAATATAAAAGAAAAACCCAGCACCATAAGCGTGGAAAGAGAGAAAGATATCAAAACCCACCTTTTTTTTCCCTATGGAAACACAGCTTAGGGAATTTTTTCCCTCTTGTATTTTAAGGTTGAAATTTTATACATGATCTCTATTCTATTTTTAGCCTCTCTATTATAATTTGATTAATTTTAATTTTAATTTTAATTTTAGGGTTTGTGTGAATAAATGTTATCTAATTGAAGCCATCAATAAAAAAACCTTTCGAAATACGAGGTACAGTATGTCCGACTAGAATTGAAATTTTAATTCAGTAAATTATTTTAGAAAATAATTTTTAACTAATCCAAATTCAAATAATACTGTGACGTTGGCAGGTGGAAGTACTCTGACTCAAATTTCAAAATGGCTAAAATTCGAGAAGAAGATGGTAGCTTTTTCAAAATATTGGTACATTTGCTGTCATTTTCTATAAAGAACCAAATTTTAGAGGGAATCCCCAGATTTGTTAATGATTTCCTGACAAGTTTTTTTTTTCTGGGTGGAATCGTATTCTTTGTTTTTTGAAGAATTTCAATTGGATATATAAAAATATAATACATTGGTACTAATACTACATGTGTAATGCGTAGTTCTGCACATGAAATTCTCATCTCTCTTTTTTTTTTTTTTTTTTTTCTAGGGACAAGAATTAATGGTAGGAAATTGATGAGATCTTAGTGGTTGGATCTGACAAAATAATTGTTAAAGTTCAAGTTGGGATTTTACTTGCTTTATTTTTTATTAGAATGTTTGAAGGTTAAGGACAAAAGAACCCTAGTTGTTTTTAGCTTCAGAAGCTTAGCTATCATTCTAATTCAAACTTTTTACCCTTCATATTTTAGGTCAGGATCAGTACTAGGTTTCATCTTTATATGAATGAGATCTATGATGCCTTGTAATATCATAATAAGCCTTGCTTAGTGGACAAATTAGTATTATTGCACTTAATTAATACTTACATTCAGTGTTTACTACTTAATCTCCCATGTAAAGTGCCTTTCATTCACTTTAACACTGAGGGATTCAATAGGTGAGTTTTGGGTTTATTTTGATGGTACAAATAAATAAATGCAGACCCTTTGGCAGGATAAGTAGCCAAAAGATTTCATTTTGAAGTTACCCTTTTCCATACATCTTCAATATTTTATGTTAATGATGGAGAAAAAGGAGTGATTGGGTGTGTATGTGACAATGTGAAATGGCTGTGTTTTAAACGTATGGTTAGAAAAAGGACAGCGGAATCAATGGGGAATTGATAGGCAATCACAGAAGAAGGTTAAAAGATGCATATAGTTTAAAGGGGGATTGGAAACCAACCTTGTTCGGATTTAAAAAAGCAATAAAGTAGTAATAAACATGAACAGTCTTAAGATTGAGAGAGTGTTATTTGGGACTTGTTTTTGTTGTTCTCTTCCCCCAAACAGTTTTGAAGCTGTTTTGGTCAAAATCCCATCTCTTAAGTATTCACACAGTATGGTTTGGTCGGGTGGAAAATCCCTGTTTTGCATCTTGCGTCACTTTCCATGTTTTTTACACTGCAAGCAAACTGAAGGAAAGCACATAAAGGAAAAAGCCCATTTAACCGCTAATAGTTGATCTTAAAAACAACAGCAAAACATTGGAGTAAAAACTGAGAAAGAAACAAACGATTATCAAGGAAAAAGTGGGGGGGTTAACTAGTGGGAAACAATGAATTGAAAAGCCAGATAAATAGTGGGAAGATAATAAAAGAACAGAGTCTTTGGGGGCGGGGTGGGGGTGTTTTATTAAGTTTTCATAAAGCTTAGAAATTTGCAAATGTCACAAGATTTGGAAGAGGTAAAGACGATAGAGCAATGGAAATGGTCCGAAATGCAAGGCCTTGAACTTGTGTCTCCTTCACCTTCTGACCCTTTTAAAACCAATCCTTCCACCCCTACTCTAACTCCTACACACTTAACAGACAAAACTCAACAGCAAAGTCCAGCTGAAGCTCAGGGAAGTGCAGGAGGGGAGAGAAGAGAAATGGAAACTTCAGCGGCTTCTTCTTCATCTGAGACGAAAAAAGAAGGGAGTAATAATGGTAGTGGGGAGAAGCCAGGGGATGTTGCTTCAGTTGGTTTTGGTGAACTGTTTAGATTTGCTGATGGTTTGGATTATGTGCTGATGGGAATTGGGTCATTTGGAGCTCTCGTACACGGCTGTTCTTTGCCTATATTCCTTCGTTTCTTTGCCGATCTTGTCAATTCTTTTGGCTCTAATGCTAATGACATGGACAAGATGATGCAAGAAGTTTTAAAGGTTAATACTTTTTTTAAAAACCAAATTTCCATTTTTCTTTGGTTAAGCTAAAGGATTTTCACTAAAAGAAGTATTCAACTTTTTCTTTTTCCTGATTTGTAGTATGCATTTTACTTCCTGGTGGTGGGTGCTGCAATTTGGGCATCTTCGTGGGCAGGTTAGTTAAACCATAGACAAGACAAACTTTCTTCTTCTTCTTGTTTTAGTTTAATTTTCTGGGTAGTTTTGTTGAGGTAATAATGGTTGAGAGAAGAGCTTGAAAATTATGTGCAGAAATATCGTGTTGGATGTGGACTGGAGAGAGGCAAACCACAAAGATGAGGATCAAGTACTTAGAAGCAGCTCTGGACCAGGATATTCAATACTTTGACACTGAGGTTAGAACTTCTGATGTTGTGTTTGCCATCAACACTGATGCAGTGATGGTCCAGGATGCCATTAGCGAGAAGGTAATAAACTGAAATATAGTCTCAATATACTTCCTTTTCTTCCCTTTTGGTTTCAAATTAAACTTTTTTTTTTTTTGGTTTGTTTTGTGCAGTTGGGCAATTTCATTCACTACATGGCAACCTTTGTGTCTGGTTTTGTGGTGGGTTTTACAGCAGTATGGCAATTGGCTTTGGTCACACTCGCAGTGGTTCCTCTCATTGCTGTGATTGGAGCAATCCATACCACCACATTGGCCAAGCTCTCTGCAAAAAGCCAAGAAGCTTTATCCCAAGGAGGGAATATTGTGGAACAGGTAAAAAGGGTGTAAAATTTTGAGTTTCAATCTATGGGACAAATATATAGAAACCATTTTATTTCCAGATTTTCCTCTGTTTTCTCATCTGTGTACTTGCTAAAGATGAGCTAAATTGCAGACAGTGGTCCAAATTCGAGTTGTGTTGGCTTTTGTTGGTGAATCAAAAGCATTACAAGCCTATTCCTCAGCATTAAAGGTTGCGCAAAAGATTGGTTACAAAACTGGATTAGCAAAGGGAATGGGATTAGGGGCAACTTACTTTGTCGTCTTTTGTTGTTATGCTCTTCTTCTTTGGTACGGAGGTTATCTGGTTAGGCATCATTACACCAATGGAGGACTTGCCATTGCCACCATGTTTGCTGTTATGATTGGTGGATTGTGAGTACACTGTTTTCTCCATTTCATTGCTGTAGTTAAGTATTTTTGTTTGCTAAAAAATACCTCTTTAAATTATCAGGGTTTGGGGCAATCTGCACCGAGCATGTCTGCATTTGCGAAGGCCAAAGTTGCAGCAGCGAAAATCTTCCGTATAATTGATCACAAACCCGGGATCAATAGGAATAGTGAGTCAGGTTTGGAGTTGGAATCTGTTACTGGTCTAGTTGAACTGAAAAATGTGGATTTTGCATATCCATCAAGGCCAGATGTAAGGATCCTTAACAATTTCTCCCTAACCGTTCCTGCCGGCAAAACCATAGCTTTGGTAGGAAGCAGTGGTTCGGGTAAAAGTACCGTTGTCTCCCTTATTGAGAGATTCTACGATCCCACCTCAGGTAACCTATAATGTTAAAATTTCAACCTCTATAACCAACAAAATTCAATATTATCTCACTAGAAGTAAATGTTACTATTAATGTTTTTATGCCTACTGAAGTTATTTCTGCTGTTAGAGTTCATTTATTCTATGTGGGTATGTAATTTATGGAGATTTGTTTGTAGGGTGTGAAATCTCAATAATTAATGTACTTGTGCAGGAGAAGTGCTGTTAGATGGGCACGATATAAAGACATTAAAGCTCAGATGGTTGAGGCAACAAATAGGACTTGTGAGCCAAGAGCCTGCTCTCTTTGCCACCACCATTAAAGAAAACATTCTTTTGGGTAGGCCTGATGCTAACCAAATCGAGATCGAAGAAGCTGCCAGAGTGGCCAATGCACATTCATTCATAGTAAAACTTCCTGATGGCTTTGACACTCAGGTTAGCTAATCTTGGATGGTTCATTTTTAAGTCGGTTTTAATAATTGCATACTTCACCACTATTATCTACCATCTGCAGCACTTGTCATAAATGCTGAACCATAATTGTATAATTATATACCAGTTGGGTTGTTGACTTTATGGCAGTTGGAGAAGGTGAGGGAATGAGTAAAGTAGGCACTAAGGAAGGTGAAATATAATCATGGATCTTGACCATAGGTGATCTTATTTGGTTTGATTTTTAATGCCTTGTAGTTGTTTCACTTGGTTAACAAAGAGAACCTAACAAGTTTTTAGTTTATACAATATTATGAAGTCAAATGAGGGAAGTCTTTGAATATGCATGCATTTATCAGAAGGTAACATGGTTCAGTCAGCAATGCATGTGCAGGAATAAGACCAAATTACATAGAAGGGAGATGACCAATCAGAGAGAAAAGAAAATGGGATATAGGACAATAAAATATACAAGGAAGGCTTCATAAATAAATAATTTATCAACTTTTTATGATTGGTTTAAACTTACAAATTATTGCAAAAAGAATGAAACTTTTTTTTAGAGAAAAAATAGAAGACATGGAGTTAAATGAGGAGTTTTTTTTCCCTCCAATCATTTTAATTAACATAAAATAATTGTGACTCTATGATTTGTTTAAGTTTATGCGCATGCCACTGTTAGCATGTTGCAAAGAAATCTAATTCGGGCTGCAGGCTGATAAAAATTTCAATGCTTTCATTTCTTTTAATATTCTATCTTGTGATAAAAAGAAAATAAAGTAAAAAACATAGGAAAGAATCAACATGAAAGCTTAAACCAATTGGTGTTAATAATTTGGAAATGGCAGGTTGGGGAGAGAGGACTTCAACTCTCTGGTGGGCAGAAGCAGAGAATTGCTATAGCCAGGGCAATGTTGAAGAACCCGGCAATCCTACTCTTGGATGAAGCAACTAGTGCTCTAGATTCTGAGTCAGAAAAGTTGGTTCAAGAGGCTCTTGATCGTTTCATGATTGGGAGGACAACTCTTGTAATTGCCCATCGCCTTTCCACTATTCGCAAGGCTGATCTTGTAGCTGTGCTCCAGCAGGGAAGTGTTTCTGAAATTGGAACACATGATGAGCTCATCACCAAAGGAGAAAATGGTGCCTATGCCAAGCTCATCCGAATGCAAGAAATGGCACACGAAACTGCCCTTAACAATGCTCGAAAAAGTAGTGCAAGGTATCTTCCACAATTCTACATGTGTTTGTTAATATCTGGAAAAGTTGTTTACAGTTTTAAACCTAAAGAGCTACATTTTAATTTGAGTTCTGTTATAATGGTTCATCTGCAGGCCTTCTAGTGCCAGGAACTCAGTAAGCTCTCCAATTATAGCCCGGAATTCATCATATGGCCGATCACCGTATTCACGCAGGCTTTCTGACTTCTCTACTTCTGATTTTAGTCTTTCCCTCGAGGCCTCACACCCTAATTACCGAATGGAAAAGCTTGCCTTCAAGGAGCAAGCTAGTTCCTTTTGGCGCCTTGCCAAAATGAATTCTCCTGAATGGGTTTATGCTTTAGTTGGTTCTATAGGCTCTGTTGTCTGCGGATCCCTCAGTGCTTTCTTTGCATATGTGCTAAGTGCTGTTCTCAGTGTCTACTACAACCGAGACCACGCTTACATGAGAAGAGAAATTGGGAAATACTGCTATTTATTAATTGGGCTTTCATCAGCTGCTCTTCTCTTTAACACACTGCAGCATTCCTTCTGGGATATTGTGGGAGAAAACCTCACAAAACGTGTGAGAGAGAAGATGCTGACAGCTGTGCTGAAAAACGAAATGGCATGGTTTGATCAAGAGGAAAATGAGAGTGCTAGGATTTCTGCAAGGCTGGCTCTTGATGCCAACAATGTCAGATCTGCTATAGGAGATCGCATTTCAGTGATTGTGCAGAACACGGCTCTGATGTTAGTTGCCTGCACTGCTGGCTTTGTTTTGCAGTGGCGCCTTGCCCTTGTCCTAATTTCAGTCTTCCCTGTCGTTGTAGCAGCAACTGTTTTGCAGGTTTGTTTCTAAAACTAATCCCTTGCACATGCATGCTGTCATCGAAGTATGCTTGCTCACGGTTGATCAATGACCAATTAAAATTAATCTGATAATACCTTGCAAAAAAAGGGTTTTAAGTTATGTGGAAACCATTATTGGCATGTGATAGTTTTATGGTTGTTTAAATTGTATGCTAAAACTAATTTCTATCTGCTTCTTGGGCTAAATATGATCCACAACTACACAATTTCAGATGATATCAAGTTATTAATTATATTTGTTGGATTTTCAACAGAAAATGTTTATGAAAGGTTTCTCAGGAGATTTAGAAGCTGCTCATGCCAAGGCTACGCAACTAGCTGGGGAGGCTATTGCCAATGTAAGAACTGTTGCTGCCTTCAATTCAGAGAACAAAATTGTTGGCCTATTCTCTTCAAGCCTTCAAACTCCATTGAGGCGCTGCTTCTGGAAGGGTCAAATTGCGGGAAGTGGATTTGGTGTAGCTCAGTTTTCACTATATGCTTCTTATGCCCTTGGTCTTTGGTATGCTTCCTGGCTTGTGAAGCATGGGATTTCTGATTTTTCAAAGACAATCCGAGTCTTTATGGTTCTCATGGTCTCCGCCAATGGTGCAGCCGAAACATTGACCCTGGCTCCTGACTTCATCAAGGGAGGTCGAGCCATGCGGTCGGTCTTTGATCTTCTTGACCGTAAAACTGAGATAGAGCCTGATGACCCTGATGCCACACAAGTTCCGGACCGCCTTCGGGGAGAAGTTGACCTAAAGCATATTGACTTTTCTTATCCCTCTCGTCCTGATGTCCCAATCTTCCGTGACCTTAATCTTCGTGCCCGAGCTGGAAAAACTCTTGCCCTTGTTGGTCCGAGTGGATGTGGTAAGAGCTCAGTCATTGCTCTTATTCAGAGATTCTATGAGCCCTCATCTGGCCGTGTTATGATTGATGGAAAGGACATTCGGAAGTACAACCTCAAATCCTTGAGAAAACACATAGCAATTGTTCCACAAGAGCCATGCCTCTTTGCTTCCACCATTTATGAAAACATTGCCTATGGACATGAGTCAGCAACTGAGGCTGAAATCATTGAGGCAGCTACCCTAGCCAATGCCCACAAGTTCATATCTTCACTGCCCGAAGGTTACAAAACGTTTGTCGGGGAGAGAGGAGTTCAACTTTCTGGAGGCCAAAAACAAAGAATTGCCATTGCAAGGGCTCTTGTGAGGAAGGCAGAGCTTATGCTGCTTGATGAAGCAACAAGTGCCCTTGATGCTGAGTCTGAGAGATCAGTCCAAGAGGCTCTAGACCGTGCCTGCTCGGGGAAAACTACAATGGTGGTTGCTCATAGGTTGTCGACAATTCGGAATGCTCATGTCATTGCAGTGATAGATGATGGGAAAGTTGCAGAGCAAGGATCCCATTCATATTTACTTAAAAATTATCCTGATGGGTGTTATGCCCGCATGATACAATTACAAAGGTTTACACATAGCCAAGTTGTTGGAATGACATCCGGCTCAAGTTCTTCAGCTAAACCAAAAGATGACAATGAGAGAGAAGCCTAGTGAACTTCTAGAATTATATTAGAAAAGGAGTATATCCCATATACCCCTTTAACATTTTTTTTGGCTGTTTATTCTGGATTTAATGTTTTAATATAATATATGTGCATTATCTTTCTTTTTCTTTTTTGTGATTTTAACCTTATATGTTAATCTACATGAATATTTTCAAGGAAATGATAATGAAAGTTGTAGTTACTTGATCCAATTGTAATTGTTGGAATTGGTGTTGCTTCTTGTATAGCTCCCCCCCCCCCCCCCCCCAAAAAAAAAAAACACAAAAACAAAAACAAAAAACAGTCCTTACCAATCCTGTGTTTGAAAAATAATTGAGGGAGGGAAAGTGTGAAAAAGCTGCAACAATCACTACTTTAGCTGTCAATTATTGCATGGAATCTAGTATATGTACACAACTTTGGTGCATGTTAGAATTCAATCAATTTCCCAAGTTGGATCACACAGCAATGGATAGTTTCAATGTGGCTGAAGACCTTAAAAGAGGAATGGCAGCTATGGAATTTCCAACCATCACATTCCAAACTTTAAGATGATGGAGTTCATGGCAATTAGGGAATTCATCCTATCCTGGTTCTTAACTGTGTTATGTAAAAATTACTATTTGGAGATATGGGAATATTATTGAGAGACCCAAATGTGGAACAAAAATAAAGGAGTGTGAAGCTCACATGGTGGTTTATACATGTGCAATGAATCCATTTTTAAGGAAGAGATAGCAACTTAAAGAGAAGCAAAGAGTGAAAGGAAGAAATTGACAAAGACCCAAAACTGGGAATGGATATGATAGGGTTTTGAAAGCCATGCATCAGCCTAAGTTAGTGGACAAGCGTGAGAGGGTAAAAAAGAAAGGGAAAATGACACAGAGATGATGGTGTCTTCATCTCTCATGTGATACCATGAGAGCATTGTGGAGCCCTCAACCTAATCTCTTTTGTTTGCTAAAGAAAACATACAAGGATGTTAGTGGCCAATGGCCACAGATCCACTGATGGGGCCTTTTGCTGTGGAATGTGGCTTTTGACGAAGGATTGAGGTTTTCAAGTGCTGAGCCTGCCTGAGTGCTTTGTCTAACTTTTGGGAAATTTGGGGGTATATTGGAAGATGACACACTGCAAAGCAGAGTACTGAACTGCAACTCTTGTTGCTTTGTCTACTTTGGAAATGGTAAAGACTAAAAACAAGAAAAAGGGACACGGTTTATCTCAAACATATTCATATGTTTAAGACACTACTCAACTACTCTATGGTAGGTAAGGATGATTACAAACAGGAGACGCCAAATGAGTCAGTCAGTCAGGTCAGGCCTCAACCATGGAGACCATAAATCAGACTGATTATATGCCCTTCAACCTCACTAATTACTTCATACGAAAACAAATTTTGCTAAGGTTAGGCCTAATAGAAGAGGCGGGCTTTGATGTCTAGTCTTATTTGGACTTAAAAGCGCTATACTTCCTACACTGGATGGCAAAAGCCAGAATTCAGATAATGCTCCACTAGGAAGGAAAGAGGGCTTGAAGCTTCCACGATTCATTTCCATCCAACAAATGTACTTGAAGACAAGATATGGCAGCCCAACATGTGAAAAATGTTAACTATCCAGTGTCCACCATCTATGCCGGCAGCATGAGGGTATGGAGGCAACTCAAGCCAACGGACTTTTATGCACCAACCAAAACCTTCAAGACTGTAGACAAACCAACAGACAGGCTCTAATGTGCATGTTGTTCTCGTTATCTTTCAAAGAAATGGAGCATGTTAATTGTTCAATTTCTAAATTTAACCGCTTGGAACATTAAATATATATAATGTTCTAATAGTTACAAATGAAAAAAAATAAACTTTTGGTTAAATCAAGAATCAAGGCTATTCATAGCCATGAATTATGTCTCTCAAATTCGAAGAATTGGAGACCTAAGAACTCCTATAAATAGGAGTGAAATTTTCTTTGAATGACATACTAAAAAATTCAGAAAGAAGTTCTTTCAAATGACTCGTGTTTGTTTGAATGAATTTATATGCTTCAGGTTCAAGTCCGAAGAAAAAATTGTCCGAGTATTTCATCAATGGTACCAATTCATTATATCTTCATTACCATGTACTTGGACAAAGACAACAAGCCTATCACTGCCATAGCCTTCACGGATACTGGAGCAGCATAAACCATTATGAATCCAAAAATTCTTCGAGCATGATGGTGGAAGCCCCACACCAAATCTTCAATTAAGCTGCAAATCAACCGTTTATCACCCGCTTGATTAGAAGACCAATTACCATCCAATTTTTTCCAGGGTGCTTTGTGATGACGATAGTATTTGGATCCAAACTGTTATGAAAGGATATTGTTGTCTTTACACTAAAGCCCAACATCTAAGAATCCTACCTGATGGGGTCAGATTTAAAAAGATGTTCAAGCCATTTGTACCAATTCTTAAGTTGTTCATCATACAGTCAGAGAGAATCCAGCAGATTATCCAGGAACTTAAATATGTGACATGCTCATATTCACTTTCAATCACACGGGAATGAACCCTGAACATCAAAATCCTGCAGAACTAGAATGCAAGGAACAACAACAAAGGTTAATTGAACCTTCCAATTCTCAATGGGCATGTAAGGCCTTTTATGTCAACAAGAGAATAGAACAAGCAAGGGGGAAGCTCATACCAGCTACTCAATCATTTTCTTCAAGATGACAAGTTCCCTTCACCCTATAGAAACTCCTTATTCTCCAGTCTAGCTGAGGCCTAAGTTTTTTTTCCAAAGTTGATCTTAAAGTTGGGTTTCGGCTATTGAGAATAGATCCAGTAGAAAGACCCAATATAGGGTTTTGTATACCCAACCAGCACTTTCAGTGGACAGTGATGTATTTTGGCTTGAATGGGTATTTGTATACCCAATAAAGAGATAATTTTCAAATATCAATTGGATCCTTTTAGAAATTTTGGAGGACTCGTGTTAAAAGACCTCATGGATTACACCCAAACTATCCCTTTATTCATCCTATCCGAGTTCAATTCATTGAATTTCCAGATGAGCTTAAATGGATGTTATGGAACTTTACCCGATGTACCACATAGGGATCCATTTCTTTATTCCTGATATTCAATATTTTTTGGGGAAAGCAGTTGGGAGATATTAGTCCAGAAATGAAGAATCTCTTTTATTTTTAATGGTTTTTCCCTCTTCCAAAATGGTTAAAAATGATCATTAATAATGGTGATCATTACAAGCCACAATATTTCGTGCAGCATGGTGTTTCTACCCAACTAGGATCATTTCCAACAGCGTCGATACACCGAACTTACCCTGATAACATTAATACAAGGAACTTGAGAAATATTTGTGCCAGCTGAACAAAACAATCCCTCCTGAAATATGGCCTCCTCCAGATGTTGATGCACCATGGGATCTTTGACCATCCGCTCCAGGACCTTGTTAGCAAGAAATTATGGCAGCATTACGACATTACAAGGACAACATTCCAGATCCATCAAAATGGTCCCAAGACTACCTTACCTTGGGTATCACAGTATCACAACCCTCCAATTAAAAGGTTACTCAGCTAAAACGACAACTAAATCAGAACCAAATATTGTTGAAGAATGGGAACTTAAAAGGAGCCAAACATTACGCAAGAGAAAAGCACTGATTATGATACTGACTAGTCCTAGACTGTATTTCTGCTTTACCAGAATCTTATTTGCTTTTATGTTTGTCAAGAATCCTACGCTTTAGGATTTTGTCGTTTGACTCTATAAGAGGAACCCTGTAAGATCGAGGGCAAAACCAGTCCACTGTGTTTCAAAAACCATGTCTTTCTAAATTCTTTCTTCCTTATCTGAGCAATCTATTTGAATAAAAGTGGACATGAATCTCTCGTGACTATGCTCTGTGCCTGCCAGGTTTATATGAATCCTGCGCATCAGAAATAAAACTTAAGACAATGATACGAGTCATGTGAAGAATGTAAAGCAGTTTCTGGTTTTATTATTGTAACTAAAAGGCAATGCCTACTGCGTGGCCAAGAGGAGCTGTAATTTTGGCATAGCATAGCTGTTACAATGATCAAAACCTCTAGTTTCTTTTGATTTTTCAACTATACTAGTGAAAAATTAATGAAATGAATTCTAGGCTATAACAGCAGCGTTTAGGCTTTGTTGCTTCCCGACACCTATTTCTTTGGTGCGTAGGCTGAAGTAAATGAGCCAATTATTAGAGATGCCGCTTCTCCACCATGTTACCACTCACCCACCTTTGCTTCTGATTTGGGCTGTTCTATATTTTAGTGTTAAAAATCATTGGATTCGGAGTAATAGTAATGCAGCATTCTAGTTTTTAATACACAAAACCCAACCGAATACAAAAAATAAATTAAATCAATTTGAACTAAATTCTATTGGTTAGGATCAGTTCTTTTTATTTTTTTTAAATTATATAATAATTTTAATGTGAATATAAAATATTTATTTTTATATTATAAGAATTAAATAGTAGTCATTAATTAAATAAAAAATAAAATTCACTTAGGCTTGGTTGATTGCAATTTCTTTTTAATATTTTTCATGTTTGTTCTACTATTTATGCTAAAGATTTATAACTGTCTCTGTCTCTTTCAATAATATCGTCTCCCTCTGCAACGTGGTTTAGAATCTTGGTGGTTAATTGCAGCTTTTTAATTAGTTAATTGAAAACCGAGTGGTTACCAAACGAAGGATATGCCACTCCATTCCCTCATTGCAAGGCAAAATAATCCAACATCAATCTTGGTCAACTCCCAAGCTTAAAGTGAGTGAGCCCACGTCCTCAACAAAGAAGGGAAATTGCATGTCATTAACTAGTAACAAGGCTTAAATCCAACTTCAGTTCGAATCCCAATAATTACATTTAACAAATTTTAAATTGAAATACTAGAATTCTTGGACCAAATTAGCAAGTTCTGAATTTAGCATTTCAAGTTCACGATAAAATAAAAGGGAAAAAAAAAGAGATTTTAAAAACTAGTTCATTCTATATGGATTCTTTATGCAGCCAACAATCTCTACTGTCTAATACAAATAAATCTAATTTCTACTACAGTGGGGGAAATAGAATAAAACAAATACATGAGCAAATTATGTTGATGTAAAAGCTGACGACTTGCCAGGAAATAGAAAGATACCCTCCAAAAGCCTCAGGCTTAATGTGGGGTAACATATTATGAGGTGAGGCTCATCTTACAGGCCACGCTTCTGGCAATTTACTTTACACAATGTACAAATAGATTGTCTCTCGGCAATTGACATGAAACTCAACTATTAGTGTTCATGCTTAACTCGAGCTTTCAATATTCCCGGAAGAGGCGGGGATGTAGGAGGCCTACCTGGCGTGCTTGTCCTTGGGGGAGCAAGGATCTGTTGCTGGTACATTGCAGACATGCTAGAACCTTCACCATCTGCAGAAAAATTGTATGCCATTTCATCGGTCTGTGGTCTCTCGCAGAATTTCATGGCCTTCAAAACATAATTGTCATCATGGAGCTCAAACGGAGTGCTGTAAAACAGAAAACCAATAATATGAAACTGAAACAAAACAAGGTAAGTGAAGAATCAAAAGATAATTTTAGCATTTAGTCAGTCCTCACTTGCTTGTCAAGTGAAGGCTGCCATCGACTACAAAATTTACCCCTATACCTAGACTAGCCCCTACTTTCTCTCTCTTAGGCATTCCATGGTTTATCATCAAAACATAAGTCAACATACTTATCCTATTCTAGAGGATAATCACTCAAAATACCCACAAATCCAGCTGAATGTTGCTAAGTTATGATTATAGCGTAAAAACCTTACCTATTAAAGTCAAAATGCACCAGCTGCATATCTTCCGATATTTCTACCTCAACAGTTGCATGAGGGCGTGTCTACAATTTCAAAATGACAAGAGAATAGAAATTAAGAAACCTCAGGATTTATGACAGATTCCAAATAACTATAAAAACATACTTTGCATCTGTTGAGCACATTCATGCTCCATCGATCGCCTATTAGCCACACCCCACTGTTACAAATATTATTTTTCATTCCTTAAGAAAATGAGAAATTTGAGAAGATGATAAACCTGCACCAGGATGAAAGGTAAAGCCACTCCCCACCGGAAGCATTGCCTGAGCTGTATAGTTGCTCATTTCGTTGTATCAAATTCTGAAGACCTACAAACTGAGAAGCAAAACAAATACATGATCAAATGCCAACAAACAAAGGGGCCAAGTGAAACTTGGTGTCCTCAAACAGCTCTCTGTCTAAATACAACAACTTGATGAATAGAAAATATAAGAAAACTCTCAACCTAATTGCATGCAGAGAGCAATTTTTCAAACTTGTGAAAATTGAAAAGTGCTTTTCTTACCTGTTCCTCCAATTCATGCAAATAGGCAGCCTTTTTATCAATCCTATTTCTCAGCCCAAGCCGTTCAGTCTGTTTTTACATTTGAAGAGCTTGTTAGACTCAATATTAGATCCATAATAGTCATGGCAGATCAAGCCTACTTGACATAAAAAGACAAATTTGGGAGCTGTATCGTCACCTTTAAATCTTCAATATCACTCAGACTAGTACGAGGAAGTCCCTTCCACTGTATTTCTTTTTTATCCTTAGATATAATATCCATTGCCATTAGAACATTCAGCGCATCATAAACCCTTCGGCGGATGTTTTTCTCGTCATACTGTTGCTGATAGTTTAAAAGAAAAACGGGGATCAATATCGTTAATTTCATTCTTAGGATAAAAAATGAAACTTACGCATCAAGGAATATAATATTGACATAAATAGAGAATTCCAAACCTGATCTGGTGATGCTACACTATTGCCAGGATCAGCAAATTCAGCTACAAGTTCATCTGCAACCTGGAGTAACTTTCACTCTCAGATAAAGACATGGGCTTATAAAGTAAACCATCAATAGGTAATCGATAGAGCAACCAATGACTGTTGCCAAGCAAGGAGAGAAGCAGAGAAACTTCCAGCTCCCTTAAGCAAACAAAGTAGTAATTCTCCAAACCTTTGAAATGCTAGAAAAGGAAGGTAAAACTTCATACACAAGCAAGTGAGTGCTGGCTAACATGAGAAGGAATACTTGAATTTATCAATCACATTACTATATGAAGTCAATTTCAAAAGAAAATCAGTATCATACTGCTTGAAAGTTTGAAAGGGCACAAGAACTATGTATCCACAATGGAACTTGGTTGATGCTTAGAATAACGAAACCACTTAATCATGAGATATACTTGCCACTGTAGATTAGTAAGCAATCAGAGTAGAAAAATGGGATGATGAAAGGAAATCACCATGACATCAATTTTTCAGGTCTACTCTGCAATGATATATCAATATTTACATTACATTATTGAGGGTAATTTCGGAGCAATGATAGCAAATATTCTATATCTTAATATGATAGTCTTGCAATTAAATGTTAAGGCATGCAAACACTGACCCACAAGAAGAAACAGTCAAACACAACTAATTTGGATCAAGGTTACCCAACAATCCATTTATCTAGTCCCTTAAAGCAGTACCAAAGAAAATATATATATATTCAGCTTTTGCATGTATCATATAATATAACACAGAAAGAATGAATTCAGGGAAAATTCAGATCATTTAGCCAAAATAGATAGATCATATACACACAGCAATGACCATTAATCAATTTAACAGAAACAAGAAACATAAATGAAAGAATAACTTTCTGAAACCACCTGACCTCATTGTATGTGGTTCTTCCCTTGCTTTCCACCTTTTCACAAACTGGATAAAAGCAAAGACAATTCAAACAAGAAATCAGTTAGTAAAGCCACAACTGCTAACTCATCTGCAATATCCATGGTAGTAGAACAAGCACATGTAGTAAATTTTTCATATGAAAAATATCTGACTGCGCTTTTAATGCCATCTGTTATAAACCATAAATCACAAACTTTTGAAGGCAAGGAAAATGGAAAAGAGGAAACAAAACCTTTCATGCTAAATTGGCGGAGCCCTCTGCCACTCTTATCACCTGCAACTGCACGTTGACCTCTCTTCTTCTTTTTACTACTTCAAATGAAATTGGTAATCAGTTAAATTCATATGATACCCTAGCATTACGGTAACATAGTACAACCAGGCAACAACTGCATTATTTTGCTAGTAATCAAAGGTAAAGCGCCATAGACAAACTAAATGCCAGCATCTACCTAATAGGCTAATAATCAAAACATTCACCAATTCAAACTATTTTGCTATTTAGCCCACAAAAAATGTTGAATTGTAGCATAATGCCATAATGATTACCAAATTCAAGCATAAACAATTACAAATTTATATCATGAAATCACAATTCAAGAGATTTCTTCAATGTATGTAAACCTTCACCCTCTTCCTTCGAAAACCCACAATTGAATCAAGCATTAAACAGGATTACCACAAATTCAAGCTAAAACGGTATTCTAAAAAAGAAAATACTCACCCAACAGCACCTTGAGATCCAGCATCATCTCCGTGAATATCGAGATGGTTCAATCTTAAGAAAGTATTCTCACTAGCTGGTGTAGCCATAGCTTGCTCACTCCGGCTCGAGGGAGAGCCAACACTACCACTAGTCGAAACAGATTGACCGGAAACGGTCGTGCCCCACGACCTAGAAGCTCCTCCCAAAGTTGGGTTTTTCTCCCCATTTTCATGGTGGTTATGGTTTTGAATATGGTTACTACCACTTACCATACCTAAAAAACCAAACCCAGAAATTAAAAGTGAGAATTTAGTGAAAATTTGGGGGTATTGAGAGAAACCCAGAAGATAAGTGACCTTAATGAAAAATGGGTGCTTGACATCAAGAAATATTAATGAGGATAATCAGTAATAGTAGCTTCCAACCCAAAATAATATATTATTTCTATCTGTTGGATTCTATTACTTCAAATAAAAAAAAGAAATCACTTTGGAAGTGAGGAAAGAGGAGGTTTTTATTATGGAAAATTGGAGCCAGAGGGGGGTTCAAGGCTTGGAGAGGTTTGAAGGAAGGTTGTGGAAAAGAGGGAAAATTATACTTTTGTAAGGGTTTAGTTTTTGTTGTTAGGCTTTTGAGAAGTGTAATATTGGGTATGGGGGAATAAAGGTGGAATTTTCAATGGACTGGTCCACCTACCCATATTTTGAGTTTAGGGATTACATGTTAGGTTTGTTTTTTTTTTTTGAACGAATGTTAGTTTACTTCTACCAACAAAAACTGTTGCACTACAACTACCGAAATCAAAGTTATTAATAATTTCACCTAATTTAATACCCTTCAATTTGCTTTTTATATAATGATATTTAAAGGGATTAGTATCATTAAAGGACCAATTCCAAATTATTTATAAAAATGGGTTATTCTGAAAAATAATTATGGGTATAGGTCAAAAATACAAAAAGTGCTTATGTGGCATCTTTTTCAAGGGATAAATCAGAAAAAAACTTCCACGTAAGCACTTTTTTCGTTGGGTAGGGCAAAAACGTGCTGAAGTGAAAGCATTTTTCAAAAAGCGCCCACTGGGATGCATTTTTACTCGTGTTTTCTTCCAACGGTCACCTTCTTGTGGGCAAAAGCGTTTTCACGTGGGTATTTTTTTGTAAAGCGCTTCCACATCAGTGCTCTTTTACTTGATATAAGAAAAAAAACGCTAGCGTTTTTCTGATTTATCCCCTAAAAACGACACCACATAAGTGCGTTTTTGTGTTTTTGACCCATACCCGTAATTAATTTTTAAAACGACTCATTTCTATAAATAATTCCTGAAATGGGTTTTTATTGGTACATAATCCACATTTAAATATTTTTAGAAATAATTTCATCTAATTTAATGCCCTCTAAATTACCTTTTTAAAAGAATACACAAATTACACCTTTATATATCCAAATTCACATTCTTTTAATTGTTATAATAACAATAATATCAAATAAATTAAAATTTCGCATTAAAATTTATCTATTATCAATATAAAATATTTTTTATTATACCTTAAATGATATGTATCATCTTATTAATCTTTAGAGGCAGATCTTCATGGGCCCCTCCAAGTCAACTTTGGGAAATTATTGTTAATCGTTTTAAATTTTATAAAAATTTTAATTAGCTTCTCAATTTTGTAAACTTTCATTGAATTTCTTAATTTTTTTGAAAATTTTAGGTTGCTAAATTTTTTAGAAATTCTTATTTTTAAAACAAATTTTACTTAGACCTTCAACTTTACAGCAAGATTGGCTACTATAAATCTTATTGGTAAAGTTTAAAATTCTCATTACTAGTAGATTAAATATTTTTATGTATACATTAGTTATATTAAATTTTACAGTAAACTACATCTAAGATCATTAAATTATTAGTAAGTTTACATTTTGGTTATTCAATTTTAAAAAGTTATAAACTGGTCATTAAACTATTCGAAAGTTTCCATTTGAGTTACTGGGTTGTTAAAATTATTATTGTATGGCATCTTTTATTGCACGATTTACACCAATCAGAAGCTTTCCTTCCCCTTGTATTTTACAGTTCAATTTTTTTAATGAAACAATTTTGAATGTCATGAATTTGTAAACAAAAATCCAAACAGTTTTCTTCTCTGATCTCCAACACAATCGTCAAATTGATTTAGATCTAACGTATGTTCTTCTACTTGTTGATGGGTATTGATCCACTGTATCAATCATCAAATTATCGTTTAGAACTCACTAACCAAAATCTAAAAAAAAACTTTATAGCTCAATGACTTAAATAAAAACTCTAAAATTTTGGAGAGAAATGTTTCAATAAATTGAAATATCAAAACATATATACATATATATATAAAATAACAAAACTACTTCATGGAAAAAAGAAGTCAAATTCTAAATCATAAAAGTATACCAAACTCTTGATTTTTCAATTTGGCTTATAAAATAGTAATTTTCAATGGCAAAAATCAGATTTTTTTTTAAAATCAAGGTAATATTGGTGCCCTTTTAATCTTTTATAGATTAATTCTTTTGAAAGTGTAATGTGTTTTATTATTTAAATTTTTAAATTTAATATTAACATTAAGTATACCTGTTAATTGTTTGAAATCTAAAATCTCTCTTTAGAAAGTAGTATTATACCAAATATCAGCTGGTACAGTAAAACACAACTTTTAACTAATACAAACGGATCTAAATTTTATTCTTCACCAAAAGTTGACCTAACCTTCCATAGAAAAGGAAAAAAAGATGACCTAACCAAAGCTTTTTGTGCATGTGCCCAGAGCGACTAAAGGGATCCTAAGCCTAACCCTCTTCTTTGATTATTCATAAGTGTTGAACACAGACCAACCCGAGAGGCACAAAAACATGATCATTTTTAGTACATTAATGAGTCATATTTCTTGCTTGTATGGCCATCTTTGATTCAAAACAATATCATTTTCAGTATATGAAAATAACAATACGCAGGTGTTGGGAAATTGCAGTATTGTAAGAGCTTCAGAGCTGAAGGACCTAAAGAAAACTAGTTTAGGTTGAGGCAAAGTTGGAGTTTACAGGAAACTTCGACTTCACGAAAAGTGAAGGTGCTGAAAAAAGAAACAGTGAATACTTTAGACTGTGGAGTGAGCATGATTGAAACATTAAAGTGGGGGCACCCAGATTTTCATTCACCATTCTTACAAGAAATCAATACAAGACAAAACAGAACTTATTGAAGCTTCTCCTTACTTTTTTTCTTTTCCCTACATGACTGTTAGAAGTGAGTCGGTGGGTCAGTCTTTTCTTTGGTTACCTTTATTCCCATTATTTCTTTTTTTTACCTATCTTTATGTATCATACATAATAAACAATATGAATGCTTTCAATTTGATACTGATGGTCCTATTCTTCTCGAAGGAACTAGCGAAGCTTCATATATAGTTAAAACCTTCGAATCAAATGTAGACAAATGAATAATCTCAAATTCAAAAAAATCGAGTCACCATGAACTCAAAAAACACAGTTTTCATCAACTAAAAAAGTTATTATTGTTATTATTTTAAAAAAGACCTCATGTTGTAAAACTATGGAGAAGAGGGGAGGAGGCGTAGGCACTAATGTCGGCACCAAACGATGGGCCAAAGGGAGGGGAAAAGAGGGGTCGTGAGGTGACAGAGAAGAGGAAAGCAAGGAAGCAACGCGAGAGGTGGAGGAGTGAATACAGGAAATTGATACATCCACCTAAAGAGTGAAATTTATTCATCCAATCAGTCAATTTTCAAGTTTGAAAATTTAGTAGAATTACGACGACCTTTTTAATGAGATCTTATCATTTTTTGAATCATTTGATTTTAAATTCGAGAGCTCAAGTTATAACTGTTTTAGTGAAAATAATGTGAGCAAAATTTATCAACGGAATTACTACGGAAATTACGAGTTTCAAGCTTTTAATTCAAATTTAAATCCTATTGAGTTCAATTTTTAGGTTTAATTTTTATTATATACGAGCCTAATATTATATTTATTATTTTATTAGTTATTTATTCTAAATTTTGGATATATTTTTAAGTATTTTAAGTTATTTGGAAGTTTCATATTTCTTAATCAACAAAAAAATTTAATTTAAAATTACTTGTATAGATTAATAAGAATTCCAGTATACTTGAGAGTTTTATTCGGACGTACAAAGTCATCTTCAATATTCATTAAGACCACAATTGTTTCATTAATAAAATTTTCAACTTTGGAATTTGTTTCCTTGTGCAAATTTCTTTCTTGTAATTTTTAAAATAATTTTCTTCTCGATTTTCTTTAAAGAATATGTGAGAATTTAATTCTCTATATTTCAATTTGTCAAGAATTAAATAAAATATAATGATAAAAATAAAAATTTGCCATATTCTGATGTCATCCTCCACATAAAGCATAAAATATTAAAATAAAAAAAAATAATGGATAAAATTCATATAATAGGGGGTTATTTAACTATAAGGCTTGCTTAAACATTGTGTGATACTTTAAGGGCATTTCTAGCGTATAAGATAAAGTGCGAGAAAATTATTTTTAAACCCTCCAACTTTTCTAATAGGTTTTTTTTACTTCTGTTTCTTCACATAAATTTTTGTTATAAAAAATTAGAATATAATTTTTATTTACAATTTTGGTTTTTAAAAATAATTTAAACGAATTGAGTTCGAAAAATAAAATTGTATGGTATATTTTGTTTTTTTCCGGCTAAAAATGGCATTAAAATTGATAACAAGACTATGTAATATCAGTTTTGGATGTTTTTCAAAAATATGAAACTTGACTTGAAGGTATTACTAATTTGGATTCTAGGAACACGTAATAATTTTAACTTTTTTAATTTTATTTTGTTTTTAATTTGTTAGTGGATTCTATTGAATAATAATCTTTTTATTTTTCATGCATATCAGTTCTTCAACAATAACTTTTTTAGATTTTATGTTTCTAAAATTTTTATATAGGAAATTCTATTTTTAATAATTTTGAGTTTTTATATAATTTTAATATAGAATTAGTGTCAAATTGCACAAAATATAAAAGATGGGGTTAAAATTGTTATTATACCAACTAAAAAAGTACCACTTAATATCTAAGTGACAAAAAAATAATTTGAAAAACTTTAGTGATCAAATTATAATTTTTTTAGTTAAGTGATCAAAACGAGAAGTCACCTATAATTTAGTGACTAATGGTTCAGATTACCCTTTCTTAATTTGGGTTTGAATAATATTATTACCTTCATTTGGCCCAATATCAAGCCCACAATATTGGGCTTTAATTGGACCAAACTCATCATACATTTCAATTGTGGCCATTCGAAATTAGACGGGCTACACTATTCCTTTGCTTCGTCCGATGCTGCGGCCCTTTCTGAATAACAATTTTTTTTATATAAAATATTAGGGGTAGGGGAGTTGAGTAATACGGTTCGAACTTAACTACTGCTCTATTCAAGCCAAGACTTCTAGATAACAATTTCTAGTTAAATGCTTAAAATGGAGTCACTTTAATATTTTATGATATTCATTTTTTTAAAATATTTTATACTTAAAGTTCTATTAATGTAATAATTCTATATTAAAGTTAGCACAATATTTTTTAACTAATAATCGTAAATTTGATTATAATATTTTTAAGTGTGTAATATTATTACAACTTCTATTAAATTATATTTTTTTACATGTATAATTATTAAACTTCTATTCTACTTCAAATTTTTTATTTTAAAATGTGAATTTAGTAATATATATATTATAGATTCAAATATAGGTTTTTCATACACTTCACTACAAAATTAATTTTGCAGTATAAAATTAGGTGAGTGTTGACGTGTATAAAATAGAACATATAACTATTGAGTTAGTTATTACTTGAAAAATAAAAATAAAAAAAATTAAAATTTAGTATACAATTGAAAAATCTTTATGGAAGATTAGTTGGTGCACTCCCATTAGAGTCAAATATTGTCATGTGTCTTGAAGGAATATTAAAAAAAAAAACTTAAAATAGACATGTGGTAGGTTAATATGTTCATTGCCTCAGGTGTGACTTGGATTCAAGTTGCGTTAATTGTGTTTGTTGTTCAAGCTTTGTCTTGTTATTGTATTTCACCAAAACACACATACACACATGTGTGATGTATTAAACCCTGCTTGTAGAGTTAAAAAACCTCTACTAATGGTTGGACAAAATACTAACCTAATCTTTATTTAAACACCTTCAAAAAATATTAGGCCTTTATTTAATCATTTTGAAAGATTTGATCATTTTCGAAAAAAATTTAAATCTTTATTTAACAATTTTAAAATATTTGAAATTCATGTAGATACTAAAATATTTGGTTCAAATGTAAACCAGTCTAATCCAAATTATAATTGAATCGTAAAAATTTTTTGAATAATAAGTTGAGTGACCCAAATAAGATATTAGTCATGAAATTTGGATGTGAATTCCTTTCGAATTTTGAAATCATTAACATGAATATGTGTTATTTTATTGGATGGTTACATTCAAAAAAGAGAGTTAGAATTGCAATTAATAAGGGGAGATAATTCAAAGTTGTACAAAGTGTAATATGGTCAAATGAATGTCAAGTGGGTGTTAATAAATGGGAGTAGTAATTAGTATGGCTACTTGGATCAACAAACATTAAATTGGACGTGGGTGTTAGCAGGTTTCGGATTTGATTTTGGTTTTACAACTGGGTGGGTGGGCCGTCAATGCAAATGCAGGCATTTATAAAGGAAGGTAATAGCTCAACATCAAAACCAGATATTTTTTTTTATAAATAAAATCCGAAAATAATCACAACATTATTTCAATATCATCATTCATAAATCGAATGTCTAAAACCAAAATTTTCTTTAAACCTTCATCTCATTAATCCTCCCCTCAATCACTTCAATTTTCAATTAGGAAGACTTTTAATTCCCCACTTGACATGGTAGAATCCTGCAATTAATTAGATTTTCCATCAACAAGAAATTTCAAAGCATGCACTCAACTCAATGGTACATAACAAGAGTAATAAGCTTTACAATGGTTTAGTGTTTTTAATTGAACACCCTAAAATACTTGTGAATGGAGATGTGAAGATATTTAAAATGAAGTTTAGTTTGGGTTAACTTTTACAATTAAATTTTTTATATAATACTTAAAATTATTCGTAATTTTTTAAATCTATAATAATATTTATTACAAAATAAAATATTTTACCTAAAAACTGGAGGCTAGACGGCACAGGTGAGGATTGAGGAAGTACTGCTGGGCCCACGTGATGCTCTTTTAATTTTGGTTTTCTTCCAAATAAATAAGTTTGAGAATATTTTATATTTTTGTTTATATTTACGTTTGTACTGTCCATAAACAGTCTGTTGTGTACCAAATATAAATGATTCATTTGCAAGGACTAATGCTTTATATGAGTTAATTTATTAAAATAATCCAAAAATTTTGATTATTTACGAAAATGATTCAAATTCAAAAATATACATTCAAATGATTTGAAATGAACAGTAAAAGTGAAAAAGCACCTGGCCAATGATTGGTGTCAGACATGAAAATTTGTGTTGCATGGTCGACACCTGTGTATTTTTTTAAATATGATATTTTATTGATATACGAAAATACGAGAATTTGAAAAAAAAATTGGAAAATTTAAAAAAAAATTCTCGAAAAAAAATTACATTTTTGGATGTTGGCCATCACATGGCCGACACCCCTTGGTTCAGAAAAAATATTACATTTTTGGGTGTTGGCCATTGCATGGCCATCAAATTGAAATAGGAGGTGTTGGTCATTTCAAAAATGCAATTTTTTTCTCGAAAAAAGGGAGTGTCGGCCATTTGATGGCCAACACCAAAAAAATTAATTTTTTTTTCTAAACCAAATGGCCAACACCCAAAAATGCAATTTTTTTTGGAGAAAAGGGAATGACCGATACCAAAAAATTTTAAATTTTTTTTTGAAACAGGAGGTGTTGGCCATGCAATGACCAACACCCCAAATTTTTTTCTTCAAATTCTCGTATTTTCGTATATCAATAAAATACCGTATTTAAAAAAATACACAGGTGTCGACAATTGCATGGCTGACACCTGTCTACACAGACTTTCATGTCTGACACCAATCATTGGCCAGGTGCTTTTTCACCTTTACTGATCATTTCAGGTCATTTTACTGTATATTTTTGAATTTGAGTTATTTTCGTAAATAATTAAAATTTTTGAGTTATTTTGATAAATTAACCCTTTATATGAGAAGTTAACCGACACATTGCTCACCTCTTATAAGCATTTAATTTACTCTTCTCTTTTTTATCAAAATCATCGAAGCAAATAGTCAAAATCAAAAAGCCTAGGCCACAACATCTAAGTTTAAATTAATTTCATGCATTTAATGTTTTGAAAGAATAAAAAACCCCTTAATGAAAAGTGTAATTTTGAAAGTGAAATGTAACCCTCAAAATTAAATAAGGCTGCATGAATATTAAATCTTTTTATTCACCAGACCAACTATAATAGTTCAAATATTAAGCTTAATTACTGCTGTTTTTTTTTTATTCCAGTGTAAGGAAGGAAACATGTTACACAAAATTTGTTTTTTTTTTCTTGTCATTATTGTTTCGGAATCGTGGGATATTTCTAGGGAAGTTCCTTAGTTGGGTTGGCTATTGGTTAGATGACAAAATTCCAGCATCGAGGAAGGCCATGGCGAAGGGGACCCCTTTTTCTTAGCTTGTCTCGTACAACAAATGTCGGGGCTTGTTGGCTGGCTGGCCCAGCTCCTCACTACCGTAACATGCATGATTTCGAGGCGTGAATATCAATGCCAGTCGCGTTCAAAAAATTGGCCTCGAGTAACGTTTCCCATCGGTAATTGGCCTCCCCTCCCCCAGTTGAAGAACACCCTAGGATTCTGACTTCCCCGGTTTCTATCTCATCATTGCATTTGTGGTTGCTTACGTCGCTTATTTTTGTTTTGTACCTAAATCATCTCATTTGGCTTCACCCACCTATAATCACATATCTTTTATCTCCCTAAAAATTAAGATTTGTATGCATATACATATACATGATGCGAAGCTTTGATTTATGTGATCAGATTATTTAGCCAATATGCACCATGCATCCGCACTATGATGTTGATGTTCAGCAACAAAACAATCCGGCGCCCTGTTTTGTTACGCAAAAAACATCCACGACGGCTTTCAACTTTTTTAATGTTCCAAAATCATTTATGGATATTTGTTTTCTTCCATAAGGAAAATAAAATAATTTGAATAATCTAAATTTTGTTTAATTCATTAGATTTAAAATTTTAATTTTATTAATTAGATAAGAATTAAATTTAAATTCAATTCGATTTAACTCAAATTGAATAAATAAAATAATTTTGAATAACTTCATGATTCACGACAACTCCCAATATTAAACGTAGTAGCTACCCTTTAGATTTTCCACCCTGCCCTGCCCTATCAAAGAAAATTCCAATATTAGACCACGAAATCCCTATCAAAGAAAGCGGTTTCGCATCTTAAATTCAAACCCATCAAAGTAATACATATTACTACTTAGTTTACAAGGAAATATATACATTAATAAACAAATTGCAATCAGAAGGAAAGCCATATTTTTTTTTGAAAAGTTAAAAATAAATTATAATTTTTACGATAATAAAACTGTAATTTCATCATTTGAATAATTTATACATTTATAATTTTTAAAAATAAAAATTTATTTTTATTAATTTAAAATTTTAAAAATTTTAAATCATCTAAATAAAAAAAATTATTCTAGAAAAATCGAGTATCTCAAATACCTTAAAATTTTCTATTATCAGAAACAGTATTTCAAAAAGCAAGGTCAAACAAATTACTATGCGGGTAGTTAATTAACTTTAAATGAATTAATTAAAGATTACTATGCACTAAGACCTACGCTTGAATTTTTTTCAAATACCGCACCTAGTAAAACCTTCCTAACGACACTTTCAAAATCTCCCACCCACAGTCACTCCCGTCCCGTTTCCAAAAGTACCCAACCACAATAAATTACATATACTAATATTATTTGATAATTTGTCTAAGTTAATATTATTTTATAATATTTTAATTTAAATCTAAAAATATGTATACACATGAAATAATTTCAACACAATCTAATATAAACAGTATTGGCCACAAAGAGGTCGTTTCTCCACAACCACCAGTCCAACACGGCGGCACAGCAAAAACAGTAGATTCCTTTTATATAATAAACAACAAAACCCAAACCACTTAGCCCACCCTTGCTGACTTCATCACTTATATAACCAAACACCCATCATATATTTCCTCCATCAACCATCATACATAACATACGCTCCTCATACATACATCCATACATACCTCATCAACCGCCTCTCCTGATTATAAATTTGCGTCTTTGCCTTTGTTTCATCTCTTCAAACAGCTCTTCATTATTCTTTCTCAAATCCCTCATTAACCAAAATCTTTAGCAATTTAAAATAAAATTTCAGTTAAGCAATGGGTGAGGTTAGTTACTAGCTCTTTCCTTCAACATTCTCTCCGATCTTTCCCTTCCGATTCTTCAATTATTTTAGGTTTTCTTTTTCTTCTCTTTGATCTCGTCTGAGTTATAGTTATGTTTCTTGTTTTCCAGCAAAAAGGATCTAAGCCTGAAGCCGAGAAGAAGCCCGACGCCAATTCCGGCGCTAAGCAAGACGACGGCAAGGTTACCGCCGTTTACAAGATTGATATGCATTGTGAAGGTTGTGCCAAGAAGATTAAACGATCGATTAAACATTATGAAGGTAATTAGTTTAAGTTTATTGATTAAAATAACAACAATTTTGGAATTTGTCAAACTTGGATAGATAAATCGTTTAAGTTAGTCTCGGCGAGTCGTTAGACAAATTTCCCCGTAATAATCGGGGAACTGGATAAGGATTGGACTTCTTGGCTGGTGCTAATTTTTCAACCTTAATTAGAAATAGATAAATTATCAAATTGAAATTACCTAACACGGACGTTGTTCTTGGTTGAAGGTGTGGAAGATGTGAAAACGGATTGTGGAGCCAACAAGCTAACGGTGATTGGTAAAGTGGACCCGGCCAAAGTCAGAGATAGGTTGGCCGAGAAAACTAAGAAGAAAGTCGACCTGATTTCCCCTCAGCCTAAGAAAGATGCCGCCCCACCCGCTGCTGGTGGTGATAAGAAACCAGACCCTGAGAAGAAACCCGAGGAGAAGAAGCCCGAGGAGAAGGGAAAAGAGAAGAAAGAAGAGAAAAAGCCACCCAAAGAGGTAAAAAACAAACTTGTTTTTCATACATAATTTAACGACGAGTTTAGCGTAATTAATCCTAGTTAAATTGTGTTTGATTTACAGAGTACGGTGGTTTTGAAGATTAGAACACATTGCGACGGTTGCATTCAGAAAATGCGAAAAATAATCAAGAAAACCGATGGTAAGTTTATTAATTATGATTTATTTGAAATAATACTAAAATTTTACCGTGGGGAGATGTTATCTTGTGTTAATTTCACTTTTAAAAAATTTTGCCGTTGGAGATGTTATCTTGTGTTAATTAATCAATTGGAGTAGGGACAAGTAAAGGCGCATTTAATCACACTAGAAATCTTAAAATACGGACGGTAAATTTATACATAAATGTGTGTATATGTTAAAAGTTAATTTGTTTTAAGTTTATTCATATTATTATTATTACATTCAATATCTAAATATCTTAATTTTAATTATTCTATTTAAGAATTATATAAAAATAAGAAAAGACATAAAAAATTTTGAATTAGTATAATTTAATTAATTAAGTGCTAATATTGACGAGGTTTTACTTGAATTATTATTACAGGCGTTCAATCAGTCGACATTGATGGAACTAAAGATTTAGTAACCGTAAAAGGCACAATGGACTTGAAAGACCTCGTTCCTTATCTCAAGGAGAAGTTGAAACGAAGTGTCGACGTGGTTCCGCCTAAAAAAGACGACGGCGGTGAGAAGAAAGACGGCGGAGAAAAGAAAGACGCCGGCGCTGATAAAAAAGGAAAGAAAAAGAAGCTGCTGTCGCCGGAGGCGAGAAAAAAGAAGGCGGCGGCGAAACGAAGATGGAAGTGAGCAAGATGGAGTATCATGGATACGCGTATCCTCCACAGTCAATGTATTGGTCAGATGGACACGTGTATGGTGGTCCGAGTTACGCGGTGGAAGGATATCAGAATCAGCAGCATCACGAGTACGGATACATGAATCAGGGGTACATGAACATGAGTCAAGGGTATATGTCTCATCCTGGGTATGCGAATCAAGGGTATATGTCTCATCCTGGTTATGTGAATCAAGGGTACATGGTGGACCCCCGGCATCCCCTTCACGCACCTCAGATGTTCAGCGATGAGAATCCAAACGCCTGCTCCATCATGTAAGAAAGGAAATCAACGGGAAGAAAGAAAAGGGACCAAATGTAAATAGCAGAACATTCTAGGAAGAGAAAAGTAAATAACAGAGAAATTGGAAAAAGGAAAGGGACCGACGATGTAATATGAAATAGTAGAATTTTGGAATTAACGGGAAGGATAGAACTTAGAACTTTTGTTTTTTGTATATGGAAGAACCGGCCAAAGCCGGCTTGGCTTGAGCGGGTTAGTGTTGGGACGGTTTTGTTTTGTTTTGTTTTGTTTTGTTTCTATAAATTCTATTCTATGAAATATAAATTGTTATTTCATTTTAAACTTTATAAATTAATTTGTGATGGAGCAGCGAGTAGCGAGTGGCAATAGAGGATGCCACGTAGTGCCGTCGTTGATTAATTTAATGTTCCATAAAATTTTGATTCTTCTTTGCTGAGATTACCAGTGGTTTGGTTTATCAGTGGTGACTAGTGATTAGATTAGCATTTTATTAAAAGGTTAATAAATATATCATAATGTTATCAATTTTATATAAAATTATTTCTATCATTTTAATTATTTTTAATTTAATTAAATTTTTTACATTATCTTATTACCCAAGTTTTTCCATTTTATATGAAGTTATTGTATAATTTTTTTTATTATATAGGAATTCTTTATTAATTCTTTTGGTTTTGACGATATTGATTGGGAAAAGTTGAGTCCTTTGTGTGGTACAAAATTGTTGTCTGTAGTACACAGTATTTGATTTCTTTTTTACTCCTTCCTGGGACAGTACGAAAAATAAGTTTCCTTCCATTTAATACATCATCTAAATTGGCGTTATTTAGATTTAATAATTGTATAGACAAAATAAATTATTTGTTTAATACATATAGTAAAAAATAACAATTTTTTTTATAAAGAAAGGAAATTCATCCATATAATGACAAAAGTAAAAAAAAGATATTATTAATGTGTAAAAGAGAATGCTTCCAGAAAGAGTTTTAATTAATTAAATTGGTCAAATTGATTTGGTCATTGTGGTTTAACTACAATAATCACCTTTATAAACTACCAACAGCTACGCCATCATAATTCAGAAATAAACCAAAATAAAACGCACGTTTAATTGCAGCCAAAAGGCCATCAAACAAAATCGATGCAGCTATGTACCTTTTCATGGCATTTAAGAGGCTATTTAAGCCTTCTACTCACTCACTCACTGTCGTTAAGAGTCACACGTTTATAATAATTTTATTAATATTGCATGTTAATTTTAAATTTTAATTTACGTGAAGGGCTGATGTTAATTGTGTGAAATGGAAATCACTTAATTTGAAAGAATTACATAAGGGAAAAAAAATTCTGAAAAATATAAATAACAATATTATTTATTTTGTAATTATCATATTTCCCTACATCATCTTCACAGTGAAAGCTAATAATGCTGCATTAAAGCTTCATTGAAATAAAAAGTACGACTATATATCCTTGTCTCTTTTTCCCTTTATTTCTTCTTTGGTGGTCCTTTAATGAAATAATGGATGATATACAGTTTTAGAATTATTAGTAATGTTCAATAAAAATAATTGATTGTTTGTGAATCTCGGACTCTTTCTAATTCTTTAAAACCGGTGTTTGAACTTAAGAAAACTAATCAATGATTCTTTTTCTTTTGGCAGATTAAAAATCAGAGTCTGATTGACTTCTTCTTTTTTTCATAGTTTTCATTATAACTATGTTGAGTGTTTTTGTGAGTATATTCTTTAAGGAAGTTAATTTTTCTATTTATATGATACAGTTTTGGATGTGACGTCTTAGTATGTCCTTATGCATGTCAACACGTACCTTATTTTAAGGTTAATATGCGTTTCTTAAGTGTGGGTTCGCTTGCAGGATGATGCAAACCCACCACGTGCAGGTTCATGTAAACGAACTATGCAGACTATCACTACTAAAGTAAAGAGGATCAAGTCAGTCCCAATCGGGTAACCGGATAGTAAGTTGATAATAACGAACATCATAAGAAACTAGAAACTCATCCATACAACAATTCTGTTATTTCTTTTTGGAGAATTTATATACACGTACACGCTCTAACAACAATATGCATATGTGCATGTAGACTTGGATGGTTGTAAGCATATATAATTGTTTTCTTCAAGGGGAGAAAAAACCCCTAAAATAATACATCATGTACACATAAGATGCATTGAAATGGTACCTGTGCTAGTGTATGTATTATTAATGGATCACATCACATACCGATATTTATTAGAATTGAAAATCGATAAAACGTGTTCCCTAAGTCTTTAACTTAATTAGTATTGTTGTTATTGCAATAATCAATAAAACTTGTGTTGTAACATGCCTATGCATATATTTTTGCTTTGATTTGAATGACCCTAAACTCATTCCCTCATATGGATCCATGAAATGTGAACAACCAATTGACTTTTATAATGGTTTTTTTAGCCAAGTCATTTGAAAAGAAAGGAACTGAAAGAGGTGTGGCCGTGTGGGCATGCAATATATATTAAACATTGCAGTTTGCTGAAGGACAAAAGCTACGCCATGAAAGAGGGCTTTCAAGGTGGATATATCGATGAGACTTGGACAAATAAATAATTTTATTATTCCTGGAAAAAAAAGAAGAAGAAGTAAAACACTGTCCATGGCCACACCATTGAAAAGATGAAGGAGACAGAAGGTTGTCCTTTTATATAGAGAAAGTATACAAAACGCATGAAATGGTGAAATGGAAGGAAGATGAGGGTGGAGTGTTTTGTTTGTATTCATAAACGGTGACGTATTTGCTTTTTATTTATTAATTTCAACGAAAATGGGGCAGCAGAGGTTCGCCAATCATTTAGAAGATAAGAGAAGTCACGCCTTTGCTTGCATCATCCCCATTTTGCTTTTTATTTATTTTAAGATTGAAACCTTTGATTATGACTTTGTGGGGTTTCATCAATGTTCTTCTTTCATTATTATTTCGTAACAAGAAAACGATTTAAAGTTATTATTATTAATGACATTTAAACGCACCTGCAAAATGGCCGCATCCGGCCAATTTTAATTAATTTTGATTCTAATTAATGATATTTTAAATTTTTAGAGTTAAAATATAACTTTACTGTTATCTTAATTTATAATTTGACAAAATTATAAATATTTAAATTTATCATTTTTGAACCAAAATTACTGCTACATGTTTATGCATGTACCATCAATTAACCAAATGATGGCAAATCATCATAAAATTTTAAAATTAAATCCATTGAACTTCTTTTTTAAATATTGTATCATCATTTTTTCATGGTGAAAAAGAACAAAAATACAACCAAATTAAATTAAAATCAACAACACACTTTATACAAACAACTATCACCCTTCTTTTGTCAAAAGTCATTTTGAACATTCAATTTGTTTATTTGTTTTTTTCTCTAGGGATATATTCTAGTATCCAATTCTCTACATTCTTCAGGAGTTGACACATATGTATGATTAACTCCGAGTTAGAGGACCTCAAATTAGATTTTTGGATAGCTTCAATAATCTTCAAACTATCTGTTTGCATCAACATTCTATCACATTGCTTTCCTTGCAATAATATTGACAGTCCATCTAAAATATCTCATAATTCTATATCAAAGATTGAGCATTTCCTCAATCATTGGTTTAAATCAAGAATCCACTCCCCTTGCTCATCTCTCAAGACTCTCCCTGCAACAACATATCTTAATTCTACCTTAATCAAACCATTAGTTCTTATTCGCACCCAACTATCTATCCAGTTGTACTCGTCTCTCATAATTTACCTCACAGTAGAGTTTACCTTGCGAAAAGATGCATATTGCTTAGCTCAACTATACGAACATTTGATAATTTTTTTTGCAGTCCATGGCATTCCCTGAAAAATAAAAAAAATTCTTATTCTTCCAAATACGCCATGTAACTAGACCAAAGAAAACCAGCCAATTGATCCCTCCAAAAGCTAAGTTTTGACGATTTTACAAATTAGGCAAAAGTCACTCCTGCAAGTTCCCGAAAAATAAGCAGACATGCTCCTCAACTTGAACAATCTGCGACCAAACACCTTTCACTGCACTACAATCTCTAATCGCATGAATTACATCCTCCAAAACTAACCCACAACCCGTACAATGATCATCATTCACAATACCACGCCTTAGCCTCTCCACTTGCATAAGCAAATGTTACTTGAGAGCCAACCAAATAAAGAGTTGAACCTTCTAAGGACCTTGATATTTCCATGGCAGGTTCCACACTTCATCCCTCGAACCCCACAAATTCTCCTTAATCACCCTATAAGCACTCTTGATAGGAAAAAAAAAAACCTAACGAAATGTCCATCCAAGCAATTCTATTTGAACCCGCAGAAGAGTATGGGGTGAAATATTGACAATGCAATTAATAATCTCATCTAGTATCATTTTTTTTTTGAATTACAAATAGCAACTAGCGCTACTTGAATTCAGGTCATATTTAAGGAGATGAACCCCCTTGATCATCAGGTCAATACACGGGATTTTCCATTATATCATTTTAATTCACTAAGATGATGTTTGCAAATACTTTAATTGTTTACTAGTATAATACACACATTTACAAATTTGACAGTAGTCTTTTGATAAAGGAAAATTTGCATTCCTCTCGCAACTCCTAACCAACGAAGTACCTTTTTTTCGACAACTTCAAAAGCGTGTATCATGTTTTAAATTATCAAGTTTATATGTTCCCACTTTCGAGGATAAAAAAGATACATATCTTTAAAGGTTTTATCTAAAAATTTTATTACACGCGTATGTGTATGAAAATCACGAATTTAGAATAAAGGTATATATTTAAAAATAATATACAATAATAAAAGTGATTTAAAACTAATTAATCATAATAACATATGAAATATGTATATATTAAAATTAAAAAAATGGATTAAATTACGAGTAAAACGAACAATTATAGTGAAAATAATATTTGGAAGTGTTATGAGTAATTTTAGTCATTATCTTATAAACAGGTATAATGAGATATGTTCAATATAATAACAAATTTTAGCAAAAGAGGCTTCCACCTTCCACGCAACTTCCCCTTATATGACAAACTTTCCAAATTTCTTGAACACCCATGAGAACGACTCCCCTTACCAAAAACCTTACAGTGAATTCCCTATTTGTGTAGACAAGGGATGTTCTCCTTTTCCAACCGCACCAAAAGTCAAATTCCATTTCATGGAACACCCCCAATCCTTTCAACGACATGAAATTTCCATGGAGAAAAACACCCACCGACCCACCCCCATTCCACAACAAGTTTTCTTGGTGGCGATTCGATGATTACAAATGAACCCCTCCATTGAGAGACGACGATTAACCCAAACAATGGAGTCCCTGTTGTTAGTGGAATGGCACGTAAGCTTATATGTCATGCTTCATGAGTCTTCAGCCTATACCTGGAATGAGGTCACTACGTACCTAACTACACCCACAATTTCATATCCATCAACTTATTATTATTTCACAAAGTTTTAAACCCTTTCTCCATAAAAATATGAAGTTATTAAAAGCATGGCTACAATTGGTTTTCTACCAAACTCAACATTGTACTCATCTTACATGACAGAAATGGTGTTATGGAATGAGGGGCTGTTAAGCAGGCCTGAGATCAGCTGATTTCATCATTTAGCCTTGTTGAACCTGACAAAAATGGAGGGGGTTACCTAACAAATTGTTTAATAAAAGAAATAAAAAAAATGATCAGCTTACATAAACCTTAATTGATATCATATGAATATAAATAAAATTCCTTCTTCATACTCTAATTCTGTCATCATGATTCACGAGCGAAAATGACTAGTAAACAATAATAAGTCGGCTATGGCAATCATAAAAATAAATTTAATGAAATTAAAGGCTGAATTTTGATGGCAAAAAACAGTTTCTAAAACAACACCCTTTAGTCCATAAATTGCAGAAAATTTATTTATATTAAAAACCAATTTCATTAACATGCAGTGAAAATAAAAGTTCATTGGGAAGCTTCTAAAAAGCAGATGAATTGAATGGATGGCTACGCAAGCATGAAGCATGGGTGCCGAAAATAAAATGACAAATTGATTATTATTTAATTAATTGTATGTTAATGACAGATTAACGGTTGATGCAATGGATTTTGGAACTAATCACGGATCTCATCTCTTGTGATTAAACAATGTAAGTCAAAGAGAGGTTTTATCCATTTAATTTAAAAGTCTGTAACGGGGGAGGAAGGATAAGGCACGCAGTTGGTGCATTTCGTCATTCAATAATTTTCGCATTCCTTTATACATGGAAATAAGGACAATGGGCAATGATATATCCAATTAAGTATGGTTGATTTTTGGTATGTACCTACGTCCATTAATTAAGTTAATAAAAATTGGCACTTTAGGTACATATGATTCAGTTTTAACACTGTGATTCCGAATCAAGCCTACCCTTATTTTTTATATTATAGTTAAATTTCAATATGTATTTTTATCGAGAAAATTGTTTATAAATAAACATTAAAAGTTGAAATTAAGAGCAAAGGGTCCTAATTTTCTGACTCAGCTCTGACTATGCGCCTCACTCCTTTTTAATAGAACTACAATGATGATGAGCATCATTAGCACATGTATGCATGCTTCACATACATACATGCATGTCATGGATGATGGGTTTGAAAAGGGTTTGGATTTGGGGTATCTTGATGTGGGGGAGAAATGGGAATATTCAAATGTTTTCTTTTATAAAAATATGAAAATAATGGTACATAATTACATAAACATCATAATCATGGATTTGACTATGATGGTGAAATTAATGAAGAGATGAGCCACCAGACATGAATGATCCCATTCCACGTCAGTTACACATGGCGCCTTGCTGGAGTTTGAAATTGCACGCCAATTTTTCATCTCCTTCTTCCTCCATTCAACTACCCCCTGTCCTTCTGCTCCTTCCTAATCCCATTCTCTCTCTCTTTTTTAGTTATAAAATTTTCTTCAATTTTTAATAAACTTCAAGCTAATTTCAAATTCCGTTATTAAATTAAAACTTTATTTAATTGAGACAAGTTTGGGTTTCTATTGAATTTTTTTTTCAAATAAGATTATTCATAAAAAATATGGGAAGATTAAGATATTGAAAATTTTAAAAATCTGAGTATCCCACGGAATAAATATTTAGATTCTAATTCAGATTTGGTATAGGTGTTGATGTAATAAATAGTTTTGTTACTTTTCTTCCTATAATTAATTAAGGCAAGATCTTGGTTTGAATATTTAGTCTAGATATTGTGGCTTGTTTATAATTCAAAAGTATTCAACCATTTGTTTAGGGTAAATTCAACTATTTTGATAAAAGAAGAAGAAAGAATGCAACCTTTTAATGTATATCTATGCAGCCATTTTTTATGATTAAAAAAAACCCAAAATGAGGATTGAGTTCATAATGTATCTGTCTCTTTATTCAGCTGGTGGATTGAATCACGTCTCTCAAATTTTCTATAAATGTCAAATGAAATATTAGCATTAAAGATTCTTTTGGTAACAGAGTAAAGCTTTAGTTATTTTCGGATAAGATCAGAACGTTGACATATTAATATTTGTAAGAATGAAAAAAAAATATCTATTCAAAATCATAATTGAGAATATTTTCCATTAATTCAAAACTATAAAATATAATATAAGATTGTATAAACTTATAAATTAAAGCAAAATCATAGAACTAGAGTGGCAGTCCAATGTCGGATCGAATGATATTGGCTTCAATTAGGAAGGAAACAAAACCAATGATCCATTTTAATAAGATAGGTTAATTTTCGTTTTATAGTATATGTTTGGATTTATGGTTGTTCCTTTTAATAAAGTTGTTTTTAAAGTTTAAATTTATGTCATTTCTTGAAAATGCAATATATTTTATCATTGTATCTAGAGGTGTTCATGGGTCGAGTCGAGTCAGATCTAAGCATAATATTAACGTACTTTATGCGTGTCCCAACTCGACCCGGCTCAAAATCTGAACCTAAAATTTTGCATTCAAGCCCATTTTAGGGTTGCCCATATTTTTTTATTTTTTTAAAAATATTTATTTTATTTTAATATTTAATAAATTTATATATATTTTATTTATTAAAACTTTTTATATAGTCATCTTAATATTATTTTAATGTCTACATTACAATATTATTATATATTTAATATATGTTTATTTTTTAATGTATTCTAAATTATATAATATATAAAAATAATATAATATAAAGTATTATAAACTTAAAACGGATCGGACCGGACTCGAGCTTGAACATTCAAGCCCGAATCCGACTCATATTTTAAACAGGTTTAATTTTGTCCAGGCCCATTTTTCGAGTCTAATTTTTTACTCAAACCCTCCTAAATTTCGAACAGACCTTCGGACTTAAACAAATAGCCCGATCCATAAACATATTTAATTGTACCCAATATTTATTTGGTAATCTAGATTTATTAACTTGTGTGCTAATATAATGTTTATATATTTTATTGTAAATGATTGTATTAAAAATAGTTATATATATGAATCCAACGAACGGCTCCAATGAAAAAAAAGTTATTTATCTTAAAAGACTCGAATTCGAACAATGATTAAAAAAATATGAACAGATATAATATACTGTTACTTAATATTAATGACTAAAATATAATTTAAAAGATGCATAAATCATTATTTTTGGGAATTCACCCTAAAAACATTCACATGAAGCAGCTACAAGATGTAGATCACTTATAAAAAGTTTTTAAATTCTCAATGTGTGTTTGTAGTCTGGACCCACGTGCACCCCAATTCAAATTCTGTTTAGTCTAACCCTTAGGGCCAAATAGATCACTTATAAAAAGTTTTTAAATTCTCAATGTGTGTTTGTAGTCTGGACCCACGTGCACCCCAATTCAAATTCTGTTTAGTCTAACCCTTAGGGCCAAATATTCAAGGGTTGAAAAAAGTGCATTATTTATTCAACCTAAGAAACGCAAAAGCATTGAATATAGAATTTGACTGAGGAGAAAAACTTCAAATAGGTTGGTTTGTTTGATTATAGTTTTGACTTTCTCAAAGATATATTGGATAAGAATTGCTTAGCCACCATTACTGAGGGAGGAAAAGAAAACATTAAAAATATTTTATATATGAAAAAGTGGAAGCCGCTATCCGATTTGGGTTCACAAAAAGGAAAAGAGAAATCAATTATAATCAATCTGGAAGAGTCTTTATGGGCTTCAGGATTGTCAGCCCATGGTTTTTGAAGTTGTCCTACTGGGTTTGGTTCACAAAAATATATGGGATAAGCAAAAAGCTAAACTGAAATGGCTTCGTGATGGAGATCATGATACCAGTTTTTTCCGTAGCTTGGTTAATGTGAAACATAAAAGACAGCCTATTGATGTCCTTTTCGATGAAAATGGGACCAAGCTTGATCATTTTGGTAAGATCGCAAAGGAGATTACAGGGTTTTATCAGAAGCTAATTGGCATTGAAGACACGAATGTTACTGGTGGTTCAGTTGAATTGTTTAGAGATTTTATGCAGGGGAGGAAGCTAAGTTGAATTTGGTAAGATCAGTTTACTTTTGACCAAGTTAGGGAAATGAAAATCCCCAGGACCCGATGGTTATACTCCCCATTTCTTTAAAACTACATGGTCAGTGGTGGGGAGTCATGTCTTTGCTTCTGTTAGTATTTTTTCAGAGCTCCAAAATGCTTCCAGTTTTCAATACCACAACTTTGATGCTTATTGCTAAAGGGCAGGAACCCACTCATGTGGCTGATTTTCGCCCTATTTCTTGCTGCTCAGTAAGCTATTAGTGTGTGACACATAATAATAAACTAAACTGTGAAAGTATTTGTACTAAGAGTTACATTACATTTTGTTATTCTACACGAAAATTAGTAAATTAATCATTGTATGCTAGATTAAAGAGTGAAGTGGTTCTTTTGCTAAAAACTATGTTCGTTTCCGCCGTTAAAAACTGATCCATGTAGGTTAGCATGAAGTACGCATGGCACACTACGTGCAACTGTTTAATTATTCCATCAGTCACATAAGTTTTTAATAATAAAAATGGATGGAATTTTTAATAAGAAGAATCAAGAACTAAACTGTCTAATTATTCCGTCAATCACGTTAGTTTTCAATAATAAAAGTAGATACAAAATTTAAAAAAAAAACCAAAAACTAATTTATTAATTTTTTTTAAATAAATGAAAAACAAAAATTTAGATTATACTCTTACCTAAACTGAACTGCCACGTGACTTAAAAAATTCCCCACTGTCACTGTGGAGTATATGTTTTATTTTGCAAAAGAAGTCTTGAGAAGGTCCAACAAGTGATTCCCCTAGAAGCCTCATGAACTTCAGCTAATCTTTCAGTCTTTTAAGCATTGAAAAAGCTTGAGATTCACCAAAAACCAACCCAACAATGCTGATATCAGATTCACCAATCTTGTTCTTCTTCCAAACCATCGTAGCTTTGATCCTATTCATCCTTCTTTTTCGTCTGACCCTTGTGTTCTTCCTTCTCACCCTTCTCTTTGCCATTTGTTCTGACATTGTTTACATCCTTTTGGACCTTCTTCTTTGCCCTCACCTCTAAAGCTGCCTCATCCCATCCAAAATTTCCATCCTCTAAACCTACGGTAAGTCCCATTTTTTATTCTTTTTCTTTCCTTATTCAACATATATTTGTTCAAGTAAAAGGCCAAATTATATTCTTCTTAGAAAAATATTATATTATTTGTTATTAATATGCATGTTTTATTCGGTCAATTTAGTCATTTAATTTTAATTGACAAATTTATGTTTTGACATATTAAAAAATAAATAATGTTTGATGCTGTATGAGTAAAATAAAAAAAAATATTTATTTGGATCTAAATGTAATAACGATGATAGGGAGATGAAAGTGAAAAATTAACCTTTAAAAACATAATTCTAAAATATGTGTATACTTAAAATAAAAAATTATCTTTTTTTAATGAATTAGGATAAAATGACAAAGTCCGAACAACAAACGTGACTCGAATTCAAATTACACATGAGATTTTAAAATAAATAATTATTAAATCATGACTAGATTAAATAATAAATTATAAATTAAAATTATATAAAACAAAATGATAGTTATTTATTATAACTATATTTATATTAAAAATTATTTAAATTATATACATATGGCTTAGTAAGATATATTAATCATTGGGGTAAGAAAGTTAATATACTCTTTGGCTTCAATAATTAATTTGGTATTTAAGTTTTTTCAAATTGACACTTGAGTTTGGTTTCAATGTTCAATTTAGTTTTTTTACTAGAGTAAATGTGTCAAATATTCATTGGGCAACATGATATCATTTGGTTTGGGTGCCAAATTGAATATTGAAACCAAATTAAGTTACTGAATTGGAACAAGAAACAGAGGTACCAAATTGAATATAAAAGTCAAACTCAGATATCAAATAATATATAAACCTTAAAAATCACTGTTTTACACGTCCGCTTCCCCTGCTTTATCAAACAGACAGAATCGAAGAACTCTTCAAATTCTGCCCACCTATAAAATCCAAACATTTCAAAAATGCAAAAGCAAAAATGGGGTTATCAGTCCAAACAGTGGCACCATCTTTAACCTTAACCAGTCATCAAACAAGCATCAAATTCCTCATATCTCGGGAATCCAACAATCTTCATTTTCTTATTCCAAAAAGATGGACCCAATATACAAGTTGTTTTGTTCTTAGATTCCCCTTTCGCTCTTATTCTAACTTTCCTTCTCCCCAGCCTTCATTTCCGCTTTGCCCTCATTTTTCTCGGTCTCACCCTCCTCTTCCTTCTCTGTTCCCACTTAGTTTTCATTCTCTTCCATCTCTTTTAACTTCAATGGCCACTTCTCAAGCTGCCAGTTACTCCTCTCAGCCTTCCCAAACCCAAACGGTGAGTTTCTCTATCTCCCTTTTATGAATTACTCTAATTGATTTGAATGTTGGGTTTTTTGAAGAAATCAAATTTGTTCGCTTAACAAACATTAGGTTTCAAGGTTGGATTTTTTAATTTAAATGTTGGTCTGATAATGTATTATCGATTGGTATAAATATTTGGTTTTGATTGTTTTGCTTGGAAATTCATTTTATAGGAGGAATTATGTCTTTGATAAAAAAAAAAAAGGGCTCTCTTTTTTGCCAACCATAGTGATAGTTGCCAAGATTATGGCTATGTTTATGAATTTATTGGACTATTTAGGTTTTAGTGATGGATTAATTGTTTCCTTCGAAATATTTGTTAATTTTGAGTAATGCTTTTATAATTCTAGTCTGAATCAGTGATCACATAGCACAAGGGTTTATTTTCTGCTAATTTTCATGTATGTTCCTAGTTATGTTTTGGCTGTTTCTTGTATATGATTGACATGTTTGATTTATTTGTGCAATTTAGCTACCTGAAAATATTGAAATCTATATATGCCAATAATGGGGGTTTGGTTCGCCGAATGTAAGATTAGGGTTCGTAATTTTGCATTCTGAAATGAGATTACGGTGTTTGGATTTCACCATTCCAACCATCCCATAATCTCACATTACAACCATTTCATTATATAGGCTGTAATCTTATTACGGCTTATCCTTGAGATAATCTTAGATTACGGGTGTAAATAATTATGGTTGGTTTTTTTTGTTGGTGAATTACAAGGAGAGAACAAAGCACAAACTCGAACCCAAGAGAATTGAGACTAAAAAAAATTAAAAGAACTAAACTTGTTGAAGAAAAACAAATTCTATGACCAGGAGAATTGAGTAAAATGTCCTTTTAGGTAATCTTATATTCCGTCAATTATAACTTATATTTCAGTCAAATGAATTAAATAAGGTAATTCAATATTACACCCGTAATGTTACATTTCCGTAATCTTATTACGGAACATAATCTAAGATTCGTCGAACCAAACGCCCCTTAGTCTCTTTTGTATATATTTGATAATGCTATTTTTTATTCCTCTAGATTTTTTGGTGTATTTAGGTATTAGAATTTCTATACATGGTGCTAATTGGTATAAAATGTACTAATCAGAATTCTAATCTCTTCCTTGGGTTTCAATAATTGGTTTTGGTTGTTCCTTTAAACAATGCAGATTTGGATTAAGAATGGGGTTTTCTATGTAAGATGCATCAATTTAGTTCATTCCAAGTGGGGTTCTATGTCATTTGTTACCTCTTTTGTTTTTTGATGATGGCATTTGGATGTTCTCTTCGAAAATTTAACTTCGTGCCTGTAATGAATCTCTTAATTTTTGCTTGTGCAATTTGGGGTTTCAATCTCTATGTAATAATTGCATTGAATTGAGGGTTTTGATGATGTAGGTACGGGCTGTGATAAAGGGTAGGGTTCAGGGTGTGTTTTATAGGAACTGGACAATAGAGAATGCTACTCAATTAGGCTTGAAAGGTTGGGTTAGGAACAGGAAGGATGGTTCAGTGGAAGCTCTTTTCTCTGGTAGCCCGGACTCTGTTCAGGAGATGGAGCAGAGGTGCCGTGGTGGTCCACCAGCTGCCATGGTTACTGGGCTTGAAGTTTTCCCTTCCAATGATGATCCCGGCACTGGATTTGAGAAGAAGCCTACAGTTTGATGATGCTATATATAAAGAGGTTAGCCCATTCTATATAATATATATTTTATGTATAATCAAGTTCTCTGAGGAATAAAATAGCCAAGTGGTTGTGAAATACTGATGGTTAATAAGTAGAATCGATGTTAATGAGTTTTGAAGTATGATATATAATGGTCCTTTTCCAGTTAACTGAATTTTGTTTGATGAGCCTTCTGTCTAATAATTCTTAGAACAACAATGTGAGATTGTGAATGGAGAAACTAGTTATGAATAGCTTCATGTATGCTTGCTCAACTAATTGGCTACCTTTGATGTGTGTACTTCTATAAATTTTTTGACAGTTTCTTCATGCATACCTGAATTGCATGAATTAGCTATAGACTAGATCTCGGATTCGAGATGAATTATCTGCAGCTTAATATTAATAATGGTATAAAGTAAATACATGTTGCAGAATTTTCCCATTTAATTGTACTTGTTGAATCGAAGTTCCATGAAAAGATGTTGCATGCAAAAAATTTAATGAGAAATCCATACAAAAACAGATAAATTTAAGAATTGTTGCTGGTATGTTGAATCTAAGCTAAACTCAGTGTTCCTGCCTCAGCAATCATTTCACTCTTCTGCATTTGAAAATGGACAGTCTGGTCTATACCAATGGCTTGCTAGAGCTTTTAAGTAGCTTACTTCTCAAAGCCAAGTATAACTCGGAAAAAGACCAGTTTTTGACATAAAAAAGACACTACAAATCATCAGTTAGTATAGTCATTAACTGCTTATTTTTAACTTTTATGGCTTTCATTAACAAAACCAAAGTCATTAAAATTCCTATCATATGATGTTAGTATGTAGTCCATTGTTGGTTCTTACGATTCACGCACAGTCGGCTGGAAAAACTGTCTGAAATGTTGAGTCAAACAGCTTTCAGCTAAGATATCAAACACCTCTGTATTCGTTTCCCGTGTTTGAAAGGACTATCAATTATTTACCTACTTTACATTGAGATTGTGCAAACATGGCTAGAGAAGGGTGACAAGGTGAGTGATGCAAAAAGTTGGGAATATGATGATGTTAGATAAATCATGAAATTCCGAGCTCCTTTCATTTTAGAACCAAAACCAGACCCTATCTTATATGGTTCCATGTATTCAACATAATTCAATTATTTCTTTATTTCCCATCAGACAAGCGTAGGGACAACACGGTGCTTCATATTTTTGCATATTTCTAAGTAATAATGATATTATTAGCCATATATATGTATTTCTTGATGATCAAGTTTGGCCGTAGAAAAACTTCCCTCACTTTAAAATTTTCCTTGGGCTTGAAACTGACTGATAAAATTACTTTTCAACAATTTGAGTTTGCCTTTATTTCTTAATTTCTTTAGCATATATATACCGGTGAGATGTGGAGTTTCTCTTCCAAGGAACACACAGATATGGCTAATTTCAAGTTGGTTAACTTTTGAAGATGATCTGAAGTCATTGTTTGTACCCCGTTGACAACATTGTATAAACCACTCATATTTTCTCCATGCATCTAGTACCATGAAACAGATGGTTCAACGGCGCAGGTCTCCAAGGCTGGGATTCTTGTCCAGTTACTCCCATTCATAGCAGTGCTTAAAATCTACACGACTGCGGATTCATTGTAGATGTACAGGAGGGCCTACTGTTTGAAGAAAACTATCAAACTGTACTGCTAATGACCTAATTCTACATAAATCAATTTAAGTAACTTCCCCCCTCTGTTAAGCATCAATTTTCAATGGTGAAGGGTTTTATCATAAACAAACACTGAATTTAGTCCCACTTATCTGCAATATCCTGTGGAAAGATAACGCGAAATCAAGAAAAATATATTAACATGAATACTCGTGTTGAGAACATTAGAATACCGTGTGGCTCCATAGCATTACTTGACAATAGTTTCTAACTTTGATTCACAAACCAATATAAATACCTCCAAGTCTGGCAGAATGACGTGTAGATTTTCAAAGAAACTCATAAACTCACTGCAATAGTTGTCAATCAAGAACATGGCTGAAAGCAACAGAGGGTTAATGATATTCAGGCCTTTCTTTCAGAAACTATGAAAGTTCTCGAGTTCAGCATATAGCACATCTCCAGAACTCAACCATGTAAAATTCGATGAAGACATGAGTGTCAGTAAAGCAGTGCCAGGCCATGTTAAGGAAGGATTTTTTGCTGTCTCTGCAGCGAAGGGAAAAGAAACACAGAGGTTTGTTATTGAACTGGACAACTTAACAAACCTGAATTCCTAAGCCTACTCGATGAAGCTCGGGAAGTATATGGATCCCATCAAACAGGGGTCCTTTCTCTCCCTTGTCAGCCTCATGAATTAGAGGAGATTCTAGAACACAGCAAAGAAAACAATGTCTGCACTGAAAGTCAGGATATGGTAATGCTACCTTAACGGGAAGCTACTAGGATGATAAAAAAAAGTTGGTTGTAATCTTTCAAGTTCTTGTACCAGTGAACATGTCTTGCTTGGATGTCAGATTTGTAAAATTTCACTATTGCTATCCCGCTGTGTGTAGTCGTCATATTTTTTCTGTCGAATCCTTTTGCACCATAATGTCTTGCTTGGTTGGCAAACTTTTAAGGCTTTAGTGTGCAATGTCAAGCTATGCTATCTTGTCTTATTAATGTAATCCTTGTGGTTTAGTGCGCAATGTCAAACTTTTGTAAGTTGAATAAAAGGGTTTAGCTCATGCAAATCAATATTAACTTTGCCTTCTCCATGAATCATATCTGGTTTTCTACAATCCCCTCGTGTCCCCTGGCCTTAAAGTTTTTGCAAAAGCTGGTAATTACTGGTTACATGCATTTTATATCATATGAAGCCCTGAATCTTTTGCTGTACCTTAAGGCTTAAACAAGAATGTGTTTTCTTTTTCAAGGCTTGAGCTAACTTGAACTCCAAGGAGGAACAACCAGAAGTGTTTAAATCAGAGCTTAATCCTATTTGACTGTTTTAACCGTCGCGATGCCATGGATGATGCAAAACCAACAGGATCATCACACAAGTTAGAAATTCCACCTCACAACACCTGAAACTTCAACTACATCAATAGTACTAGAAATGAACTTTAGCAGACGCAGAAAGTCATTCTTGTCGAAATCTTAAGTAAACATGTCATTAGATTGCATCCAAAATAGTTTGGAAAATCGTTTGGAATGTTTGCAAACTGCGGTGTTATACGAGAAATACCAAAACTGTCTAGGTATGTCTGCAAAAACTATGGAATATCATGTATGAAAAGACCATAGATACAAAGCTCTAGTTATTTCAAACCTACAAACCAGACGCTACTGTTTTATGGTCCCATGTCCTAACAAACTTCATTTATTTGTGTCCTAACCAGCAGACAACCGTAGCAAATTATACAAAGTATACAACACGGTGAAAATTTCCACTTTTATGTATTATTATTTGTGTAATGAAATTATTGGATTCTCTTGGAGAAGAAATCTTTGAGCTTGCATAAGCAGCAGAAACCACTCGGTTCCAACAAACTAGAGATCCCATTTACTTGAAAATGGCAAATAACAAGGAACGTTTACTGATTCATGCATTACTTCGTCTATAAATGTGAATAACTTTGTCTTGTAGCCTCGAAAACTATTGGACTGATCTGCATCAAGCGGGACAGTTGAATAACTAGGTGGCCATTCTGGGTTTTCTTTCTCTTCGACTTACATCATAGAAGAAAAAGTAGTGGCGAATGCTCATAGGTAACTATTACTTTAATTCATATTCTAGAAGCTACAAGACCAAGTTTTGGCACAATAAACACTACAAATCATCAGTTAGCATCTATAAAGTATACACGTGGCTGCATTCTTGCTGTTCTTGGCTTCATCAACAAAAGCAAATGTGTAAATGTGTCACCTGTGAGAAGATATCTGTATTCCCTCATATTGGTTTGTATGTTCTCAATGGTTGTCACATCTCATTACACGCTTGGCTGGAAAAACGGTCTGAAATTACGAGTCAAACACTAATACGAAACATTCAGCTAAGAAATCATGTACTTCCATTATTTTCCGTTTCAAAGATTCTCAATGATTTCATAAAATGGTGCTTGGTAGCAAGTTGCAAACCATATGAAATCCCCCCCCCCCCCCCCCACCTTACTCTCCCTTGGAAAGTTAATCTATAGTTTCCATTCAACTACACTTGATGACAATTAATCTAACTAAAAGTTTGTTCTAAACATAACTATTTTCGAATAACAGTTGTTTTGAACAATAACTATTTTAAACAAGAGTTATTGTTCCGAAAGAGATATGTTTGGTAACACAATTTCTTGAAATATAATATTCTTTATCTCAAGAAAGAGATAAAATGGATTTTTTTACAAAATTAATACAAAAAAAATATTTAAACATCAAAATAATTCACTCTTCTTATTATTTACCAAAATGGTATACATGGAGGGTGGTACCTCCTAGATAGGTGACACCACTTTAAAAATCTGACAAACTTTATTATTATTATTATTATTATATTAAAAAACAAAAAAATATAAAATATTGAGTGTTGCCTTTTAAGTAGGTGGCACTAATGTTTTGTATAGATAAAAATTTGAGTCATACGGGTCAGATACGGGAAATTCAAAATTTTAGAGTGGTGCCTATGAGGTAGACGGCACCAGTGGTGTCATATAGGTAGGTGGAACCAATGATGCCATGCAGATAGGCAGATATCAGGTCGTATCGTAAATCAAATGTGCGGATCAGTGCAATTGATCCCAATCCCACTGCAACAAAGTATAGGATAATGCGTTCATTCATATCATAATTTACGCCATTTACGCGACCCTTTAATTTTCGGTACTCATCCTGCCTAGTCTAATTCCGTAAATGAGATGAATTTTTTATAATGTAACAAATAACAATTTATTATCTGTTTATTAGCATCTCTCAATATGTGCTCATCATCGTTAATTAAAGAATTCATATTAATATCTGTAATAAAAAAATTTGAGATTATCAATCTATCAAAAATAATTAATGCAATTTTTAACTAATATTTACTACAAAGTTAAAAATAAATAATTTTTTCTAACATTCGATTCATGTAATTTATTGAAAAAAGTAACAATTTTATTTATTGAATAATTAAAATATCTTGAGAAATAATAAATTATATAAATATACAAATAATATAAAAATAATAAATTACAAAGAAAAAAGATAAACATACTTTTCAATTTCAAACAAACAACCTTTTTAAAAAATTTATTAAATTCTATGTGAATTAATAAAAAAAACATACCAATCAAAAAATAAAACATAAACATACTTTTCAAATTTTTTTTTAAATATATTTGTGTGATTACATCACGTAGCATCTCTTTATATTTTCTTAACTCTTTGACAACGTACACACACCTTGCACACACAGTTGCTCGAACTCGAACTTGGGACCTTTAGAATAAACAACATCCTCTTTTTTATTAGAGCCGCTTATTTGGTTCTCAAAAAACTTTCTTTTTTTTGTTGGTTTTTTTTCAAAACTTTTTTTTTACCTAATTTAAACACAAATTAAATTAATTAGAAACTTTTATAAAATAAATCCAAACAAAAAAATTATAATAACGTATAAAATAATATAAACACTACAAACAAACACACTTAATTAAACAAATAATAAAAAAAAAATAATAACATTTTCCTTTAAACATACCTTTCAAACATGAATTTTTTACTAAAATAATACAAAATAAATAATAACATACCAAAATAACTCATGATTAATTACCAAAATAAACATACTTTACCTTTCAAACATAATTATAATTAAAAATAAAAATAGTAAATTACAAAGTAAAAAAATAATCATACTTTCAAACAAATAACTTTTTCCTTTAACCTAATTTAATAAAAAATTCAATTAACAAACAAAAATTAATCAAAACATTAATTTAATTAGAATCAAACAATATTTTTAAAATAAATTAAAATCAACAAAATATAAACATTTATCTTTAAAAAATACATTTATCTTAAAAACCCTACACACTAAACAACTTACCTTTCCTTTTTTTTTCCTTCCCCTTCTTCTTGTGCTGCTGTCGAAACCCCCCTCTTTCTTGTGCTGCTTGTGTGTGGTGTGTAAGTGTTTGGGGGACTGTTATAAAGTCTCAATTTACAAGTCACGAGACCTTTTAAGGGTATTGTCTAATCAATTTTTTTTACTGTTCTTGCAGGCGACTTGGGAAGCATGCAACAAGAGGGGAGATAATCGATGCCGTCTGTCAGATAGACATCACCTATTAATTTATTATTTTTTATATAATATCTGTATTTAAAATATAAATTTATACTATATCCAAAAAAATTGAGTGTCGCTTATTTAGGAAGTATTACTTAATATTTTATATTTTTTTAATTTTTTAGTATAGTATAATAATAAAAAAATAAAAAAAATGTGTTAAATTTTTAAAGTGATGTATCCTATCTAAAAAGTACCACCCCTGTATATAATTTTGATATTTAAATATTCTTTTTGTATTAATTTTATAAAAAATTGAGATAAAATTTTAGTAGACAAAATTAAGTATCTACAACCACCGACTTGAGTGAACAAAGCTGGTGTAGAAAACCAAAGATTGCTCGGTTTATGGTTTTTGCATTCATACATTGGGAGGTATGGCTTGCAAGAAACGGTAATGCCTTTATCAGTCCTTACAGATTCAATCAAATACAAGACTAGGCAATGGCCAAAGCAGTTGAATATTTCGCCTTAACCTTTCCCCTCAAGCTTCCAAGCGAAACTATGGCAATCCTTGTTGAATGGTTAAAATCGAAACCAGGTTGGGCCAAAATCAATTCAGACGGTTCTGCACTAAGCAATCTTGGCATGGCAGGACCAAGATCAGTTATTAGAGATCAAAATGGCAACTGGATCAAAGGAACTTATGGTCACATCCCACAAACCTAGAGTGTTGCGGTCGAGCTGTGAGCAGAGATGGCATCAATCTTGCCCTTGCTGTAATTCAGAAAAGTAAAAGTAGATGCTATTGCAGTAATAAATCTTATTATGAATACTATATGCATTCTAATCCCCTTCAACAAACATTGGATAATGATTGCAAGACTCCTACACCGATTCCAGGCTTGCTGAGCCATGCTTTTAGGGAAGCCAACCAATGTGCGGATGGATTGGTGAGAATTTCAATCTCAGACTCCCTCAGTTTTATTTTCTACTTTGGATGCTTATATTATTTGTACTGAAGCACATGTTGAACTTATCGATGCTATTGACTCTATGATTTACCGTTTTAAGATTTAAGCTTATACAATGAAATTGTTCCTTCATTGACATTTTTTTTTTTGACATTTTCTTCATATATATCTGGAATCCCAGAACTGAGAATTGAGATACAATTTGTACTTGTTAAGTTGGGTGTTATTTGCTTTTAGAAAGCAATAACTTTTTTGTCCAAAACAACAACGAAACAGCAGCAAAACAATTGATTCAGGCCAGACCAAGTTCGGGCAAAAAAGTTCTACTCGAGACTTGACCTGTTTAGAAAACAAGCTTTATTTTTAGTCCAACCTCATTTTTTTTGTTTATATTTTTATTCAAATCTTTTCACATTTTGAATAAGCCTTTGAGCTGAGATGAGTAATGTGAAGCATGATCAGATATGAGGTTTGAAATTTTATTAAGGTTAAACGAAACTAGATATGGTATCTTCAAACGGGTGGTTTTGAGGAACGATGCTAAAAGATATCAGCTGAAACGTCATTCTCGAAAATTTAAGGGAAGTTCTGAACATGCTGTTCTTTTCGTTAATAGTGGACTTGTTTACTTCCCTGTCATGTTGTTTTCTCACACTTAGATCTCCTAACTAACAGGGAGTTGTATCATGCAATAATAATAATAATAATAAAGGAAATGAACAAGTATCACTTAGTCATTTCAAAATATTCATGCCTACAAATCAGAAAATGGCCCCAGGCATTTGACATTTATACATATGTATGTTCGTCTACCATCAGGCAATGGTGACGACATTGTACAGATAAGAAATTGCATATAAACTCAAACTTATCGAATTTTGATCCCATGAATTAGGTATGAATTACTTTAATTTTAATAGTGGTATTAAATCTCCCAGAAAGGGAAGAACTTCATTTGACATTTTCTAGCCAATGAAAAGATACGGTAAGTCAGTGATGGTTAGTCGTTGCCAATGGTTTCATCAAACATGGAAGTTGGAACTGCATCGTGGTTTGCCTATTTTACGCTTAGATTCTGCAAACATGGATAGAGATAGGTGACAAGATGAGTGAGTGATGCAAAAAGTTGGGAATATGATGGTGTAGATAAATCAAGAAATTCTTATCTCCCGTCATTTTAGAACCAAAACCATACCCTATCTTATGCGGTCCCATGTATTCGACATAATTCAATTATTTCTTTGATTCCCATCAGACAAGCGTAGGGACAACATGGTGCTTCTTCATATTTTTGCATATTTCTAATGATATTATTAGGCTATACAACTTTTAAGACTAGGCTAGAGAAGAAAACCAGAAGTAGAATTGAAGCAAAACCACTGGATTCATATTTGTAGAATCATAAGTAGGAAGAAACTTAGCTTCTTGATGATCAAGTTTGGCCCTTAACAGTCTAGCAGTAGAAAAACTTCTTGATTATCAGCAATTTGAGTGCACCTTTATTTCTTAGTTTCTTTAGCTTATTTATACCAGTGAGATGTTGGGTTTTTCTTCCAGGGTTGATCAATTTTTTAAGATGACCTAAAGGCATTGTTTGTACCTCATTGCCGACATTGTACAAACCATAGCCATTCAATGTACGGACACAGATATTTTCTCCATGCACACCCAATCAATGTGCGTTCCTGTTTCAGATAGAGTAGGATCATGTAGTGAAAGCTGGAAATTCAAATCACTGGTCTTTGTCTCTGATTAGAATGAAAATGGCATGCATGAAAGAGACGGTTTAACGGCGCAGGCCTCTTAAGACTGGCATTCTTACCCAGTTACTCTCATCCGTAACAGTGCTTAAAATCCAAGTGACTGCAGGTTCATGGTAGATGTACTGGAGGGGCTACTATTTAAGAAAACAATCAAACTATAATGCGAATTGCCTAATATTACATCAATCAGTTTAACTTCTAGTAACTTCCCCTCTCTCTTAAGAACCGATTTTCCAAATCAAGTAAAGGGTTTTATCATAAAGAACCACTGAATTTAGCCCCACTTATCTGCAATATCCTGTGGAAAGATAAGGCGTAATCAAGAAAAAGCTATTAACATGAATATTCGTGTTGCGAACAGTAGAATACCGTGTGGCTCCACAGCATTACTTGACAATAGCTTCTAACTTTGATTCACAAACCAATATAAATATCTCCAAGTCTGGCAGAATGGCATGTAGATTTTCAAAGAAACTCATAAACTCACTGCAATAGTTGTCAATCAAGAACATGGCAGAAAACAACAGAGGGTTAATGATGTTCAGGCCTTTCTTTCAGAAACTAAGAAAGAGGTTCTCGAGTTCAGCATACAGCACATCTCCAGAACTCAACCATGCCAAATTCGATGAAGACATGAGTGTCGGTAAAGCAGTGCCTGGCGATGTTAAGGAAGGATTTTTTGCTGTCTCTGCAGCGAAGGGAAAAGAAACACAGAGATTTGTTATTGAATTGGACCACTTAACAAACCCTGAATTCCTAAGCCTACTCGATGAAGCTCGGGAGGTATATGGATCCCATCAAACGGGGGTCCTTTCTCTCCCTTGCCAGCCTCATGAATTAAAGGAGATTCTAGAACACAGCACAGGAAACAATGTCTGCACTGAAAGTCAGGATATGGTAATGCTTCCTTAACGGGAAGCTACTAGGATGATAAAAAGAATATTGGTTGTAATCTTTCAAGTTCTTTTACCAGTGAAAATGCTTGCTTGGATGTCAGATTTGTAAAATTTCACTATTGCTATCCCGCTGTGTGTAGTCGTGATATTTTTGTTGTCGAATCCTTTTGCACCATATTGTCTTGCTTGGTTGGCAAACTTTTAAGGCTTTAGTGTGCAATGTCAAGCTATGTTACCTTGTCTTATTCATGTAATCCTTGTGGTTTAGTGTGCAATGTCAAACTTTTGTAAGTTGAATAAAAGGGTTTAGCTCATGCAAATCAATATGTGAGCTTTGTTCCTTTAACTTTACCTTCTCCATGAATCATATCTGGTTTTCTACAATCCCCTCGTGTCCCCTTGCCTTAAAGTTTTTGCAGAAGCTGGTAATTACCGGTTACATGCATATTATATCATATGAAGCCCTCAATCTTTTGCTGTACCTTCTGGCTTGAACCAGAATTTGTGTTTTTTTTTCAAGGCTTGAGCCAACTTGAACTCCAAGGAGGAACAACCAGAAGTGTTTAAATCAGAGCTTAATCCTATTCGACTGTTTTAACAGTTGGGATGTCATGGATGATGCAAAACCAACAGGATTATCACTTATATTAGAAACTCCACCTCACAACACCTGAAACCTCAACTACTTTAACACTACAAGAAATAAACTTAGCAGATGCTGAAAGTCGTTATTGTCTGAAATATTTAGGAAACGCGTCATTAGATTGCCTCCAGAATAGTTTGGAAAATCATATGGAATGTTTGCAAACTGCAGTGTTATACCAGACAGACCAAAACTGTCTAGGTATGTTTGCAAAAACTATGGAATATATCATGTATGAAAAGACCATTGATACAAAGCTCTAGTCATTTCAAACCTACAAACAAGACGCTACACTTCTCTCTATTTTGGATGATTCAGATGCTACTGTTTTATGGTCCCATGTCCGAACAAAATTCATTTATTTGTGTCCTAACCAGCAGCCAACCGTAGCAAATTGTACAAAGTATACAACAAGGTGAAAATTTCCACTTTTATGTATAATTATTTGTGTAATGCAATTATTGGATTCTCTGATTTCTCTCAAATCTCGACCAGCGTTGGGAAAAAAATCTAAGGGTTTGCATATGCAGCAGAAACCACTCGGTTCCAACAAACTATTGATCTCATTTACTTGAAAATTGCAAATAACAAGGAACGTTTATTGGTTCCTGCATTACTTTGTTTATGCATGTGAATAACTTTGTCTTCCAGCCTCAGAAATTATTGGACTGATCTGTATCAAGTGGGGCAGTTGAAAAGAGACAACTTAATCTAAACCAGGTGGCCATTCTGGGTTTTTTTTTCTCTTCGACTTATTTACATCATAGAAGAAAAAGTACAGTGGCAAAAGCTCATAGGTAACTCTTACTTCAAGTCATATTCTAGAAGCTACAAGACCAAGTTTTGGTATAATAAACACTACAAATCATCAGTTAGCTTCTATAAAGTATACACGTGGCTGCATTCTTGCTGTTCTTGGCTTCATCAACAAAGAAAATGTGTAAATGTGTGTCATCCTGTGAAAAGATGTGATCTGGATTCCTTCATATTAATTTTTATGTTCTCAATGGTTATCACATCTCATTACACGCTTGGCTGGAAAAACTGTCTGAAATTAGTCAAACACTAATACGAAACATTCAGCTAAGAAATCATGTGCCTCCATTATTTTCCTTGTCTAGGACAATGATTTCATTAAATGATGCTTGGTAACAAGTTGCAAACCATACGAAATCCACCCCCCCCCCTCCCAACCACCTTACCGTCACTAGGAAAGTTCATCTATAGTTTCCATCTTCTTTAATCTTTAGCAGTCCTGTATAAATTTCTTTCAAAGGTCTGCAATTTCATCACATAACAAAAATCTAGTACTAAGAGTTTACTCTAAACCATATTATATATGGTGAAATGTCTGTGGCAATTCTTAAATGGGAAAAGCGCCATGCAGGGCTTCTGATGTTTAGACTTTTAAGCAAAAAGCTGTTAAGACTCATCTCAGTCTTACTATCACCAAGGGCATTTTGCAGTAATTACAGCCAATGGTGGAGAAATGAAGTGGTTAATCCAGGAGTTGAAGTATATTAGAACATTTTCAATATATATATATAGTGTTCCAATAGTTGCAAATGAAAAGTGATAACTAACCAAAAGTTATGTCAATTGATTATTAATAAATAATCATAATTATTGAAGTATATCTATTGAATAATTATGTTTAATAGAACCTTAAAAGAAAGTGATATTGATACACATCTTGGAGCCTTCCTTAAATTCTCATAAGTTCATTTTTATCCCCACGCACCAACAAAGCATCTGAGAAACCCAAAATTCATGGGGCTGTTAAAGCAGGCTAAAGAAGATATGGATTCCAACAGGAAGGAGTACTTAGCCTCCCTTGTCAACCAGAAGGGTTGCAGAAGATTTTAAAAGGCAGCACATAATGTTAAATAGATAATTGCTGGTTTTTTGGTGCAGTTATGTATAAGTTGAACTATTCCTACATTCTGCAATAGCTTTTAGGTTAATGATTCTTTTTCTCAGTATTATCTGATTGCTTTAGCAGTATCATTCAGAATTCGTCATTATTCATATACTAAAGAAACTTGATATTGATGTAACATTCTTAATCTATGTATGAGAAAGTCAAAAGAAAAATAAAACACCAAACTGGATAGAGTTTAGACCGTATGCTTTTTCTTTATACTTGAAGGAGTTCTATACTGTTATAACTTTTGCAGAAGCATAAGCCATTAAAACATGGGTTATGTGTATTTTATCATTAAAAGAATGGACCATAAAACAGAAATAGGAGATTTTTTTTTTTTTTTGCCTTAACTAAGAAATTGACGAATGTATGTTTATATAATTCATAATTATTCTGTAAAAAAATCCAGATATGGAGAAAACTTTGATTTTGTGAGTTTATGAGTTAAGACGGTGCATTTAAACGGAGCCTTAACAGGTTGTTAGACACCATAGAGACACTTGGAATCATCCCTGTGAGAAACAGTTCAACCATGCATCTGCTTCAAACTGTTCAAATGCAGCATCAACTTAGTTTCTACTTAGTCACTTTGCCAGCAGTTTCTCTTCCGTGAAGTACCAATGTCCCATATTAGGGGAGGAGCTTTATTGCTTTACGTACAATGTCATCAAAGAGGGAGAGAAAAGGAAAAGACAGCAGTGTACGTACTTTAGTCCAGCTCCAAATATAGTAATGAAAAGATAAGGCGAAAGCGAGATTAACACATTACCAGATCAGTATTCCGTGTCTGTTAATCCATGTAATGGTACTCAAGTTGATGAATCAGACAATAAGTGGCTCCACACTGCTTCATACAAGTTAGCCTTGGGTAACATTAATTTCCTTGCAGACTAGGCAAAAAGAGCATACATTCCAAATAAACTCATCAAAGTTCACCGAGACATTCTTATCAAGAACATAACAGAAAGCAAGCGAGGTTTCAGTGATGTTTACACCATTCTTTCAAAAATACAAAAGGGATTCTCAATTCCTTTTCTTTCACAAAATAAGCTAAATGGACTACCTTCTCAGAACAACAATAAGACTTTTGGTAATTAGCTGTTTAGGGGTCCTGGAACACATTAACATTTTGCAGAAACAACCTTGCTAAGTGCGAAGGCCTGAACTCGATCAGGCCCCAAACTTTTGTGCTTTTGTCTACGAATACATCATAATGGATCCTCAGTATGTTGAACACAATGGATGATCAAATCATAATAAGATAGCCTTATTAGCTACTATTCAAATTTTGAAGTTATCATGTTAAAATAAATCACTGCGCTGTTTCACTGCTTAATTATATTCCTGTCATTTTAAAACCAAGCAAGACCCTATTTTCTAGGGTCCCAGGTATTCGACATATAATTCTTTTTTTTTCAAACCGTAGGGACATTTTGAACTGTAGTAGAACATCGTACTTGTTCTTATTTTTGTGTAGTTCTAAGAAATAACGAAATTATTAGGCAATACAAGAATTCATGGCATTTAAGCAGTGATGGTTATAAGTTATGACCAATGTTTTAATAAATACAAAATTAATCATGGATGGTAACACTTGAACCAATTACAGGAGCCTTGCAGGATGGCATTTCAGTTTTTCTCTAAGATGCAATGTATCAGAAAGTTTGATAGATATGAGTTTAGATTTGTAGAGCCACAAGTATGTTGAAACTTAGCTTCTTGATGATCAAGTTTGGCCCCTAACAGGCTACCCTAGCAGCAACAGCAACAATAGATAAGAACTCTGATCGATCATAGTCGCACTTCTCTCAGACCTGGAGGGTATCATAAGTTCAACTTTTGAAGATGATCATTAAGTTCTGCCTCTTACCTATACCATATAAACTGTAGCCATTCGACCTACAACATAGTTGACAGTCACAATTAGATTCTCTCCTTGTGCATTCATCTATGTGAGGTCCTGTTTCAGATATAGCATAACTTAAGAAGCAAAAATGCTAAACATTACAAATTTTTCTTATTTAATTGAAAATGGGCTTGTGGAAATGCCCCTGCCCCTTGTGAGAAAATGCATGAAGTATGGTAAGAGGAAGGAGCATGAAAGAAATGGCGCAACTGTGTAGGTCAGCAAGGCTGGCATTCTTATCCAGTTACATCGTCTCATCCGTAGAAGTGGTTAAAATCGAAGTGATTACAGATTCTTGGTAGATAGGAGTGCCTATTATTTTATAAGAGAAAAAGAATCACCCACAGATTGGCCCTAGACTCTTTCCCTTTAAGAGTTCTATGAATCTAATCATGCATGCATGCAGTTATATCAAACATCGAGAGAACTGTAGAAATAAGAATCAAATACCTTTAACCAAGCCCTGTTCTATGCTTTGGAAAACAATTTTAATTAGAGAAATTTATTAACAATGCATGTAATATGAATATTATGAACTCCTGAGTTCAGTTTGAAGTTTCTTTGAGAGCTCATAGGCTAATACTAGAGCGTAAAGCACAGGAAAGATGATCAAACTATTCATGCTAACAGTCTAATTGTTGGGGTTTTGACAGCAGCAAAAGCAGAGAACAAAAAATGCAGAACAAGTAAGCAAGGTGCAAGAAATATTTTTACTTGCTCACAAATGTGCAGCAAGGGAGCTTATGACTTTTAGCTCATTTTGCTCAATTTTTCAATAAGAAAAACAATACATTTATAGCCAAATACATCACCAAGTACTGCCTACTACCACTAAGTAGCCTAGTAACTTGTAAAACATTGCTTGTACACTCAAACAAGCTACTTAAACTAGTCATTCAGCTACCTAAACATATCAAGCTGTCACCAAGCTTATTCATTTTCAACTAGTTTAATTACAATGAAACTAAACAAAAAATATGTTGCTGCAACATGCACAATTGCTGCAGCATGCATACAAGCTGTATGCATTTTTAATAAAAACATAACAGCAGCATGGTTGGCCATTTTCAACACTAATACTACCTTAATCAACCAATGGCCGACATCCAGTAACTCCCTCTATGGTCAACATCATTTAAGGGTCTCATCATCAAGAAACAATATATTTAGCCCCACTTTATCTGCAATATCCTGTGGAAAGATAAGGCAAAATCAAGAAGAAGCTTTGAACAGGAATATCGATGTTGAGAACAGTATAATGCCGTGTCTATTGATGCATTTAGGCTGTAACGGATGGCTCCACAGCATTACTTGGATATTTCAATCATCTATTGGCAAACACAATATAAATGCCCTCCAAGTCTGGCATTAAGGAGCATAGATTTCAAAGAAACTTATAAGTTCAGTGAGAAGTTTTTAATCAAGAACATGGCAGAAAGCAGAAGAGGGTTAATGATGCTCAGGCCTTTCTTTCAAAAACTACGAAAGGGATTCTCGAGTTCAGCATACAGCGCATCTCCGGTGCTCAACCATTCCAAATTCGATGAAGACATGAGTGTTGGTAAAGCCGTGCCAGGTGATGTTAAGGAAGGATTTTATACTGTCTTTGCAGTGAAGGGAAAAGAAACACAGAGGTTTGTTATTGAATTAGACCACCTAACAAACCCCGAATTTCTAAGTCTACTGGATCAAGCTCGGGAAGAATATGGATTCCATCAGAAAGGGGTTCTTACTCTCCCTTGTCGACCTCATGAACTGCAAGAGATTCTACAACACAGCAAACAAAGCAATGCTTGCACTGAAAGTTGGGGATATATGTTAAGCTAACATACTAGAAAGCTACTAGGAAAACAAATTAAAAGATTTCTGGTAATTTTTTGGAGTTCTTGTACGAATCAACATATCTTGCTTAGAAATCAGATCTGAATTTTTCACTAATGCTATCCCTTTGCGAAGTCGGTAATTACTGTCTATATGCAAACTGAAACCTTGCAACTGCAGCGCTAAAAGCTGAATGGGTATTTTTGCAAAATCCTTGGCATATATTGTAAGAAAAGACCATAGATACTCAGCTCTAGTCATTTCAAACCTACAAACCAGACTCTACTGTTTTATAGTCCCATGTATCAACAAAATTCATTTATTTGTGTCCCAATCAGCAGACAAGCGTAAAAATTTGCAAAAAACAATTAAGGGTTTTATTGATTCCTTCATTTATAAAGGCGATTTTGTCTTCTAGCCTTAGAAATCATTGGACTGATCTGTATTAAGCAAGGCAGTTGAGAAGGGAGGCGGCCTTTCCGGGCTTTCTTTCTCTTCGATTTATTTACCTCACATAAGAAAAATTAGTTCGAGTTCTTGATTTATGTACGAGGAAATCAGATAGTAAAAAATATAAATAAAAAAAAACAGCACCAAACTGGATTGCTATGAATGTCTCTATCTGCTTTGACTTATACTTGAAGGAGTTCGAGGTTCCATACTGTTATAACTTTTGCAGAAACAGAAGCCATTAAATTTGGGTTTTAATTCATGGTTGAGTTGAGTAACTTTATCAGCAAATCCTTCATTAATAGGCTAGAAGAAAAAAAAAAAAAAAAACTGTTAAGGCTTGAAAGAGCTGACCTCCTTCTGCTAATGTGGGAAGCCATTATTGGCATGTGAAATTTCTAATTAATGATTTTGTGCCATTAACTTCATGTCAAAATTCAAATATCTAATGATACATGAAAAAGATTCTGTCCAGTATCCAGATATGGAGTAAGCCCTTTTTGAGTTTATGAATTAAGAAAATGCGTGGAAACTGTGCCTTAACCGGTTGTTGGACGCCACGGAGTCAGTAAACTAAAACTAAAATTTGTCAAAATCTAATCTTCTGCAAAGACCCACAAAAATGGAAATTGCATTAGGAAAAGGGAATCATCCTTGTGAGGAACAGTTCAACCATGCATCTGGTGTTGTGAGATGAAAGGGCAAGAAAGTGGTAGCAACCTTATCCACTTAGCCTCTCATCCATATCAATGCACCATAAACTTCTTTCAATACCCATGCGTAGGGTCTACCAAACAGTAAATCCAAATCCAATCACAGACAAAGGTGTTCTACGCATGGATTTATCAAGCATCACGACAGAGCAGTGTGAAGAAGAAGAAGAAAATTCTTGTAGAACAGCTTGTTGCTAAAGAAAATTCTTTAACATGTTTATGTCAATAACAATGTAAGTTTCTTGGCAGATTCTTTTGAGCCTGACACTGATATTGAAAAATTTAATATTCATATGAAAGAACTTCAAAACCATTGCTAAAATCGTCAACAAGGATACCATGTAGCATATCTGCTACAAACAGTATTCCTGCAACCACAAATCGGTTTCTAGTTGGCCACTCTGGCAACAGTTTCTCTTCCGTAAAGTACCATTGTCCCATATTAAGGAAAGTGCTTTATGGCTTTATGCACAATGTCATCAAAAAGGGAGAGAAAAGGAAAAGACAACAGTGTACAATTCGATATGTACTTTAGTCCCACCAGCTCCAACTATGGTAGTGAAAGATAAGGCAAAAGTGAGATTAACACATTACCAGATCAGTATTCCGTGTCTGTTAATCCGTGTAGTCCTACTCAAGTTGACAAGTCTTACGCAGTTATAAGTGGGTCCACGCTGCTTCATACAAGTTACCCTAGGTTAATATAAATTCGCTTGCAGACTAGGCAAAAAGAGCATACCTTCCAAATAAACTCATCAAAGTTCACTAAGAGATTCATATCAAGAACATAATAGAAAGCAAGCGAGGTTTTAATGATGTTTCCACCGTTCTTTCGAAAACTACAAAAGGGACTTTGGGTCTCAGCATCCAGAGGACCAGCTCTCAACCAGGTAGAGTTTGATGAAGAACTGGAAGAGGCTTCACCAACCGTGCCAGATGATGTTAAGGAAGGATATTTTACAGTCTTTGCAGTGAAGGGAAAGGAAACACAGAGGTATGTTATTGAACTAGACAACTTAACAAACCCTGCATTCCTGAGTCTATTGGAGCTGGCTCGGGAAGAATACGGATACCAACAAAAGGGCGTTCTTTGTCTTCCTTGCAGACCTCAAGAATTACAGGATATTCTACAACTCTGGAAACTAGCCTAGAAAGCCAATGGCTTTGGACAAACAAGTTATTTCATTTAATTCTCTGGTGACAGTGGAGTTCCTTCTCCAATTCTACAGTTCTTTATTAAATTGCACCTTTGGTATTTTTATGCACTGCATTCTTTTCTCTTGACATAATGAAGTTAGCATGCAGCAAGTGACAATGAAAATTTCATGGACTATTTTCACAAAGTAAGCTAAATAGATTATTTTCAGAACAACCCTAAGACTTCTGGTAATAAGTTGTTTTAAGGGTTCTGAAACGCGTTAACATTTGCAGAAACAAACTTTTTCCAAGTGTAAACACCTGAACTCGACCAGACTCCAAAGTTTTATGGTTTCGTTTACGTATAAATCATAATCTTTTATTCAAATATAAGGGAATACATTGGAAAGTAACGCATGTAAACTTGTTTCTGGTAAAGTCCATAGTATGCTTAACTTATGAACAAAAATACAATATATATAGGGGTTTGGGTATCTCTAAAAATAGTTCTAAGAATCATTTGGCAATGGAAACGAGCCCTCTGCTAAGTTTCGTGTTCTCGGAATTTGAAGTTATCATGTAAAAATAAGTCAGTGCTGTAGTTTCACTGCTTGGTTATATGTTAACATCTGATTTTTGTACTCTGGAATTTTGCAAAGCAAACTTGGACAAGGCTAGGTGACAAGGTGAGTGATTCAAAAAGTTTGGAATATGATGATGTAGATAAATCAAGAACTACTGAGCTCCTGTCAATTCATTTTAGAACCCAAATAAGACCCTGTTTCCTTTGGTCCCATGTATTCGACACAATTCAATTATTTTTGCTGTTTCCTAACTATAAGGCAACCTTAGGGACATTCTGAACAGTAGTAGAACATGGTATACTTCATATTTGTATAGTTCTAAGTAATAATAAAATTGTTAGGCGATACAAGTTACAGGAAAATAATACCGGAAATGGAAATTGAAGGGATGGTTCTATATTTTTATGATAACAATAGTCGTAAGGGTCCAATTCATGGCATTTAAGCTGTGACGATTATGAGTTATGACCAATGTTTTAATACATTCAACATTGATTATGGCATCTTCAAAACCAGTATCAGAATGTTTTATAAATGTCAGTTCGGGTAATAGATAAGAACTTTAATTGGTTATAGTTTGGGCCTTTGGCACTTCTCTCGCCTGAAAATTTCCATTGAGATTGATACTCTCATCAGCAATTTTAGTTCAGCTATATATATCTTAATCCTCTTACATCTGTTTACCACCGAGATGTATTGTTTCTCTTCCATGGAATCAGATATGTTATTATTACAAGTTTGTTATACCCTTCCCCAGCTTAGGCACGTGGGAACACGAGGGGCAGCACAGAAGGCGCCCTGGGATGGCGTCCTTATTCCATCAGTAACAGTCTGCATACCTCATGCCACCCGCAAGTAAGAGCACTCGCTCTCAGCCATCCACTTTTAGCCACCTGCTACTGAATGTCCTTGAGAACTACTGAAAGGCCTCTGAGCCATAATAAACTTGTACTACCTCGGCAAATGGAATGTCAGAGTAAGACCACACGGTGCGACAACCAACATATAACGACTATGTCACCTGACCGACCACACAAACGGGTCACCATCGTTATTGTCGGTGACATGGCACTACCAGACAAAAACATTTTCCCCTATATATACTCCAGCACATGAATATAAAGGGATTGGCTTCTCCCTTAAACATACCACCATATAACCTATTCCCACTCTCCAGATCTTTCTAAGTCCTCTCCTACTCCCTACTTAGCCTCTATCTTCGACTCTCCGCCTGTCACAAGTGAATCAACCTCTTTATCCCATCCTTATTGAACACTAGTATCAACAAATTTCAATTTAGAATATGATCTACATACATGTTGGTCTAACCACAATTAAGTAGTGTGTGTAAATTTTCTTTACGCAAACTCTTAAAGAATAATAAAATATTAATATGCATTATAAGTTCTACCTCATGCCGATACCATATAAACCATAGCCGTGCGACCTACAGAACAGTTGACAGTCATAGGTAGTTTCTCCATGTGCAAAACATTACCGTTTTTGCTTATTAAAGTGAAAATGATGTGCGGAATGCAATTGTCCCTTGTGAGAAAATGCATCTAGTATGGTAGGAGGAAGGAGCCTGAAAGAGATGGCGCAACTGCACAGGCCTCCAAAGCTGGCATTCTTATCCAGTTTCATCATCTCTTATCCGTAGTTGCGCTTGAAAGCTAAGTGCCTGCAGATCTCAGTAGATGCATGGAGGGCCTACTAGTTGACAGGAGAAAGAGAATCACCTGCGGATTGGCCCTATCCTCTTTCTCTTGTATAACTCTATGAATCGGATCATGCATTGCATGCATGCATGCTATAAAACAAACACTGAGAGAGTTGCAGAAACAAGAATCAAACACCTTTAACCAGGCCCCATGCGGTCATTTCTACGTATAGGCAAACAAGTGTTAATTAGAGTCCTCTATTAACAATCCATGTTAAAGAGGGAATATAAACTGAGATAATCAAACTGTAAATGTTAATGGCCTATATCAATCAATTTATGGTTAACTTCCGCTAAGTTTCCCCATCTGTTAAGTATCAGTTTTCCACATCAAGCAAAGGGTCTTATCATCGAGAAATGCTAATTTAATCCTGATGAAATTAGAGATGAATACTCTAATGTATTGAGGAAAAAACTCTCTCAAAGTATGTATTTCTTAGAAATATGTACAACTATATATACATGTAGCATTGAATCAAGTAAGGAAATAATTTCTCTTAATTAGAATCTCTAAAAACCAGCTGTAATGATACCATTCAATGCTATCAAATAATCAAAGATTCTCAACAATTCCCACTTTATCTGCAATATCCTGTGGAAAGATAAGGCAAAATCAAGGAAAAGCTTTGAACAGGAATGTCGATGTTGAGAACAGTATAATGCTGTGTCTGTTGATGCATTTAGGCTGTAACAGATTGGCTCCACAGCATTACTTAGATATTTCAATCATCTATAGGCAAAAACAATATAAATACCCTCCAAGTCTGGCATTAAGGATCATAGATTTCAAAAAAACTCAAAAGTTCAGTGAGAAGTTGTTAATCAAGAAAATGCAGAAAGCAGAAGAGGATTAATGATGTTCAGGCCTTTCTTTAAAAAATTGCGAAAAGGATTCTCGAGTTCAGCATACAGTGCATCTCCGGCGCTCAACCATTCCAAATTCAATGAAGCCATGAGTGTTGGTAAAGCCGTGCCAGGTGATGTTAAGGAAGGATTTTTTACTGTCTTTACATTGAAGGGAAAAGAAAGAAATTCTGGGTTTGTTAATTTCTAAGTCTACTGGATCAAGCTCGGGAAGAATATGGATTCCAGCAGAAAGGGGCTCTTTCTCTCCCTTTTCGACCTTAAGAACTGCAGGAGATTGTACAACAGTAACACAGCAAAGGAAGCAACAATGCTTGCACTGAAAGTTGGGGATACATGTAAAGCTAACGTACTAGAAAGCTAGCTACTAGGGAAACAAATAAAAAGATTTCTGTAAATTTTTTTCGAATTCTTGTACGAATCAACATGTCTTCTTTTGTATATTTTAACTAATACTATCCCCTTAATGTTTTTGAAAAGCCGGTAATTACTTGCTTAGTATATCGCATTAAGCCCTCAGTCCTTTGCCTTACCTTCAACCAGAATGAGTTTTTTTATTAAAGAATGAGCAAAAGAGTTTTAATGGCAGTGTAATCATTTTCGACCCATTTTAAAATTCCCAAGCCGAGGATGATGGAGAAATTCCACTTCATACCAGTTGTAACCTCAGCTACTTGAATACTACAATAAATGAACTTGAGGAAATGCAGAAAAATGGTGCTTGTGAGAAATCGTAAAGTATGCATTGTAGTGAAAGGAAACACATGATTAGATTGCCTTCAAAATAGTTGGGAAAAATCGTTTGGCAGTGGAAAGAAGCCAGCTGCAGTTTTCAATGCTTGCTTGCTATTTTCTAGACTGAAATATTGTAAGGTTACTGAGTGAGTTTTGCAGAAACCTTGGAATATCATTAAGAAAAGACCATGGATGCTCAGCCATTGTCATTTCAAAGCATAAACCAGACGCTACTGTTTTACGGTCCCATGTACTGGTTAATTTCATCATCTATTTCCCCACCGTCAGACAAAACAACCGTACACAGTAGTACAACACGGTAAAAGTTCCCACTTTTATGTATTATTTGTGAAATGCAATTATTGGATTCTCTTGACTTCGTTCAAATCTTGACCATCGTTGGAAAACAGATCTACTCGTTTGTCGGTTCCAACAAAATATCCAAGCATATATCATCATTTACTTTGAAAATTGTGGATTAATCACTTGGTTTACCAATATGGGTAACTTTTGATTTTCTCAGAAACAACATTATGAAGACAAAATCAATTGTTAATGACAGACAACTCGATGTTTAAACTGATCATCAAGTAAGAATAAATACATACTTAGTGGCACCATGATTTCTGCTCTGCTGCCTCTCCCATGCCTGTATCTTGAGTCACTTTAATGCTTGGGACAAACTCTTACGACTTTGATTGCAATGACAGTCTAATGGTAGCTATTGGAATCACCCAGTCGTCCTTTTAAGTTTGTTGAAATCAATAGAAAATCAGATGCAGCCATCGGCTGACACCCATTTGATTGTTTTAAATTTAAATGGAAGATTTTCATTTATTTAAACTGGTTTAAGTTGATGCTTCCAAGTTCTTATAAATCTTCAATCGTTGATGTAATAAAAATATTGTAGGCTGGTACGTCATAGATTCCATCCTCGAATCCTGTCTGCATTTAGAAAAAGAGAATTGAACAGGCATAGGCAAGGTGGCAATCTATTCTTTTCGTTACCTAACAGCTAAAAAGAAACCCTTTAACCGACAATTGGTAATGGGGTTTAGAACAAAAGCTATTTTCTTTTTTTAGAACAACCTTTTTTGTACTTATGTCTGCATAAACATGACATGGGATCTACACAAACATGAGTTTGAACTTTATCCAATTCAATTTGATTATTAAAAAAATTATTAATAGTTGAATTACATTAAGTTAAACAAGGTCTCAAATTTAAAAATAAATCGGTAAAATTCAATTAAAAAAATACAAATGACTTGAATGTAAATCTACAATCAACCATATGTGAAATATCTGACCGAACCCAAATTCATCTCACCTGTAATGTGCTCAAATGACAAGTCAGATTCATTCATTCGCATGTTTTTGGAAAGGACGGATGACTTTCCCTTTAGATTTTGCGGGGAAATAGTAGGATTCGATTTTAAAATAACCTACGGCATGGTAAACACAGCTCAACCAGCCCAGCGAGGCAGAGACACTGTGGCAAACATCAAAACAATTGCATAGATGTACTGTATACCGCGTTTCAAAAGAGCCCACCGGTCTACGAGAAAGCATGGAAATTAAATATATGGAGTATCGAGGATGGCATTAAATGATAAGTTTGGCTCCAACCATATGAAAATGGCCCCCATAATGTCTCCCAGAAATTTCACATTGGCTTCCATTTCCTTCAACTCCCAGTATAAATGCCTCTCTTAGGATCCATCCACCAATCAATCACAAAACCAAACACTGAAGTATTTCCAAGAGTCATCCAAAGTGCCTGAAAATGCAGCAGAACTGGGAACAACGTCATACAGGGCTTGTAATAGTTAGGCTTTTGATGAAAAAGCTGAAGAGTTTTCTCTCAGAGTTACCATCAAGGGGCCGCGATGGAGATAACGTTGAGTTCGATGAGGATGTTGAAGAAACAAAGATACCAAACGATGTGAAGGAAGGACATTTTGCAGTAATTGCAGTCAAAGATGGAAAATCAAAGAGGTTTATCTTGGAGCTGAGTTATCTGAGGAATCCAGCGTTTTTAAGGCTATTAGAGCAAGCTAAAGAGGAATATGGATTCCAACAAATGGGAGCTCTCACTGTCCCTTGTGAACCTGAAGAGTTACAGAAGGTCTTAGAAGACAAAATAAAGAAAATTACCAGTCTCTAGGTGTAGTTCCATTATATTGTTTTCTGACAGGATGATTAAGCTAATGATATTCCTTTTTTTCCCTATTAGTTCAATGCTCCTGCATGTAAAATTCCATACTGTTTACGACTTCTGCAGAAACAGTGTCGATGTATATATATGCATGCATGCATGCATGTATCTGCACAATGTCATTCTTATGAGATACAAATATTCCAGAAATGTGCTAAAAAAGTAGCCACATTGCAAACAAGAGTCCGAGGAAGATTCTTAGATCAGCAGTTGATGTCTTTTTTTGCTTTCTTAGTCAATACTGTTTCAAAATGCAGATATAATAAATACAATAGGCGATTGGAAAATGCGTCGTCCCCTATCCCTGTTTTCTTAAAGTGTCTGCAATTCATCCTTGAGATTGTTAAATATACATCCAAGAAGTTTAAGGATACTTAAATGAGGACAATACATCAGTAGTTTCTAACATGGATTATTTATTGTTTTCTAAATCTCTAATGCTACTCAAATCTGCAGCATTGTTTCATTTCTTCAATTAAAATTGGCACACATTATATAAGTGGTAGATCATCCGAAGAATAAGTAAAAAAAAAAAATCATTTACAACTTGGTTTCTACTAGTACATAATATACATACCTTTCAACCTATACAAAGAGTTGCAGATGATCTATTCATCAAACAGGATGAAAACGAAAACAAAAGGAATAGATCATGCTTGTAATACTAATATAGTCCTATTTCACCTCGGAGCAATTATTTGGCCCTACAGGTTCTCTTAAGCAATTGGATATTGCCATGACGGCAGCTTCAATAGATGCATCTTCCCCCTGTTTCAGCCAAAATAACTCAAAATTACATTTCAGGGAAAAAAATCATGCATAAACTGAACATTTTCATGCACAAACTGTGATTTATACATGGATGATAGAACAAGTTTACCTTTTCTTTCCAGTAAAACATATTTCCATATTTCCCTGCCAAACGGCTCCAAAAGCTTCGGGGAACGTCTAAGTCAACAGAAGCTCCAACATTGAAATTCAATATATTGCCTGGTCCGAAATCCATCCATAATTAGAAAATTTTCATCCATCATATTAGAGTTTAAAGACAATGCCATAGTCAAATTCTTTACCAAAGGTGGGATCAGCAACAAAAACTATAGTTCTATCATCTACTTGCCAAAAGTCTTTGATTGCCAACCCTGTAGCAATTTGAGAAGTTTTAAGTAATTTTGAACTTAGCTAATAGCTCCAAAGAGTTAAATCAAATAGAATAAACATAAGTTTTAAAGAGAAAATTTAATTATAAGAAAACACACATGGTGAGATCAATGACGCAAAAAATATATATTACTCATACCTGGTGTGTCAGGGTAATTTTGTGCTAATACTCTCAACTTAAAGCCGGTATCCTTTTCGATATCACTAATCTCCTGAACGAGTCTTTTCTCCTGAGATTTAACAGTCCGATGTTAGTATTAATCTTCCGTTCGTAAAAGGCAGTAGCATTATTTATCTATTAATTATATTTGCTTCTTCCAGCAAGAGTTTGGTTTGCTATCCAGAAGACAGGATGAAAACGAATGTTTTTTGTTCCTCGAGCTTTCTTGAAAATAGCAATTCTAGTTACAACTCTATGGCTTTTTCCTCAACGAGAGCACAGAGGATAAACAATAACATTTCAAAAAAGTGGAAAGCATGCTCAAAAACTTTTTTCCCCATTTTTACGGTACCTTAGCGAACATAAGTACGGGAGAGCTAAAACTAGACAAAATGAGGATCAAAAGCACAGAACTAAACATGCAATTTGATATAATTATTGGTCAATTAACATGCAAGGGCCTTATGTACTCAATCACTATGAAACATGTCATGTAAATATAAATCTTGCAAAACAAGCAAGTTATAGGAAGAAATCATAAAAAGAAGAAAAAGCACATTTAATGTTGGAACATTTTCAAAACAATGTCACATGACTTGCATGTGATTGTCAAATGTTATAAGTCTTTACAAGACAGTTATTTAAAAAAATTCATGTCTATACAAACATATATCTATTTGGACAGTATAGAAAAGAAGAGACATCTATTTGACCAGTTATGTCTATATGAAAGACATCTATTTGGACTGTAATGTTTATAAAGTGTATATATATATTTGCTTATAAATAGAACTCCTCTTACGTTTGTAAGACACAAAGAGCTCAACCAGATTGAATAACTATTCCATACATGGAACAAAACCAAAGAAGCCTTTAAGTTTTGTATCACCAAATCAGATAACTCTAATTTTACGCTGATGAATGCTAAGTGAATGGATTTCATCAATGAAAAACATAGTGAATCACTGAATTCCATTGTATTATGGAGGTTTATAAAAGTGATAATGTGACATTGTTATATACATTGAAGGCTTGAAGACTTTTAATTTCTCATTAGTTTCAGCGTTAACCAATATTCCATATCCAAACATTTTGTCCCAAAGTAAATATAATTGAAAGCAACCAAACCTGGCCATCAGAGAGAAATCCTGCTACATCTATCACTGGAGTGAACTCTCCAGGAAGTAATTCCGGCTTGTTAACCCCAACTTTTGCCTCCGCGAACCCAACCCCTAAAATGTTGGCCTCATAAGCTCCATTTTGCTTGACAAAAATAATAAGCCAAAACATCACAGCATTGGGAACTTGTATAATGTAATGATATGACTAATTCTAAAGTAAACAAAGTGGTGCTCAAGAGCGTAAGCAATATTACTAAGAAAGCAGCCTAACCAGCATTCATTACAGGTTAATTAGACTTGCCTGTTGCAGATAATGTAAGAGCAAGAGCACCAGAGAAGACCCAGTTCAAGGACTTGACTCTAAAATCTGGGACCCATTTTCTGAAAGAGGTTGGCAGAGAGAGACGAGAAGAAGCTCTGATGGGCACTGATAAAGTAGGAAATGAGGTTGTTCTGAAACAAGGAGATGGATATTGAATAAACGCCATTGCTTGTTTTCAGGGGGGTTTCTTTTTCCCTTTGGCTTCTGTTCCTGGATAGGATTTAAACAACTTCTTTATAATTTCTTGGCAAAGAACGTCTCCAAGTGGTCGATTACGTGTCAAGCTTATAAAGGAAACTCTGTGACATGGTAGCGTTCCTTAATTTTTATTCAATTAGAGATTAATCATTGAATTCTAGAGTCAAAAATCGAATCAGCGGTGGAATCAATTAATTGTTTTCTATTTAATTAATTCGATTACGAACGTAATAATAATTAAATAATCGATTAAAAATTATAAATATATTCAACCATTGATTTTTAATATTTTATATTTTATTGATTTTGAGTAATTCACTTAAAATCGATTTAATTTTTATCCAAATTAATATATTAATCCATTTTCAATTCATCAGTCCATCCAATCCGATTTTAACAACACTGCTTGTTTGAAAGCTGGAAGGGAGAGTCAACCAAATTATTGTTTTACTTAGAAAATAGAAATGAGCAACTCTCATAATTTCACCTTATATTCTTACAGCAATCCATTGAAATGGAAAGGGTTAACCCATTTTTTTTCCACAATTATTCCCACATTAAGATCTAAACTTTTTTTTTTGTTCAACTTGAAGTCCCAATATAAGAACAATTGTTAAATTAATCTCTAAGTTTAACCATTGTACATTTAACCCAGATTGAAACAGATATCAAGCCAAATTCAATTGATCCCATAACTAGCTCAACCTGATATGTTGAAGCCGGAATTGGCTTAAAACCCGGGAAGGCACAGGTTGTATTATCACCCAAACTTGCCTTAGCTTTTGAAAACAAGTCAATGTCAGTACAATCACTGATAATGTTATCCAGGGATGTGCACAAATCTTTTTCAACTAACAACCTAGCATTCAACAACAATCTTCCCATCCACTTTCCAATAGCATTGATGACTAGCAGATTTGCAGTCCATTTCACTCAAAAGCATCATAAGAACCATGACAAAAATTGACAATAGATCCTGTTATTACTTGAACGATATAACATTCACCATAATACGATAGGGTAGAGTCAAAAACAGCATAATGAGTCAGGAAGAAGGGACAAAGCAACAAAGATAACATAAATTTTTAGGCAGGTAAAGTCCTCTTTGTCTGAACTACTTATCAAAGAGCATGCCTACATGAAAGAAACACTATGGGAAGTAGACAGGCCAGTTGAAATAATACGAGTCCCGGTGATCCTTGTCCATGTACTCATTCCACTGAAAAGAACAAAAGAGAAGGGTTCGTGAGAATGCTTTATGTCAAATTCGTACAAGGCATCCAGGACTTTGCATAGTACTTTTTAAGAAAGTTTGTCAACAAAAGATAACAGACAACGAACCTTAAATTTGTATGGTTGGTTCTTAGCCTTTGCTTTCTTCCAATGGTAATGTTCAAATATCATTGCTTTGTCATGCCAACTACAAATTGACATACTCCAAATTAATAAATAAAAAGAAACTCTGGAACATGCGATATCGAGGATGAAGAGGAACGTATAATTGAATGCTAGATTAGTATAATGCAGAATCTGCCACCTATGAAGAGCCTGTTTTCCAAATATGCAATGATTTCACTGAAGAAATACAATGCTGAGAGGCATACAGGTTGCTGTAGATAGATTAAAACATCAAATATTCATGTTGGCTAAGACTAACAAGAATGTAAGCAAATTCTTAGCAAAAACTGAATCATTTGCATCCATATAGGGATACTTGATGAAATGGATATGGACTCTGGTAAGCTACATCATTAACAAATTAAATGTGTCTTGCATATGCCCTGAAGCAGACCAAAGTTAACGAAACAAAATCCAGGAATATTACAGAGAAATGTATAAGAAGCAACGATTCTGAAATGGAATTCTTGCAAAAGCTGTCAATAAGCCAAACTTGTCTAACTCAATTTGGTCAGAGCAATGGCTATTAATTCCAAAAGGAACAGAAATATGCACAAAGGCAACTTGCTAAAAAAAGATGCTACCAACAAAGCAATAGAAATCTTCCACAACTGGAAGTTGTTCATTTGAAACCTGCTTAAAAAAGGGGATTGAGACTTCTAAAGGAAGAAATGCTACAATCCAACCCCACTGCACCATTGCTATCCCAATCAAACCACACCATAAGATAAATGGAAACAATGAATTACCCTGACTTGTACTGTCCATAGATACGTCATACACTTAATATATCAACTACATAATATGGAATTTAACAAGGAAAAAAATAGGAGGAAGATGAAATAAAACTAGTAGAGAAAATATATTTGACAGTACAACCAAATTCACATAAACCCTACAAGTTACGCATGAGGTAATTAAACACAGAAGTCACATAAACCCTAATTCACATAAACCCTATATATATAACTAGGAGAAACGATGAAACAGAAGAATTTAAGTAGAGAAGTGGGTTGAAACAAAATTACTTGAATTGATTTGTGAGCTGCCATATGTAAGGGTTGAACCAAGTGAGCACAGAGAAAGCAGCCGATCCTATCCATATATTCACGAACCGTTCCGGGCCCGCATGGGGCACCCCGGATCACCTCTATATGCATTCCCAAAGTACTTCTCCATTTCCGAAGCTTCACTGTTTTCTTCTCTCACAACCACAAGCCTAGTTCTTATCTTTGCCAGGTTTAATGAAAAACCATTCTTATAGTAAGACGATATAGTTTTGGGCTAACCTTCTAGGCCCAAAAACGAAGCCAGTATAATGTTAATACTCGTTTACCTGAGAAGTCTAAATAACAAACCCCAAAACACCCTTTCACTGCATCCACCCTCTCACTCTCACCGCTCTCGAATTTCGATTTTGCTTGATCCGCACCTTTTTAGGGTCTTAGAAGGGTTTTTTTTTTTTTTTTTTCAGTTTCGTAAATTTTCCCTCCATTTTCCTTGACCCTTTATTGGAAGCTCTTAGTACCTCTAGGAAAGTTAAAGTATTTCTTAGGGTTTTGTTTCGGGTTGGGTGTGCTTTAAAATTAGGCTCTGTTTCTTTATTTCAGCTGAAGCTGTTCATCATTACAGATTTTTTTTTTTTGAATTTCTTGGATGACTGGTAAGCTTCCAAATCTTTTTTTATCCTCGATTTTGATTTTGTAGACGTAAAAGCTTAGACTTTATCTAGGGTTTCTTCGGATCAGCTGTGATTTTTTTTTGTTATATTTGTTTTGGGGAATATATAGGGAAAAAAAGATCCTGGGTCTGTTTTTCTTCGGGGGTTTTTCATAGATCACAGACTTTTCCAATTAACAAGATAAGAGGGTGACGACGATTATTTATGAGCAATTAGGTGGGGATTAATGGGATGAAAGAAAAGATAATGTGAGAATTTTGAGGAAAAAAGTGTAAATTTTGATATGAGGTTTTGAACATGAGCCATGGAGATGTGAAAAGTACAAGAGACACAATAAAGAGTGAAAAGCAGCAGAGGTTGTTGCTGGGAAGACCGAAAGCTGATGAATTTGGCAGAGCAGTTTCAAAGATTGCGGTGGCACAGATATGCGAGAGTGTAGGTTTTCAGGGATTTAAAGAGTCTGCTTTGGAGGCTCTTACTGATATCTTAGTTTGTTACCTTTGTGACTTAGGAAGAAATGCAAGTTTTCATGCTAATTTAGCTGGTAGGACGGAATGCAATCTGTTTGATATAACTCGGGCTTTAGAAGAGTTGGAAGCTTCACATGGATTTCCGGGTGCTTCCGATATTGGGAATTGTCTTGTAGGCTCTGGCACAGTTAGGGAAATAATTCGGTTTGTGGATTGGGAAGAGGAAATCCCATTTGCTCAGCCAGTGCCGAAGTTTCCAATTGTTAGAAATAGGAAGTTGATTCCAAGTTTTGAGCATATGAATGAAAAGCCGCCGGGCAAGCATATTCCAAGTTGGTTGCCAGCTTTCCCTGATCCACACACTTATATTCATACACCCATGTGGAATGAGAGGGCATCGGATCCTTGTGCTGATAAGATTGAGCAAGCAAGGCAGCGCAGGAAGGCCGAGAGGGCTTTGCTGCAGTTGCAACAGAGGCTGGTATGTAATGGTTCTTCTGGAACTTCAGCTTCCTTGACCACGGATGCCGAAAAGGAAAAATTACAAGGGGGTGAAAGTAATCCTCTTCTTGCTGACCCACTGCAACCAGGAGAGAAAGATGTTTTGCAGGTTGTTTCCACAGCTAAGCTTACTGATGAAGCAAGCAAGGGTGATCATGTTTCCATGCTAGAGGCATTTGCTCCTGCCATTGAAGCAATGAAAGGTGGGCCATCAGATGGTGAAAAACTGCACCTTCCTGAAAAGAGGGCTGCTGTTCATTTCAAGTTTAGAACCGGCAAGAAAATCTTGGGTGAGCCGCTAGATTTGAGCTTGCAGAAGAAAGGTGAGAGAGGGACAACAGCTTTTTACGTAATGAGGAGAGGGACGATAAGAAACGGAGAGCTGAGTTTATTCTCAGACAAACCACGGAGTTTCCAATGGAGCTTAATCAGTCTTAGAAGTGTATTTTAGGTTTTCCTTGTTGAAATCTCATAAATATTTTTTAGTAATTAATTGTTTTATTGAAATCAGTCTTGAAAGTGTATCTTAGTATCATTGCTAGCTATTGCTCTTGCATGGATCTTGCTCAAGCACATTGTTGAGAATCCCACTCTTAACAGATTTTAGAGGTATGGGAGCTATTATACTGGCATCAATTGCTTTAGTCTCGACTGGTTTTAGAGGTATGGATATACCCACTTTCTTTAAATCCGATCCTGCACTGAGAATTCCCTGTCTATGGTTTCAATAACTGTATTATTTCAGTAACAGGTGATAAATTGTATCCATTTATAATATCATTATTGTAACTTGAATGAATTCATGCTCTTAATAAGTTCGTTTATATGGGAAAAAGCTTATGCACTGAAGCACAGAGCTATACCAATATAACTCTTCTAGAAAAGATACAGACAGAACCTGTAAATAATATATTTACATTAACTCCCGTTTAAGAACTAGAATTTTGGAATTTAGATTTCGATTTCGATTTTATAGTGTAAATTGAATAACTATTTAGAAATATCACATTCATGATAATCTATCAAATTCATGGATTTGTTACATGTCTATTTAATAATGAGCTTGAAAATTTTAAAATATTTTAAATTCAACCTCATTAAAAAAAATTGTTACATTGCTATGAAATGAGATTTTTTTGTTTATTTCAAAATATTACACCAACAAATTTAAGAAAATAATCTTTCTTGAGCTAACAATTGAATCTAGATTTTTAAATCCAACAAATAGAGAGACTAAATTCCTACAAGTAAAAATAAAAGAGCTAAATTTCAAATATATGAAGAGTATAAGAAGTTTAAGTATATTTTAACAATATATATAGTCAATTTGGAGTTTGCTCTTCAGCATGCGTTCCATGTATCTAATGTGATGTTGTGGTGAAATATACAAGGTAACTAGACAGGTTACGGAAGCATGGTATTTGTGTACCGCACTGCACGATGCAGGTACTATGGCGGGCGACCATCATGCCACCAGCAGGCACCTTGTCTTGCCTGAGTGAACTTCAAAAAATCCACCATTCCAATTGAAGAGCAGCTAATATGTAGGTTCATCTGTAACAGTTAAAGGGAAAAAAAAAAACTCATTATTCTATTCCCATACATACTGAAAAGTTAACATTTGTCTGTTTGTAACAATTAGACGCAGACAAATAGTAAGCAGATGAAAAAAAAAATGCATACCATCATGGTCATCTGCTATGTTATAATCATCTTCATCATCATCAAAATGTTCATTCTGCAAAGTTGTAAACATTATTAGGAACACAATTTGAAACAAAATTCCAAACAGATTATACATTTATGGTGGGTTCTTTAAAGGGCTCCTTTAAACTCTCTATTATAAACGAAAGGGAATAGCAGATGCTGATATGATGTGAATTAATACTAGCATCTCAAGCTTTACGCTAACCTCATTATAATCTCCATCATCGCTGTATGATTCGTCAGACTGTGCTCCCTGTTCTTCATCTGAATTTTCTTCTTCTTCTCCATCACCTTTCTCCTTTCCTTCTTTGTCTCCATCCTGGCAAGTAAACAACGAGTCTATCAAGGTCAACAAGCATCCATTATGAGAAAGAGTGGAAAAAGAACACCAACAAAGCAGAGATTTGATCAAGTTCCAACAGGTTTTCCCTTCTTTTTTTTTTTTTTAATAAGCTGTTAATTCAAGTCCAAAGTATACGCTTAATGAGATATGGTAGGAAAATTTACCTTTTCAAATTTCTCAAACATATCCAATTTCTCCAGGCCTGTTCACAAATAGGAAACATGTAAACCAGAATAGGTTATTAAAACTGTTTAACTGAGATTTGAAAGTTGTTGATACTCTTCTTAAGCCATTAAGTAGAAAATATCATTATGACAGGGAAGGTTGGAACAAAGGCTAGGTTGCTCTATTCTGACTCAGAGGTCATAACTTCAAGTTGGAGATATGAAGATATGATGCTCCAAAGATCTATACATGAAACTCTTGGAAAGAATTGAACCTATGTGTCAAACAGATACCCTAGTCTGATGCTTACACCCAAGTCCGAGTAACATAGCACTAAACCACCTCTCTATGGTAGTATGATAAGCAGCTAGCTTAATGACTATAGAAGCACTTTCAAGACTGGTAATGCCCGTATATCATATACATGTAAAAGTTTGAGAGTTTCTTCGTGGTACACAAAGTCAAAAAACTATGTTGATTAGAGGAACCCATTCACTGTCTATTACTCCAAGCAATAAATATATAATATGAAATACTGGAAAACAACTAAGAATAAAGACATGCTTCCGTTTCAAACCTGAGTCTAGATTCCATCGCATTTTTTTGGCACTTCGCTGCGCTCTCTTTGAATCTGAAATTCCAATATTTGATTGTAACCGAACCAGCAAAGGGAAAGATGAAAGCTCTCAAGTACAATATATATAAATGTATAATTACAATCAAGTAAATATTTCCATAAGTTGTTTCAGTTACAAACCTCCAATCAATTCTTTAGGAAAATTATGAGATTGGAATTGTAGAACCTGGCTAAGGCTATCGCGTTTTGAGGTGTTCTTTGGCTTCCCCCAGTCAGAAAATCTTTCAATATCCATACTCTGGCTTTCTAACATAACATTTAGGGAAAAATCAAAACAGTATAAGATTGCATGCGGCTGGAAAATGGGAAAAGTTAACAACAATAGGTATAAGATTGCATCCAAGAAAATTGGCTGACACACTGGTAGACATTCGGCATGCAATTTAATGACAAAAAAAAAAAGAAAATCCAACGAGTTTATACCATACCATACCATTCGATAGAGTTCAACTGCTACAAATGTTTAGTTTGACAGTTTTGCTTTATGCACTTGAGCATTAACTTTCACACAACTGAAGGAAAAAACTTGTTTGTTTCTCAAGAAGCACCCTTTATAAGTTGTCTTCTCACATATTCAAAGATTACTGATTTGAAGAAGCAAATAAAGGTTGAAAGATTATTGATTAAGCGCAACAAGATCAGTCACTTGAAGCAAAATATATGATGCATTTACAACAATGAAATGCATTAACCAATTCAAACTAATCAAAAGCTACAATTTGAAACACTCACTCTTTGAAACATGTTCTTCAAGATAGTAAGGAGAGGCTTTCCAATAGTTTAGCAACCTTGAATTCCAAACGACTAAGGTTTTCTCTTCAGGCACAGCTTTTACATCAGGTAGTTCAATATCCTGCAATTCCCCCAAAATAAGGCGACATAGTTTTCAACCAATGTGTATAGTTTACAACAGAACCCATGCCTGGAAAACAAGTAGTTGAACATCACTTACAGGGAAAAGCACAAAGGGTTCTGGCGGTACGTACCCACCACCGCCACGCCCACCAAATCCCCTTCCCCGCCCACGTCCTCGTCCCCTAAAAGACATATCTATCCACTACACACCCAAAAATTGTAGTAATCAGTTCAGACTGAAACATGTATCAGAGATTCAAAGGACAGATGGCATGACTGAGTAACCTGCTACAGCTGACGGTTTGTTGTTGATGTGAGGGAGCCGCTTGAGGGGAGGAGGCAGTTCCAAGTTGATTTTAAAAGACGATCGCCTATAAGAAGCCCATCACACAGTTCCGGGCTTCAGAACTGTACAAATAACGATGATAGACTCAAAACATTTTCTTTTGGTTTAAATCTGTCAAAACTCCCTATATGCTTTTACAATTTTAAATATAGTCCTTATACTTTAACTTTGTGACATTGAGTCCTCTGAATTTATTTATTTATTTATTTTAAAATATTGTCCAATTTTGCTATTATTAAAAGGTTTAATCCATAAATTGGTACCTAAACTATACTCTTTTTTCAAAGTTGGCACCTCCGTTAGTCCAACCGTTAGTCAAACCATTAAATCTATTTAAAAAATAACTTAACCCACAAATCATTACCTAAATTATATCGTTTTTTTTTCAATTTTGTACCTAAACTTCATTTTTGTCATAAGTGATACCTAAATTATTCTTTTGTTATTCATTTTACACAAAATATTATATCCGCTAAAAATTTTCAGCAAATAATAAACTGCCACATTATATAACTAACAAAAAAAAACTTTTGGGTAGGGTGGATCCTTGATTTTCCATCCATGCTTCAGCTTGCTGTACAAAGATGACTAGAGCACCCTTTTTTAGTTGAACCATATTCCTGTCTTCTGCATTTAGTAACTTGATAAATGGTGGGTATCTTAGATATCTGAGTGCAACAAAGAACTTTAGCTCACCCATTCTGGAGCACAACTGAGTAAATTCCCCTTTTCTAAAGGGTCCTGAATTTTCAACACTTTGTATTGCTTATACCATTTTTGCTTTGCAACATAAAATTGGAGAGGAAACTGCTCTTCAGTTTCTTCATTGCACATTGCATTCTGCTATTCTTTGTAGTCTTGTCAATTGAGCTTGTCTGCCTCTCCTTTAAAATGTCTCTTATTTGGAATTTTGTTGTGTAATGTGCACTTACGTGGGATATAAATAGGGGAAGAATCCATCCTGGCAATTATTACATATTGTGATGCTTGTGGTCTTCCTCTACCCTCCAACATTAGATAAATATGAGGTTAAGAAACTTCCTGAATGAAGCATTGAAGGAATTTGCTGGCACGGTTTGCGCTTCCGAAATTGATTTCTGTGATGAATGTCGATGATTTGATTATTTATTTATAAGTACAGATCATTTTAGTTATTCTGGCCCCTTAAACTTGCAGAGTTTCAGTTTCAAGCATTATTGCATTCACAAGTGAACAACATATCTTCGAGTTCAGAATGTATTTGCAACTCTTGCCCAAGAATTTCGCATGGAGTTGGTAGTCAACTTGATACTCCCCCGAGCCACAGGTCAATCCGAAACTCTATTATTGCACCAGATGATGATACGTTTTGCACTTCGGAAGAGCTTTGACTTCGACAAGTCTACCAATTGATGCCGTTGCTGCCACGTCTGTTTGTTTAGTGGACAAAACGTTGCCCCTGATTTTGGGTTGCAGAGGAAAACTGTTTGTACAGATTCATGACGTTGGACTAAATATTGTGCATCAAATGTGCATGCATGGTTAAACTGTCCACGACAGTGCACGATTCATGATTCAAAACCATGAGATAATAGAATAGAAAAGAATACACAAAACCCCAAGGATCCACACATAAGATTAATTATGGACCCCAGGAGAATTTTTCAGTTTGTGTTCAGTCGATCTTGCATATCTAGATAACATTGTAACTATCTAAAAGATCGACGATATGATAGGCTCAATCCTTTTACTAAAAGATTACTATGAGGACTGTGCCGAAGTCAATTGCAATTCAACAACCAACCAAAGGTAATGAATAAAAGGATGAAAATTAGATTATAGCTGGAGTTTTAGAATTACTACCCACTTTGGATTGGATATAATTGGAAATTCAAAGAATTTGCTCCGTGCCAAACATGAAACAGGTTAGGAATACAGACAGAAGAAAATGTAAAGAAGAATAATATATTGAATTCCTGGCCTCGTAAAAGCCCTTATAATGATTCCAACTAAAAACTAGGGTTCAGTATGTCAGGCAAAGTAACATAAAAGTAAACAAGAAAGCCAAAATCCAAATTCTAGCAAGTGATGAAAGGTTAAAAAACACTACCACTTCAGAAAACAATCGACAATGACCTAAGACATAGGCTCTCTACTCTTACGTTCAACAGACCTGCCAACAGTGGTAATCTCCTTAATCAAAGGACCATGAAGCTTCTTTGATCTTAATGCTTCAGCTTCATATCAGTTTCTAAAGGAAGTGCTTTGGCTCTGTGATTGAAGATCATAAAGTCTAAGTTTGCTGATAAAGAAACAATCCTGCATTCCAGATTATACTTTTTGATATCAGAGTGCCATATAATAATTGTACAACAATAAAGCAATAGTAGTAATTCTACAATTTTCACTTTCCTACGAACACAATTTGAGTAATGCTTCACATATTGCAGTTTCACTAGCACACCTTTTTATGAAAAGCATCATGTCGAAGAGCTACCAAAATTGAAAAGAATAATTAGCCAGTATGCATGAGCATGTGGCTGAGAGGTTAATGAGAGCAATTACATTATAGCTATTAATTTAGCAAAGGACAGCAGTGAGTTCATTACCATAGTAGTTTGCGGTGCTTGTTTTTAATGATTAGTCAAAACAAATTTGGCCGGATTCTCATTGAGTTCATTATTCAAAAGATATAGCTGATTGTGGATCTCCTTGGGAGTGTAGAGGAAATTTCCTCAAGAGGATATACTCAAAGATTAAACACACTAAGACCTTCTATGGCATATTGGTCTGTGTGAAAACTGGTGAAGATTCACACCTGTGATCACCTACTAACATTCAACTCAAAATCACTAGGTGCAAATTTTAGATTACGTGCAGAAAATTGATAAACGTAGTTTACAAAACCCAATCACACCATCATATGTGGGGCACACAGCTTATTTCAACTATACAAGATGCTAAAAGTCAGTCCGAACATGATCATGATTCCTAAGACATCAATAACAACTTCATTTACTACGCTACCCAGACTAAAATGCCAGATAAAGGTATATGCAAACATATATGCCCAATTTTCTAAGTTCTATTCACATTTTTGCCACACCCCAATGGCTGCGTCTGAAGGAATATGTGTTCAACATAAATGTTGATAATATCACAGATACTTCAGGGAAGTAACACTTCTTAGGACCCAGAACTTTCCTTCTTCCCCACAAAGTTAAATGAATGCAAACAGCAACAACTTTAGATAATCTGATCTGATCCCTAATGGAAAATTAATCCGCTGAACTCCACGTTAAACCAAAAATTTATCTTTATAAACACTGAGAACAGAAACAAATATATAGTTTCTACATACCTATTCTCCTCAGAATCAGGATGTATGGAGAGAAAATTCCCGGGCACGGTTAGGGCAGCTGAAATACAGAAAACAAACCCTAGAAGCAACTCTAAAACCACCTGCACTTTTCACATCAATTTACTTACTTTAGATTTAAAGAACAAAATTTTCTTAACAAAATCAGATCTAACACAATCAAACTTACGCTCATGGGTGGACCAGAATACTCGTCCTCCATAATCTTCAACAGCCCCCTATCTGGAAAACCCAATCAAAAAGAAAATTTAAAACTTTATCCATCAAATCAGATCAGAGATGAATACCAAGTTATCGGAATTTTACACTGAATTGTGGAATAAGCTGCGTGGAAGAGGAATAGGACCCCCAAAACGCCGACCATGAAACCTAATCCCATCGTTGACGGCGTCTATTCAAAATTCACAACCTAAAAGCCAACGGAAAACACAATTTTTCTTTTTTGTACTTTATTTTACTATCACAACTACACGGTCTACAGTGGTAAAAGGAACCACTTAAATATTAAAATCTTAATTCTGAAGGAAACGACGCCGTACTAGCCATCTTATACTATATGCATTTTTTTTTCGGTAATTCTGAAAAGGGTAAATTTCAAAATAGTCACTTTTTTTGCCTCAGGTTATATTTTAGTCACTTATGTTTGAAATGTTACGTTTTAGTCGCTTATGTTATCGTGTTGTAACATTTTAGTCACTGAGTGTTAATTTCTGTTAATAATGTAACAGTAAGCTGATGTGGTACGTTAAATCATCATTTTAAACGAAAATTTTAGGTTACATTTTAGCTCCAAAAAAATATAAAGTCCAATTGTGTAATTTAACCTAAATTTTTTGCTTGAAATGATGATTTAACGTGTCACCTAAGCTTATTGTTATACCGTTAACGATAATTAATGGCTCAATGACTAAAATATTACAACATGTTAATATAAGTGACGAAAACGTAACATTTTAAACATAAATAACTAAAATGTAATTTAAGACAAACAAAAGTAACTATTTTGTAGTTTACCCTTCTGAAAATTATTTGCTTTCTTTTATTAAACGCAGCATTTCATTAGCAACTCTTAAGACTTCTTATCTATGGTTGGTTGCTGAGAAAATTCAGTAAAATAAAGGAGGAAATTTCTGTCCTGAAAATTTCATTCAGTGCTCTTGGCTTTCATTGAATCAAATTGCAGGTTAATTGGAAATTTGTTGTATCTTTAGACTTTACTTTTAGCAATTTTCCTTTCGTCTTGTTCAACTCTTTTTCCTGTTGTTTTGGCAGGGAGAACATGAGTCCGGTTTTGAAGATTGCCCAGACAACTCTTTCATTAAACAAATTGAGTTCCCGCAATTATCCTAGGAAAGAAAAGAAGTTGCTTCAACATGGGTCATGGTCTTTTCCAATAAATAACGTCCAATTATCTTTCCGAGGTATGTATTTTGAAAACTGAAGTCTGAGACTAACGGTTCAAGCTTGCTTCTTTTTCTTTCTTTCTTTTTTTTCACAAAGTTATTTAATTTCTAGGTGGTTTGGAGGTTGTAAGTAATGTTAAAATCTCTCATAAAGAAAAGGTACCTTGCTTTCTAGCCTTGCTTTGAGTGAATGTTTTTCTTTTTCTATGAATTACGTAGTTATGGATGAGCATTGGTAGCTATGAACAAGCAGTGTTAGCATATTTTTTGAAGTTTAAGACAATTGTAAGCTGATTGTCTTATTAACCCTGTGTAGAAGACGAAGATAACTCAAAGAATCCAGAATGTGTCTTCTCATTGATCATCTGAATGAATTCTCCATATGCATGACCTATTGAATATCAACAACTTAATTCTGTAACAATGCTTAAACGAAAAATTTTGGAAACAAACATTTTACAATGTAGGTTCATGGAATTGATTCTATGTTGTAGGGCTGGCTATTATAGCTGCATTTGTATGTCCTCTTGGCTAAGTTAGCTTAAGCTTATTTAAGTTGGTGAAAACATTTTCCCCTTAAGGTGGCTGAGTTTAATTTTCTTTCCCAATTGGATTTTTACCCAGACTTGTCTCTATGATGAAGGAGAATTGGAGGCCTTGCCACACGTACAAACTCTTAGAGAGTTTCCTTGGGAGGAGTTTGTTGCAAAAGTTGTTATGGTGAGATTTGATTCTACCAGTTTGCTTGGAGAAAAACTGGATTTGAGTTCTCAGTCTGCTTCGAAAGCACTGTACACCATTAAGTACTTACACGAATGTGGGGCTAAAGTGATTCTTGTGAGTGAATGGAGTAGGAAAATCAATCCCAAACTTCTTGATGCACAAGTTGTTGCAGGTATTTTAAGCCATTCCATCTTTTAGTTTAAGCTCTTGATGGTTTTTGTTTTCAGCAAGAAGCTTTAACTGGTAAGCATTAGCAGTTAGAAGTTAGAACCTAAACTTATTGTGTTAACATTCAGAATACTGGCATATAGTGGAGTAGCCATCTCAAAATGAAAGTACAACATTTCATTAACCTTGTCTGGAATTCATTTATGCCTATAAATAAAAGATATTGGGCCGTACAGATATTAAATAATGAGGCACATTGAATCTTTATCCAGCCTTAAACCCATTAGGTTAAGGATTGCTCTGTGGTTAATATATTATTGCCTCTACATTTCAGATATCTTGTCATCTGTTCTCCAGCTCAAAGTTATTGCTTTAAGATGTATTTCTTGCAAATCACCAGTGAGGAGGGAAGACCTGCAGAAAGCAGACATCTTTTTGCTTGAGAATCTTTCTGAATTTAAAGAGGAAGTTGCCAACTGTTCCAAATTCGCTGAACTTTTATCATCAGAAGTTGATATTCTTGTTAATGACTCATTTTGTCAGTCTCATAAAGTTCTCGCATCAACAGTTGGTGTTGCTCGTTTTTGCTATGCCTCTATGGCTGGTTTTTCCTTTGAAGAAAACCTTCATCAGCTAAAGAAGATTGCAAAAACTAAGAAAAAGCCATATCTCGCAGTTGTATGGTTTTTCTTTTTTTTTTCCCAGCAATTCTAGGAAAATGTTTCTATTTATTTTTGTTCTTCACTTGTCAGTAACTTACTATGACTTGATGCAGATTGGAGGAGGCAATCTCAAGAGCAAGGCAGCGGCTTTACAATTTTTAGCATCTAGATGTGATGCATTGGTCTTTGTTGGACGAATGTCCTTTCAGATAATGCATGCTTTAGGACACAGTATTCCGACTAATCTGGTGGAACGTGATGCACATAAAGCAGCTTTAGACATTGTTCAGTTTGCACATGATAAAAATGTTCTCATGTCATATCCAAAAGATTTTTGGTGCACAAATCAGCATCATCCTAAGGAATTGGAAGTTTTCCCTGCTCATGGGGTTTCAGATAGTAAGATTGCATCCATTCTAATATAATTGTGTTTATTGTTTTTCCTTTTGCTTTTCGTTTTTGGTTCCTCCTTTCTATGTAAACTATGATGCAATAATCTTTTTGTCCCTTTTCTGAAATAGCTATCTTTTAAATACATGCTTAGCCCTAAATTTGAAATTAAGTACCAAATGATTGGCTATACGGTTTACAATGTAGTAGCCATATTTTTGAACCATTTCTCCTTCATCTCTTTCATCTTTGCATTGGAAATGAATATGCTGCTATGCTGCATTTTTGGTTCATATACTTTTTGCAAGTATGTTTGACTATAGCAAACTAGATATATGGTTGAGCTTTTCCATTTAAATTTCTAATTCTATAATAAAAATATATATAGGTAATGGGTTTTCTCTTTTAAAGTACTCATACAGAAAATTTTCTGTTTAGGTTGGCTACCTGTTGATCTTGGCCCTAGGTCATTGGAAGAAATATGTTCTCTGGTAACAAACTCCAAGGTAAGTGGAAATGGATTTCGTAGTACTATGAAAAATGCTTGTTACTTTAGGTTGAGCATAGGTCATCCTTCATGTGAAATTGTTCTGTAGCATCCTTAGTTAGTTAAGGATCTATTACATAATCAACTTGCAAGAACATCACTGATTTTTGGCATTCAAAACTTGGACATTCATTAGTTTAGAAAATTTAGGGTACATTGGTGTGATTGGCTATCTAGAGTTACATATGCAACATGATCTGGTAGACAAATCAATCACTTTATATTACTGATTATGAGCTGCAAAGTACGTCGAACGGTATGTTTGACAACCTTAATTTGATATTAAGTTCAATGGTGACTATTAATGTTTTTATCAACCATTGAAATTATTTTTTAATTGATTTGCATTTATGCAGTAAAGCGAGCATGTATGAAGAAATTATCTATACCTATTATTTTGAAAGAAAAAAAAGAATTATATTTATGTGGCTGTATCATATTTGTCCTTCAAGCTTTCTTTGTGGTAACCATTTTCAATTAGCTCTATGCTAATTCTGGTGATTCTCATGGTCTGACTTACCTGATGCATTTGCTCAACATATTACAGAAGATTATATGGATCGGTCCAGTGAAATTCAGTTCCTCCAAATCTTGCACAGTTGGAACTTCTAAATTGGCTCAGATTCTTTACAGACAGAGTCAATGTGGATGTGAGATAACAGTTGTTGAGAGTACAGCATGTGAAGTAATAAAAAATGAATCAAGCTATTTATCTTCTTTCAATATGCTAGAAAATGCTTCAGTTGTATGGGAGTTTCTCAAAGAACAAAAGTTGCCTGGTGTCATGTCCTTAGATAGAGTACGCCAACTTTGTCTATGTTCAACTTTTACTTCGCATTACTGCCATATTGTTATTTAAAGTACATTTTTTATATTTTTGCATCATATCCTAGAGTAATACTTGTACTTTTTGCTTTTCATTCCAAAGACTGTAGAGAAATGTGCTTGACATGGATGATAAATACTAAAGGTAGCATCATTGAAATTTCTTTATCTTCCAGGACTGATTCCTTATTTCATCTTGCATAAAATGCTAAGGATTGTTCTTAATGGTTTTAGTTTCGCAATTCAAAGATCCAAGAGTTACAGATTTTAGGGTCTGCTTAAAGTGGATGCTATTTGTGCAGGCATACCCATTTGAGATTGACTGGAGTGTGGCCTATCATAATGCATCCCTACCTTTGGTCGTTGATATTGGAAGTGGTACTTATCACGTTTCCTTAAACAAATTATTCCTATTATAGTCCCAAAAGAAAAAGCAAAAGCAAATAATGCCTTTTTGATAATGATAAATATTTATTTACTTCACACAATATGTAGTTTAATGGCTCACTTAGTTGAATGATTCTGTTCCTTGAGCCTTTTTTCCTCTTTATAATTAATTCTTGCATCTGGATTGTCTATGGCAGGCAATGGACTCTTTATCATGGGAATGGCCCAAAAGAGGAAGGATCTGAATTTTCTTGGTTTGGAGATTAATGGAAAGGTCTGTTTTGTTGTTTTTCTTGGTTTGGAGATTATTATTTCACCTTTCTGTTAGTCTATCTTAATAGTGTACTAGTTTCGCAGCTTGTAAGACGTTGTCTGGATTCTGTTCATCAATCTGGCATAAGAAATGTGTAAGAGCTCTTGCAATTATTATGAAAAAGATGTACTGTGATAAAGACTAATGGAAGAATTATATCAATTTTGACCAGACTTCAGTTCAGTATCATCACCATGTTGCTTCGGTCATATGTATAGGTACTTTATTGGCACAAATGCAACAACGACATTCCGTTCCATTGTCTCCAGTTACCCAGGAGAATTGGTTCTTGTTTCAGTTCAGGTAGACAACAATGTTCACTGAGTTCAAGTTGTGATATCTCTTCTTTTTTTTTTGGAAATGCAAAATAGGCTTTGTTCCTCTCCTTTATGCAAATATTGAACTTGAAGCATACTTACTTTTGCCATATAGTGTCCGAACCCGGATTTTAACAAACCAGAAAATAGGTGGAGCATGCTGCAAAGGTCGTTAATTGAAGCAGTGGCCAATCTTCTTGCATCTAAGGGGAAGGTAACATAATTTTGTTGCAATACATGAGCCCTTGAGGTTCCATCATGTGCATCACAAGTTCTAATATTCCTCCACTTCTTTGATGAAATTATCACCAACAACAAGATTAATTCATAAGATTTTTGAAAATACTATTTGCAGTTAATCGGATGTGTTTTCCTTTGTGTTCTTTTATGCCATTGTTGATTACAACATAACAGATAGTAGTTATATCTTATGTTGGTGTTAAACGGAACATCTGAAATTGCAGTGATTTAATAATAATCAAATGATAATAAATGTGATTTGCAAAAGTCCATGCTCAGTTGCAACTAAACCAATGATGAGTCATATAGTTGGATTATTGGTTATTTTATTCTCAGGTCTTTCTGCAATCTGATGTTGAAGCAGTTGCTATGAGAATGAAAGAACAGTTTCTGCAGTACGGAAAGGGCAAACTTCATCTTTCGCATGATCAATACAGTATAAGAATCAATGGAAATACATGGCTCAAGGAGAACCCATTTGGAATTCGTTCGGACTGGGAGCAACATGTTGTAGATAGAGGCGCTCCAATGTACAGATTGATGCTTTCCAAATCAACTGCCTCTTGAATAAGTTATTGGGCCTTTGCTGGTTTTAAGACATTGTTCGTAGCTGAACTATCCATGGTCTACTCTTTCTTGGAAGTAAGTTTAGTCATATGCTTCCTCATATTGCTAATCCAACAAGCTTCATTTTTGTGTTATGCCATTCTAGAGAAGGGTAAGCTATTAATTCTTCCAAGTTCCATGGTTGCATCTTGTCAGTTCTTTTTTTTTATAAAAAATCTTATCAGGTTGTTAATCAGATGATCATGCAGATACATGCCAAGAACACTTCCTTGAAAATTGTTTTGCCGGCCATTGGAAGCAACTGCAATTTACATGATTGCTGAGACATTTGTGAGAAACTGCTTGACAAGCAATTCTGCCAATAGGGAATTGAGTTAGCCAAGAATTAGACCCAATAAGCCAATAAACCATGTATGATTGATAAGTTATAAGATTGTATTGTGTTGATTTTTAGAGATTAGAATGCAGATTGTTAGAGATTTTTTATTATGATTTTTATTTTATAATTAGTCTGAAAGCTTTACTAGTTTCCTTAGATAGCATAAATTTTTAGTATAAATATCCTTGTAATTGTTGAAGTTCAATGCAATAGAAGTTGAATTCTTCCCCCTATATTTGTTGCTCTCTGAAATCTAGTCTAAAACTTTAGATTCAGGGACTTTTTATTAATCTCTCAAACCCAATAAATCCAAAATTTACATCTACCCAATTAGGCTTGTTTTCTTTTCTCATTGCCTCCCTTAATGGAATTTTAGCCTCATTTTTCAAGCAAACCTCAAAGTTCGGTGACCGTCTCTTTTATGCATAAGCTTCATGCACCACCAACAGTTTTTATGTCTTTGTTCACTTGATAGTGCATAAAGTCCTCCCTATAGTTTGGTTCTTTGATCACCACCATTGACTTTGCTGGTGTTTTTTCGACCTCCCTAATTGTTATTGACTTCATCCGTGCTGGTTTGAGTTTTCTGATTACTGCTATTTTTGGTTACTGTAAGTTTTTTTATTTGCATGTGTTCTTGAAATTTGTTAGATGCAATGTCAATTGCAATTTAATACATCAGATTATTGTAACCTTAATTGATTTTCATATTTTGAAAAAAAAGGTTTGGAGCTTTTAATTACTTAGCTTTAAGGATTTTTAACAATCCATTACTAAAGATGTATCGTGCAAGAATTAAGCCAAGCAAAAACCGTATCAAGACTTTTAATGTTACAGAAAATATATTGTGTTTTGTCAAGCCACGTTATACTATACTTAGAACTTGTTTAAGTTTAATATACATGGGAGAGGGAGCACTTAACTAGTTCATCAAAGAATTGATTTTTAGTGCATATTTGTGTGAGTAAATTGTTTTGTTTATCAATTTATAAATAAGCTTTCAAAGGAAAGACTCAGTGAGAAAGTGATCTAGATTGAGTATAGAAGTGAGAATGCAATTAAGTGAATGAGTTGAAATTAAATCAGAATATTGTCTCTAATGTGCCGTCCTGCAACGAAACTGACTTGGGTGAGTTTGATGAATTACAACATAATTCCTTTGAGAGGATTCACAATTGTCTTCGTAATAATCTTATACAACAGCATATTGATACTGATCAACATGAACCAAGTAAAGGATTTCAAACCATCCATTTTGAGTAAAAGAACCAATAGGGTCTAGTTTAGAGACTCATCACTGACACTCCCTAAAAAAATATCACGAACCAAATCAACAATACTCTGACCCACGTTATCCCACTATAACTAATAAAATTTGGCATGAAAGTCATCCACTCCCAATGCCTTTAAAGGGGTCATACTAAATAATATTGCATGAACTTCATCAAAAGAAACTACTTCTCTCAGCTAGCTATCTCCTAATTCGAAAGGCAAGGAAATTGGCCTTGTAACGAAATCTGACCCGACCATGGCCTGTCAATACCATATACCCAAGAATAAAGGCCAATAACATTAGCCTTCAATATCTCCTGGTCAAAACACCAATTACTACGTGTAACTTTAAAGCTTTAATTCGATTACCCTTTTTTTGCACAAGAGCCTGGCTATTGCTGTCAACCACTCACATCTTGACTTTTGTTGTCATAACATTTTTTTCTTGATCAAATATTTCCTCGAGTTCCATTCTTAGCAAAATTTCCTGACAACGAAGTCTCTCAAAATCATGCAATCAAGAGCATGTTGAATCCCCTTAAGTCAAGAAATGGCCTTATTGTTGTGCCTAAAAATATTACCAAACACCTCCCCATTCCACTTCTGAAGTGTCTCAATGAGCTTTAAAATATTTAACCCACCAAAGCACTCTAAGGTTATCAACTCTCTTGAGCAACTCCTTTGAACTTGGGATGGGACATCCAACTAACCAAGAAACGGAACGGATCCTTTTTCTTTCGAGCATTTAAATCCTCAATAGATACGAGAATGGGACAATGATCATATTTTAACTTGTGCAGATATTTAACGAAAGAATCAGGAGTAAAATTATTTCATTCTATGTTACAGATAACTTTGTCCAATATTTTTTTATAAATACATCCAAGTATATTTAGGATTAATGAATCCTATATCACAAAGTCCATGGTCAAACACAAAATCCTAAAACAACTTTTAATATGTATTCTGAACATTGACACCTCCTCAATGTTTTGAGCTACACAAAATGGAATTGAAATCTTCAGTGATAAGCAAGATAATTTAATCACTATATTATTCAAGAGTGAATAAATAAAGAAAATTGAGACAACATTAACTATTTTTGTTAAACCTTATAACAAAAAATAAATGAAGTTTTTTTTTTTATTTTAAAATATAAACTTGAGTGGAGGATGGAACTAAATTATTAAAAAGATAATTTAGACAAACCATCTTATGTTAAAATAGCAATGATTAAGATATCAACGAAAGATACTATATTATTTTTGTATAAAAGAAGTCGGAGAAAAGAAAAAAAATCACGAATTTGTGATTTAAATTTAGATACATTATATCATTTAAGTTGAGTGATAATGAGCTTGATATTTATTAAATAAGATTTTGAATTTGAGTCTTATAAATAAAAAAATAATTTTGACAGAACTTTCTCCTGAGTTAAGGGATCCGAATCTATTCGGCTTCAAATGGAATCAAAATCTAATGTGATTATTAGTATGAAAATTTTTTAAACACGATGGATATTACCTTTTAAAGATGATCATATAAATAAAAAGTTAGAAAATGAAAATGCGGGTTGACTCAATGGGCTATTGGGTCTAAGGATTTAGTGAGCCGGATCACCTGGCTCAAAAAAGAAAATGTTAGGTTTGTCTTTTGGGGTTGTGCATGAGTGAACCAATTGGGGTTTAGCACGTTAAGCTGAAATGTGAGAGTTTGGTGATGAGAGTGGAAAGTTGTAGTGGGTTCAATTACTTGCTTTGAGTTGGGTGAAAGCATATAGAATTTCAACACTTTTTCCCTTTTGGGAAATTAAAGATTCAAATGCAATTGCTTTTCCCTACTGGGGAATATATATCTACCTTATAATGTTAGCAAACAAATCAAAAAGTGACTAAATTATATCCGCATTTTATTTTCTAAATATTTGTATGTTTTATCCATACTTTGTGTTCTGTTGGTTATTTATTTATATCAAATTACAGAGTAAAAATTTGGAAATTATAATATACTGTAAGCAAGATTTTCAAGATCGAATTGATGGTTGAATTAGTCAAGTCATTAGTTTATATGGTTTGATTAAACAAATTATTAAAAAAGAAAAAATATTTTAAAAAATAAAAAACCAATTCAATCGACTTTTTAGCTTGGTTTAACCTATTCGTACTGGTTTGTGGGTCAATTGGTATGATGCCTTTCTTCGAATTGATATCTCGATCGGTTCAAATAAACATGACTCTAAGTCTCTACATTTCGTATACTTGAAATTTAATCTTCTTACTTTTATTTTTAAGAATTTAATCCCTCTACTTTTTTAGTTTAATAATTTGCTTTTAGATTATATGTAACCACATTACATTTTAATTGAAAAGTTAATAATATTAATTATTTGAACTAATTAATTATATTATAAAAATATTAAGTCAATTAATAATATTTTTAAAAAAATATAGAGACCAAATTATGTTAGAGATTAAAGTATAAGGATTAAATATCAAATTTAAGCATATTAGATTGATCAAAACTAAAAGTTAATCATTTTTATATGTTAGAAATTAAAATATAAGGATTAAATATCAAATTTAAACATATTAGAAAGATCAAAATTAAAAATCAATCACTTTTATAAAATGTAAAGAAAAACGAAGTATGGCGAGTACGTGTCATATGTTAGCACGAGGAAAATCCTTTCAAACTTACTTTAATAGGTAAGTATAGATGTGACAAGTAATCAATGACAAAATCAGAAGGTTGGTAGGGTATTTATCCTATAAAATGAAAAAATTTTCATTTAAACTCTTTTATAAATTATAAAATTTTAAATTAATAATGATAATATTACAGTTTGACTCTTAAAAATATAAAAATTTAATTTAATTTTTTATTATTATAAAAATATATAATTTAACTTCTATCACAAAAAAAATTATGGTTTCGCCTCTACAAGTAACATGATAAAAATTGTGATATAAAACCAAGTATTTTATCATTCAAGTATAAAATCAAGTTTCATTTTAAGAAAACCAGCCCGGCACCGAAAAAGAAATGTCAGGAGTGGAAATAAGCAAATATTTATGTAGAATTAAATAATGAAGGACTTAGTTGCCAAATTTTGAAAAATCGAAGGGTTTTTTTCTTTGTTATTTTGTTTGTTAGTAAGGATGAAATTAGATTATTTTATTCAATGACTTGAAAAAGAAAATAGAAGGTGTAGGAAAAATTGAATGAGAGGTCTAAATTTTGATAAAAAAAAAGTATTAAACGAAAAAATATAATAAATAATATCAAATTAGTTTTAGAGGGAGGGGGTAATCTCAAAAACACCACGATTTCGGTTTATATGTAATTATTTTAATTCATTTTATTTAAGCCAAAACTGAATAATAATAAAAAGTAGGTAAATAAATTCTCCAATCCTTTAATATATCTTTCCAGTAACATTTTAATTATGTTTATCATTATAAGTTGAAATTTCATATTTTACATAAGTCCGAACCAAATAATAATAATAATAAGATATCAAATTAATTTATTAAATAAATGTATTGATTTATTCGTAGCATAAAATACTATAAGTATAACCCATTGCATAGTAAATATTTTTTTTTAATAATATATCGTCTGAATTTATTAAAAATTAAAATAGAAAAACATTCTAAACAATATTAAAATATAACAGAAAAATAACAAAACAGAGATAAACTAAAAAAAAAACTAGAAAATAAAACATCATACCAGCAAAATAAGTTCAGTGGGCTGCAACAACAGTGATGAAATGAAACACTGGAGAAAAGAAGTAAGAAACAAAACTCCTTGTTTCTATCCACCTACATGCTTAAAGATCGAAGTAGGAGTGGCTAGCGAAACCAATAATCTTACAAGCGGCTTCGCAAAACAGATCTGACTGCATCGGCAAACGAACCACAAAAGAAAATCAAACTACTGAAAGACCACCAATAACCTCAAATCAAAGCTAAGCGTTGTGAGAAAACTATCCACGAACGCAAATCTATCGCAAAGATAAACGAAAACTTACCATAAGGCAGAAGTGTGCCACAAGACAGAAAAAAAGTGTTTCACAAATGCCTTTAAATGTGAGATTTGAAAAAAGAAATTTAATCTATTGAAATCCCTTTTTAAAATCACTCACAAAATTTTAATATATCTACTTTTGGAATCTTGAAAACATTTATATAAATAAAATATTTCTTATAAATCCTTCATCCAAACACACCTTAATCAGTATCATATTTAAATTTATATGATTTCTTTTAAGTTAAATTATTTTTGGTATTATGTTTTTGTGTGGAGATTATTCAATGGCTCTCCCAACAATCCAATTTTTGTTGGGAATAGAAAAGAAAAAATAGTAATAGCAAAGAAGGAAAAAGAAAAATCATATTAGGAGCATGGAAGATTCTAGAGAATAAAAAAATGTTGAACTAGTGCCAGAATAATGGATATTTATTATCTTACCCACATGTTTTATTCCTTTTAATGGATTTTCTATTGTTGAATTAGCAACTATGGATAATAACTCTAATGCAACAATAATAGCACCAATAATTGGACCGACTCCAAAATAAATAATTAAAATAAAATAATGATTGCTATTAAAGGATAACAAGCTTTATAGTTTAAATGCCACTAATTATCATAATAAAATAGTGAATCAAGGTTATTTCCAAAGTATAAAATAACTTCTCCTCTTTTTTTTTTTCTAATTAATCTAAATAATATTTTTTATTATTTGTATAAGATTATAGTGCTTCTGATGATTTTTTTCAAATAAATAATATTTAATGTGAATTAATTTTTTTTAATTGACAACAATACACTTAAATATATATTCTCTTTTGTATTGATAATAATATATATATCAATCGATAACTTATTATAATTCTTAAATTGATAAAACAACAAAACTTGTTTGTTTAACAAGATTATTTGTGTTTCAATTAATTTAATAATGAAAAGGAATTGAATGATATATTTTTTTTATATATATAAGAGTAGGTTAAGGAAATTACCAAATTTGTCCCTTAGAAGGCCGAGTTCGAAAATCGAAAAGCAATGAAGTATAGTTTCAATCTGACTAAAACAACCTTATCTTTCCCAACAAGAAAACGGAGCTGCCTTTTAATTCTCCTTATAAATAACCCACCGCTTTTCTTCACATCCCACATACATATTCCAGCAAACCACAAAGCTTTTTCTTATATTTTCGTTTCTTTCAATCGACCCAAATTCACCATGTCTAACCAAGCAGAATCATCTGATTCGTAAGTACCCAGATCTTCTTCCCTCCTTTTATTTGATGGGTTTGTTTTAAATTTTACTTGATTTGGTTCCGATTTTGTGTTTTCAGGAAGGGGACTAAGAAGGATTTCAGTACTGCGATCTTGGAAAGAAAGAAGGCACCGAACCGACTTGTTGTTGATGAGGCAATCAACGATGATAACTCTGTTGTTGCTCTTCATCCTGATACCATGGAAAAGCTCCAGCTCTTTCGCGGTGACACCATCCTGATCAAGGTTTCTACTTCAGATTTGGATTTTATTTAATCTCCCTTCTTTGGGTTCTTTTAGTTTTCTGATTTCTTTTGCTTAATGGGTATTTGATTGTCTTAGTTGGCTTTTTGTGTATGCGTGTTTTAGGGTTTCGTTTACAGTAAGATGTTTGGAATTTTGGGGTTTATTTGATGGATTTCCCGGGGGTTTTAGTGAAGTTTGTATTTATCTTCAATTTAGGTCATTCTTGTGGTAGATTGGCTGTAAAAGCATGTTGCGTAGGCTGTTGCATGATATGTTGTCGTGGGTCAAAATTTTCTCTAGTTTCTGTCAATATTTTAGTTAACCCGGATAATTTGTTAAGTCTGTCAGCAAAATTGTATCTTTACCGAGGAATGTGCAACAATAGTTTCGAGGGAATTGCCTGTTTGAAGCTTTCTTTTTTATGTGGCATGGATAGCCATTGAATTGTATTTCTTCTTATAAGTATAAATTTTCAATGCCTTTTAAGCTTATGTCTTGTTAATCCTGTCCCTTGCACTGTTCTTTTGGTCCACAGGGGAAAAAGAGGAAAGATACCATTTGCATTGCTCTTGCTGATGACACATGTGATGAGCCAAAGATCAGGATGAATAAGGTTGTGAGGTCAAACTTGAGGGTTAGGCTAGGTGATGTTGTCTCTGTGCATCAGTGTCCTGATGTCAAGTATGGCAAACGTGTGCACATCTTGCCCATGGATGACACGATTGAAGGGGTTACTGGAAATCTCTTTGATGCTTACCTGAAACGTGAGTTATTCTTTATTTTTTACTCTGAACGTATATTTAGTATGGTCTTTCATAAATTATTAATGATAGTTTTGGTTAGGTAAAGAGGTGAAGCAGTTTTTTTCTCTTAATCAATCGTAAGATGAGAGTATAACATGTGGTTTCTTAATACGCTCAGTGATTTCTTGATTAATATAAATGAGAGTGATTAATTGGATAAATAATTTTTATTCTTATGCAAGAGACTTCCTGCGTCTCCCCCCTCTTTGTATCCCTCTCTCTTTCTCTATATATCTATATGTGATGTTGAAAGTACTTTATAATAGTCTGTCTTTCCTTTTTTGTTAGTCTCTTTATCCGTGACTGTGAGGTGGACTGTTATAGTTTATAGGAGGCTCAGTTATATGTGTGGATGTAACTGCATTATGACTACTCTCCTGTATCACTAGTCATATGCTGATAATAGATGCCTCTTATTATAATTATACACTGGACTTAATGTTGAATTTTTGACAATGTTGTAGTTTGGCATTTATTTGTGTGGACTTGCCTGCATTATAATTGCTCTCCTGTATCACTTGTCATATGCTGATAAACAATGCCTCTTAACATAATTATGCACTAAACTTATTGTTGAATTGTTGACAATGTTGTCCATAAATACTGACTGCATAGTTTGGCATTTACAGCTTACTTTCTGGAAGCATACCGTCCAGTGAGGAAGGGTGACCTCTTCCTTGTGAGAGGTGGAATGAGAAGTGTGGAATTCAAGGTTATTGAGACTGACCCTCCTGAGTACTGTGTGGTTGCCCCAGATACTGAGATATTCTGCGAGGGAGAGCCTGTAAGGAGAGAGGATGAGAATAGATTAGATGAGGTAGGTTATGATGATGTTGGTGGAGTGAGAAAACAGATGGCTCAGATTCGGGAATTAGTGGAACTTCCACTGAGGCACCCACAGCTCTTTAAATCAATTGGTGTGAAGCCACCAAAAGGAATTTTGCTTTATGGACCTCCCGGATCTGGAAAGACTTTGATTGCCCGTGCTGTTGCAAATGAAACTGGTGCTTTCTTTTTTTGCATCAATGGTCCTGAGATCATGTCGAAATTGGCTGGAGAGAGTGAAAGCAATCTCAGAAAAGCATTTGAAGAAGCAGAGAAGAATGCACCATCTATTATATTCATTGATGAAATTGATTCAATTGCTCCCAAGCGAGAGAAGACCCATGGTGAAGTTGAGAGGAGAATAGTCTCTCAGCTTTTGACATTGATGGATGGGCTTAAATCCCGTGCACATGTCATTGTTATTGGGGCCACAAATCGTCCCAATAGCATTGATCCAGCTCTCCGAAGGTTTGGAAGGTTTGATAGGGAGATTGATATTGGTGTACCTGATGAAGTTGGCCGTCTTGAGGTGCTTCGCATCCATACAAAGAACATGAAGCTGTCTGACGATGTAATGTCAAAAGCTTTTCTTTCCTAGAACATCTTTTCACTTCTCTTCCTGTCCAAAGAACTAGTGAATCTAATGTACTTTCATCACTTACTAATGCAGGTTGATTTAGAAAGAATTGCCAAGGACACACATGGTTATGTTGGTGCTGATCTTGCAGCTCTTTGTACTGAGGCAGCATTACAGTGCATCAGGGAAAAGATGGATGTGATTGACTTGGAAGATGAGTCAATTGATGCGGAGATACTCAACTCTATGGCAGTTAGCAATGAGCACTTCCAGACTGCTCTTGGAACAAGCAATCCATCAGCATTACGTGAAACTGTGAGTACTAACAAAGATACTTCTATTGATGAACAGCTTCCTTGCTGATTATAATTTTTCTTTCGGGGAGTCTGTTCTGATTATAATCAATCCTTTCCTTACATACTTGGTCAGGTTGTCGAAGTGCCTAATGTAAGTTGGGAAGATATCGGAGGCCTGGAGAATGTTAAAAGGGAGCTGCAAGAGGTAATAGAATTTACTGGTTTGATTAATTTCCATCCTTTCTCCTCTTTACTCTTTCAGTTCTCTTAAAAAATGGGATTAATTTTCTACTTCGTAATGCAGACTGTTCAATATCCAGTTGAGCATCCTGAGAAGTTTGAGAAGTTTGGTATGTCACCCTCAAAGGGAGTATTGTTCTATGGTCCTCCAGGATGTGGTAAAACACTTCTGGCCAAAGCTATTGCCAATGAATGTCAGGCAAACTTCATTAGTGTCAAGGGTCCAGAATTACTCACAATGTGGTTTGGAGAGAGTGAAGCCAATGTACGTGAAATTTTTGACAAGGCTCGCCAGTCTGCTCCTTGTGTCCTCTTCTTTGATGAACTTGATTCAATTGCAACCCAGGTGTGTTCAAGGCTAATGAATTCTCATGTCTTTATGGATTATGAGTTTTGTTCTGTGTTATGAGATTATTCTAGAATGAAATTATGCTTGTCAATATTCAGATGTTCTTAGTCTTGCACGTCTTACTGTGCTTCATGTTATATACTGTAGAGAGGAAGCAGTGTAGGTGATGCAGGGGGTGCTGCTGATAGGGTTCTGAATCAACTTCTTACTGAGATGGATGGCATGTCCGCCAAGAAAACTGTTTTTATAATTGGAGCCACCAACCGACCTGACATTATTGATCCTGCTCTTTTGCGACCTGGTCGTCTTGATCAGTTGATCTACATTCCCCTCCCTGATGAGGATTCTCGCTATCAGATCTTTAAGGCTTGCTTGAGAAAATCACCACTTGCAAAAGAGGTTGACCTCAGAGCTCTTGCCAAGTACACTCAAGGTTTTAGTGGGGCTGATATTACTGAAATTTGTCAGCGCGCATGTAAATATGCCATCAGAGAGAACATTGAAAAGGTTCGACTATGCCAAATTTATTTTCTGTGCTGTAGATGGTAGAATATGCAATGTTCTCATGAGATTGGGATTATAACATTAGATATCTTATGTAATTCTCAGGATATCGAGAGAGAAAGGAGGAGAGCGGAGAACCCTGAAGCTATGGAGGAAGATGTGGAGGATGAAGTGGCAGAAATCAAGCCTGCTCATTTTGAGGAATCAATGAAGTTTGCTCGTAGGAGTGTGAGCGATGCCGACATCCGCAAATACCAGGCATTTGCTCAAACGCTGCAGCAGTCAAGGGGATTTGGGAGTGAGTTTAGGTTCGCTGAAACTGGTGCAAGGCCTGTAGCATCTGACCCTTTTGCAGCTTCCGCTGGAGGAGCTGATGAAGATGACCTTTACAGTTAAGATCATCTCTGTCTGTGTCTTAAGTTATGGTGACAAAAGCAGACTGTTTTTCTTTTTCAATATAGTGTAGTACTAAATTTGACTGGGTGGATGTAGAAGCTCCTTGGCACAGCCTTTAAGCAGGAGAAGGGGGGTGGGGGGGAGTTCATAAAATACTATGTTTTTCCTTTATTTTGGGATTTAAACATTTTACAAGATGAAATTTCAGTGTCCCTTTTGGATTAGTTTTATGTTTGTGCGTGTGGTATATGAAATATGAATGGCAACCAAATAAGTCCTTGCCTTGAGCTTCACCACCAACTTGTTGGCTTTAAGAACATAAATTTTTTGATACAACTACTATCCTTAAAGAAATAGAGGGTAAAAGTTTACCGTCCTTACTAATTTCGATATTTATTGAATTTAAAATTGTGCAATTGAAGATAATCATATTTATTTACTTTTTGTTAATTTATTATATATTTTTTATTGTTGTAACAATATGAAAGAAGTGTAAAACATCGAGGGATATTTTAACTATCAAAAGAAGTAACCAGTTTTTAGTTTCCAAAATTGTGGTAAATTGAAAATTTTAAAATTTTGATGTAATTTTGAACTGAAAATTTAAGAATTAATAGTTATACTTAAAAATTTAAAGAATATTAAAAGAAATAATAAATAAAAATAAAAAGAATCGAAGAATTTTACCATTTGCTTCTTATTATGTACTGTCAAAAGTGTTTAAAGAATGGACTAAAATATTAATTTTTGTTAATTTGTTTTTTCAATAATTTATTTATTTTATTTTATTTTTTAAAAAGGGATTAATTACTTTAAATAAATTCATAACTTATACTAATAGAATTATATTAGTTTGCATGGTTATATGATTCACAGGTTAATTATTGCATCAATTAAAATATATTCAATTACTTTATAATTAAAATAAAGTTTTAATTAAATTTTAATCTTAAAACTTTCAAAAACTCAACTTTTAAAATTTTTGTTTAAATTATAAAACTGCTTAAATTTAACAAAAATATAGGTTAAATTATCTAGGAAGTTTTTGCATTATAAAAATTGTATCAAATTTGTTGTTCTATTATTAAAATAAATCAATTTAGTCTCTATACTATTAAAAAAATCAAATTAGTCCAAATTGTAACAGAGTTAACATTTATTATATAAAAAATATTGTCTTGAATTTTTTTTCAATTGCAGTTCAATTCTAAATAAAAAAAATTCACTAACAATCCCATAAAAACTTTATATATATTTAACTCTGTCAAGCAGTAAATGATATTTTTTATACAGTAAATGTTAAATTCTATTCCAATTTGGTCTTATTTGATTATTTTTAACAGTAGAGAAACTGAATTGATTTATTTAATAATAGAAAGACTAATTTGAACAGATTCTTATAATAAAAAGACATCTTAAGTACATTCACCAAAAATATAATTATAATATTTTAAATATTTTTATATGGATTTATCAATTTAAAATACTTTTGGAAAAGATATTTTTATTGAAATCAAATTCATAGGTATAAATAGTTTGAAAAAGTTCGAAAATGTCTAAAAATTAAATTTAATTATAATTTAAGATATACTTTTTTCTATAAATATTTTTATTTTTTTAAATAATATTTTTATTTGTACGATGATGATTTAAACCCAAACTATTGTTAGGGTAGGTGAACATCCAATTAATAGGCCACAACTTAGAATTTTTTTAAAAAATTAATGTAAATATCTTTTTAGTTTTATTTAATCTATTTTTAAAATATATTTAATTAAAAATTAAAAATTAAAATAACTTTTTAAACATTTTAAAATTTTAACATTATCTAATAAATGTATTAAAATTTTTACATTCAAAGAATTAGATTTAATTTAGTATTAATTAAATATGAGGTAATCAATAAGTCAACATTTACAAATACTTTGCTTTACGTACAAAAACCGTTAAGAAGATATATGCAAACAATATTAATGTGAATAAATGAATTTTATTTAAATCAATATATACGGAACATTAGAAGTATAAATGACGAATAAACTACACTTAGAGCACTAGATCTCAGTGGTGGAGCCAAAAAAAATTTTGGGATCTGAATTAAATTGTATATTTTTACGATAATAAAAATGTAATTTTACAATTTTAATAGTCTATATCTTTATAATTTTTAAAAGATTAAATCAAATTTTTATTATTTTTGGGGTCAAAGTACAATCTTACTATTACTAATTTAAAATTTTATAAATTATAAAAAACCTAAATAAAAAATTTTTCATTTTAAGAGGACCAAGACCCTACCTGCCCCCTTGACTCTGCCATTGTTAGACCCTAACATGTTAAATTTTATTTAAACTGTAAATAAAATTTTATCTTTGAATAAATTATCTACTACTACTATGGTTGATCCATCTTTGTGTGAAACATGTTGTGTTAGCAAATCACATAAATGATCTTTTCATGATTCTAATTATCAAGCTAAAGAACCCTTATAATTAATTTGTTTTGATATATAAGCTCCTTCTCCAATTGTTTCGTTTTCAATTGTTTTGTTAAATTTTGGGCTATAATTGAATTTATTTAATAAATCCATTAAATAATTTCAATCATATTGGAGAGGGAATATCAAACTCTACAACACTACCTATAACGATTTAATTTTTGTCGGTGTTAAAGAATTTAGTTCAAGATTGAATTTCTTTAAATTGAGATAATTTAATTATTAAACCGGAAATATTTACAAGTTGACTAGAAATTAATAGTTAGAGTTGTGAAATGACATGGTATGATTTAATAAATATTTGACTTTCATGTTGAGTCTAAAGTACGAGTTAATCTGAATTGCTCTGATAACAAATGTGACATCTTGAATTTAAAACAGGTGACTGAGTCGACTGTTGGGGTTTCACATACCTTGACAAAAATGCCATTATACGGAAAAGCTCTTGTCCAAACACACCCGAGCAAAACGAATGTGGTGAATGAAAACACTGCTACATTACTGAAAGAGGCCGAGCTTATTTATACCATTAATCTGTACCACCAAAATAGTGAGATCAGGCCGTTGCCACTACCGTTTATACAATAAACCACTTACCTTCTCAAAAGCTAAACCACATATCACCTTATCAACTAATTTTTCAACGTAACCGAGGATATAACCTTGTCTGTGTTTTTATTCTCTCTCTTGGCCAGCCTATCATGATCAAAACCAACACCCCATGGTTACTAGATCAATACCTGGCAACTTAAAATACAAAGTCTTTCATACGACACTCATCGCCTTGTGCACATATCAAGAGGCAACCAAACAACCAATTTGGCGTCAGGTAATGTCAGAGGAAATAGATGCATTGATGGCAAATGGGACATGGGATTTAGTGCCAAGATCATGTGCACCGAATGTGATTGGTTGCAAATGGATTTATCGCATCAAAACCAAACCTTGTGGCTCAAGGGTTTCATCAAAGACCAGACATAAACTATGCTGAAACCTTTAGCCCTGTCATCAAACCAGCCATGGTTCATCTCGTCCTATCTAGTATTGTCCACTCTAGTTGGCGTATCCAATGCATTACATGGGACGCTTGAAAAGTTGGTTTACATAGAACAACCCCAAGGCTTTAGAGATCTCATCAAGCCACACCATGTGTGTTCTTTAAAGAAGTCCTTATACGGTTTGAAACAAGCCCCGTGAGCTTGATTTTCTTGTATCACATTGGCATGACAAAAAAATGGTTTCAAAGGATCCAAAGCTGACAACTCTCTTGGAAATAACAGACTCAATGACAAGTGTTCATCAAAATATCATTCGACAGCTTGGCCGCTTGGGTTAAAGATTTGGGTTCCCTTACTTATTTTCTTGGTGTAGAAGTCACTTGACTACCCAATGGACTTCAACTCTCTCGATTTAAGTATATTTGAGATCTTTTGAGGCGTGTGAATACGCATGAAGCCACCCCCTGTCTCTATAAAACTTTGAAGATCCTATGTTATTTCATCAGGTGGTGGATTCTCTTTAATACTTAGCTCTTACCCGACCCGACATAACCATGACAGATAACAAAACAACTCAATTCATGCACTCACCTCCTATCGACCATTGGCAAGATGTGAAACACATACTTCGGTATTTAAAAGGTACATTAGACCATCGTCTCCTACTCAAATCATCATGTTCTCCACCTCTTTTTGCTATCTCTTATGCGGATTGGGGAGGTGACAAAATTGTCCAAAAAGTACCTGGAGTACTTATGTTATATTCACGGCCCTAATCTCAACTCATGGTGTTCGAAGAAACAATGGCTCGATCTTGCACTACTTTGGAATACCATGTCTTAGCATCGCCGGCCTCTGAAGTTTATTGGCTGCAATGCCTTTTTCGAGAACTTAACCAACCGGTTTCAACCATACCAAAAATCTGGTGTGATGATGTCTCAGCCACATATTTAGCTTCCAATCCAATTTTTTCAGGTTCACTCAAAGCAACTTGAGCTTGATTCAAGATTGTCAGTAACATCTTCAGGTGCCTTACATCTCAACCGTTGACCAGCTAGCTGATGTCTTAACCAAGAAACAATTTTTTTGCTTTCAAGGTCAAACTGATTATACTTCTCCCTCTTCCGTTTGACAAGAGGGTATCAAGGAGAATAATTACAAAAACTTGGTCAAATGTCTCATTCAAATTTTAAGAAATTTTTTGTTGCATCTATTTTGAATTTAAACTTTTGATTCTTGTTGTACATTTTGAATTCAACCTTAGCAACATTATCCTTATAATCATTATAAATACCTTGATAATGGTAACTCATTTTACGTGCCATTGTTGTAAACCTTGCTTCTCTTTACTTTTTTTTTTTTTTTTGAATATGTTGTAAAAATTCAAAACATTGAGAATGGTAAAACATTTATAATGGAAAATGAAAAACCAGAAAAAAATATTAACATAAAAAATACTTGAAATTATTTTTTTTTTCTATAGTCAGTTTGAATTAAAAAAAATTGAGTGACTTTGGTTTGTATTACATGTAGAATTCTTAAAATTATCTTTTTTTAATAATTTTGTTATAGGTTTTGATATATCTGCTCTTGTTGACACAATGCTTAGAATTACTAATAGTCTATAGTCCTTCCTCAACTCATAAATAAGAGAATAATGTATTTCAACGCACTCGAACTCACATCCTCCTGTATTAATAATAATGGTCATGCGAATCAAACTAAAACTCAATTGACAACTTTATATATTTCAAATGATAAATCTTTCATTTTTGTATATATCTTATAATGCATATTTATATAATACAATTCCGAATACTTGTGACCATCGATAAATTTTTTTAATCAAGGAGGAGTAAGTAAAATAAATCAAGCAGTAGGGGATGAAACCATCTCTACAAAAGTCAATCATTAGAATGGTCTTCATACAATCCAGAGGATTAGAACAAATAACAAGAAGTCGAAATTAAAAACTTCCATAAAAGATGGAATAAGATAGTAGTTGCCTAAACGAGTCATAACATCCGCACACTTGTTGATGTCTCTAAATATATATTTCAAAGTTACTCGTTGCACAACATTTTGCAATAAAAATTAATTTGTAAAGGGTATGATAATCAGGGTGTTCACTGCTTCAAATGTGACTTAGATTTAATCGTGTTTATTGTTCGAACTTTTCTCTCTCTTATATTTCATAAAAGAAAATGTAAACAGAGTATGGTTGGACACAACTTTATTCTTAATCAAACTAATCACGCTTTTGACATCAACTTCAATTTTCATATTAACAATATTCATAAAACTGGTAAGACAAAATCTATTGCTAAGAGCTCACAGTTCGGCCTCAACACAAGTGGTTTGAGGGATGTGGCGCACCAAACCTCTGACTCAATTCTCCTTATAGTTTATGATGATCGCTCTAACACGGTAAAAGTATCATGAAAGTGTTAATGTTAGAAGTTAGATTGCATTTTGTCTTAGTTACTAAAAATGAGTAAATTAATTTCTATATATTAAATCAAAGAGCAAATTAATTATATTTGTTAAAAGTTTCATCTATTTATATTGTTAAAAATTGGATTGACGAAATAGTTAAAAAATGATTTGTATAATGATCAATTTTTAATAGTAGAATTGGATGAATTTTTTAACAGAAAAACGTGTTTACTCTTTGATTTAACGTTCAATAATTAACTTATATATTATTAAGTAAAGAGATTAAAATACAAATTAATTTTTAATACAGCGCCAATGATACCCGGATTTCATATCAAGGAACCATCCGCATTCCGCTTAAACCACTCATATCTAGGAGGCTTCGAATGGAGGGGGCGAAAACGCCAAATGCTCCTCGCCTTAGCAAAAACATTAGCAGCAAAATTATCAACACAAGGGCCAGTTTTTGAGCACTGACAATTTCCATTTCAGTGGAGAAAAAAACATAATGCTGTCATGTCATTCTGATATATCAGTAGACAATGGTTGAGTATTTGACCAACTCATAACATTGCTTTGCTTTATATAATACCTTAACTGACAAACACTGCCTTTGCCATCATGTTTAGGACATGGTTCGCAGTTAAATTGGACTTCCTTCCGCCCTCCGTTCACACCTTATTATGGTCTTTCGTAAAAAAGAAAACCAATGTACATATTCATTTAAAAGAGTCCATGGTCTAGTTTTCATAACCATTTTGCACGTTAATTAGCATGTTGATATGGGTGGAAATAAGGAAGCCATGTAAGAAAAATAGGGGTGTGGATGTGAATTACTGATTAGACTTAACCACTTTATGGGAGACAAACCCCACGTGAGAAATTGGGGATTAACCTAGTAGTATTTCATGATTTCATATCACATCATTTCACTGTCCTTCCCACTTTTTACCTTTTTCCCCCCTTTATCTTCATTTTCATTTGCAATTTGAAATCTTTTCGTATTTAATTCCCTTTTTCTTTCTTTCGGTTATTAATACCAATGTCGGTTAGTGTGTGATTCAAAAATGCTCATAATTTTGTGTAATTGTATTTTTATAATTTAAATCTATAGTAAAATTAGGAATTAGGTTGCTATCACAAGTTAGTTAAATACTAATTTAACTAAAAAAAATTCAAATTCACTTTTAAACACCTCCCATTCTGTCGGGATAAACTCGATTATGTAATGAACAAGTAAAATAACGAAGAAATTAAAAAAGATCGAACACAAATATTTTACGTGAAAAAACCTCTCCAAAGACGATTAAAAAACCACGGGTAAAAATAACTTCATATAACGACAAAAACGAAGAGTACAAAGATGGAGATAAAACTAATACCCGAAACTTGAAATAAGAATCCTTAAAACATAAACACAACTTCTCTGAAAGCTTGTAAAAGCTAATACCTAAATGTGTTAAACTCATAGATCAAATAATATTAAAATAACCTACACTAATCAAAGTTCGACTGAGAAAAATAATCATAATTTGATTGGAAGAAGAAAATCGAGAAAATTACATAACACGCCGCCTCGTCGGGATGTTGGTGGTCGCATTGTAGGGACGACGCCTCTTCCTCGTCGAGACGTCAATTCTATTTTGGCAAAAAATGTGAGGCATACTCAACACATTCCTTTTCAATTCGATATTTATTAAATTGATATATTTCAAAATAATCAGAATAATTTAACCCCTATCAATTTTAAAAGTGAAAAACTAAGGATAAATAATTACGATAATGTTTTTCATTAATTATGCATAATTTTGACAGGCATAATATTGTGAGTTAAATTTGTTAAATCAAAACAAAATTGATAGAATGTGTAAATTTTTAGCACTAAATTTGTTATTATACCAAAACAAATATGTGCAATTGACAAAAAAATTAACATCATAATTAATTGTCCTTAATTACTCACTTTCAAAACTTGTAAGAATTAAATTACTTTAATTCTTTTGAAAGAGGCTTAATTTTTTGAATATCAAAATTGAGAAAAATAATAAAAGACTTTTTACCTTTATATTTTTATATAAAATTACTAAATAAAACAACTAAAAAATAAATCGTTCACCACTTTGCATATAATTTAATTATAAATAAATCTTTTATAAATATACTTTAGTATAATAAACTTGAATCATTAATTAATTTATTTAGTTCTCAAAATTATTATTTTAAAAAAATTAATTTTTTTATATATTATTTAGATTTTTTAAATTTTTTATAATTTTTAAAAAATATATAAATTTGGAATTTTTATAAATAATTTAAATTTTAAAAATTATTTTTATTTTTTATATTTTTCTTGAGAAAAGGAACAATTTGTTTGTTTTCAAAATTGACAGGGATTTATTCAAAAAAAATTGACAGGGATCAAAGGAGTATTTATACTAATCTGTTATTCAAATTACTCGATTTATTTAAATTATAAAATTTAACTCGATTCGAACTTGAATAATTTAACTCAATTAACCCAAAATTTAAATTTAAATTTTTATTTTTTCGAATTAAATTTTGCTCGCCTATAACTAAGGGATGTTTTAATATTGAATTATCTGCTTAGGCTTGTTCCTCTATGAGTTTTCCTTGTTTAGCCTCATTTCCATTTTTAAAAAAATATAAGTATTAAATGAGAGGTGCAATTACAAATCAGGAAATGATTAGTTTTCATTTATGAATGATATTTTAATTTCATCTAAAAATAAGTTGAAATGTCAAAAAATCTCTTCACAAAAAAATATAAAATCAATTTAACCTTTTAAAAAGTCACTCTATTGAACCTTAGTGATAAAAAAAATAATTAATTATATCCTTCTATTAATAAAAATTATTATTTATTAGTTTCATCATTAAAAGGTATAGAGTAACACGTAGTATACCATATGGATAGTATATTGACTTAACATATCACAGAATTTTTTTGACGTTATCCCTTCTTGAAAAGCGATCTGCTTGTCAAAACATGCGCCTCTTTTGGCACCGTTCCCCTCCTTCCTCCGCCTCTTTTGATTCTTGAGACATGGAAAATGGGCAGCAATCAAAAGATTAAAATTTGCAGAGGGGATAGGATTTTGGGGAGTGAAGTAAGGAGATTTTCTACTCAGGGGAAGTTAGAAAATGACTTTTTTATAAAATTAATTCAAAAAATTAATTAATTATGTAAATAACTCATTTTTTTGATTAAATACGAAAATAACATAAAATCTACATTGAAAATTGGTGGAGCCATATAATATGATGCCATCAACGTGCTACGTCATCATCTCAGGATAAAAAATCAATTTTTTTATGAAGCGATATAAAATGACGCCACCTATATAAATACCATGAAAATATTAAAAAATTAAAAAATTAAAAGACTTGAAAGTAATATTACTTTTTTTTGTAGTGCCATATTAAATGGCGTCATCACTTTTCCAAAAATGTTAGAGTTTTCTTTTCATTATTTAACTTTAGTATTATATTTTATAATAAAATATTATTATTTTTTAAACTCTAAAAGATTTTCTTTTTTTACTCAAATAAAATATTATTACTTATTTTTTTCAAACTCAAATATTTCCAAAGAGACCTAAATGTTTCTTTCTTCTCCAAGTTTTCTTTTTCTTTTTGGTTCAAGGAGATCGTTTCTTCTTGTGACGCCAACGATGTCGAAGCCGACGCCTACGACAATGCCGACGCTGCTATTAAGGTTAGTTTTTTTTTGTTTTTTGTTAAATCTGCTCGAATTTTGAGTTGAGTTATTTAAAATGACTCCACCCAAAATAAAATATATATTTAAATTAAACTATATATTTAAATATTATATAATAAATAAAAGAAAACAAAAAATCAATTGGGTGGCGTGACTTAAAATGGCTCCAAAAAATATACATTTAAATTTTTAAATAATAAATAATAAATAAATAAAAAGAAAAAAAATTTAGAAAAGTGGTGGCGTTATTTGATATGGCACCATCCAAAAAATTTTAACTTTTTAAAAATAAATAATAAATTATTAAAAAAATTAAAATTTGTAGGGGAAGTGGTGGCACCATTTGATATGACACCATCACAAAAAATTAAATTTTTAAAAAATTAAAAAAATAATAAATCATGGAAAGAGAAAGTCTAACAAATTTTGAGAAAGTTGTAGCGTCATTTAATATGGCACCACCAAAAAAAGGTAAAATTATTATTATTTTTTTAGATTTTTTAGTATTTCTATAATATTTATAAAGATGGCGTTATTTTACATGTTCCACCAAAAAATTGATTTTTTTAATTGAGATATTGACGTGGTACCTTGGTGGCGCAATATTATATGGCTCCACCAACTTTCATTGTAGATTTTAGGTTATTTTTGTATTTAATAAAAAAAGGTTATTTTCATAATTAATTACTTTTTTGGATTAGTTTTATAAAAAAAAGCTTTAGAAAATCTATTTAGGGGTCAAAATTAAATTGTAATTTTACGATAGTAAAAATGTAATTTTTAAAGGATTAAATCAAAATTTTATCATTTTAAAGGGGATAAAATATAATTTTACCTTTATTAATTTAAAATTTTAAAAAAATTTAAGAGTTTAAATAAAAAAAAATTCATTTTAGAGGGGACAGGGCTCTTGTCAACCCCTTATATTCGCCCCTGTTCCTATTATCATTAGAAGGCTTAATCAAGATGCTAGAACTACACAGTACTCAAGTTAATTTTATTGGACAAAAGAGTCTTAATTACACAATTCAAGATATACAAAATAAAACACACGAAGAGGAATCAAACAACACATAAACTAGACATAATGGATTTGGAACCAAGTAGGGAAAAGATATGAGAAGAGCGTTCTTCTTTTCAGTTCTTTGAAATTTTAACGTCTAATTGTATTACTTATAATGACTTATTGGTTTGAAAAAGAAAATTAATTATTTCAAAAATAAAAATAATTTATTTGTGCTTTCTATTAATTTTATAGGAAAATATTATTGTTAATGGAGTTTTTAGACTCCGTAGACAAAATTAAAGAATTGAAAAATATTCTATAAAGATATAATAAGATCAAACTAAATGAACAAAAGCACCAACAACTTTATCTTACTCAGGGAGACCAATCAACTCCCTAGGAGTGCCTGTTATTCTCTGCATACCATCAATCTAAACAGAAGACATTTTAGCTAAACGATCAACAACTTGATTTCTCTCCCTAAGAACATGCCTAACTACCCAATGCTCTTTGTATTGTAACATGTGCTCAATTCGTCAAACCAAGACTGAATTAGATACCTCCAAATAACCATCTTGAAGAGCACTGACTGCCTCCAAGCAATCTATCTGAATTAAGGCTTTAACATATCCATTTTCTTGTAACAAGAGTAAATCATCCCAGATACTTTAGAGTTTAACATTAAAGATTGAACAAACACCTAAATTATGATTGAACCCGATAATCCAATCTCATTACACCACCAGTGGATGTGCGTCCTATACTCCCATTCACTACCCCATCAGTATGTAAAAAAACACTAATATCTTACAAAGATTGGCCTTGAGCTCCAATGCACCTACTAAACATCATAGTCAAATGAACATTCAAAAATTGCCGAGCCCAACATAGTGAAACTTTAATCATCTCTGAAGCATTTCAAGTCAAACCTTGAAAAATGAATAAATTTCTTTTTTTCTAAAAACGTTATGATATTAAACCAAATAAACAAAACTAACCAACTTCCTCAGAATGCACCCTTAAATACGAGGATAAGTTAAAAACTAACCGATCGACAAAGTGAAGATAAAAAAGTATTTATGAGATAAAAAAACACATTATCAATTTACTAAATATTAGGTGAAGATGAATAATTAATAAGTTGAGAAAGATGCAGGGATGGGATTGCAAAAGTGAAGAATTTGTATGTACATTTATTTGATTTTCTTTTATTTTAAATGATTAATAAAAGTTATGATGATGATCGATGCGAAAAGGAAGCAGGTTCACGGGTACAAGTGTTATGTGAAATTTTTAATGTGGATGTGAAAGGTTGTTTAGAATGTAAATGAGGAAGTTATTAAAAATATAGTGTAAAAAAATTGTCTACCAAATAAAACAAATAAATAAAAATAATTGTGGCACAATATTATTGAAAGGAATCACAACTTACATAATGAAAAAAATATTTAATATTGAATATTTTTATATTACTTTAATCCAAACAAAATTAATTTCAACATTCCAATTTAAATATTAATAATCTTAAATTTAAAAAAGATACTAATAAAATGGAATAGAGAAAATCATATCAAATTTCAAATGTAAATAATAATGGCAAAGAGAGCAAATCACATCCATATAAATGTAGGCGTACCCATTTATAACCCACCATATCCGTGTTGTTTTTCTCTACTTATAAATTTATAGATTTAATTTGTAATTTAATATATAAGTTTTTTATTTAAATTTTGGTTGAACCAATACATATTTTAAAAAATAAATATATTGTTTTTTTTATTTTAGATAAATATAATTATTTATATATTCAATATATAAATATGAATGATAAGCGGTGGAATCAGAAAATTTTTTTGGAGGACGAAATTAAATTGTATATTTTTACGATAGTAAAAATACAATTTCACCATTTTAATAGTCTATATTTTTATAATTTTTGAAGAATTAAATTAATTTTTTATTATTTTTGAGGATAAAATGTAATTTTATCATTACTAATTTAAAATTTTATAAATTATAAAAAATCTAAATAAAACTTTTTCATTTTAGGAGGGTTGAGCCCCTGCTAGCTCCATTGGCGCTGTCATTGGAAATGATATTATATCAATAATTATGTTAACAATTTGTGAGAATTGAATCAAATCAGAATTTAATGTATAAATTTACACATTAAAATAAAAATTCCTGTATAATTTGAAGATTTATCCCTATTGAAAAATTGAATATTTTGAGATTTTAATGTGTAAATGATTGAAACTCTTTGGAGAGTTATGAGATATAACATAAAAATTGAAAATGTAGTAAATTCATTGTTAGACTTGCACCTACAATTTCCGTGGAAGAAAGGATCAGTATTTCAGAGGTAAACGAGTAGAGTCCTATCACCTCCACCGCCACAATCTAAAATTATATTTGGGACAACTAACAATCAGTGTGGTTGGAAGAGATAAAACCTATTCACCACCCATTATTCATTTGTTAAATGTCTTTGCATTCCTCCTTTTTCCTCTCAAAATAGTGGTGCCTTTGTTGTTTGTGATTGATTCCCTTCTTTTTCTTTTTCATTGAGTGATACCCACACGTGCATCTCCACGTGAAAAGTCATGAAAGGAACCACTCATAAACAACATGGTTGAATGCTGCTGTTACGGTGAGCCAGGCAGGCTTTGCCACTGCCACTGCCACTGCCACTGCCACTGCCAGAGATATATTGATTCCATTGAATTCGCTCTGAAGTTGTTGTAAGTAATGGCAAACCCTCCCAACCCCAATGGGCAAGTAATGAACTCCCACAAAAATAAAGACAAAATTCAACGAAACCACTCTCCCCCTATATTTCAACGTTGTCAGAATGCACGTGTTGGCTCTGCTCATTAATGGGTCCCCTCCCCTCCCTCCATTGAATTGCCCAATGGTCATACACCAATAGTCGTAGTTTCTTTTCCACATTTTGGTGCCCCATCCAAATCCCATCTTTAAAAACTTTGGTCCTTTTTTGCTGCAGTTTTCTATTATCTCTATGCACACCTTTTGAATGCATCCATTCTTTCTTCCTGATATTTCCCTTTCCATCTGGATTTTCTTCTTTGTTTCACATTAATGCGGCGGGCATTGATTGAATCAACACCACCAAAGAAGCAACAATGAGTGTATTTGAAAACCTTTTGGGGAAGGAGATGAAAACGTTCATATGATTGTGTCCATGAAATTGAGATGATGAAACTTAGATAAATGTTTCTCACTGCTTTGACAAAGAGTTTGGTAAATAAAAGAAAACAAATGCAATGGAGGACTAACAGGGTAAGTGGGACCAAAGCCACGTCAAGCAAAGCAATATACACTTATAAATCCAATTATCACTTGAATTTATCTATTTCCTTGCTGTCGGCTGACAAAATCTATTGACCCGCCCACATCATCACATTAAAGGAAAGCCTCCTCTTTTTAGATGTTTCGCCATTAATTTGCTAAGACGATGCTCTGGATGCAACCTATAAGCTCTTAGTAAGCAATAGTCGTACACAGCAAGTATAATCAAATTGGTCTACCTGCCTACTTTCGAGACAACGTATATGTACTGAAATCACTTCATTGGTATCAATTAAACTTGATTAAGATAAACCGTGTGTTTGAATTAAAGGGACAATCCACTTGATAAGAGTGCTTGAACAAGACAATTAGAGAAGCGCATGATTTATCTGTATTACAGGAGCCTGTTCTTTCTCTGGAAGCAGTATCCCAAACCTATACGTATTGATATTGGATATAGTTAAAAATTTACATGCACGTTACGGATTCAAAGCTTTATGTGTGAAATCATTACATTGCCTCCGCTGCAGTTGCATTATTTTGATTGAGTTCCGTGAAGATGATGCACAAGGTTTTTTTGGTTTGATTGATTAATTTTTCTTTATTTTCTAAATTGTATATAATAATTTGATTTAAGTTAGATTTTTTTTATTTTTATATTAATTTTAGATTTTGGGTTTTCAAATTTAGTTTAATAAAATGAATTTCATTTTATGATTTTTTAAATATTATCTAATAAATTTTTAAAGTCTATTTTTATAAATATATTTTTTTAAAATCATTCTCAAGTAAATAAAAATGTCACCAGTGACTCTTATACGGTGTTTCTTTGAAAAATAAATTGTATATAGAAACTTTTTGTTATTTTAAAAATAAAATATTTATTTTACATCATATAATTATATATTAAATTTTAAAAAATAAGTCAATTTAAATTATCACGATTTTTTAATTTACATTCCGAAAATCAACCTAACACCTTTTTTAATTTATATCAGTTCTTTTTTCTTTTAACCCTCTAGTTACGTTAAATGATTCCGACATTAATATCAATAGGTAAAACAAGTAACTTCCGTTAGATAAAAAAAAGGATTTAAATGGATAAATCTAAAAGAAAAATAAGAGAGAAAATGCTAAATTAATGGGTTAAACCATTATTTTGGGCTTGAATTTGATAAGGTCTGAACTTTTTAAATTCAAGTTAGGTCTTAAATTTAGTAATTGTTCACATATGAGAACTTAAACTTGACCAGTTTCTCATATTGGGATTTGAATTTTTTTATCAAGTTAAACCCTGAACTGAACAAATATTTTAATCTTGGAACTTGAACTTAACAATTGTTCTTACATTGAAGCTTGAACTTTAGGGTTTTCAAGGACTAACATTGATAACAAAAAATGTTGAAGTCCCAATATGAGAATATTTACCAAGTTCAAGGTCTAACTTGAAAGGAAAATTAAGTCGCAATGTGAAAACAATTACTAAATTTAGTATCTAATTTGAAAAAAAAAACAATTTAAAGCCTAATGTGTAAAAAGTTATAAAGTTAAAGTCTAAAAAATGAGATTTAACCCAATATTAATTAAAATGTGGAAGAAAGCAATGTATAAGGTGGTCAAGAATTCATTTATTAGTCAACTTAACTATTTCCGTGAAATAGAAAACCTTTTCTGAATAGGCATCGCCTGTTCTATTTGTCATCTTCCTTTATTCCCCATATATTTTGCAAATACTTAAATCTCCTTTATTATGTTTTCCGAAAGTAGGAAAAAATAACACTGTATTATATAGTGCATATATTTTGGCATATTGAAGGCCACCTTGCAATTTGAAATATAAGTTGAATAAATATATTATTTTTGATAATTACATTAAAAGTAAATAAATATATATTTCTTCTCGTAAAACTTTCATATTTGAAAAAAAATCCCATAATTTCTTTGGCATCTATTTGTTAAAAAAAATTAAATAAAAATTATTATATCATTATCGTGCTATATAATGATTAATTCTGATTGTAGTTTCTCAAATGTATTTTAATTGCAATTAAATTGTATTTCTAACTTCAACGTAGTCAATTACATCAAATATTTCCAAATTGTGATATCATTTTAAATTGGTTTTTAAATTTTAAAATATTTTAAATATATCATTAAATTATTGATATTGTATCAATTAAGTCTTTTTGTCATTAAATTTGAAATGAAAACTAAAAACAATAGAACATTGTCACAAATTTTGTTAAACTTAGGTAAAAATTTTGAAAATTTCAAAACTGAAATTCTTAAAACATCCATTTTTTTATAAAAAAATTATTTTATTTTAAATTAGATTACATGAGATATGATGTTTGATTTAACAGTTAAATTAATAATTTTTGTTAAAGCGACACTAATGGGAAATGGGTTAGTTTAGTTGAATGATCGATACTATTGAGAGTGAAAAAAAGAGAGCAAGATTCGAAATCTGGGAAAGTAGAATTTAACTGTCCGCTTTATACTTTTCTCTCTAACCAATGATGATTTCAAGTGAGGAAGTGGAGAGAAAAATTACAAACAAAAACAGAAACGAGACTCTGCATCTCTATATATACATATCAAAGAAATCCTGCTCTAAGTCACAAATTTCCTTCTTCACTAATCTAAGAAAAGAAAAGATGGAAACTGCTAATTAACCAGAAAAGTAATGAAAAAAAACTTCATTCTTCCACCAATGAGAAATGAATATGATATTGCAAAACTGAACTGCCCCCATATATGTCATGCCCAGAGAATTCTGGTGAAAACCCAGATTTCCGGTTGAATGTTTTTGGCAGCTCAAGCAAGTTTGCAGCACAGATTACAGGAAAATCAAAGAATGAATACCCAAAACTCGAAACAGATCCACACTTTTATTATGCAGAGCTCTGGATAAATTTCCTTATCCATGAAAACCGATATGAGCTACAGCTGCACTAAAAATTAACCTAAAAGTACATGTTTCTTTTAATTACACTAGTAGTACTCCTATACAAGTAGCTCCAGACTATGAAATGAAACTGAAACTGAAACCAAGGTGGCCGGTTTTCTTTTTAGGGCTCACCGCGGTCACGCCAGCACACGAGCATTGCTATGCAACGTCGGAGAATGTAGAATTTGGCTCGCTGCTTCTTAACCAAGTCACTGCATTTTTGACTAAAAGATCTGCATGGTTCGCAGCTAGCGTCCTTGTTTCTAGGAAACCTTGTCTCGTTCTCTTTGCCTGCCATGTGAACAACTAAGCTCTTTCTTTCTCTCCTTTTTACAATGTTTCTTGCTTGAGATAAGTATGCAGCGCTGTTGTTGATCGGCACTGCTAGTACAAAATAGCAGTAAATATGAAAGGATGAAGGGTTGAACGAGCAGTTGGTGTTATTTATATAGAAAAAGGAGAGAGATTTTTTTGAATCAGATATGTTTTAATTTGGCTCTGGGTCGGGGTCCCCCGCACGAAACCAAAATAAAATAGGATTAATAAATATTTCGTCCCCTGGCTTTGTTTATTTGTATATAAGGTACTTGAATTAAAATTAGGACTAAAATATATACTTTAAGATTGTTTAAATATATTTTATAGCTTTTAGAATTAAAATTAAAATAAAAAATTCGTTGAACTTTTTAGATATGTAAATATATATGGTTAAATTTCGATTACTAATTTAACGACTAAAATATTAAAGTGTCAAACCAACCCTTACTAATCAACATTGCTCCGTAAGGAGGATACGGCGGAGCAAAATCTAAATTAAAAGACAAAAAAGATTATACAGTTTATATTATATGACATGTATTTTATACTGATATATTTAATTTTTTTTAACGTTATTTCATATATTTTGACAGATTAAATTATTGGTATAGATTGATATTAAGACTTGTTAGTGACCCTTTCTGGGTTGATGTCATCTGATTCTTATGCTATGGTGGAAAGTGGTGAATATTGTGAAATTTTATGTGCTAAGTCTTGAGGGAGTTTGAAGGGTAAAAGATGAATCCAGAAGATCATGACTCATGAACAATAATAGAAAGCTAAACAGTACAAACAGTAGTGGCGTGGGCGAGGTGCCTTCAGATGTTATTTCAGCTGAGCAATGGGCATCATTCACCCTAAGAACCGGGGAAAGTGGCTCAACGAAGTGGTCTTTTTCTTTTTTTGGTATAATGCGATGATAACCAATTAACATGCTTCAGTATATAACAGTAGAGAAGATGTCTTCTTCTTGTAATTATTGGTTGTCCTTCAATGGTTGTAAACAGCCGCGTAGCTAAAGGCGTTGGTAGGGTCCCGGCTTCTCTTAAAATATAAATTTTTTAAAATTTTAAATTAATAAAGATAAAATTTTACTTTGATCTTTTTTAAAAATGATAAAAATTTGATTTAATCTTTTAAAAATTATAAAGATATAAGCTATTAAAATAGTAAAATTGCATTTTGACTAATGTAAAAAATTACAATTTAATTTCGACCACCTAAAAAAATTTTATGACTTTGCCCATGGTGATAAATATAAAAATGGCTGAAATATATCTTAAACCCCATTTATTAACTTGTCGGCTTAATTTAACATAATCACTTTATACGATAAAAAAGTTAAATTTTTTATTAGTCCCTATACTTTACAAAAGTTGTGGACTTAGTTCTTATACTTTTATTTGATCAAATTTAGCTCCTATATTTTTCAAATTGGTCAATTTTAGTCCCTGTATTTTTCAAAATTTGAAATTTTAATCCAGACCCAAAGCAGTCAAATTTTTTTGGTTAAATTCAATTATTAATCTTGTACTATTCAGATAGTTGTAGATTTAGTCCATTTTCTCCAATTGGGTCATTCTAAGTCCCTGTACTTTCGAATTTTGAAATTTTAGCCTTAACACAAATGATAGTCTTGAGTAATGTGTGAAAATAATCAGCTAGCATGAAATTACACATATAATAATATACTTGGCGCATCGGATTTTTGAAATAACATAACTTTACTGAATGAATTTAACAATTATTTTTCGGTGGAGATTAAAATTTTAAAATTGGAAAAATACAGGGGCTAAAAATACCAAATGAAAGTATAGGGATTAAATCCATAACATTTGCTAAGTACAGGGACTAATAGCAAAGTTAAACCTAGAAAAATGACAAGGAGGAGAGGCCAAAGGAGCCTTTAGTCAGAAGGTAGCTAAGCAAAGCACACTGAAGGATTAATTGAGGCAATGCAGAAAAGGGGTACGGATAGTGCTGGGTGTTTTGTACAACGGAAACAAAAGGAAAGTCAAGGAGTAAAAGATCCTGTGTGTATGGGGCCTCCCACCCATGTGCTAACGCACTTCCATTTCATCTTTTTGGAAAGAAATATAACTTTTAAGAGATTTCCCACTGAAATGTTATCATCATCATCATTGCTGTGTTTTCTTTATATTCTCTCACCTTTTCTACTACAACACCATTCAGGTTGTAAAATGAGAGGAACAGTTTCCATTTCCCACAACTCTTTCTTTGGTCTAGAAGTAAGTCCCTGCACTGGGAGTGGATTTAGATCACAAGACCAAATCATCAAATACAAGTGGATTATGACAAAAATTGACATTTTCTTTTCCTTTTTATTATTGGTCAATCTCAGTCAGGTGAGAGGATAATAACAATTTTCTTATTAACAGGATGGAACTCAGGCCCAATAACAAAGAAGAAGTCCTGCTGCATTTATTTGTGTTTATAGACTTATGGGGGTATTAGCAAGCTTCCATTAATATGATTGTTTCATTTTCAAACACTTTGCACCTTGAAACTCATAAGCTGGAAACGGATGATATTATAGACAAAGTTCAAGCTTAAACCTTGTAGGTATCAACAGAATGAATATCTATACATCTTCTGTAGTTGAAGTTTGAGGTGTTTCTGCAGAACCAACCCTTTGACCTCTCTCAGACCTGCTATTCTCAGCAAACTTGAGGCTTCCATGGTGCAACCCTTTCTCTTTTTCCTCCGCATTCCACTCAGCTCCATAGTAGTACTCTTCACTGCATTTCTCCCCATGCTTTGAAGCAGGGAGCAACATGCTCCCCCATTGTGGAAAATGAACTAGCGTTACAGGCAATGTGCATGCCAGAATCATGATCCCCATGTAGAAAATTCCTGTCTCGGTTGAGTAGTTCGAGCTTGTAAAGAACAACAGTTGAGTTAAACCAGACCCGAAATTCCCACCGGCTCCAGTTAGGCCCGAGATGACACCCAGCGATCTACGAGAAATGAAGGGGATGATCCCGAAGGTAGCTCCGCATGCGGCTTGTGCGCCGATGGAGAAGAGGATCATGGAGGTGATGGAAAGGTCGAGAGAGTTTGCCCTTCCAAGAAAAATGCAAAAGATGCCTCCTAGAGTTTGAAGGATGTACAAGTTCCAGAGCCGGCCGCGCATGCCGAACCGACGTGCAGCTAGATCGGACAAGAACCCTCCCATGGGGCGAGCAAAAATGTTTGCCATGCCAAAGGTAGCAGCTATGGTGCCGGCTGTATGGAGCTTGAGGTTAAACCTATATATATATATATATATATATATATATATATATATATATATAGGACACAAAGACCGATGTTAATTTTGAAATTATCACTTGCTGTTTTCACTTTTGTAAAGTTATAAGGAGAAGATTGAACCTGTCAAAGAAATACTCTGCAATGACATTATCAGTGGTTAGTTCAACACCTAAAGACAGTCCATAGAGAAGAACGAAGATCCATGTTCTGTAGTTTGTGATGGCATACCAGAGGACCTAATCAAACAGTGGATGGCAAAGGTTAATTAATTCCCTAAATTGCAAAGAAAAACAAAAGCATGTAAATGAAAATCATGGCATATGCTTGCCTTAGAGAACTTATCCTTTGGGACATCTCCTTTCTTCTGCAAAGTACTAAGGTTCCCATCAGGCAAATCTTGGCCTAATGTCAACACCAAAATCCCCATAATCACATGTAACCATCCTGGTATGAAAAATGCAATCCTCCAAGCAGTAAATGGAGTTGCACCAGCTTGCTTGATTAACTCAAAAATGAGCGGCATAATAAGCTGGGTGGCTCCACCCCCCATGTTTCCCCAACCGGCTGCCGTCCCATTGACGAGTCCAATTATTTTTCCATTGAACATAGTGCTCATCCAATATTGGCATGACACAAATGTTGCAAGGGAGAAACCAATCATAAATCTAACAGCTATATATCCTCCTGCAGATGAAACGAATGACATGCAAAACACTGTTGGCGCTGACAACATAATAAGAAAAGCGCAACCGTAACGCGGTCCTAGTAGGTCACATACTGCTCCCATAACAAGCCTAGAGAAAATGCTTCCGGAAACGGAAGCTATGCCGGCGTTGCCGATATCGCCTTTTTTGAGGTTCAAGTTGTCTCGGATGATGGGGACAAGAGGAGCTGCTGCAAAAGTGGAGACGAAGCAAGTGAAAAAAGAGATCCACGATAGATGAAAGGTGACCATGTGGGGTTTGGCAAATGACAAAAGGTTGAAGACTTTGGCTTTGTGCTCAGAATCGACGGGTAGGGCGAATTTTGCAGTGGGGTCAGTTGGGATTTTTGGGGAAGTGACTGAGAAAGCAAAGGCCCGTTCTTTCGCTGAAACTCCATGCATGGAGCTTCCTGGTTCGTTCTCAGTTTCACCCATAATTAACTTCAATATTCCTTACGGTAATAATTTGATGATTCTGCAGGATTAACTCGTAGTGTTTTTGGCTAGCATTGGTGTTTATAAATGAATTGTTGGAGTTTCAATGGGTGATGTTTGTGGGTCTCATTGCATATGCGAAATAAAGCTAGTGTGACAAAGGCATTAGTTTAGCTTTTTTTATTACAAGAATATGATGAAGTATCAACCATTACATAGGAAAAGAAAGCAATAATCTGGCTTAAACTAATTACAGACTCGAGGATGCTTTTCACACCACGCCCTTTTCTGTCTTATCCACTGATCGCTGCTGCTACCTAGTCAAGACATGCATATATATATAAGATCTCTCTCCAGATATGTCTTTGCATGCCTGGCTGACACAGACAAGAACTCATTTTATAAGAATTAAACATGCCCTTTCGCATGATTGAAGAGGTTTCGTCAAAAGGATTTGTTTACAATTCCTAGCAACTTGGAAGGAAATATCGAGAGAGAGCAGTATATTGTTTCCATGTGTTGGGTAAGCCTAATGTCTGTACTCTTTTACCCTTTTTTGTTTTTTTCTCTTTGGGCTAAACAACGTGTCGCCCCTTCCCCCAACACCTTATTCGATCGGCCATTATTGCATCCCAAACTCCAAATGGGACGGTTAGAAAGAGATGATGAGACATATGAGTGACTCGAACTCTCCTTCCATGTGTTTGTCTTATACCCGTATGTCCATTCAAATGATAAGCACCTTCATTAATTAAAAGTTAAAAACCAATCCCTTCTTTTTATCATTACTTATATCCAATATTAATATCATTTTCCTCTAAATTATTTGTATTTTATACACTTTTTGTACCCTGAATTAAATATTGAATCTTATTTAAGAACATATAGCTTGTTGTATTAATTTAGACACCATAAATGCTTCAAATAAAACTTGAAACTTTTGCCGGTGTAGTGCAATACGGTTAGCTTATTTTTTAACTCATGCTTCAGTATCGCTACAGTATTTAATTTTCTCACCATCACTATTTTCACACTAACCACAAGTAAACATACTGTCCATCTAAATTCACCCTAATATACATACATATAAAATGTTAGAACTGCATTCGTTGCTAGACTTCTTTGGTCCAACTAAAACAATATAAATCAAATTGGGCCAAGAAAATAACAGAAAAAAAAAAAAGCCTTTCCTTCAATTGAACATTAGCCATTCTGAAGACTAACCTGAGAACATATATGTATGTAAGTGGCTGGAAGCATAGAAAAGGACTTTTGGTTGAAATGCACGTATGTACACTAAAATTTCCAGGGTACCTATGGAAAGAGTTTAACAATGTCATTTTTAGCAACAAATCAAATTATAGCAAGTTCATAAGCATGCCTTCTGAAAGCTTAGGCATTTCCTGAAACTGATATATAGAATCTATTCACCAAAGTCTGCATACCAGCCTCAACAAGCTTAGCAGCTTCTTCTATAATGGATCTGCAGTCATCAGAGCTTGCCCATCATAACAGGTGGCAGTACAAACATATCATAAACAAGGTCTCCACATCAGTTTTTGAAGAAGATAGCAGGATCTTCTACCCTGAATCAGATATAAGAATCTTAAGCTTCACTGGCTATAATGAGAGGGTTGAATACTTGAATTGAAGAGACTATAAAAGGTGCAACCACACATAGGAATAGCTTCATCTACAGTTTTGACTATTGAACCGTCTACACCATAATTAGTACCCAATAAGAGGGTGAATCATGTTTAGGGGTAGCCATATTATGACCTTGAGAGACCCATAATAAAATTTATAGTTCCTGTTTCCCTCGGATCCTCCACATCCACTGAACTAACTTCTCTCAGTATGCAAATACTCTTCTGGAGCAGATTACACGGATAGAAATATGCCTGCATGGATTTAGAAGCCATATAATTCGATTGCCCACCATTAACATGTCTAACCTTCCCAGATGCAGTACCAACCGTAGACTAATGCGATAAACAAACATCTTGATGAAGCCTGAAGCAAAAACGAACACTCACAACACAAGCCACCCTCTGAACAAGCATTTAACATCAAAACCAGACATTGCATTGTTTTGAAGGAGCCCAAGTTCAGCCACTTTTTCTTTCAAAGGCATTTCACCAACAAGAATGTTCTTTGGTTAAAGTCCTATAGCATAAAATGATGATATATGCATCATCCTGAAGATAGGTTGAGATTTTGTTAGCATCAAGCTGCATATCATGAAGTCTTAAACTAAGTACCACAAAAAAGGGAAAGCAAGGTAAAGGACCATCCAACTATTGGCCCTAGGTTGTATGAAGGCTACCAACAAGTGAGCTATAAACTCTTTGATCAGGCACATGGCCCAAACTGATCATTTCATTGTAAAGTCCAAAAGCTTCATCTGATCTCCCTTTCTTAGACAACCCAGAAATTATAGCCGTATAGGTGACTACATTTGGAACTAAACTCTTTTGACGCATTTCATTAAATAGTTTCATTGCCTCATCTATATTCCCAAAACTACATTCACCATGCACAAGTGATGTGTAAGTGTATACATCAGGAGTTCTTCCTTTGGCTTCCATCTCATCCCTTAGCTTATATGCGTCTTTCATTTCCCCTTGCTTGCTATATCCATCAATGAGAGCATTATATGTAACAGTATTAGGATTCTCCCCCTTTCCCTGCAATTGTCGAAACAGCCGCTTTGCCTCAACAATGTTTCCTTCTTTGCAGTGAATATCAATCAAAGTAGTGAAGTTGATAGCATTAGGCGTCAATTGGTTTTCTACCATCATGAACAACCATCTCTTCGCTTCCTCATATCGTTTCAATCTACTCATCCCGCTAGCCATAATGTTGTAAGTAAATACATCAGGCTTAATGCCTTTCTTCTCCATAACAGCCACTAACCTCAAAGCATCATCCATCATCCCCTTCCTGCAATACCCATGCAGGAGTGTATTAACTATCACCTGATTTACCACAATTCCTTGACTTTGCATATCTTTTAGCAATAGCTGAGCTGCCTCCATCTGCCCAGTCTTGCAGAGACCATCAATTAAAGCCCCATAAACACGTGCATTCGGAACAAGGCCTTTCTCAGTCAACTCGTCAAACAAAGCAACAGCTTTCTTAATACTCCCTCTTCTACAGTACCAGTGTATCATCGAAGTATAAAGATGAACATCCATTTCCACCTTTCTCTCACGCATTTCATCAAGCAGCTTCTCAACTTCGTCATGCTTGCCAATATTTCCAAAATACTCAATCAAAACAGTATAAGTAGCAGCATTATACTCCACTTCCTCCCTCTCCATCAACATCAAAACCTCAGAAACAACCCCAAAATCCTTCCTTTTAACGTATGCGTTTAAAATTGTATTATAAGTAACAACATTAGCTTTAACCCCTTTACTAGCCATTTCATTCATTAATTCTCTACCTTTCTCAACTTCCCCTCTTCTACATAATCCATCAATCACAATTGTCATAGAATAAACACCGATTTCTACGCCAGACTCAACCATTCTTCTAAAAAACACCAAAAAGGAATCACCTTTATCACTCTTCTTCAATGCAATCAAATACAAAATACAAGACCTTTCATCAATATTAAAACCCATTTTCTTCATATAATCAAAAACCAGATTTGCCTCTTCAAACCTTTTGTTATCTACACAAACTCTAAAAAGCAAGTCAGACAACTTGTTAGGGAAATCTGAGTAATCAAACTCAAAATCAAAGAAAGAAAGAATTTCCTCAACTGAGTATCTAAAATTATTATCGGAGAGAATAAACTTCAATACTTGTTTAATTTCTTCGAAATTTCCAGCTTTGTGCAATCTGCGAATGAAAGTTAAATGGGTTTGAAGATTGGGTTTTTGGGGAGTAAGAGAAAGATTCGTTCTTAGAAAGTTGAAGAAGAGGGTACAAGAATGAATAGGGAGATTTGGGTTTGAAAGAACGAGGTCGATTGTGTTTGAGTTGAGATCAGAGATCAAAGACGGATTGGTATTGAAGGGTTTAAGGCCTGATTTTATGAGGATTTCAGCAATTTCTTCTGCATTTTTTTTATTTGCTGATGAACTGAGGCATCTGGGAAGGGCTTTTTCGAATATTTTTACGAGGTTTTTAGTTGACATTGCTGCTATGGTTACTACGAATTAACAGCAAACTTGTTTTCAAGCCTCATTCATGGATGTTTTTTAGTCCTCAAACCGACATCGTTTTCTCTGCATTGTCCTGTTTCTTTATTCCCATTTTTTTCTTTTTTTTAATTAAGGCTGATTCTGTTTTGTTCTGTTCAAGTGGGTTGAATTTTTTTTTGGATTTTTTCAACGGTAATAACTTATTTTATTTTATTTGTCAATAGATTTATTGGAGAGAATCTAGAAATTAATTATTCGTATTTTATAAGCTTATTAAAAAAAATATTGATCACAAGTTTTAAATGTTATTCTAAATACCAAATAATTATTTTTATATCACAAAATTTTAAATTATAAAATTAAATAAATATAAAATAAAATTTTATTTAATTTTATTCGATTCGATTAATATGAATAAAAAATCATCAAAATACCACATTTAAATCAACTTTTCGTTGGATTTTTTTTTAAATAATATAGTTTAGCTTAAAAAAAGAGAGTAAGTTTTAATTTCCATTTAATATGTCCTTAATCCTAGTAGTTTCAAACTTGCAACATAATAATATTTTTAAATATATATATGAAAAGAAAAATTTACGCCATAATATTATTAAAACTTTTAAATTCCATAAACAAGATCAGGGTTGACAACTATATTATAAAAATATAATAAAATATTAAAAATATATGGTGCGAAATTAAAAAATTACATCATATGAAATTTAATTTCATATAACATTATTTTATGTTTACTCTTTATACATACCAAACACAAAAATAATTAAATTTAGTTTTTTAAAATTAAAGTTTTATATGCATAATTGAGTAAAAGAAATCAAAATTCACTAATAACATTTGATAAAAGTATTTATCCCTATTATATAAAAACAAAAAACAAAACAAAAGCATTGTTAGATTACAGTGTTGGAGCATTTCAATCAGGGTTATAGGCTTAGGCCTTGTTCTTTAGCTAACAACAGATTTTTCACTCTTGCCCTCGAATTTACATGTAAAATCTAAAACGAATATGTCTGTGTATCTATGCCTAAACAAGCAAATCGGCATATGCACCAAGTCCTTGTTTGACTAGGCATTGCTTTAGCTTGTACAATGCCCGGCTCTCTAGCTGCCTCACCCTTTCCTTAGATAATCCAAATATGTTTCCTATCTCAGATAGAGAATTCTCTTTACTTTCTTCAATACCGAACCGTAGCTTGATTATCTTCCTTTCTTTTGGGCTGAGAACTCGTAGAAGGTTGCGCACGTGCTGCCGCATTAGTTGCTTTGCCACACTTACATCAGGGATCTCAATACCGGTGTCTGGTGTTACCTCCTGCAGTGCAAGATAGAACAAAGAATTAGCTTCATGTTTTTAGGGCAATTTTAAGAATTTCTACATGAGTTGGTGTTGTTCCCTCAAAAACACTTATTTCTGCAACCACTTGCATGAAAATTGGCCTATCTTTTGCCACCCATATCATCAAGAAACTAGAGCTATCCACACAGGGACCAAGCTTAAATCAAGGCATTACCTGAAAGGTGGTATCCTGGTCTGTCCATACAGCTTGTTGCATAGAAAGCGGTGTCCTTGTTGTGAACAGCAACTTATCCAACTTTTGAACTGTAATTCCAACACGTGTTGCTAGTTCTTCTTTGGAAGGACAATGATTTCCTTCTCGAATGTATGATCTCTTTGCCTTCACTACTTTGCCCAAGAGGTTGTATGCATTCTCCTGAAAACATTGAGTAGGTTCTTTGCTGGTATGATGCTTCTCAAATATATAAAAAGTTATATGCCTGACTTAAACATATAATAAACTTATAACATCTCCAGCAACTTCAAGAAATATTGTCTCATCCATTATTATTATGTTAGCAAAAAACTATATACTTTCGATATACCTACAGTACCATGTTAAGGTAGCATACATGATATCAAGCATAAACACAAGAAATTGTAATTACCGGCAAACGAATGGTTCTGGAATGTTGCACAATAGACTTTGTAATGGTTTGCCGTATCCACCAGTAAGAATAGGTGGCAAATCGGCATCCAACTTGTGGTTTGAACTTCTCGACGCTTTTAATAAGCCCCATACTTCCCTCCTGCAACAGATCCTGAAGGTTCATACCACGGCCCTGATATTGTTTAGCGACATGAACCACCATACGGAAATTTGCGTACACCAATTTTTCCCGGCTTCTTTTTCCATTGTGGAGTTCTGCCTGCAAGGCTGAACAACTAAGACCAATGGCTTCAGCCCATTCAACCAAGGTTGGTTCACGCCCAAACTGAGATTGAAGCTTACTCTTCAGCTTCTCTAATCTCATCAAATCCTGTACATGTTACATGCATCGTGAATAAGACCTTTCATTAACCAAATATTCTCTATTTTCCATGATTTAAGTGGAAAAAAAGGGCAGGATTGAGAAAGGCACCTGAACTTGAACTATTAATTCAGACTCTTCTTTAGCAGTCAAGAGTTGGGTTGTCTCAGGACCCCTTAAGAACAATCGAAGGGGATCGTTGGGATCAAAACTTCCACTTGCCTTTTTTCTTACATTCGTCTTTTGTGAACTATAGGTCTCAGAAATCATAAATTTAGATGGTATCCTCCTTCGTTTAGACTGTCTCTCTAAACGTCTTGTTGACCTAACTGTAAGTGTTTCCTCCTCCTCAGCTGGCAATGTAGATGAATTAGCCGACCCCAAACTGCAATAGCATTAGTTATCAGTCTTTGAAGAGTATAGTTAGCCTAGAAAACTAGTGCAACCAGGAAGACAACATATAAGCTAACCTATTAGAAAGTGAATCATCAAGGTCTAATTTGAGGTCCTCAGCTAATGCTAAAGCTTGTTTAGAAGCTGACAAAGCATTCTTAGCAAGGGCCACTACAGTACTTGGTTCAACATTCATAATCTCCTCAGTATCAGCTGCAACAGACTGCATATTCAAGGAAGATGATGGATTTTCCCCTAATTCCAAGACTGACAATCTGTATTGAAAGAAAAAAAATAAGGTAGTACATGAGGATGCAATTCAAGGGAAAGGATTGACGTCGCAACTATTTAATGCAGGAAGCAGTCAGTGAGGCTTAGTTCATTTACAATTGCCTCAAATCAGGCCACTGGAGCATCTGCTGTTCAAAGTTGGAGGCCTTCTCTTCATTAAGTGTTGTCCCATTCTCAACCTGCTGTTTGTCTATTGGCCCCTAAGATTGAACAAGGATTTGCAAATATTGAGGAAGAATATCAACAAAATGACCAAAAACAAACACTAAAAAGGCAAGTGTGCAAATTACATAATACATAATGTCGTGCATAGATAAACAAGAGTCTCACTGGATATGCTTTATCTTCCTTAAAGTATTGCAAGATAGGCAGAGGTCTGCAGTCATCGCGCTGCTCTTGTGAGAGAACTGATGTAGGAAAATGCCTAGCTACCGAAGTAATCGGAGCAGATGTTGCGGCAGCAGCAGCCGCTTGCTCGTGAAACATTGAAACTGCATAATTATATTGTGCACACGTTGTCATTCAGTACTTAGTATCATTAACTCAGGAAATTGAGAGCAAAACACAGAGTCATACATAAACAGATATAGGCACTTCTCCTATCTTTCTATCTATCCATCAATATCTCTATATAGATGCATAACTTTCTCAGGAACCTGGAAGTTATAATAAGCATATATAAACGATTTACAAGACAGCTGCCTAAAATGGCAGAATTTATGTATTTAACATAAAAGCAAATTGAACAATAAAAAAGTGGCAGTAATTTCCCAGTTCTACGATGTGACTATATAACCCATTTCCAAGAAAAGCCCAAGGAAGATATATACGTATCAAGTACTAGAGGCGCAAAACAAATAGAAAAAAGAGAGAAGTGGGTAATTTACTAAAACTCAGAAACAATAGATATAGATGTTACCTGAAGAAGATGGTGATGAAGAGGCAGAATTCTTAAGTTGGGTTTTCGTAGAAAAAGATGGAGGAAGAGAGAGAAAATTCCTTGCAGCTTCCATTGATGGCAAGTAACTATTGTGTTATCTCTACAATATGCAGCTTCTATTAATCAATGCATGACTTGTTTTCTTGTGAATGCCTTCTGAGTATATATTTTTTTTGTAGATAAAGAACAAGAAGCAGAGCAGTGAGCCAGCGAGAAGATAGAAGATATTTACATTTCCACCCCCTCAAAAGAAATGGATATGGTTGGGCCACCTTTTGCTTGAAAGCTAAGACCCCTGGGATATTTTTTATATTTTTGTCGGCCTCCAACCTAAGTTTAGGCCCTGCTCCATTCTGTTATAATAGCTTTGCTCAAACCCAATATCCAACTCTATTGTGCTTTTAATTCAACTACGAATGGATGAAGCGACAAGACAGAGAGAGGCAAAGGCATGTATTATGGCGGAAATGAGTGTTGCAAACACCGAGATTGGTCAAATTTGTATGGCAGTCTGTCAGACGACTCACACACCTCCGGTTTTATTCAAAACTTCAAACAGCCCAATATGGGATGGGATCACATTGCCCTCTTTTCTCACCTTTCTCTTCCTTACTTTTCCCATTTAACTCTGATTATGTAATATCAAATATTACATAAAATTTTAAGTCCGAACAGTATCGGGATAAGTATGTCATCTCTTTCTCTTTTTGGAGCTGATACGTACTCGTAGGGATAAGTATGAAGTCACTTCATCTTTTTGAAATTGACACATGTAGATGATATTTTGTTGGTATATGATAGATTTTTACCAAGTGTTGTCATAATTCTTCTTCTGACATCTTTTTAATGCCTTGTCTTTTCATAGTGCCTTCATTTTTCTTCTAGCACATTTTTGGTGGCTTCCAAATGTTTTGTCTTTTAGTCTTTCTGGATATTGTCAAGATTCATTTATTCAAATTCATTCAGATTTAATGATTGATTGGAAATTCGAGGTGAATTCCAATTTTCTCATGTGCTCTTTATGCTTTCAATAATTTCTGGTGGGTAATCGTCAATCTCCATATTAACTATCTTTTTTAATAGCTGAATAGTTTGTTCATTCTATTATCGTCACTTTTGGTAGAATTATGATTTTAATATTAAATTGTGACAACTGCTCATTTTATTATCATCATTTGTATTTGCTTATAGTGCTATTATGACATTTATTTTTAAAATGTTTAACTCGCTATTTGGTCCATAATTCCATTTACTCGAAACAATTTTAATTTTCATAATTTTTATAAAATATTCATTTTAATGAAATATACATATAATTATAAATACAAAGCATTAATTATAAGTAAAATATTAATGAATTAAGAATATCATAATAAAGTTTTTTTCATTTATTGGGGAATTTTTCTACCAATATTTAATTGGTATTTTATTTCCATTCATATAATCTTTTATCATATAGATAAATAAAAGATTTTAAGTTTAAATTGACTTTTATAATCAAAACGTATCATAAATTAGAAATATCATAATAAATATTTAGGAAATGTACAATAAATAATTCGGATCATAATTTACTTCAAATAATGTACAAAAACTTATATAGTTTACTACTTTTCACGATTTTTTTTAAAGATTATTTTATAATTGAGTTGAATAGACTTACTTATTAAAATTTATATACGTGTGTATAAAATAAAATAAAATAAAATAAAATAAAAACACTTCGAACACTTAAGCTTGAATTAGGTGGTACAAATAATTTTTATATATAACTATCATTTTTATTTTAATATTGTGGAAAAATTAGAACAAAATTGTATTAGATAATGAATTATTGGTTCTAAGACATCTCTAGTGATGAATCAATAATTCGAATTGTTTTTCTTGCTTATTCTTGATAAATCAATGTTAATAAAAAACCTCTTTGACATCTCTTTATCTGTAAAAAATTTTCGATATGAAAACACAAAAACAAAAAATTAATCTTTAAATAGAAAAAAGAATGGATACATAAGTTCCAAATGAATTGACTTCAACTTCTCTTTATTGCATAATCTTTTAACAATAAAATCATCATTGTTTGCAAAATTCCTTTAATATCATTGTGACAAATCAAATGTTTGTAGTCATTGTTCTCTTTCCTTTTTAATTGAAGTTTGTGTGAAATTACCTTTGAGTATCACATGAATAAATTCTCTAAGGAACAAATAAAATGAATAAGAATTGATATTATTTCAAATAAAAATTTCCTATAACTGAAACAAGTTATTAACTTTATGTTTTCACATGGAACTTTCCTTGTTTTTCTTATAAAAGTGAATGAAATGATAATTATATGCTATGAAAAAGACATATTTCACCATTTGTAAAAGGTAAAATACTAAAATATCTCAAATTTACAGAAAAAACTCTTTCCTAGATTACACTTTTCAATCAGATTTCAATTTAGTTGTTATTAAAAAAATTTAGAGTAAATTGCAAAAATAATCATTTTTATTTGTCTTAGGTTATATTTTAGTCATTTATGTTTAAAATATTACGTTTTAATCACTTATGTTATTATTTTGTTACGAAGTGATCACTCTGTCGTTAAGTTCCGTTATCTCCTTAATTGTAATCCTATATGACAATCCAACTAAATTTTAAGTACCAAATTAGATTTTCAAATGAGATAAGACAAGATTTTTAATTAATTAAAAATTTTAAACCTAAACTTTAGCTGAAAAAAAACCTTAAATCCATTTCCAAACACCTCTCTTCTTCATCTTCATCTTCTTCTTCTTCCCTTTTGATTCAAACGTTTTAAGTTACAAATCCATCTTAAAGCTTGAATATTTGAAACTCATTAACCCAAAGAAACTTTTGTTTCACTCATTAACCCAAAAAAATTATATAAAATTAAACAACACCAAATTAATTTTTTTAATTTAACTCGAACAAATACATTCGATTCGATTCAAATTCTATCTGACTCCACTCAATTCGTAAAAATTTCAAATCGAGTTAGAATGATAAAATAAGATTCGAAAACTTGATTAACTCAAAAATTTTCCATTCAATTCGATTCAATCGAATGCTCACCCCTATACATGATAAAATTTAAACCCTAAAAATATATTTATTATTTATATCAAAATTTTTATTATTTTATTAGATAGTTATTGTTACCCAGTGCTATATTATCATTTTGTTTAAAATGGCGAGTAAAAATCAATATATGTAAAAAGAAAAATAGGGAGTAAAATAAAAAGGAAAAAGCAATTATTGTAAAGTTGTAACGGAGGCAAAAATTTGGGCAAAGGTACAATCAAACCCAAATAAAAGTGCCGAAAGGGGGATCCACCGAAGCAACATCTAATAAGTGGGCCCCACAAGAGGACCCGACCCAACCCCATTTGTACCACTTCAGGAAGATCAACGAAACCCTAGAACGACACGTCAGCTAGAGACTTAACGTGAAGACAAATCCCACCCCTCCCCTCTTTTAATCAATCTCACATCTCACCTTTAAAAAGAGACTCTCCTTTACTCTTTGTGGGGTCGCCTCAATCCCACGCCGCTCCTCTACCCTCTTTTTTTTATAATCTTTTTAATAAAAAACCTAAACCTTTTATTAAGCTTTGCTATGAGCTCTGAAATGGCGTTCCACAAATTTTCCGCCACCTCCAACCGCACTAACTCCAACCTTAACTCTTCACTCGCCAGCGAGTCTACTCCCAAGACCCATCTCCGGAAACCTGTCCCTTTGACTTCTAAAGATCGTCACACCAAAGTGAATGGCCGTGGCCGTCGTGTTCGGATGCCGGCTCTTTGTGCAGCTCGGATCTTTCAACTCACTCGAGAACTCGGTCATCGATCCGACGGGGAGACCATTGAATGGCTGCTCCGTCAAGCTGAGCCTTCTATCATTGCTGCCACTGGGTCCGGCACCACCCCCGCCGCCCATGAAATCTCTTGTGCCTCTGGGCTCACTACAACTTCTTCGCCTACGGAATCGTGCCAGCTGCACCCAGTAGGGATTGGTAGCGGCGTGGTAGCAGGGATGTATACCATGACAACACCGCCACCGAGTTGCCGGCTGGACTTGTGCCAGCCAATGGGTTTTCAGTATTCAACTGTAGGGAGAAACGGGTATCAACATATGCCGTTTACAGCGTTGCTTTTGCAGCCGACGGCGGCAGCGGAGGAGGAAGAGCAGCAGGCGGGAAAGGAGGAGGAGGAAGAGAAAAGGCATCAAGAGTAGAGATCTCAAAGTACAGCCATCAGCCACATATATAAAATAATATATTTATTGTCGAGTAGTATTTGCATATTTAGTTTAGATTTTTAGACTTTGATCAGATGATAGATGCTAGACCTTTGAAAAATCGGAAATGCTTTCTTTGTTTCATCGTTGTAAATTACTGAGGAATGCATTGGAAATTAAGTATTGCCAGTTTTTTTAAATGTTTACTGTTGTTCTTATTCTGTTTGGTTTGCCAGAAAGTGCGACTGTGAATTGAAAAAAAAAAGTAATGAAATGAGAAAAGGAGCCCCACCATTGATTAAATTCATGAGATGTAAGATGAGATTCAAACAAGAACAATTTTTTTTATTGAATTTAGAAGCTGAGGGGGACTCTTTTTCCTTTTTAATTTGTTAAACTTGATTTCTTTCAAAGATGGATAAACCACATTGGAAACTGAGGTTTACCTTAGTCCTCCCTATAACAAAATTATTATATGGTGAGGAGAAATAGTAAATTCGTTTTTTTATTAGAAGATAAATTTATTTTTATTATTAAAAATTAGTTCTCTCACGGTTATTTCTTTAGTTGGGTCGAATTGTTCTTTAATTTAACGTACAATAATTAATTTAACTTTTAATATAAAGATTTTCACGATACTTTTATCATTTTCTTTTACGTAACAATTATTCTCTATAATAACATTTTATATTTTATTATTTAGTCAAATTTATTTTATTAAATTTTTATGTTATATTCTTTTATATAACAACTATTTCCTATAACAATATTTCATTATATTAATCAAATTTATTCTAGATTTAATTTTTTATGTTTTATTTTTAGAATCAAGTTTTTGTATTTTATTTTTATCCTTTATAGATTTTTATAGTCATAATTCATAAAGCTATTTTTAATCTCTTATAAATTTTTTATCTATAATAGTGATAATCATAAAGTTTGAACTATACTTTTTACTAATTTAATTTTTTATATTATCTTTAAATTAAATTTTAGTAAAATTAATTCTATTCTTATGTGAAATAAAAAAAATTATTTAAGGTATTATTTTAATAAAATATTTAAATTATATATAAAACTATTATATTTTATTGAATGAAAATAATTTTTAATAAATAAAATTATATTTATAAATTTTATTAAATATATTATCTAAATTTCAATAATTAATATTATTAATATATTATAGTTTTTAATTTTGACAAACAAACGAAACTATTATAAAAAGAGTTGAGTGTAACAAGTTATCTTTATTTTTTTTAATTTCGTTTTTTATGTATTTGTTAACTTTTTCTAATTTTTTTCTCAAATATTTCTTCCAAGTTTAGTGAAATGAAATCATTATAGATTAATATAAATTTTATAAAAACTATTTTATTCAAAGTTTATATAATATTTTTTTAATGGTGTAAAATGTCCTTCAACTTTTTTGAAAAAATAAAATTAAGTTTTGTGATCTTTTCGCACCCAATTGAGATCTTAAACTAATAAAATTGATCAAATAAATCATTTGATTAATATTGATTGTTAGAGTACTCATGTGCCATTAACTTTTAAATAGTTTTTATTAATTTTTTGATTTTTTGAATTTTATTTAATATTTTTATAAATTTTAATATTTTTTACAAATTTATAATATTTTTAAAAAATAAATTTTTAGAATTTTAATGTTTTAAAAAAAGGAATTAATCTTTGAAACAAACATTCCAATAAAAAATTAAATACTCTTTCTAAATTTTTTATATTTTAAAAAAAAAATTGATTTTCTTAAATTTTTTGTGAACGCATGTTAATAACTGTGATTGACATGAAACACTATATCATATATTATTGTCATTATAACGTCAGCATTTTAACCGTCAATATTAACAAAAGACCTATTTAATTAATTTTATTAATTGTAAAATTCAATTAAATGTATAAAATTATAAAAATTTAATTAATCTTTTCAAAAAAAATTCAAAAACGTTTTTAACAGTTAAGCCTAATAGTTTTCAAATTTTTATTCATAATAAAATTTGAAGAAAACTTAACTGACAACCACTTTATTGAGAGAAGTAAACAAGTACAAAGCATCAAAACATGATTGGGCATATTTCACCAATCTCTTTGTCTTGGGAACAAAAATGATTTAGAAAGAATTAAAAACCTCAATAAAAGCCTTAAAAAAACTTCTACTTCCCTCTATCCTTCCCTTTTAATACAATACTTAAAATTAATTATAATTTCTCTTCAACTTAAATAATAATAATAATAATAATAATAATAATATATTTTAATATATTTAAATCTATATTTTCTTACGCGAGTAATAATATCAATGCCAATTAAATTAAAATTTAATTGACAAAAATTAATTAAAACTTAAATTTGAAGTTACATGAGAATAAATAATAATAGATTGGAGTTACACTCTTTACAAATTAATTCTCTATTACAATCTTTTATATCAAATTTTAGTAAAATTATTTTTATTCAATCAATAAAATGTTTATATTTTATATAGAAAATATATTAACTATATTTCATTGAATGAAAATAATCTTTAATAAATTGAATTACATTTGTAATTTTTATTAAATATATGATCTAAATTTCATTAATTAATATTATTTATATATTATAATTTTTTAATTTGAAGATTAAAAAAATCAAATACGATACGAATTGTTAGAAGTGTATAACAATCCCTCTCTATTACACCTAAAATTTTAGTATCTAAATGGAGATGTGTTTGCATCTATTTTTATTTTGGTATTTCTTTAAGTATTTTTTTGAAAGTTTATTTTAGTGAAATGAAAAGTATTATGGATTATATAATTAAATTTTCCAAAAAATATTATTGAAGTTAAATTGTTTAGACTTCAACTTCAATTATTTTAAATAAATAAAATTTATAAATAATTTATTTCAAAACTACTTAATTCAGAGTTTTTATAATATTCTTTTTGAAATTTGTATTCGTAATTAAAATTTGAATAAAAACAAAGTAGCCGGCATTTTTCGTTAACCAATTAGTAATTTTTCATTGGGAAACTATTTTTTACGAAACACACACTTAATGAATCAATAAAGAACAAAGTATGAATAACAGATTTCTTGTTTGATTTCTTTCAATTTATTTCATGCGTGAAAGAATTAAGCTGTGAATATTTCAGGGAATTAAAAAATATATCATACTGTTTCTCCTTACAATACAACTATCAGGTATGATTACATTTTATGGCAAGTCAGAGGGAGGAAATTAATGGAAGCCTGGCTCATCTTTGCTGTGTTAGTTCCCAAAATTCCACCATCTTTTCTTCCTTGGAACCTCGGATGAAGGAGGATCTAGAACCATGTACAAACCAAAGTTTAGCAATATTTGAAGAATGATACTAAAACTAGGAACATGCAAATCCCTTTTTAAGTTCAATATGGAGTCTTGCAGACAACAACATTAGATTCCCAAATTCTCCTATCAAGATTCTTGTTATAGCCATTCCATAAGAAACTAAGCTAAGCATTCCCCTGTATTTGAAACAGTCAGTTTTTTCATGCAGGCCACATTGCATACCATATCAGTGTCCTAATATGAACTTTGTGTGGATGCTAAACAAAGGGGAAAATGTAATATAAATGACCTCCTTGGCAGTAGATTGAGTTGTAGTGAACTTCGGCCCAAAAACTCAAGAAAATAACTGCATCAGTACACATAAAGAAGTCGCAAGTGTTAGAATATACCAGCATAAAAAACAGGGTCGTCATCATCGATGTCGTTATTTCCACAAGTGACTCTTTGGTTAACATATATGCAGAAGTAAACAATACGTGAAGAGAATAACAATGCAAAGGTAATAATACCTCCAATTGGATGACAAAAGTGAATTAGAATAAGACGTTTCCAAAATTCAACAAGAGGAGAAAAAGGAAAAACTAAAAGAGGTAGGCTTGCAAGAGAAGTAAGGGCTGAAAATCTTACCGCTTTCCATCTTTTGGAAGTTAGGAAGAATCTCGATGTAACAAGTGTCCTTAAAAGATGTAATGACAAAAATTCTTACACCATACTGCCAAAAAAAGGTAAAAAAAAGTTTGATGATATTAGACATTGAAAAATGCAAATAGAAAGAAAAAGAATTATGAAGGGTTGTTGCAGATCAAGGAATTGGGGGGGGGGGGGGGGGGGGGGCAGATATTCACACTATTTCTTCATTTTTGTTTAGAAAGGGTATTAGAAAGTTCTTAAAATTACATTCTGGCAATTCAAAAAGATATATTAAATCATGTAGGCCAAGAATGAAGAGAATTTCCATTGCAAAAAATATGGTTAATTGGTAGTCACAACACAATCTTCTTTCAAAGGAATCTGTTTTCTACTATTATAACGCATACCCTGTCCGCAGCAGCCTGTAATGTAACATGATCACCCCACTCGCCACTCCTGGAATCATTCATATAATTAGTATTAATATAGCTATTCTCTGCCCACAAGCTTGAAACATCAATAACAAGAAAGATTACTTTGACATCTTCTTCAAATAGTCTGTATAATCCATGGGGACATATCCTTCATATGCCTCAGGGTTAGATTTAAGCTGTGGCAAAACATGAAACTATTAGTTAGCTACAGCAGGACAGATATGTACCATATACCTTAATAAACAAATTTATGAGTGTAAGCCAGTAATTTATTCTGGGACAACGAACCTGATTCACAATTTGTCGTCTCACAATTTTGTGATTATCAGGTGTATGAAATAACTGATGTGACAGTGCACGGAACTGGAAAAGCAAAATAATTGACCATAAATTTTATAGCTGAATGCACAATTCAAACTAAAACATAACAAGAGAACACACTTGACAGTTGCCATCTCCCTGAACCTTGAGCTCCATGAAACCATATACCTGCAGTCTGGATAGACAAAGCAATATATCTAGCATTAACCTTAAGTAGCTGATAAAACCAGATTACCAAGTCAGCCAACAACACCTTTTATGAAAAGAAAAATGATGCATTTCTTATTCACATTGCTCAAAGCATCAAACTCAACATGCTAAGACATGAAAAATAAAAAGAGAACAGTATAAATAATACCTGCTTAACAACCTCTCATGATCAGACATTGCTTCATCAATTGATGGTATTTCGCCATTGATTCGAGGGACATGCTGCAACAAACAGATTTAAACACTATGAAGAAAATGGCAGAGATGCAGGATCATATGCATCAATAGAAATTAATTTCTTTTAACAATTTTAACTCAAAATCAGAACATCACATGTATGGACATAAAAGTAAAAAAAAAATTAGAGAATTATGACACTTTTAAGGTAAACTTACAGGAATAGGAACCATTTGATTCAACCTCTTGCCTACTTCATCATCAAGTAAATAACCCTCAGTCAGCTCCAAAGAGCCAGAAAAATCCTCTGAATCACTGGGGCTAGAACTAGAGCATAAACTATGTGGCACCAAATCATTGGATTCATCCTGGCCATATTCATAGCCTGCACATTGTGGCAAAATAAGTTCTGAACAATGATAAGCAGATAAATACCATACAAGAAATAAATATGCAGGGAAAACTTTCCAGCCACCTGAATAACAGTAGTCTGTTGTTGAAGGAGTAAGCCAATCATGAGGTTCACAGGATGCTTGCGTCTGTTCTTCCCCAGCATGAGAAAATGCGGAAGCTTCTGCCACAGCAAGATGCGAGAATTCTTCCTGAAGGGTACGAGCAATGACCTCATCATTCTCTATCTGGCTGCTTTGAGTATCAGTATGACTATGACCTCTAAAATAGTTTGTATGATGATAGATGTCACCAGCATCTTGCTGCACCATGTCACTATTATATACAGAATGGTAAAAAGGGTCACCACCCAGAACCCAATGCACAAAATCTGAATCTTGCTGATACATAGTCATCAACTTCAAGTGAATTTTCCACCTAAAAAGATTACTTGATCACCACCTGAACAATCAATTCTCAATTAGACTTTTGTTCACACGGAAAAACCAATTGGATATCCATCTTACATATTCCATGCATGAAGAAACAACTCATAGAACTGGAATTACCCTGAAAAAATCGAAGGCTCTGCTTCAAGAATCAAAATAAGATGCTCCAGAAATATACTCATTATGACAGGTTAGATTACAATCCTAGGAAACAATGACAAAAACAACTTATTCTTCACTGAAATTGAGCAAACGATCAAGTTGATATGTATATTGTTTGAGGTTTTTCTAACTATTTCAAAACCAGTTGTTTATACAGCACCAAGTTCTTCACAGAACTATTGTTATTACTTCTACTTTGTGGAAGTTTATCAAAATAAAACCTTAGAAAAAATAAATATAGTAACAACTGATTAAATTTAGTAGGCAAAGAAATTAAAAAATCTCTAAATAAACAAATTATGAGTTTATCAGTTTGTTTTCTTCAATCGAAGGATACTTGCTCCCGTATATACCATTACAAAAGTTAGCACCATTCCTTATGACTTAAGAATCCAGGTAATCTTGTCTAAAAAGAAGCCCAAAAAGAAAAATAAAAAAGATAGTACTATCTTTTCAGGCTAAACCCTAAATTTGAATCAACTTTATCAAAAGCCAAAACCAATATTAGATTAAAAAAAAGAGTTTGTTTTAATGGATTTCCATCATACCATACAATAAGATCGCATTAGCCGTCTAAATTTACTTCAGGAATCAATTTTAATATATCCTAAAAGTTCAAAAAAGAACAAAAAACCCCTTAATTGGAAACAGTCAAATTAGATAAAATCGACTTCTTTATTTACCCTTTTGATCTAGATTCTCATTGAATTGCAATCTACTTTTCCACATAGAAATTTCATTCCCAATAAAATAATGAAAATCTAATGGCAAAAAGTTTTACTAATTCTTAAAAATCTCTCTTGTCCATGCCTAGACATAACTTGCATTTCTCCAACATTATTTTCTTAGCAATAATAAAAGAAAAATACATAACCATGGAATCAGAAATCAGGAAAAAAATATACAACACATGAATTCAAAAAAAAAAAAGATATGTCGAATCAAGCATAGAAACGCATACGAAGATTCCATCAAAATCCAAGCTTTAACGTTAAGCAATCTCAGAAATGAAAAAAGAAAAAAGAACACCCAGAATTCAGAAACACTAACAAACAGTACCAATGAAAACCCAGAAACATATGATCATTCCCAAGTCCGAATTCAATCAAAAGAACAGCCAAAAATATGGAATCTACAAGCACTCACCAAACCCAGAAAGCTTGAAGCCTTGGTTTAACGAGGAAGAAAAAGAAAACAATGAACTGTTGCTGTGTTAATGGAGTACACAAGTGACAAAAAAGATAACGATCAAAACGTTGAATTTTTTTTGAAAACCTCAGGAAAAAAGAAGAATTAAACCAAATATGGCAATCTTATTTCACGTACTTATAAATAAACTGTTTCCCGCGGATGTTAATTAAAACGACGAGCACGCGTCAATCCGACCCGATTGCATACGGTCGGCCTTTTTACCCGTTATTCAAGCGGAAATGATTTCCCGTTTATTAATAATTTTTTTTATTTTAATTTGACTTAAAAGAGTTTGCAAAAGCTACTGCTTGAGATGGGAGATGTTACCTGATCTACGGCTGCCATTGTGTGATTTTAGTCCTGATTAAGGTGCTCCGAAAATGACACTTCTGACCTTTTACTTGAATTCATTTTAACGACCAAAATGGTCCAAAAAAATCCCACAACCGCCTTACCATTTGATTAATGGATAAATTAATTTCCCACAACCGCCTTACCATTTGATTAATGGATAAATTAATTTAATTATTTTAACAGTTGCATTTTTATATATTTAAAATTCTTTCTTATTTATCAATTAAATGTTAGTTTAATTGATATGAGTATTGTCATCAATGCAGGAGGATTTGAGTTCGAATATGCTAAAACGTATTATCTTTTTATTTATGGATCGGAAACAGACTTTAGATAATTTTAAGTACTGTATTAAATATGATTAAAATCTATACTGAAATTGTTTAAAAAAAAAATTCTCCTACTTTTATTACATGAAATTTAAATATTTTTTTCATATTTCAAAATATAAATTTAATTAATAGCATCATTAAAATTATTCTTGCTAAATCCAAATTCTTTTTATCTTTTCTCTATTTTATTACATGAGTATTAAGTAATTATTTTATTATTTTAAAGTGTTACACATACAAATTTAAAAGAAAAATTCTAACATGATGAATAGTTAACTTTGAATTTTAAAATTTGAAAAATAAAATAATTAAATTATTAAACAATAAAGTCAAATATGCAAAAATAAAAAAAATTAAACATATTTATATTTTAAATTATTGTAATTTTTATTTATTTAAAATAATAAAATTAAATATTGCCGCCACTAAAGCCATATATAATATAATTAATAATTTTTATCTTATTTTAATTTTCTACTAAAATATTTAATTTGTCATGCGGCTGGCCTTGGTGTTGAAATTGATGGTTGTCCTAGGGCGGGACAACAGGTGGCAGTAGATATTTATTGAGGCTTCAAATTATATTCTATTACTATTTTAATTAGGGTGAAGAGGCAAAATACGTTTTAAATCTTTAATTAATATCAAATTATGCTCAAATAGCCTCAATGTATTATTATGCATCTTTTATTATTATAGTTATTATGAGGACAATGATGTCGTCTGTCTCATTATCATTTTTAACATGAATTAAGGAAGGGTTACTTTGAATAAGACAAAAAGATTAATCTAATTTTTTAAAGGTTGACATGACAGCGTTTAACATGTTATGAAAGGGCACAACTCAATCCTGTCAAGTGTCAACAAAGTAGGAAAAGAAAACAAGAATCCATCACATATAAACTATGAAGCATATGTTATGTTTTAGTAAGCTTTGGTGATCAACTTTTGAAAATGAAATTCATATGGTCAGAATGTTCACTGTCTAAAATGTGATTTAAATTCAAATCGTGCTAATCGTATTATTATTTAGGATTTTACATTTATTTTGTAATTCATAAAAAAAAACATTTAAAAATAATAATAAAAGAAGTGAGCATATTACAAGATAAAAATTCCAATTATGTTTTTGTTGTCATTACTTGCTACAAGTAGATTAAATATGAAACACCATTTCTTGAAAAAGATACAATGTTGTTAACAAATACAAGACTGGTAGTGATGTGAACAAAATACAAGGCTGCTGGTTACATGCTATTAAGGTTTCCAAGCAACACAAAAAAAAAAAAAGGTTTTCTCTTAAGTACCCAAATGAATTCAGACCCATCACCCAAATTCTGATCTTTCTTTTTGGTACAAAAGAGACCTATGGATTGCAGATGTTGAGATTAGAACTAAGAAAGCTAAATTCTGGGTTCAAATTCTACTTCTTTGAGCACCATTGCCAGCCACTTATACCAAAACGAGAATGTTCAATGGGTTCCTATAAGAAGTTGCAAAGAAGCTTTTTCACATCTATATTCTGAGAGCACTCACATACATATGAACAACGAAGAGGATATTGCTTATGCATATATATTTGTACATGAAGTTTGATTTAATTGCGCGGTGAAGTTCTATATCTAACCAACTGAAAATGCTCTAGGTCTGGTTTGCTTAAAACCTTGAAATTACCTGCTGTTAGCATGTTCTTATGAGCTTTGGAGTCCATGACCAAACAAACTTTTCACCACTTCTAAAATCTATAATCCTTCTTTTACGTTCCCTAGCAGTTTCCAAAGAGACATCATTCAATGGTGGTTCAGGAGTTCTCGGTCCTGCTGATGATGCCTCCACAATCCGGTTCACCATTTCTAAAACCTCACTCATCTTAGGGCGTGACTTTGGGTTTCTGACTAGGCATCGGTTGGCCACAACCGCAAGCCTTTGAGCAGACTTCAGTTGGTATTTCCCTTTCAGTCTAGGGTCCAATATCAACTGGAATTTCCTATTAGATAGGTATGGCTTTACCCATTCCAATAGCCTTTGCTCATTCTTGGGACGGTTTTTGTCTAAGGGGCGCCGGCCAGTAATGAGTTCATAGAGGAAGACCCCATAGCTCCACACATCAATCTTGGATGTTAAACGTCCTGTCTGGATGTATTCAGGAGCCGCATATCCCATTGTTCCAACAACCTGTCAAAGAACATCAGTTTGATTCGTATAAGGATCAATGAATAGATATTGAAATATTACCATGATTCTACCAACCAATCTTGACTACATAAACTGAACATTTAACACCTAACCAAAAACAAAAACCAATTTTTTCCTCTGTAATTAGAGATTAACCTGGTTGTATTTTCATTATCGAAGGGCACCCTTCTATTATCTTAAAAAGAATGAAACCATCCATTTGTTTCAGATATCCTCTTAAGGCAAACACAACATCTAAACTGATTAAAGAACATTTTCTTCATGAAAATTAGAAACTTTTGGAGGTTTACACCATTAAATACCTACTAGAGATTATAAGAAAATTTGAGTACTCAAAATGAACAGAGACTAAAGGGATACACTTCAAGTAGGTCAATTTGCTTGAACATACCGCTGTTGAGATATGAGTTAATCCTTCTGAAGGGCCCAACCTGGCTAATCCAAAGTCAGAGAGCTTTGCATTCCATTGCTCATCTAGAAGAATATTAGATGATTTAAAATCCCTGAAGATGATCTGTAGTGAAATTTGATAAAGAAAAACTATATTAGTATCATATGATATAGTCCAGAGACTATTTTCAATGCAATAGGTACAACGCAATACCAGTAATATCTATAATGGAAACTTAAAAACATTATACCTGGAACTCCATTCCTTCATGTAGGTATGCTAACCCACGAGCAGCATCTTGGGCTATTTTCAATCTCATTGTCCAGGAAAGAGTTGTTTCTGACCGCACAGATAAATGGTTTTCCACACTTCTATTAGGCATATATTCATATATCAAAAGCCGTTGGATTCCTCTTTCATCGTCTTCAGCACAGTAACCCACTAGCTTCACAAGATTCGGATGCTCAACCACACCAAGAACATTTACTTCGGTCACCCACTCCTTGTGGCCCTGCCAATTGAAAACTGGGATTGTTAAGTTTATAAAAGTTATTAATTCTCAGCTCAAAATCACAGGAGGCAATTTATTTTTGCAGTCAGTAGCTTGCATGCATGCATCATGCAGCAGCACCGATGCATTGATATTTTCTGAGAAAATGTACACTTTTCCTTATCTCTGAGTACAGTTTATGAGGCACCGTACTAAGGCATCAGTTTTGACTAGTAGATAGTCAAATTCATTCAGTGGTTGAAGAATCCAGCTCTACCTTTTATTTATTATAGAATTTATTTTGGCTAAGTTATTACTGGTCACATAATTATGTTCCAGGCCATCAAATTGAGTTCAAAGGGGTCTAGACAAACCAGGCAGACTCTTCTCAACAAGGAAGGTCACTAAGAATACAAAGAAAAACTAGGATGGAACTCGTTTTCGATAGAACTGATATACATGAATACGTATATGACATCAAAACTCTCCACTATAACGACTCAAAATATCAACAATTGTACCTATGGAATTTCAAAAGATAAATACTAGAAGGCAAATTAATCCAGAAGAAGAGAAACTTTCAATATGTTGCAAGTCAAGAAGCCTTGCCTGCAACCCCCTTTTACCAAGCTGTTTCACTGCTACTTCGATCTTTTCAGACGGATCTTCAGGACCCTTGAGAGAACCCTTGTAAACACAGCCAAATCCACCCTCTCCGAGCATGAAAGAGCGGCTAAAGTTCTTGGTTGCAGATTTAAGCTCAGAAACTGTGAACACTCTGAGATTGCTAGGTCTTTGAGACATGCTAGGAAAATAGGACGGCCCCATTGACTCACTGCTGACGCCTGAGACATTCTGAGAGTTCAATTCAGATCCAGACCGTGCTATTTCGCGATCAGTGCACATGGAGTTCAGAGACCGATTTGAAAGTGATCTGGGGGTCTTTGGTTCATCTTTTTTATACCAACTGGGAAATGTAAAACACTTCATAGCTCTCAAATGATTAAACACAACAAATTCCACAGTGCAAACCCGGATGCAAGAAAGAGATAGATATGATCAAGCAAATCAAAGATTACCAACACAACCTGCAAAGTCAAGAGCTAAACATAAGAAGAAAGTATCTTGTCCAGAGAAGCAAAACTATACCCAAAGTTAATGGCTTGGCATGCCAATGAAATGAAGAACACACCATGAATAACAAATTCCAAGGAAAACTCAAATTCACATTTTCAGTCAAAGATCCATGGCAAACAGCTAAAAAACACACGAGCTTATAGCTAACTAGATTAAGCAAATTCACGTAATACAAATTGAAAAGGCAAGTAAAAGCAAGAAAAGTTGTATGAACGAAAAGACAAGAAGATATAAATTCTAATGATTCCAAGGAATCCCACATCCTAGGCTTTAGAGATATCATCACATGAGCTACCAAAACTACCCTTATGGATCATAATCAACAGTCAAGAAAAAAAACACGGAAATTATTAAGACTACAGAATTAATAAGACAAAAATTGATGAAATTAGACTGTAATCTCACCTTCAATTATCTTGTTTGGAAATACAGAAAATTGGGTATTGAACTTGAACTAGCATCGAAATTTAATGATTTTAAGAAAAACCCATTATTTTATTCCAACGCCCCCAAAAAGACCTGAAAAATGCTTGAAATTTATGAAAGAAGGGTGTTGAATTCTATAAAAGAAGTCGGAACACGGCAGCTCAGGCAACAAGTCATATGACCAACCAAAAATTATTAAAAAGAAAATCACGAAAAGGAGGAGAATAACCCAACTATGAACCTTAAATTCCAAAAGAAATTATTTGAAGAGAAACAAGTAGTAAAGTTTGAACGAGTAGTATGAAAATGAAGGGACTAAAAATAAGAGGGCTGGTTTTATTTTTGCGTTTAAAAAGGAAGGAGCCAAGAAAATTCTTGCTTCCGTGACGCTTACGATGGTCATCAAGTCAACGTGGTCTTTCAGTACCAACTTTTGTAATCATTCCATTGAATACATACATACATACATACATACATTATCTCTCTATCTCCCGTCGAACTCCTTTGCCGTTGCCGTGAGGTAAACCTTCAAAAACATATCCTAAAATCAAATTTCCAACATCCCTTTTTATCATTTGTTTCTATATTTAACCAATTATATTAGACGTCAACTGTTCAAAAAACATACTTTTAATAGTCGTCTCTTGTATTGACTACCGATGGAGTGTCGGGGAAAAAGTGAACAAAACGCCAATCAAACTGCATTTTGCTTGTACACAACATATTCTCTCTCTCTACCGACATAAATAAAGTCGTACCTCTCTAATTACAGTTTCAGCAGTTTCCGTTTTATTCGGATTCTCAAAACAAATGATTAGTGCCGGGTATCTCCAATGGGTTTGGCATCCATTTTCAAACCATCAAACGGTTTGGGCCCAACATTTTATTAGGAGGCCCATTTCAGTCGTGATGGTCGTTGGGCCTGTTTTTCTATTTTGGGTTTAGAAGCTCACTACAAATTAGTTTTATTTGCATTTTTAATGTGTCTTAATACTAATAATTTCTATTGTTATTGAAAAAAAAAAAACAAAAATCACATTGTATAGGGGTAGCTGGCTCAGCCACATGATGTTGGTATAGTCGTAATACCAACCATGTGGCCATTTCCAACACCAACTTCCATGCTCTACAGTCTACACTATGCCAACCTCCAACTTGCCATTACACAACCTACCATGATCGACACTATCACTTATTACTTGTACTCCTTTGTCAATGACCATCAGCACACCACATGCTATTTTTCTTATTCACTCAAGCTCTCTCATTGACAACCTACAGAAGATGAACTTGTTATTTCTCTACCTTAAATCCCCTTGCCAAAGCAATTGACCACCACAAGAACTTAGCAATGCATAGCCTCGCTACAACTTCTTAGCATCGCTAGAACATATTAGGAAGATCTCCTGACATCTATTAATCCATCACATTCGACATGCACTTCGTCCAGTCTCATCCAAGTCGGCTCCAACAGTGCCTTAAGCTAATACACGCCACATTACCCAAGAGGAATAGTAACTCAATGGTTGTGACCCGTGCCTAACTGTCAATCCCTTATAAGTACCCCTCACCAGGGTCAAAGATGGGTCAGAACCTTACTCTGTAAAAACTCCTCCCCACCATCTCTCCTGTTTATCGGCTCTTTGCACCACTCGCGGTGTGAACCACCATTACAAGTTCCCCTTATATTTTGTGTTATAACAATTGGTGCCATTTGTGAGTATCTAGCAAAAAGCTACGTCTCTTTCCCTGAAGACTATAGAAACCAAGAGTAAGAAGGTCTAAGCGTTCCCCATTGCTTGAACCACTGTAAGTTTTAGGAACGAGACCAAAACAGCACAGTGGAGGCTTACCACCCCCTTACCTACAACCTCAAAAATGGAGCAACAAGCCAGCCTATTCTCAATCCTTTAGTCTTCCAACAAGCCAGCAAGAATAAGAGTATTGCTACGATCCTGAAGAGGAAGATGACTTGCGACCAACCATTTAATAATATCAGGAGTTGCAAGCACAAAATGTGTTTCTTTGGTCCCAGCTCTAAGAGTGTGCCCAAAGAATAGAAGAAGAAAAGAATATGCCTTGGGGCCAGTAACGATCCCGAAGGCTGCAACACGGCACCAATCTAGGAGAGTACCAATCTAGTTTTTGGTGTGCTTTGGCTTAGAAGAGCCTATGATGTTAGTTGCTGTGGTCAAGTTTAATTGTTGGTTATTTTTTAAGTTGTGAGTTGTGACCTATGTTGTGAAATGAGCGAGGTTGATTATATGGTTGTGAGTCATAATCAAATGATTTAGGGTGTATGGAGGTTAAATATAGGTTTTGCTTGTGTAAAAAGTAACTTAGGAGTCAAGTTTTGGGTTGCCTTGCAGCAAGATATTGGTTCCCAAGGTACGGGTACCAATCCAATTGAAGTTAGCATCTAAGTGAATGTTTGAGAGCAATATGGAATCAATACCTAAATACTTGATATCGGTACCTGATTGGAGGGTGTTGATACCCTCTAAGTTAGTAGCTAATTAATTTTTTAGAAGAGTTCAACATCGATACTTCAAAACTCAAGTACCAGTACCTCTCTTGTGGTATCAATACCTACCCCTAGTTCCTGTAACAATGTACATTCTAGTGTAATTTAGGTTTCCATAATGTGAGATAAATATTTGAAGTGGTTTTTAGTGGCTCCAAATTTACTACAATTATCTGGCACAAAAAAAAAATTATTACGATTGACTTCATATTTTGACCGATTATTGGTGCCTTCATGTATCAAATGTAACATCACTTATTGGAAATAGTCATTGATCCGGTTAAAGATTGTTACAATTATTATGGTAAAGTTGGTCACATCATACCTCAAAGTTTCAAGCTCCTTAATCATTTAAGATGGAAACAAAATACAATTGTTGCATGCAAAGTTCCCACAAGACAAGTAACAAGTAAGAAAGTGTGGTTGAGAAAAATTCAACCTTGAGTTAGTTATGAAGATCAACAGGAGATTGATGTTGGAGTTAAACATGAAGTTGCCCTTGTATATCAGCTAAGGATGTTGCACGTTTTTGAGAGTTAAAGATCGAAAATCATTCTTCACTATCTTAAAAGAAGCAACTCGACAGGCTTAGAAAAATTTTAGTCCAAGGAGTCTTGAAGATCGGTTTTAAGCTTTCTTGGTGGTAGAGTTTTGATATATGATGTTAACAACTTATTTAATCGACTTATCCCATGATAAAAGGAGATTAAACTGAGTAAGAGAAGCCAATGTTCAGAGCCTATATATGGCAATACATTTCGCGCGATTGAGAAAGATTGACAGGCTTTATATTTTTCATATGGTAAAACCCATCAATGAACTGCACACTTAATTAATTAATATTAATATTAACAGAACATTTAAATAAAAAATCTCACTATTTTGATGTGGAAATAATAATAAAAATCTGTATATAAATTGAGGGTCGTATGAGTCATTTATTAAAAATAAAGCAAAAAACATAAATAATTATTTTGTAATAATTTAATGATGGAAAACATATATAGTGAGGTCGAGCCAAGTTATATTCTTTATTGTTTTGGGCCAGATATTTTTCTTGGTGCACATGCATACATATCTGCAGAGTCCATACATTAAATTCCCTACAAACAAACAAACAAAATGGGAGAAAATGGTGAGCATTTCTTTTCCTGTGAACAAATTTGTGTTCCTAAAATTATGGCCTTTGAATATCAAAATCACGCAGTCATTATTGAAGAAGTTGAAGGTTACTATAAGCTTGTAGTTGAGACTAAGAAAGCCCATCTTATCTTTGAGGCTTGAGCTTAAGAAGTGAAGGCTTGGGCTGCATTTGTCTTTACCAAAGAAAGAGAGAAGAGAGAATTTTGCTTAGCCTTTTCTCCACTGTCGTGAGCTACCAAGGTCTATAGGTAAGCTTTTCTTTTAATTTTTGGTTGGATTATTAGTTAATTGTAGACCCAAGTGTTAGATTTCTTGATTATTGAGGTTTAAACAAGTTGCCATCAAAGGATGTTAATGAATTTGGCTTGGATAGAGAAGGATTCTTGAATAATGAATTTAGATTGAGTTAGGACTAAGTTAGAAAGTGGTGAAATGTGTTGATTTGACTTGAAAATTTGTTTAAGAATTTAGTTAAGTTTATGTAATAGGGACTCAATTGTAAGGAATATAAAGTTTGGGGGTTTAATAATAAATAATGGTTGTAGGAAATCCCTGTACTACATGTATGAAGTCGATTTTAAATTTGATCGGATAAATTGTGAGAAATGAGCTTTACAGACATTAGGGTTTTAAAGGATTAAATTGAATTAAAGGTATTTATGTTTCATTTTGTTGAACTTGTGTTGATTTGTGAGATTAATGACGTTTTTGTAATTGTATTATCGAATATAAATAAAGACGATTTTAGATCGTCAAAAGATAAAGAGAAAGCATCGAGAATTAGCAATATCGGTTTGTACTATCATAATTTCCTTTCCTCTTGTGAATTTAATTAGGTAACTAATATTGTTAAGTTGCTAGTGATATGTGATTACAACTGTGATTAAGTGTGCCATATTAAATGTAGGCTAAACCGGTGAGTTGACAGGTATGAATATGTATGTGAGATTTGTTATGATATCAAAATGATTAGTTATTTTGTTGTTACAATGAAAGGTATGTGATTACATATGTATCAATATTATTAAACTGTGAACTCGTCTTATTAAACAATGCTAGACATAGTCAGAGTATAATTGACACGCCATTAGATGTGAGTATGTATTGATGGGAGCATTCTGGCACTACAATGGTGACACTCATTCTGTGGAGTGTTAGGGGATCAGTGCATCTATGTTTGATCAGCACTTCAATGCTTATTATGGAGTGTTAGGGGATTAATTCGTGTACCCATACTTGTGTCTGCATCCGGTTAATAGGTGTTAAAAGAAAATGTTTAATATGCCTTGATTTTGAATATTAAATAAAATGTCATTTTGATATTGGTAATCCAGTACCATGTTGGTTCTGTTTATAAAAGATCATTTTGAGCTGATACGTGACGATAATCATGCTGAAATGAATATTAAATAATCTTGATACTGAAAATTGATGTAATAAATGGTATCTTGAGTTTATTATTACTTTGAGTTAATGTATTCGTTGATTGTTATTAGCTTAATAGTTTTACATTTAAATTCAAATTATGTTAGTACTACTAAGTATGCAATATTCAACATACAAATTTGTTTGTTTCTGTGCACAGGTTCTATTTAAGTTTCTAAAGTGGTTAAGGATTAGTCAGCACTCACGTTTCCATCTCTTAGCTCAGCTAATCTTTGTAACGATCTTGTTTTGATTAATTTTGCATGGCACGTACCTAAGTCTTTTGTGAGCATTTTGAAGTCTTCGGACTATTTTGACTTGTAAATATCTTAATATATAGTATATGTGTTGGTAATTTGATGAACTTAGATAATTGTTTTGGTTGGTTAAAAGTATGCTTTAGCTTACTTTATTAGCTTTCCATATTTGGGTTAAATTAATGTTTATAATGTCATGATCTTAAGTTGTTAGAATGAAGTTTCATTAGTTGAATGATTCTTCGATAGTTTGGTATTATAATAGTATGTTTTAGGTGACATTTAGGCATCATTACCATACTTGAAATATTGCATTTTGGACAATTTGGTACGTAGGTCTCGAGACATATTAGTTAAGTCTCGAGATAATATGAACAAAAATAATCAATTTATGTATTTCTAGGCAAATGTCTCGAGACATGTTGAACAAGTCTCGAGACAATGAATTGTAGACCTCAAGACATGTACCCCATGGTCTCGAGGTGAGTAAACATCGAACCTAAATAAGTTTTTGCCTTCTTCTAAGTCTCGAGACAAGAGAGAGGCCTGTATCGAGACCTAGTCTTGAGACTTGAGGGACGCTGCCTCGAGACATTAGACGTTGTGTAGTGTCTCGAGACATGTTGGTTTCAAAGCTAAAATATAAAAAGTATAATAAAGCCTGTCTCGAGACATGTAATCCCCTGTCTTGAGGCGCGATATTGAATGTTAATATTACTGTGAGCTCATTTCATATGAATTAAACATGTTTATTCATTAAATTGAGTATGTATTATTTATGACATGTTTGAATGTTAATATTATTGTTGAAATGATTTGAAATAGTCTAAGTTGTTCTAACAAAACAATGTGACGTCACACATTCAGATCCAATCATTGGATCAGGTATGAAGTGTTACATTTATAAAATTGTAAAATTGTTAATTTTTAAAGAATCAACATGTGTCAAATAATTTAACGTCAAATATAAAAAGAACTACAATGTGAACCTCAATGTTTATTTTCATTTTTAGCCAAACAATGGTATTATCCGACCCATGCATATAAGTATTTAATATGAAATTTTTTCTCTCAATTTGATTGACCGAACGCGCACCCCTATTACTATGCTTAGGTATGAGATTAAGGAAGGTTATTATGGAGACCGTGCTATAGTGGTTAAGTTGCTATAGAGACGAACCCCATATATCCATCATACTGAATTTGTTGGTCAGGTCATGGGAGGTACGAGTGGTACATGTGTACGGTGAAGGTAATGGTGTTGCCGATGAAATGGCTGCGTCGTCGACTGAACACCGTTTAGAAGGAAGGTGTATTATTAGCCACCTGCCAGGGTATTGCATTTGTTAGAGCAGGATGAGCAAGTAGCAGCTTGGCAACGAGTTGCGATAGTGTAGCTACACTGCATGTTTCTTTTCTTTATAAAAAGAATGGGAAATGGGAAATGGGAAATGAGAGAAGCAATGGGATCTTTATTTTCGAAACTGGATCAGGAAATTAAATTAAGAATTTGTTTAGACATCGATCTAAAAATAAAAATTGAGTCAGATAACCTATGAAATAATATGAAGTGTTTGAACTGAATTAAAATACTGACTGAATTGGATAAACAATATCTTTATTTTAATTAAAGTTAATAATTTATATGATGAATAAAAAACTAATAACTTAATTAATTATATTCTAAAAACTTAAACTTCAAACAACGCTTTACGGAATAAATAATAATAGAAAAGAAGAAAAGGGGAAGGCGTGAGACAGTACAGCTAAGAGAAACAGAAGAATACACGTGCAGGGGAAGTAAAATGGAAGTGAGAGGGAAGGGGAAGTCCAATCAAAATAATTGGGGAGACATGGTCTCTCCTTAGCCAGCTCGAGGCATAGTATGAGCGTTGCTTCATGTGTCACCATTCACCAACCCAACCCTGTGTTTTTGCTTTTTGGGTGTCTCTTCCAAATGCTATGCTCACCGGAGCCACTGTGCCAATGAGCCCCCCCCCCCCCCGGCCCTTTTTTTAAGGACTTGGAATGTGATTGACTTGTGGGTAGTGGCCCCACCATCATGTGCACCCACGCCTTTCCCCAGGGATTTTTTAACTCATCTATATCTATACTTGTTAATTTACTTCCGTGTAATATGTTGGTTGAATATCAATACAGTAAAAAAAATTATTTTATTTCATTTTCAGAGTATTTTTATTATTTTATTTTTTATATGAAAAATATATTTACGTAATAGAATTTGTTAGTATAAGAAAAGATAGATTCGAGTACGTTTTAACGTATTGATTCTCTTATTTAAGAGTTGAGATATGATTATAAATAATTCTAGATATTGTATAAACAATTTAAAATTTAACCAAATCATCATTTATTATTTATATTATTTTTTAAATGTATTTGTTATATAATTTTGTTTTAAATCCTCATTCATATTGTAAATTATTCAAACTACTGTTAAAGAATACTTGAATTTTGCAATTCAAATTGTAATAGAATTAATATTTATTACATAAAAATATCTTGAAAATTAATATTTTTCAATTGTAATTCAATTCCAAACAATAAATTTTATTACAAAATTAAAATTTTAAAAAATGTTAACTCTGTTAAACAATCAATGTTAGCTTTATTCTAATTTGTTCTTATTTGATTCTTTTTAATAGTACATGGATTAAATTGATCCATTTAATATAGAGGAACTAACTTGATTAGGTTCCTATAATAGAGGGACCTTTCAAGTACATTCACCATTATTAAGTCCTTATTAGGAGAGAAGTTAGGAATTTTCTAATGAAATCAAAACAAAATGAAAAAAAACTTTTGAGGGCCAAAAAAGAAAAGTTTTCATTTAAAAAAAAGTTAAAGGGATTAAATTGAATTATTAATATTTGAGAGTGCCTAAGATTGTAATTATACCAACCAAAGCGGTCAAGGCCCTACCTAACTCCCGAGCTATGCCTTTAGTTAATGATTCGAAGTACACTTCGAATCCAAAATTAGGCAACCCCTTCTCTATCCCTTATTTTTTTTAATAATATGTCGGCTGAATTTATTAGAAATTGAAATAGAGAAACATTTCAAACGAAATTAAAATATAGTAGAAAAATAACAAAACAAAGAGAAACTAAAAAAAACTAGAAAACGAAACATCAAACCAACAAAACACCTTCAGTGAGCTGCAACAACAGGGATGGAATGAAACACTGAGAAAAGAAAGCAGGAAACAAAACTCTGTCTCTATCCACCTACACGCTTAAGGATTGAAGTAGGAGAGGTGAGCGAAACCAACAATTTTGCAGGCTGCTTCACAAAACAAATCTGATTGCATCAGCAAACGAATCACAAAAGGGAATCAAACTATTGAAAGACTACCGATAGTCGCAAATCAAAGCTGAGCATTGTGAGAAAACTATCCACGAACGCAAATCTACCACAAAGGTAGACGAAAACGTGCCATAAGCTAGAAGTGTGCCACAAGGTAGAGGAAAAACATGCCATAAAGACAAATAAAAACTAGGAAAAAAAAACAAAAATATAAAAAAATAAAAACTAAATATAAAAAATTAAGGTAAAGGTATACCGACGATCGACAACCAGCGTTAAAACTGACATCGCAACCGACTAATCAAAAATGAAAGAAATAAATAGAGCGAGAAAGAGAGAAAGTTTGAAAACCATTTTTCTTATGTTTTTTAAGTTTGGATGAATTTAGAATATTAGCCTATCCTTCGTTTTTAAATAATAATAATAATAATTATTATTATTATTTTTTAGCACCACCAACATTAAAATAATTATTTTTTTGATAATATTTATTAAATTAATGGATGGGCTGTTTTAAAAACAATTGCATTGTAGACAATTATTTTAATTTAAAAAAAAATACTCATAATCATATCAATTCATTTGTTTTATTATCAATTTTGTCTCGAAGCAAATTATTGTTAACTCACTATAATGACGGAATTCGAATGTAAATTTTAAAAAGATGAAGTTAAAATTAGATATATTATGTAAAAAAAAAAATTCTTATAATATATTTTATGTATGTTAAATTTTCTTTATTTTTATCAAAAATAATTTTTTAATACCATAAAAATATTAGAGGGACTTACTTCTATATTGAGAAGAATTGAAAAATCTAAGACCTTAAGGGGACCATAATCCCCCTAAATTTCTTAGTGACTCTGTGGCTGATTCACAGTACAAATACAATCACATACTTAATAAAAATAAATCATTACATACCGAAAACAAAGTTCACACCCATCAAAGTTATTCAAAAACTATATCATATTAGAATTGCCTAAAAAAAACACGAGGAGAAAATTTGGGTATTTTTTCCCCTGGTACTATCACCATCACAAATGGATTTATAGCATGAACTTGTTCCATTTTTTTTAATGAAATTCCATAGAAGGAATATCTTCTTCATTAATATAATGGGTAATATTTAAAATGTAAAACCTGTTGGGCTAAATTCAATTGGCAATGCATGTTTTGACAACCCAAATTAGCTGTCTGTCAATGCAATGTTTTCCAAACATCACTTCCACAATTCCATCAAATATGACAAAAAAATCCCAAAAAAAAAAGAAAAGCTGAAAGAATTGGACTCCACACAACTGCAAGTATTAATTAACTCCATTTGCCATCTCTCTCACCATGTCTGCAAAACTGTTGGCAGCTTCTAGTCCAATGATGTGTAAAAATGAGAGGCTCTTTTTTCAGACAACCGAGTACAACACACGTTGTCTTTAGGGGATGAACCCTGTGCTGGCTTTTCAGTCATCTCTGGCATCAGCTATATCTTCAACAAATAAACCCTAAAATTAAAAGAGCCAGGAAACTGTAGTTATCTTCACTTTGTCTTTATCAATCTAACCACCCATATTTCCCCTTTTTTATATTCTTTTATCGTGCTAAAAATTTTGGGATTCATGTGATGTATTAAAAATAAAACTTTGGATACATTAATGTAAAGAGGGAATAAACTATTGGTTTTCTGGGCATGATATGGAGCTGAAGACATAAGTATATGGAATGTTCCTAACTATCAACCGTTGGGAAGGATAGATTCGATAAAACGACTTTCTCATTCTCTTTGTTTTTTCTTTCTAATTTTTTATCTATTGAGAAGACAGCAACCTAAGTTGTTTCACTCCATCCTTAGCTTGCAGGAATAGATTAGCCCATTACATGCATGCACAGACAAGTTGCAGAGATATGCAGAAGCTTATCTCGAATCCACCAGCAGAACTCAGCAGCCGGCAAGCATATGCTTTGCTTCATAGGAAAACCCCATTGACAATGTATAAGATAAATTCATACCCAAAACCCACCTAATCCAAGAAAAATGCTGCTTCAATGTAGGTTAAATCAGGGGTTTTAATGACTGGGGCTACCCAGGGTCTTGGATCTCATTATTTGGTATTCACATTGAATCCCGAATATTTTGAAGTACATCATTTGCTTTTTTTCATTCACAATACTCATAACAAAAATCTTGTTTAAAAGACCCCAAATTCCTTATTACTCTACCCAGGAAACAGAATACAGTAAATGGTTCTAGAGTGGGTAAAGTGGTAGCCATTAAAAGTAGCATGTCAACAAAATTATAAGTGGGGATCGCACTTTGTCCAAGAAGCTTATCCCATCCCTCTTTCATATCTTATCTTTTTCCACTCTCTCAACTCGTGGGGTTACTTTGAGAACTTCGAAAGATCACTAATCCTAGCACCATCCCTTTTATCTCTCTCTCTCTCTCTCAACAGAGCTAGAAACAGACACTTCCTGTCTTGACTAAGAACGCAATAATTTTGTTTAGATTTATTATCATGAGATGCATGTTCGTACACTATCGTATCACGACACAAAATGCTACTACAAAGGAAAAAAAGAAGTAAACCATCTCAACGGTCATATAAATTTACCAAGACTTGGATCAACCCTAGCTCACCATCGCTTAGGCTGAGCTACCTGTCTTGTCAACCATTAATGCTCCATACAAAGACACTGACTCTTATTTCTATCCTACTGCTATATAAACCTTTCTTTCACTTCATCTGTTTCATCGTTGTATGCAACTCCCCTCCCCCCCCTCTTCATTTACTACTTTCTGTCTGTATTGGTATATCACTATTAATTTCCTTTGACGAAAATGAAAGGGAAGTTTCTAAAGGCATGCTTCACAAAGTGGAGGAAGATGGGGAGTAGGGTCATACCTTGTAGCAGTGGCGAGTGCTGTTATCAGTGGGCAAAGTGGACGAATTCCATGCATGAAGGAAGCTCAATCCCTAGAGATGTGCCAAAGGGTCACCTAGTAGTGTATGTTGGTGAAAACTATAAGAGGTTTGTTATTAAAATCACCTTGCTCACGCACCCGCTACTCAAGGCATTGCTGGATCAAGCTCAGGATGAATATGATTTCAACACCAACTCCAAACTCTGCATTCCATGTGATGAAAGCCTCTTCCTCAATGTTGTTCGATGTGCCAGCTCTCGGCCAGATCGAAAACCTCTGTGTCTTTAGGCATTCGTCCACAAATGTGATTGATATTCACGAGGTTCGAGTCCAACTCAGGATGCTAATATATGTAGTATACTGTAGATTTTGTTAAACGTAAATTCTTTAGCCTATTAATGTTAGTTGAACTGAACTATGCTAAACTTTTGTTTCTACGGGGCCTCAACCGCTTCATGCATGGCCTAAGTAGAAACTAGTTAAACACAGTACGGTGCCTCATCAATACTGAACAAGAAACTGGATCAGACCCCACAAGCTGACAGTATCTGACAGTTTCAAGCTGGACCAAAACTGTCGGTTTCATTAGCTCTAAGTTTCTAATCTTTGAAACTTGAAACAACAACAAAACAGCTAATTGATGTCACTTGGCACGTAAGTCCCTTGGTCTCTTTCAGCCCATCTCAGGGCTGTGCCCCTGATATTTTACCTGTAATAATAAAGATGGAAACATACTAACAGATATGCAAAAGCACGTAATTAAGAAAGAAGAAACAGAGTCAAAGTGCTGCAAAACTATCAAAGCATGATTCTTTGGGTTTGCCTAAGTTTCCAATTTCAGAAGCTAAGGATTCAAGAAGAGTGAGGAGGACTTTAGAGGTCAAGCGCTTCAAATCAACCCATGACTTGCTTGGCAAGCAGAATGCTTGAAACTCAGAAAAGAATCAAATCCCAGTAGCAATTCAACTTTTTACCTCAAAAAGTAAAGCTGATTGACAATGAGAAAGCAATGTTTAGCAGTTTATTTCCATCTAACACCATTAAAAGAAAAGCAAGAGAGTCAGTTCAAGCAATAGCTTCAAGGTTGGATGATGCATAAGCAAAGTAAGAGCCAATAAACAATTTCGGTACATAACAATTTGCAGTAATGTTCACATAACGGTTCACATTGACATAATGTACAGTAGCTCTTGCATATTCCCTAAGTTGGAAATATTTTAATTCAACCAACATTAACAAGTTACACATCCAACACTCGAATAACTAAATTAAACAACTAACAGAGGAACAGAGAAGGCAATGACCTTGATCAACAATTCTACAAGGAGTAGTGATAGAATTGGCATCTTAAAAGTACAGCCACTTTGGCGATTTGACAAACTCTAGTACTTATATTTTGAATCAAAATATCTTAAATATTGGATTATCATACACAAATTTATGTATAGCTAATTCTTGTTTCCTGTTCTTTACGCATGAGCATCTGATGTCTGTCTATACCAACAAAGTCAATAGGTAGTTAGGTACAGATACTGATTCTTCTGTCTAATATAAAACTACATATCATCCATCCACACAAGCACGACATCCATAAATAATGCTTATGATAAGATACTTCTCCGTATGAGAAACAAGATTATACAGCCATCTGTCACCGACATGGAGGAAAATGTATTTCGAAGGACAAAGCCCACGTGCTTCTTTTAAAATCCAAAATCCAGTACCATTTAACCTGTCCAACTATGTTGGCAAAACAGTTGCTTAATACCTGTTGCTCCTTAATAGACAAACACACTGAAATAATAGAATCCATATCAAGGATAAATAATAATGTTCACATTCAAATACTATCGTACATCGTTATAATGAACAGAACCTTGTACAGATATAAGAAGGCCTTCACCATTAAAGTCTATTACACTCAGTTGTCTACGATTCTTCGCCTCAAACCTTAATGCACCAGGCCAACTTACAGATTAGTAACTTGGCAACAATTAAAAGCAACTTTCCATAACCTTTAAAAAATCATTAATACAAACAGGTTTAGAAAACGTTGAACCTGCTTTAATCTAGGCCATGTTGCATGCTTTTATCTCAACTCTAACTCAACGCATATCAGAATGCATCATTTCCAACTCGGATTCTATCTTGATACTCTGGTACAGAAACATAAAAAATATTTGCTAAAGTTGCATGTCCCATTCCAATAATCTGCACGTTACAGCATAAAACGCATATGAACACAGCATGCCCACTTTCCCTCACTACGAGAAAATGGGAAATAAAAGGCTCACAGCTGAATCAAGAATATAGGATATTTAGGCAAGACCTGAAGTGCACCTTTCATGACTAAATACTCATTTTCTTCTCTTCACCAAAACATTCATCACAATTTTTATAGATAATTATTCTGTATGATGGTTGTTTCGCTCCTAAAGCTCATTAAACTAACTCTATAAGGCAGCAGAAAGCACAATGGTTCAGCACTGCAAATTTAAAGCCATTACTTTTTCCTCGTGTATAATTTTACAAACTGCAAGATAATATAACCAGTTGGCATCTTACAAACAAAATTTCCAGCAAAATTGCGGTAAAAACAAGAAAGCTATCACACATTGCAAATAGAGGAGAAATTCAAAACTTTAGCATATGCACAAAGAGAAAAGGACACAGCACAAAGACAACGGTTTAGTATAACAGCATCAGCAACATTTGGAGCATGAGAAACGATTACCATTCTCATTGATACCAGCAAGGAACAAGTACTGCAACGCAGTAAAAACAATTGATTGCAACAGAATGTACACAAAGAAGCAATGTCGTGGAAGTATACACAAGTAATATATTGCTTCATGATAAAAGTACATGCAAAGCATTGGCAAGTTCTTTCACAAAACAATGGTGGTATTGCATCACTAGCACTGCAAAACAGGGAGAGTCGAAACTGTTCGAAAATGTTGCCGCTATCTTCGGTGTGACAATTGAAAATTCTAGCAGCAAGAATAACCCTTTCTTTCCCACTTGAGTATCATCTAAGTCCATCAATCAAAGCCTCCAATTCTCTCCTCCCATACCTCCTACCCTCTGCATTAGCCTCCCTACACCTCACGACAAAGTAAAATATCAACCAAGCCACCATGAAATATACCTCCAAAGCTGCCTGAATAACCATAGCGAAAAATTCCCCACCTATATGAGTCAAAACCCATCTTGCTAAAGACCCACCTGAGATAGCTTCGTAACACTTAATCTGAATTGCTTGGTTCAACAGTGTTGACATCAAATAACAACCTTCTGTTATAATTTCCCTCCCGGTTCTTCTAGAATCCACAATGGCAATCCAAGCAGCTAATGAGAATGCAAATGAAACCAAAATATCGACCAGAAACCATGTAAAAAAAACCCTGAAATCTCCTTCTCATAACCCCTAATCCATGGAGACGTAACCGAAAAAGGCATCAACTTTAACCTAACAAAGAGCTTAAAAAAGGAGTAGTGATCCTCAATTTCGCCGAAATACCAGAAACCAAGAAGCTGAGTCACCGCGTCTCTTACTGCCCATTTAATTAAAACGAATCCAGTGAGTCTTTTCAAACCTATTTTCGACCCATCCCAAAAAACCCCAAAAAAGGACACAAATCGACCAATCAAGTCATTAACGATTGTAACAAAAAGAACACCCGACACCAAAGAGTAAATCGTGGTAAACCCTAAAATTACCCATCCATACGCCGCCGATAAGAAGCTGACGAGAAAGAAAAGCGCCGCCGCGTCACGGCGTCCCAACTCCAGCCCTTTATAAACAAACTGAAAATCCACAGTCCTTTCTTCCTGCTGTTCCCCTTCATTGTTTTCGTAGTCAAACGTGGTTGTTTTGAACTTGACTCCGTAACGAACAATTTCCGGTAGCAGAATCCCGTTATCCGCCACGAAGTGCGAAAACCCCAATTTAGTACCGAAGTTGGAAAGAATGACGGGGGTGCCATTGATGGGTCGTTTGGGGAAAGAGCCGAAGAGGGAGCGGTCGCGGTGGTCATCGTCGGACGAAAAAAAAACCATCGTCGAGAGTGCCGACGCGCGTGAGGTGGAGGAAAGGACGGCGCGTTTGGCGGCGAGCAGGGTGGAGACGCGCGTGGGGATGAGAATGATGGAGGTCGAGGCGAGAAAGGAGGGATTTGAAAGAAGGGTCCCGGTCGATGAAGGAATTGAGGAGAAGGGAACCGGATTCAACCAAGGAACGGAAAGAGAGGAGGAGGAAAGAAAGGAAGAGGAATGTGAAAGGGTGAGCGGTGAAATGCACGGCGGACTTTTTTAGGATCTCAGATGTGGACCGTAGTTGGCCGAACCGCTGGCGGTGATCGGTCATGGCGGTTTCCTGTCTTTAATTCTGGAGATGGTTTCAGATTTGTTGGAAGTGAAGAAACATAGGTGTGCAAATGGAGGGGGATTCTGTTTTTCTGGTTTTCCCTGCTTTCCTTTTTTGGTTTGGGTCAATCGGGAAAATGGTGGTGAGAGAGAGAGAGGCAACAAAGGAGTCAGGTCTCGGAATTAACTTTAGCATTTGGGCCCATTGATCCAATGATGCATGCAAATAACCTTACTAATTTTCAACAAAATTCCTGATGCTTCAAACCCAACTCCTCATAATGCCATGCCATGGATCCATCTTTGTCTTTCCAAAAATAGCTTCGAATTTATCGACATTTTCATGAATCGTGAAACTCAATTTCTAAATTAATGCAAATGTTGTAATTCTTTCTCTTGTTGTTGAACCCCCAAAAAGAAAAAGAATCTCTAACTTGTTTTGTCTCATTTTACAACTAAATTGAGTCCGATGTTGCCCTGCTTTGTCAGCAAGAAGGAAAGCAATGCCACAACCTTTCTCCCACCAATATACATATAGAATCTCGAAAGATGTCTATTGCCATCGGAATAAGGGATCACAACTGCTTCAATCTTTGCCTGCAAAAAGTTCAGAAGTGGCAACCGTTTCCAACCTTGCGTACCGATGAAAACAAAGTTAACTCACAACAAATATCCCTATTGTTTCACTTAATTTCTCTTCCAAAAGATTAATTTTTATTTAAAATAGTTATTGTTTAGATCCATTGTAATTTGACGGTAACTATATTCTGAATAAGAATGTTTAGAACAAAACTCTAATTTAAAATAACTATCATTTGTTGTATCGGTCATATGAGAACCAATAATATATTTATAATTGAAAATCTCATTTCATTACTCATATTAATTGTTTAACTTTATAAGTCCTATTTTCTGAAATCTATTAATTGGTGTGCAAATTTGAATAGTGACAAGCTCGAGCTTGAGTTTGCTCAAAGTTCAAGACTTGATAATCAACTCAAACTCAATTGAGCATCAAATTTCAAACTCGAGCTCAGCTTGAGACTTAATGGAACTACTTGAACTTGAGTTTAATTAAGCTCATTCGTATTCAAGATTGAATTCGTTTGTACTTAGGTTCATTCTATACACGAAGGGTAAAATATAATTTTATAATATAAAATAGGCTTAATATAACATTTGGTACCTGAACTTGGCCTTTTTTCCTAATTTGATACCTAAACTTTTTTTTGACCAAATTTGGTACTTGAACTTGACACTTTTTCCTAATTCGGTACTTAAACTTTTTTAACCCAATTTGGTACTTGAAGTTGACATTTTTTCCTATTTTGGTACCTAAGCTTTTTTTTTAGATTCAATTTGATACCTAAATTTATTAAATATTATAAAAATTACGCAAACCAATAACAGTGTTGATTTTTTTTTGTTCTGCTAAAAAAGTATTTTCAGTTTTAGAGAAAATCCATATTAAAAATAGGTATTGAGCTATGTTTAACAAATTAATATTAAAAAAAGATTAAGTACCAAGTTAGGAAAAAGAGTCAAGTTCATGTATCAAATTGGACCCCAAAAAGTTTAAGTACCAACTTATAAAAGACTGTCAAGTTTAGGTACCAAATTAAGAAAAAATATCAAGTTTGAGTAAAAAAAAATTTAGGTACCAAATGTTATAATTAGCCTATAAAATATATTAAAGAGTTAATTACACTAGTCATCCACAAATATGAACCCTCATTTTAAATTAGCTTCCAAACTCTAAAACATTGTAATTACATCCCAAAATATCGAGATTATATCAATAAGGTTCTTCATTGCTAAAATTGTTTATTTAATTGTTAAATTAGACTTCATACCTCATGTGACATCGTATCTTGATTTTCAAGTCTTCAAAGCGCTTTATTGTTCACTTTTTTTTTTGTTCGTTTATTTTCAATTTTATTTTAAAAATTATTTTATGTAACAACATTTTGATTTCTTTAACATTTTCAGGTTTCAATAATTGTGATTTTAACTAAGAATTATGCAAGCAAATGAAACAAGTATTAGAAGCCATTGAAATGCCTTCTGGCCAGCCACCAAATGCAAGAATGTAAGAAAAACCAGGGGAAAAAAAACATTGACCACAATCCACAAACTTATCTCAACCATAAGCTTATGAAATGAAACAATTGGCTCCTTTCATGAATAAACATAAAATGTTATTCTCAAATCCCATTTCAAGATGCAGGCATCGAAATGACACCGGCAAATAGGAAAAAACAAAAGCAAAATTCAAAGATCAAATGCTAGTAAGAGGGTTCTTAACAATCAGAAACTTGAAAACAACAGTGGAGAGGAGATCAGGAAAGCGGAATAGCTTATTTTAAACTCAGGCTTTTCTGGGTATGTGCAGCCAGACCTTTGGATGATAACGTTGGATGCATAGCAGCCAGCTTTTACGCAATCCTCAATGGACTTCCCTTGAACCAATTGTGAAAGAAAGCCTCCAACAAAGGCATCACCTGCACAAAATTGCATTAAATTGTTAAAAATGGCTCCATTAAATGCTTGTGGCTTCGTTTCTGACTCACTGATATGTCAAATTGGATCTAAGTTAAATTATTGCTATAACCAATCTGAGGTATGTGTCTTGTATGGTATTTCATTTTAGCATTAACACTGTCAAGTGTTGGAAGTGACTGTATACCTGCACCATTTGTATCAACGAGCTTTTCCTTCGGTAACAAGATAACTGGGAACTGCTTCACTTTCCCATCCTCGGCAACAATTACCGGATCTGCACCCTGAGTAATAACAGTAGTCCTCTTGTATGTTCCAGAAGCTTTTGGCCACTGTGAAATCTTCAGGGCTATCTCTGCAACATCATCAGTCTGGACAGCAAAACCAGCCCAAACAGGTCATTACCAAACATAAACCATTAAATTCATAATAACATATTATATTTAACAGCTATTACCTCCCAGCCATGAACCTTTGAGAAGGTTCTTGCTTCAGTTTCGTTGCCAAAGACAAAGTCCATATACCTGATAGACAATAAGCTCAGAGACTTACTTTAATACATGAGTATTAATTTCCACAATAGAAAAATATGATAGAATTCTTACGGTAGTGCTTTCTCTTGTGCATCCTTGAAGAACTCACAAATAAATGGAGCAGAAAGATTCATTGAGAACACCTGAAGACAAAATAAATATTTCAGGCCACTAAGCTGGTGAACTTTCATAAAGAGGGATTTCAGCAACGTGCGATATATTATACCTTGTTCTTTGCAGCTGCGTGTTCAGCAACAAGCTGTATGGAGTCCGGAGATACAGTAAGGAAAAATCCAGCAATATAGAAGTACTTGGCCTTCTCAACTGCATAAAAGTATTTATGAACAAGTTAGTCCCTAGAAGCGACAACTGTTTATTTCAATTATTCTTATAAGATTTTCCCCAGTGAACAAGTTTCATCAATGTATAGTCCAACCAAAACAGGAAAATAAAGGAAAATGAGTACCCAATGCCCAATTCTCAGGCCTCTTCAAATGCTCAGACTTGTAGCAGTTAGCAGCTGATAGATTTGCAATGAGTGACCTGCAGATAGATCCAAGTTTGAATCTTGCTATTCCAAGTAGATAAAACATAAATGCTTTCTAACATCATAATCCTTGTAGCAAACATAAGTACAACATAAAAAGGCAACTTATAAGAAACTTATAAGAAACAAGGAAAAATAAGGTCATTCTCAAACTTACCTTTCACCACCAACAACACAAACAGCACACGTTCCTGTTGGTGCAGTTTCATCCTCAAGATATTGAACCTGATTTAACATGATCATACAACATCAATAATACCATTATTCTCAGCTCCAGAACTATCTTAAAAAATACAAAATTGCAACTCAAAATAAATATGCTTCCAGAAAGAGGAAGGTCAATGGACATAGCTGTGTGGAACTGAAACAAATCTCTCTATATATATATGATTTTTTTCCCACTTCAAGTTTTCAATTGTTTTAGAGGTTTCATTTTAAAGATTTTGTTAGTAGGTTTTGAAAAAAGTGGTTTAGAAAGAAGGGCCCACATTAACACCAGCAGCTTTTGAGTTCTTCTTCATTTCCTCCCCAAACTTGTCCTTCCGATGCAGCCAATGTAACTAGTTGCACCAGGAATTTGAAGCATCCACTGCATGAGGCAAAAACAAATTTAGTTTAAGGAGATAGGAAATGTTAGACAACATTTTCCAAAAGCTCCAATCAATATAAGAAGCATCATGATATACCTGTGCAACTTTGATTGAATTTTGAGTAGTAGCGCAAAAAGCAAAAAAAAATTTGGGAGAATCATTATTGACCACTAAGTTCTGACAGAAAATTCAGAAAAATTCAGATCCAAGGCAATCCAGGCATTACCTCCAGCAATATACTCTACACCGTGCTTGGATGCCATTTCTTGATACCTGTCATAAAGAGCTTGGTAGTCAGAAGGCAGAAAAATAATTAATTAATAACCACATCATACTTAAAGACCAACTTCTCAACCAACTGATCATATAATTTTGAAAGACACTTAAAAGCTCCATGTTCCAAAAGTAGCATGAAAGAAATGACCTTTCCTCAAGAGAATTGGTTCAAGATCTGCATTAGAAAACTCAGTTTCACACTAGAGATCGATGATCATCATGTGCAACGAAATCGCCCTTGAAACTTCTGGTAATATGTTCAAATTTATCCTATGTTAAAAGGTGCTTAAGTCTTACTAAGATACTATTTTAACCTTTGCTCTAAACTACAAAGGAACACATACATAGCTTCATGTAGATTAACCATCAATTAGTTTATATGCATAAAAACTAGCTTAAACAAGCAGATCAACAATTTGAGGGAACAAAATAATTCGAATGTACATATATAAAACGTAGATCTAGAAGATCGAATAAGCCCATGCATACACGCACGCAAATCAGGGTGAAGCAAGCGTTTAATACAAAAACTAAAACCACTGTTAATCTGGGCTCATAGTAAAAAAGGAAAACATTTTTAGCTTACATGGGAAGGTGTTTCTCCTCGGCCAAAATTGCATTGTTCACCTTGATATCATATCTGAAACCAAAAACAAAACAAAACCCAGATCAGATTCCACACAAAGAATCAAAACCAAGTCCCAAACATCCCACAAGATAGGAAGAAACAAAATCAAAAGCTTAGAACCGTACTTTTTCAAGAACTCTTCGTCCACGACTAACGAAATGTCAAGGAGAGGATTACCCATCCCCAACAGAATCCCTTCATATGCCATTCTTTTGGAGAGGTTGTCGGCGATAGTTTGGTGAAAGAGGGAAGGAACAAGAAGAGAGAAGAGAGTGAGAGAGTAGGTGATTTTTTTCAGATCTCGGATGTGGCGAAAATGAATTGTGCTATTCAATGTTTATAGGCCCAGTGCGTCCCCATCTTACCAACCTAGATGCTCAAATGTCCACTCCTTTAATTAAAAATTTAAAATAATAATAATAATTAAATTTATTTTTAAAAAATCCGCCATAGATTTTTCCTCTCTGGGTTGGTGAAAATTGAAATCACCATTTAACAACTTCGCCCATTATTAAACATATAAACCTACACTTTCTGATCTATTATATTAAGTAAATACTAAATAGTTTAATTTATTAGTAAAACAAAATTAAAGAGTTAAGCTTTCTATTTTTATTCAATGTTTCCCAGAGAAAATGAAGGAGATGATTACATATACACACATATATATTCTCATTTTGTATCGTCTTTGGATCAGATCTGATCTGCAAATTTTGTATGACAATCACACATGCAGTATCCTTCAGTTCTTTTGAACAAAAAGAAAAAAGTATCCCTCAGTTCTTGACAATCCAATAGCCTGCTTGTATGTTAGAATGAAAAGAACTTCTGTACCCTGTAGGCGACGGTGGCAAGAAAAAGAATAGGGACCTTGTCTGCAAATCTTGTATGAATATTACACAAAATGCTTCTCTCTCTCCTGATTTTAGTAAGGCCAGCTGTTTTTTCTTACACAAAAAGGTAACAGTTGCACCTCAATCACGGAAATGTACACGTAAAAAATATAAATATAAAACCCAAAAATATAACCAGATTGGATCATATCAATCTTCAAGTGTTAAAAGATGATGACATCTATAGTAGGTCTGAGATTCAATATTGCATGGCCATCAGCCAGAATACAATTGAAATGAACTATGTTTTTAACGAATTTAAATGATGCCATGTGTTCTCCATGGCTAAGATAGGGAGTTGAGAGCATAGCCATCATCTTCGATGTGATTTTATTCCTCTTAGTGGGGGAAGAAAACATTTAAGCTGAGGTGAAAAAACGGTAGCAAACAAATTGCAAGAAAGTCCAATGCAAAACTAGAAATGCCTCGAAGGAACAAACTTTAAAGGTGATCGCAAATGGCCTTTGTAAAATCGGTTGTTGTAGATGTGCCACCAAGGTCAGCAGTTCGATATTTACCCTCTGCGATTGTGCTGAGAATGGCTTCCTGAATCCTATCAGCCTTGTCATTGAGATTTAAGTGGCGCAACATTGAGACCGAACTCAATAGTAAGGCAGTTGGATTTGCCATATTCTAAGTAGTGTCAACCATACAAACAATTAGCTGGAGCCATAGGAAATGAAATTGTACTATGAAATTTTTTAAAAAATCATGAAAAGCTAACATAATAATACGGGTTCTTTTCCCTACTCAAAACTACCATAAATACCTTAAAAGAACCACAATCTATAAACTACACTAATCAAACATGCTACGGAACTTAATCCAATCTCAAAAGTCACCCTGGAAATCCAAGATTGAAAACCTAGGATAGCTTTACAATTAGCATCATATGCATGTAATTACACCTTCATAGACCTTGACATACCTTCATAACCTATCTCAAGACATCTAGTCTCAACTCTCAAGCATTAAGAATTAAGATTTTCTTTGTATGCACTAAAGAGGTAATAATCCCTAAACATATTCATTTTTTCTCAATAGTACTTCTTGTTTGTGCCAGAAGAATGGCTCTAGAGAAAAAAAAATGATGGAAAGACACTCAATTGAAAGTACTAAAATAGATTTGAAGACACACCTTTCCAGCGATATCAGGTGCTGAACCATGGACAGCCTCAGCAAGTGCTATTCCTCCCTCACCAATATTGCAACTGCAGAAAGAGTATATGTCGTAAACCCATCAAGATGTATAGTTGTATACTACCTACAATTGTTAGGAAAGTGGAGTTACCTAGGTGTTAAGCCCAAGCCCCCAATCAATCCAGCACAAAGATCACTGATAATGTCACCATAGAGGTTAGGCATCACCAATACATCAAAAAGTGCCGGATTCTTCACAAGCTGCGAGTGGCAAGAAAGTAATTAGTTCTATAGCAGTCTTAACTTCAATATAAGATGAAATGCACTCCATTTTGCCATTTGTCAAAGTAATATAGGGAGAAAGGTAGTGCCTATAGTAGCTGATTTAAAAGCTAACTTCTCTCCCTCCCATCAAAACTTTGAAAAAGAAAGGAATAAAATGTTTGTAGGAAGATATCGGTCATACCATCATACAGCAATTGTCAATGACTACTTCCTCATAAGTTATCTCAGGGTATTTCTCTGCAACTTCACGACAGCACTGGAAAAAGAGAAGCAAACCAAACTTAATAAACGGTACTCGAAATAATTAACTAACTACAAAATATGCATTTTGAATTCACAAACCTTAAGAAAAAGACCGTCTGTTTTCTGCATAATATTGGCCTTATGAATTGCAGAAACTCTCTCTCTTCCATGGGTCTTAGCATAATGAAAAGCATATTCAGCCACCCTTAAGCTTGCCTGACGAGTAATAATCTTGAGACTTTCAACCACACCTCTCACCACCTAGCACCCAAAGAAAAAGAATTAACTCATATTATAGTGAATAACCCATTTTTCAAATTGCACAAGAACTACAAAAAAACAAGCTCACTTGATGCTCGAGTCCACTGTACTCCCCTTCAGTGTTTTCACGAATAGTGATAAGATTCACATCATCATACCGAGTCTTATAGCCCGGGAGACTGTAACACGGCCTGACGTTGGCATACAGATTAAGTTCTTTCCTTAGAGTAAGATTCAAAGACCGATGACCTTTACCAATAGGAGTAGCCATTGGACCTTTCAAGCCTACCCGATTCCTTCTTACTGATTCTAGACTTTCCCAAGTTAGAAAACTTTGAGTTCTTGGATCAACTTGGTCCCCAACATAATGTTCTTCCCATTCAATTGGCACTTCAGCAGTTCTAAAAACCTAAATCAAATAAAGTTACTCAGTTTCCACAAGAAAATTCACTGAAAGTAAATAAAAAATGGGTCCTGATCAAGACTTTCTTATACAAACAATTATCTATTTATAATTCTATAGATCAGCTTCTTTAAACTAGAAACAGCCACTTATTAACAGTTTGTGCTAAAAAAAAACTTTCCAAAGCAAGCTTTATTTTTTTTTTCAACGCTTAAGATTCAATTCATGGACGCAAATAAAAAAAAATCAAGACTTTGCAAAATTCGTTACGATAGAAATTAAAAAAACAAAAAGAAAAAATAGAGAAAGAGAACGGGAACCTGTTTGACGGACTCAGCGATCTCGGGGCCGATGCCATCGCCGGGGAAGAGAGTGGCTCGAATGGTGTCGGTGGCCGTAGAGAAAGATCTGGCTAAAGAGAAATACGAGGTAGGGTTAGGATTAGGGCTCGCATGGGAAAGGATCTGACTCACTTGTCGTCTCAGGAGATGCTTCGCCATTGATCTTGGTGGCTGGCTGACTCAAGGTTTTTCGATTTTGTGATAAATAAAAACTAAAATTTTTAAAGCTAATTGCTTTATTCCGAAATTAGGCCAGTGAGGACATATTCTTTTTCACTAGTTTTTTTATATCTAACCAATAAATTAATGCCACCTGTATTTCCTGTGTGAGATTTTTTATTTCTTTCAGAATTATTATCGGAGACAAAGTTCGAAAAGTTCATGAGCAGCTGCTTGGCTAAATTAGTAATTTTCGTACACTACCCTTTTAATATATAAACTTTTTGATACAATATTGAGGGCGGGATGGTAAATAAATGTTATTGATGGAATGAGACAACACGGTTATAATTCATATCAAATAAGTATTTAATCAATATTTTAAATACTATTTTATATTAATCTAAATTATAATATTTAATTATTTTTTTTAAATATAAAATTTTTAATTATAGCAATTAAGCTAAAATATTATTTTTATTTGAATCATCAAATAAGGTTATTACTGAAATAATAATTGAAGTATTTATACCATATTTAACATACAACTTTTTTAAAAATATAGTTTATCACAATTTTTGTTTAAATCAATTTTTTTAACTAATAATGGCAAATAATAATTATCATCATTTTTTTAACTTATGTTTTTCAAATAATAATTTTATTTTAAAATTAGTCTAATTTTTTATTAATAATTGTAATTATAAATTTTTGATTATTTTTAAAGGTGTAATTAACACAATTTCTATTAAATTATAATTATTTTTAAATATATAATTATAACAACTTTGATTTTATTTCAATTTTTAAGTAATAATAATTCTAAATCGAATATTATAATTATTTTTGAATGTGAATTAGTAATATAATAAAAAATTAAACTCATGCTTTTATTTATATTATAATTATATTTATAATTATAAATATATTATAAACTGTAGATTATAGATATAACATAACAAATAATTTTTATTATTTAGTATTTATATTTAATATTAATATTTTAATATATGAAATATAAATTTTAAACATTTTTTAAGTAATTAATATAAATTATTTATAAAATTTAATTTTAACATTTAAACAATAATAAACTTGTATTTCCAATGTGAGATTTTTTTTTTCTTTCAGAATTATTATCAGCGACAAAATTTGAAAAGCTCATGAGCAGTTGCTTGGCTAAATTAGTAATTTTCGTACACTGCCCTTTAATACATGAACTTTTTTTTTTAAGAAATTTAATATATGAACTTTTTGATACAATATTGGGGTGGAATGGGAAATAAAGTTATGATTTATGTAAAACGAGTGTTTGGAATGAGGTAATAAAATATTAATTTTTAATTTCAGCAATTAACTTAATATATTATTTTTTATTTGAACCATTAAATATAATTATGTTGGAATCGATTCATATAGATAACGAGATAATAAGAGTGAAGAAAAACGAACAAAAAAATATTTTACATAGAAAATCCTTAAAGAGAGAAAAATTATGAATAAAAAAAACTTTGACTTTTCACTGAATGAGTAAACAAACGAGAGTACAATACAGAGAAAATTAATCTAAATGTACTAAACATACATTACCCAAAACTCTAAATACAAAGTCAAAATCTAAAAGAGCAAATCGATAAACAAAACATTGGGTCTTATAGGACACTCACAAAATAAGTATAAAATACTCTTCATAATTACCACGAAACTTTCATCAAAACTTATATACGATTACATATTATCACCCCAAAAATTGACATATCAAAAGAGGCATTGTCTTTAAGAGTTTAACTAAAATAATTATATTAGAGTTTAACTTGATAGACTAAAATATCTTGAAATATTAAAAATTTAATTTAAAAAATAGTAAAATTTAACTGAAAGAAAATTTATATTAACTTATCAATTTAAATATTATAATAGTTTTTTTAAATAATAGTTAAAGCATTATACCATATTTAACATATAACCTTCTTCTAAAAAATATAGCATAATTGAACTCAACAAGTGGCTCCAATGGAGAAGAAAATGTTATTCATCATAAAGGTCTCGGGTTCGAGCACTAGTGTGTGCAAAGTGTGTGTGCCTTGTCAAAGGATTAAGAAAGTTTGAACAGATACTTCTATGTAATCAAACCAGTATATTCAAAAAAAAAAAAAGTGGCATAACTTATGTTTAAGTATAATGTTTTTTAACTAATAATGGTAAATTATAATTAGACCTAATCATGGGCCAAGCTACCTGACCCGACTCGAAAAATGGGCTTGGACAAAAAATGAGACCCATTTTCTAAACAGGTCGGGCCTCGTATAAGTTTTTTGGCCTGAGCTCAGCCCGACCCGACCTAAATAAATTAATTATTTTTAATAAAAAATTATATATTTTTTAGTGTTATTTTTTTACTATTTTGGTTGCTGTTTTTTGGTATTTTGGTATTGTTTTTTACTATTTTGATGCTGCTTTTTTTTTACTGTTTTGATGTTGTTTTTGTTATTATTTTTATTGCTGTTTTTGTTGTTATTTTGCTGTTATTTTTGCCGTTGTTTTGATTGTTATTTTTGTTGATTGGATGTTACTTTTTATGCGTTTTTACTATTGTTTCGTTGTCTTCTTTAATATTATTTGAATATTGTAGAATTTATATTTTATTGTTAAATTTTCTACTATTTTATTTGCAACTATCTTAATATAAATAATTTTTAATATATTTTAAATTTGTTTATTTTTTAATATCTGTTTTAATGTTTTTAAGTGTATTTGATATATTATATATTTTTTAAATTTTTGTATATAATAAAATAATCTAAAAAATTAATACGTGCCGAGCTGAGTCGAGCTCAGTTTTGACTTCTATAATTTGGGTCAGGCTTGAAAAAAATTTTAGACCCATTTTCCATGCCAGACCTGGGTCTAACAATTGAACTTAAAATTTTGTTGAAGCTCAGCTCAGGATCAGCTCTAATTATAATTATCAGCATCTTTTTAACTTATGTTTAGAAATCTATTCAAATAATAATTTTATTTCAAAATTAGCACAATTTTTTATTAATAATTGTAATTTAAATTTTAATAATTTTTAAATGTATAATTAACACAACTTCTATTAGATTATAATTATTTTTAAATATACGTTTTATTTTATTTCAAATTTTTAACTAATAATAATTCTAAAATAAATATTATAATTATTTTTAAATGTAAATTAGTAATGTAATAAAAATTAAAAGGTATTCTCAAAAATATTTGTAAACTCATGCTTTTATTTAGATTATAACTATAAATTATAAATTATAAATATAAATATAAATATAAATAGATTATAAACTATAGATTAATACATTTTTATTATTTACCAAAACAAATAAATACATTTTTTAAAGCTATCTTAGTATTTATGAGTATCAAGTTCTATTAATTGAATTACACTATCAAGTTTTTTATCATGCCTTCTAATTGTAATTAACATACAAATACTTCAACAATCATAAGTCTAACTCTATAAATGCGTTCAATGAAATTAAATATTTAAAATTTAACAATTTATCATAAACTTAAACCTAATAAATAGGTTCAAAAAAGCTCGACACTTATGAGTATTGAACATCTTTGTTTGTTTTTCACACAAGCAAAAGTTGCGTCCCATCGTTGTCAAGTTCCTAAGCCAACTTCAAAATTTTTTTTATATTAAATTCGTCTTTTTAAATTATGTTATAATTTTTTATTGAAGTAAGAGAATTATATTGCTTTAAAAATTTTAGATATCGTTATTTTTTTTTATTAATTTAAGATAAATTATAAAATAAATACTTAATTTTAGTTAAATCATTAATATTGTTAATTTAAAATGTTTTGATCACTCATTTGTTAAAAGCCACTACAATCATGATGTCACATGCTATGTTAACCATATAAATGTTACTTACTTTCCATTTACTTTATTTTAATTTTTTATGGCTTTTTAAACAAATCCCTAAACTTCTTTTATTCTTACTCCTCACTTTCTTCTTCATCAACCAAGCCTCCCTCATTTCCTTCTTTCTTGAAACCCCATTGTTGCTCACCATAATTTCAACAACTTTGAAATGGAATTTGAAGTTGGAACAAAAAATAACTTGTCGAGACTTCAATCAGAAAATAAACTCAAGCACATTTATAATCTTAAGGTGGATTTGGATGGACAGAGTAATGTATTTAGCTTTCTTTTCATCTCACGCCACAGTATCGTTACAATATCTAATTTCACCGCTACCGCCACTGCTATTTTTATATTAATCATAATTAAACGCATCGTCCATCCAAACTCACTTTAAAAAAAAAAACTTGAAGTCATAGTGGTTCACCAATACCAACTTGTTCCATTCTTCAACTTCATCTCAAAAAGAATGCTTTTTGAATCCTTTTAGCTCTAGCTCTCATAATCGGTCCAACTAGCACATGTAAATCTCCATTAGATTAGTCCATATCCTCGTTAACTGCATTTTTATTTCGATGAGTTGGGTTTAGTAAATTAAAGTATTTAAGAGTTTTTTTAATTAAATTTATTAATTTATATATATTCGTGTCATATTTTTATTAATTTAAAATATTATATATTATCATTTATATTAAGAAATCATATGCATAATTTTTATCACGAAAATCAAAGCTTTCGAAAAAATCAGTGGGTACCATGGAAAAGCCAAGAAAGTTGGGTCAGACCCAATGGGTTAACTGATTGTCAAAATATTCCCATAATCCACTAAGGCCCAACTAGAAGGCTACTCAAAGAAACTAGGCTCATTCAAATGCACACCAAAACAATGAGAAGCTAACGTGTAAAATATTATAAATAAATTATTAAAAAGTTGTAAAATTATAAAAACATTTAAAATTATAATATATTTTTAAAATCATAAAAATTCTAAAAGGATTATTAAAAATTAAAAAAAATGTCAAAATAGTCAATTACACATAATATGGTAAAAATAGCACATGTTATTGAGGATTAAAATGAAGTTCTGTGTGGAACCCAACGAGTGACTCGAGTGGTAAAGAAGATGTTGTTCATCTTAGGAGACTCGGATTTGAACACGTTTGTATGCCTTGCCAAAGGGTTAGAAAGTATGAACAGATACTACCACGTATATTTAAACATGTCTTTTCATCTTTGCCACTCTTTATCCTACTTCACCTGGATCCTTATCTATCATTATCGAAACCGAAAAATTAAGTCAAAAAAATCACGCTCGAAATGAATATAAACAAATGGATGTTTAGATTTAAGTCAACTTGAATATTTTTGTCCAAATTAATTTCAGATGTGTATTTTTCTTTTTAATTTTAGTATATGTTGATGTTGTAACTCACCCATATGACGTGTCACATGTTAACTTATCATTGCTTTTTCTAGTTACGTTAGTGTTTGTTATCGACCAAACTGGTTAATGACGATTTCCATTAATGAAAAATATTATTTGATTTTCTTTATCACAAAAATCTCAATTGAATGCTTTTATAAGTATATTTTTACGTGAAAATTTTCATTCATATAGTAATGAATCATAATTTAATAAAAATAATATTCCAAAATTATTCTCACTTTTAACTTAATGACATTGGCAATAATACCCTCATTATTCTCATGCAAGAATTAAGATGACTCATTTTTTTCTGACGCAACTTGCAATTCGGGACCATTTTGAGTATTAAAGGTAGAGGTGATGTGAAGATCACCTTACGGAATTGGTTAAGGGTTACTTCGAACATTTGTTCGAAATTTAAAAAATTTATAAAAAATATTATATTCAGAAAATGATAAAGATTAAAATTAGTCTATGAACATTTTCAGTACCGTGTTTGCGGTTGTATGATTTTTAAATTTAGTGATATTATATTATATGTTTCAATATATTGTTTGAAATTTATTAGTATTTTTAAAGATTGTTCATACATATTGTAATTTTTAGTTTTTTTTAAATAGTATTGTCGAAACCACCTCGAAAACGAAGTTTTCGAAAAAATATTTTTAAAATTTTTGGAAAATAAGGAGTAAAAAGGGAGTCGCCACCAATCCTTTATTTTAGGTGTGATTGGATCACCAAAAAAACATTTAAAAAGTTTAAAATGTCGGTCTACGAAATCCAAAAAAACAGGTTCGGGAGTCGGTTACGCACGAGGAAGGACTAGCACCCCGTACGCCCAGAATTGGTACCACATGATTATTTTCGGGTCTTGTTTTATGAAAACAATGAAAACTCGAGTAAAGTTTAAAATGCGGTGTTCATTTTGAAAGGCTCTGTGTGATTTTAAAGGAGATCTTTTTTAGGAAAACTCGTCCCCGTATTTTGATCCTCTTAAGAGAATTAGAATATGTGTCCAACACGTTAGGGCACTATATTCTCGGAGCTTCATAATTGAAGGACGTTTAGGGAGTTTTTAAAGAGAGTATTCGATCGTGTGATTTGTACGAAAATCATACCCAGCACGTTAGGGCACGATTCTTCGAGGTTTTCACGTGAAGGAACATTGTCTCGTTTACTTAAAAATTTTGGATATGGATAGGAGTGTGTTCGAAAGCTTTTGAAGAGGATATTTCTTTCGTGTAAATTACGAAAATCATACCCCACACGTTAGGGCACGACTTTTTGAAGTTTTCCCACGAAATAATATTGCCTCGTTTTTTGTCATGAAAATCATTCGTATATATATTTTGAGAACTTGAAATTTTCGTATCAAGGTTAAAATGCAATCCTTGAACATATGATTTGAAGAATTTGGAAATGGGTTACCCGTTTATTTCGATTTTCACAAAGAGTTAAAGTCGCGACCAACACGTTAGGACACGACATTCTCGGAGCCTCGAAGTGAACGGGCGTAAAAAACTTGAAAAGGATATCTGGTTCACGCGAGTTTTACGAAGAAATCACACCCGGCACGTTAGGGCATGATTTTTCAAAATTTACGCTCGAATGGAACATTGCCTCGATTTTTAAAAATAACTTGTAAATGAATGCGCAAGTGTAAAAACACGAGTAACGATTAATAAGAGAAATTAGATACGAAGCAATGTAATAAGCAGATAAATAATATACAAAAATATAGAATGCAGGTGCCGATAAATGCAAATATTGATAAAGAAAAAGAAACGATGAAATCGGGGTTGAAAACGTGACTTTTGGATACCCGGGGGCAAAATGGTAATTTTGGTGAAATCGGGGTTAAAAATAGAATTTTTGAGGCTTCGAGGGTAAATGGTAATTTTTTGGTGAAATCGGGGTTAAAAATGGAATTTTGGAAAGTTCGGGGGTAAAATGGTAATTTTTGGTGAAATCGGGGTTAAAAATAGAATTTTAGAAAGTTTGAGGGTTAAATGGTAATTTTTGGTGAAATCGAGGTTAAAAATGGAATTTTGGAAAGTTCGGGGGTAAAATGGTAATTTTTGGTGAAATCGAGGTTTAAAATAGAATTTTGGAAAGTTTGGGGGTAAAATGGTAATTTTTGGACTGTTTGGGGACCTATAAGCAATAATACCAAAGAGTGGGTGACACGTGGTAGCCCCACAGGCATCCAGCAGTCAAGGGATTAAATTGTAAATCTTGAAAAATTCTTGGGCCAATTTCATAATTAAATAAAAGTTGATTTGGGATTAAATTAAAACAAATTAAAAATAAAAAGGACTAAATGCATAAATAAGCCAAAAAGTGACACGTGGCAGCCTCTGGTACAGTCAAACAGTCAAAGGACTAGTTTATAAACCTTAAAAAATTATTGGGCCAATTTTGTAATTAAAATAAAGTTGATTTGGGGATTAAATTAAAACAAATTAAAAATGTCAGGGACTAAATGCAGAAATAATCCAAAAAATGACACGTGGCAGCCTCTGGTACAGTCAAATAGTCAAAGGACTAAATTGAAAGCTAATTAAAATTACAGGGCAAAATTGCAAATGATTAAAAATGCAAAAAGGACTAAATTGAAGCAAATAAAAAATACGGAAGGACCAATTGCGCAAATAGACCATTAAGCAAAAACACTCGGATCCTGAGGCGGGTCGGGCCGGATCGTGTCGGGTCAAATGGGTCCTATATATATAATATTTTAGTTTAAATTTTTTTTATTTTTTCATTTTCTTAAAAATACCCCCACCCCCCTTATTTTTTTTCTCTCAAATGTTCAAGTCCGGCCCCCTTTCCGGCCGAGCTCCGGCGGCTGCCTGGGACGCGCATGGGGGCACGTCGATGGTGCCTCCGGCTACGCACCTCCGCTCAGTCTCTCCTCCGGCCAAACCCAGCCCATGCTCGGCCGACGCTGAGCTACCACGCGCCTCCAACCACGGTCCGATCGCCGTCGAACAACGCGCGTGGGCGCGCGTGGCTGTCTCTTCCTATCACGCACGTCCGTCCGGTTCTACATCTGTCCAGTTCCTGCCGTGCACGCGCCGTCTAAGCCACCCCAATCGCCGTCCGATCGGAAGGTAAGTTTAAAAGTCATTTTCTTCCTTTTTACTTCTTTTTTTTTTATTTTTTTATTTCTTTTATTTAAAACAGAACCCAGATCTGGAAATCCAGATCTGGGGTTTTCTAAAACCTTTCCTTTATACTTCATTTTAAAACAAATCTCCCTTTTTTATTATTTCGAATTTCGAAAACCCCCCACTCTTTAAACTATGTTTTTTTTTCGCTCCTTGGCAGAACGTGATGAAAAAATCGGCGACGATCGGAGGCGAGGACGGCGTGATTCCGGCAGTGTCCAAAGTCAGGGAAGAGTCTCTGACCCTTCATTTTTTATTATTTTATTATCATTATTATTTATTCATTATTATTATTATTATTTATTACCATTAATGTGTCCATTATTTGAGGCATTATACTTTTTTAATTAATAAATGGTGGTGATGATGATGTGGACGGGTATATTTAATGAGTTTTGAATGTTTTAAATGCATGCATACATACTTTAAAACGGTAGCATTAAAGAGGAATGTATGAAGGCATTTGAATGTACCTGAAAATGCTCAAAGGATTGATTGCTTGAATATCTGTTTTGCTTTCAAACTTCTCTTGTTGTTTGAATGCTACTGTTGAGATTATTGCTTCTATATGTATTAGAAAAGTGTTTGTTTATTGATTCTTGAGGATAGGGTTTGTTCTTTAGATTCTGAGAACTCCCCCCCTTTATTACAGAAATTAAGTCTGGTTTTATAGTCAGATTTTTTTTTAATGATGATATCTTCTGTTTCTAATTTAATGTTTGTCTTGTTGCTTGTTGCAGGTACCATCAGCAGTGGTGGTTGGAGGCTTGTAGCAACAGCAGTGGCAGATACAAGTTGGAGCTGTTGATGCTGATGTGGCGGCTTCCAATTGGCTGAGCTGGAGGTGGCTGATAACTGGTTATTAGGCTAGCATATTTGGGCCTAATTTGGGCCATTTTGGTATTTAACTTGTAATTGGGCCTAGTTGGGCTTGAAATTTAGCCCAATCGAGCTTTGTAAATGGACTTTGGACTTTAATTTAAATTAATTTTAAATAAATTTAGATTCAAATTCAAATTTAAAGTTTAATTTAAATTTAAATTTAAATAAATCTAAATTCATATCAAATTTAATTTTAAAATAAATTAAAAAAAAACCGGTCAAAATTAGGCTCCAACAAGTATATTATATGCAAATATTCTACATACATATATGTAAGTATATAAATTTTAAAATTGTTAATCGGGTGCAATAACATAATATTTTATTTTTAATATAATAAAGATATTAAAAATTAATTTAAAATAAATACAAAAACAAAATTACTTCACATTGATTTGGTGTGGTGCATATAAGAATAGTGGTCCAAAGAAGGCAATGAAATTTAGGGTTTAGGCCGGCACGCAGTAACAGAGTCCATGGAATTCCACGGCAAGAACCACGTGTCATTTAAAACACAGACCCCACGTTTTACTTACCCAAACGCACCAGTAGCTCAAAAACTTGAAACACCCACGCAGCTATGAACCATTCATTCATCAAATCCACGTGCCACCTTCATTTAAACACCTCAACTAATGCCAAAGAGGGAAGTGAATGGTCTTAAATTGCTTGTTTCTCCGCAAGCTACAATGAGGGAAGTGAATGGTCTTAAATTGCTTGTTTCTCTGCAAGCTACACTGTTGTACCATTTCTTTGGAAATTAAATGTGCATTTGTTTGCTTCACTGCTACTCACTTCTAGGGCTCAGGCTTTGCTGTTTTCCCTTTCAAATTATAACCAAGCATCTCCGGGTCAATAATGGCCGAGGATTTCCAGACCCACCTCCCCATACCATACACTGTTAATATTGAACACACACTTGCCATTTCTGGGTAGCTCTAGACTCGTCAAGCATCAGTCACCCCTTTGGATTTTTTTTTTTTTTTGGTTTTGAGGGGGGAGGCCTCAGTATGTAGGAAGCCCCATGTGTCTCGTAGGGAAGTGAAAGAAGATGGGAAGCGGGAGAAATACGCCAAAATGAAGATAGGGTTTATTTTCAATTTCATTCCAAATAGAAATTAAATAACAAAATGGTAATTAAAGTAAACATCTCATTCAATCATTTTGTGATACAAGATAATTTTAACTAAAAAATCTCTCTCAAAGTTAAATATTGTTTATAAACATATTAATTTCTTTTATTCTTCATCCATGAATTTATGTGATCGAAAATTTAAGAACTTGTTGAAACATTTATTCAAACCTAATTTTTGGAGACAAAATTTAAATTCAGGCCAGCTTTTCTTTTTATCCTTCGATTTTGATTCATTTTTCACCTTGACTCAAAATCTTTGTCTTTTTTTTTTTAAATAATTTTTTTCATTCTTTTGTATATACTTCGTGTAAAATAATTACTGTATGATGAACTTCTATAAGGAAAAAAATCAAATAAAAGCATGAAATCCAAATCCAGGGAGAAACTGACTGAGTTAGAAAAAAATGATTGTAAAGTCAAATTATTTAACATCTAAAAAAATCATTAAAAAAGAAAGAATCACTGGAGAGAGTAAAAAAATTGTAATATTTTAAGGAATATTTCATACACTATACATTGTCAATGAAGATTTTAGACTCAACGAATAAAGTTAGGATATTGAAAAATATCCTATGAGGTATAGTAAAATATTAAAATAAATAAATATTAAAAAAACAACATATGACAAATTTTTAAAGTTGCTCTTGGAATAAAAAAATGCATTGCTCAATGTATCAAATATTAACCCATTCTATTAGCAAGTTGAAGGTATTACATGTGTCCTATAAGATATATTTAAAAAATTAAAAAGGGAAAGAAGCTCGTCAAAATATAGGTTTTGTTTCGGAAAATTGGGTTTATATTAGTTTTTGGATGGATTTTTGAATTTTTCATCAACAAAGTTCTTGAGTGAAGAACAAAATAAAATGAATATGTTTAAAAAAAAACTTAAGGAAATAATATGTAACCTTTTTTGAATTATTTTAATTAGAAATTATGTCAAAAAAATAATTAGCTAAGAGTTTTTTTAACAGTTGGAGCAATCTAGGTAACAAAGTATAATTTAACTACACTTAAATAATAGAATATAATTTAAGTACCACTTATGACAAAAAAAAAAAAAGTGTCAACTTGAGAGAATGGGAATTGTTTACGTACTATTTTGTAATTTAAGCATTCACAATATTACTATTAGAGAGGTTTGAGTTGTGAAATAAACATGTCACAAATGGATTCATATAGTTAACTAACTTGTTTTACAAGGAAATTCGAACAACAAATGCAAAAGATTTGGATTACCCATCTCAACTATAAAAAATAAAGCAAACTAGCAGATTGGAAGAGGGGCACCATTCCATTCCTCGAGACATTCCAGCATTGGATCAATGATCTTCCCTTGGCACATGGCTGTGAAAACCTTGTCAAACTCCTCACCAGGTGACATAACTTTTTCTCCAGTTAGCAGCCCAGTTCCAAGCTCTTCCCTCACAAATTTGTACAGCGGGAAGGATCTACATTCCTTGATCTTGTTAGGGATTGCAGCATTTCCATTCTCAACTGATGCCCTTGCACTCTCCACCTCCTTTGGCAAAACAACCTTTAATTCTTCTTCAAAAGCTGCAATCTTTTGGAAGATTGAAGTGCTTGCATTCTTCTCATTTTCACCATTTGTCAATGCGTGCTCAACAAGTACTTGCCTCAGCTTTTGCATCAACGGGTAGGTAGCACTGCAGGGATCGTCGATGTAAGCGAAAACATATTCCCTGTCCACAGCTTTTAGTAGATCCTTCTCACAAAACCTTGAAGGGTGAAGCTGACCATTGGCACCAGTAGTGAGGACTTTCTTAGCTATCTGGCTCACGGTGCTCTTCACTGTGCTCCTCAAATTCTCTTCCAAATGCCTCAAATCAATAGCTTGACAAAGTGCCACCAAGTATGTAGAGGACATAAGCTTTAAAATATCAACAGCCTCAGCAGTTTTCCTTGAAGAGATTAGTCCCAAGGAGTTAACATCTTGGTTGTGCTGCTCAGCACTTTGAACATGGCTAGTGACCGGATTAGCGAGGTATTGGAGCTCAGAACAATAGGAAGCCATTGCTATTTCAGCACCTTTGAAACCATAATCCAGACTTGGGTTCCGACCACCAGAGAGGTTTGATGGGAGACCGTTGTTGTAGAAATCATTAACAAGTTCAGAGAATTGGGCAAACATTAGTTTCCCAATAGCTGCAATAGCCAAACGAGCATTGTCCATCGACACTCCAATCGGGGTACCCTGGAAGTTGCCACCATGTAGCGCCTTGTTCCTTGACACATCGATCAAAGGGTTATCATTCACAGAGTTGATCTCTCTTTCAATTGATTTGGTTGAGAATCTAATCACTTCAATCTGTGGACCAAGCCATTGTGGAGAGGTCCTCAGAGCATACCGATCTTGTTTCGGTTTCTGCAAGGGATCCATTTCATGCAACTTCTTTGCTGCTTTAACATAAGAGCTCCCCTCAAGTATGTGTTCCATTATAGCTGCTGCCTCAATTTGTCCTGGATGGTGCTTCAATTTATGCGTCAAATGGTCAGTGAACTCAGGTTTACCATTCATGACTTCAGCGAAAATTGCTGATAAAACTTCTGACAGAACAGCCAGAATATTAGCTTCAAAAAGAACCATGGAAGCCATGCCTGAACCAACTGCAGTGCCATTGACTAAAGCAAGGCCTTCTTTAGGTTGCAACACAAAGAACCCGGAATCGATACCGGCTACATGGAAGGCTTCCTGTGCATCAAGGGGTTCACCATTTGGTCCTACTGCCTTGGAATTTGGCCTGCCTGTGAGCAATCCAGCTATGTAGGAAAGAGGAACAAGATCCCCAGAGGCAGTAATTGTGCCACGAAGTGGCAAACATGGAGTTATGTTGCTGTTGATAAGCTTTGTAATTGCCTCCAAAATATCAAATCTGATGCCAGAGTAACCCTGGAGAAGGGTGTTGATCCTAACAAGCATAGCTGCTCTGGTTGCCGAGTGAGGAAGTGTGTGGCATGACTCAGTTCCATAGCCAAAGATCCCAGCATTCAAGAACCTGTAGGAACAAACAAACAGATTTAATTATATTTACTGTTCATCATATTTTATCCAACTCCCTGTTCACCAGGTATTAATTTGCCATAAAATTTTCTTGACCTTTCTATTAATAGCCCTATCAACCTTGGTAAGCTAACTTGTATTCATGCTTTTTCCAAAAGTAGTAGGGCCACCTAAACAACTCATTATAATTGATAAAGTAGTGGTAACTCGGTTATAACTCATCCTACCAGACCCAATGAACTTCACCTCCGTCCAGTTTGGACTGTTTTCACAAAAGTGATATTCCGTCCAGTTTTATGATAATTGCTAAGTTTGTAGTATATATATATAAAAAAAAACTCACCTAATGAGCTCTTTTTGAAGGGCTGCTCCTTGCTTGGTTCTTCGATGAGAAGTAGCACCAAAACCAGTGGTAACACCATAGCTGTCAGTGCCTTTGTTCATGCCATCAAGGACCCAATCAGCACTGGCCTTAACGCCAGCCCTAGCATCCTCGGAAAGCTCAACCTTGACACCCAAGTCACGTGTAGCAATGGCTGCAACTTGAGAAACTGTCAAGGTCTCCCCACCAAGCTTCACCAATGGGTTCCTGTATTCAGCCACCATGCGTTTCACTTCATCCAAATGACTCCCTTGAGTGACTCAGCTGCAACACCCCAATTCAAAGGATCAATGGCTCCACCGGCACCCTTTGAAGCAGTGCAAAAGCTCTCCAAAGACTCCGTGTGGTTACCATTTTGAGTGATCGTCTCCATGTTAAAAGAAATGATGGAAAAGAGAGAATGACCTAGACAAGTATTTGAAGTTCTTTGTTTGTGAATGTTTGTAGTCGAAACTTAGGAGAGGACGTAAGAAGAAATAATAATAGCTCAAGGTAGTTGGTATCCTTCCTGAGGAGAAAAGGGAAACGAAATGTGGTTTAAATAGAGGAGAGAAAGGGAGGGAAAGTGGAAGGAAAGAGTCATTGAGTTGGTAGGTAAGCATAAGTGGGTGGCAATGGTAGAAAGAAGAAAACATTAAGGCATTTTTGGGTTTGTTGAGATTTATCAATGGCCGTCGATTAAGAAATGATCAAAGGATTATGGATTAAATTTGACTGATGAAAGTGATGGTGTCTGAAGCTTTGAGTAGAGGATGCGGTTGGTGAGAAGTGAATGAGAAAAAGCTTAAATGCATGCTTTCAGACCTTATAGTCTCCCACCAATCCCACCCCATTTGCCACCCTTTTCTGTGATTTACTTATACTGCCACATATTTTTATGATTAAACAATTTCAATTTTAATTGTCTTTTTTTTTATACTCTTATATTAATCATTTATTTATATATATAATATATAAAACCAACCCTAGGAATTAATAGGGTAAAAATTTAGTGGTGGAGCCAAAATATTTTTTTTTTAGGCTCGATATTTTTATAATAGTAAAAATATAATTTTACCATTTTAATAGTCTATATTTTTGTAACTTTTAAAAAATTAAATCAAATTTTTATTATTTTTAGAGAATTAATATACAATTTTATTATTATTAATTTAAATTTTATAAATTATAAAAGATCAAAATAAAAATTTTTACATTTTAGCATGCTACCAGCCCCTTGACATTGGGTAAAATGTCTATATCCTCTGCTCTATTTTATGTCTAATATTATATCTTTCTTGAAGTCAACAAAAAATGAAAATGTAAAATTAATTATCTAAAACAAACAAAGCAAGCACTGAATTATAAATTAATCAAACACTAAATTGATTTAATTATTATTTACTATTTTATTTTTATTAGTTTATTTTTATATTATGCTATGTGATGTGTTGAACAATTAATAGATTTTATTTGTAATTTAATTTTAAATTTAATATCAATCTCCTAAGAAAATTGTATTAAAAATTAATCATAAGTATTTCAAAAAGGAATTAAGAAAAGATCAACTTGATTATTTTTATATTTCTCGCTGAAATTAGGTAAAAGTATTTTGAAGGGTCTAATTTCGTATTAGAAATATGAAAATTAATGAATTATATGAAAAATTCCCAACTTTAAATTATAAGAAACATTCACCATCTTTATTATACGTTATTATAACTTTTATTAATGTAATATATTCAGAATATTTTAATATTATTTTTCAAATAATTTTTTAAATATATAATAATTTCATGCATCGTAGGGATAAAAAAATTATTTAAAAAAAAATCAACCAGAAAATTTCATATTGAATTTAAGACTTACAAGAAAATTGACCCTAAATCAAATGATGTAAATCATTTAGGTGATTTTTTTTAAAAAAATCGGATATTTATTTTTTATATTCAAAATTGGGACATTGAGTCAAAGTCAATAGAGGTTGAAGATCGAACAAAATCCAAAAAGATGCCAAGATCAATTGAATCCAAAAGATTTAAAGCTCCATTGGGCATTCGAAGGCAGAAATACTTTTTTGGAATTGCAATCCACCTTCCTCCTCTAAAGTCTATGCCTTAACTAACAATATATATTTTCGTGGATATTTCTTATTTTAATTATGAAATCTTTCTAAAATATACAATATTTAAAATAAAATAATAATAATAAAAAAAAAGGCTTAGAAGACGACATATTGAAATTGGAGTAAATAAATTTATTTTGTTATTAGTCCATACCCACTGACTGCGCCCAGATAATACAAATATTTATATATCTTAGACGGCAAAATTTAACGACCAAGTGGACCATTCCCTTACTCCAACATAAAGGCTATTAATTTTTTTAAAATAACCTATTTATCCTCTCCTTTTTCTTTTGTTTTTTAGAAAATTATTTAATTTGAAAATTTTAGATTTATTATGCAATTTTATAAATAGGTTTTCTAGTCCTTTAATTATTGTCATAAGTTAACTGTAATTCAATTAATTTGTTGGTTTTAATTTGGATTGTATTACTCTTAATTTATTTGTGATATAATGATTTGATATTATATTATAATTACTTAAATTATTTATAATGATTTCTCAAAGTTGTATTTACATTTATTATAGTTAAAAAAATCAAAATGGAACCAACTACCAATATTTCTAGCGTTTTCTACTCTTTTTTTAATTATATATTGTTAGTCTTTTTTTTTTTTTTACCATAATATATTCTACTTTGTCTGAATAGGTGGAAATCCGACTAACTGTACTCGCTTTAACGAATTAATAAACCTCCCCAAATAAACACATAAAGTCATAACTTATTATTTATTTTTTTTATAGAAAAATTGATCAGAAAATTAAATTAAGATAAAAGTTTAAGCTCCAAATTAAATATTCAAGATTTATAAAATAAAATAAGGAATTGCCACTCATTGTATGAAATTTTCATTATGAAGTTCAAATATTAGGGCCGGGGTTGGTGGTATAATTTTTCCAACAAATTAAGGTGTCTTTCTTTTGAATTTGTTCATAAAGTAAGTTTGTTTTATTTTTCAACCTTCACCAACTTTCATTGTCTTCCCCACCCCCCCCTAAAAAAAAATCACCAACCTTTTCTTGAAATTTTTAATATTGCATTACAATGGTCTTGTTTTGAAGATTTCCAACATTTTCCCACCAACCATGGTTCTCTTTTCGAGTGAGGATAACCCAATAGATTTTTCATTTCATAAGTTGTCAAAATTCTTCAAACAAAATTACCAAGTTGTAATTTATTAATTGCATGTTTATTTTTCCTAAGTTTAAATCCTAATTGTACAAAAAATAAACCTATTAATATGATATATTAACTAATAAAAACAGGCTTGCTCTCTTTTTCGGTGTCTTAATTTATAACATAAAAATTTTGAATTAATTAAGGAGATTTATGATTGTAAATAATTATATATTGTTGTGGTGAGAATTCATTTTCTTCTTTGATGGAAACAAAACAAGAAGGTAAGTGTTGGATACTAAAAATCTTTTAAAAAAAAAATGAGTACAATCAGATTCATGATTTATGTTTTTTTGTTATAGGTTACGGATTAAAGTATGTGAATAATACATAAAAAAACATCCTCTAGAGTTCAATCGATTAAACGGAGCTCATTTGATTCAGTTGAACAAGTCTAATTTATGACACATACGAAAAAAATCTATTTACTTAAAATTTTAGTGACCAAGTGAAGCACTTAAAAGGGAACTTAGGATTGTCATGATAATTATGGAAACTTATCTTAAAAGATGTGTAATCTTAAAAGGATTTTATTTTGTAATCTTAGAAGATTTGTGTTAATCCCTTGAGATCTCAATTGTAGAAAGGCTTTGATCTCATCCGTCGATCCAAAAATTGTATTATTGGAGTTCAACTATAAATATAGATATTCTCCTCATTTGTTTTCTTTCCATTGTACTTCATTTTTGGGTAATAGAATACTTTGGAACATTTACTCAAACATCTTATAAGCTTGTTTTCTTGTGTTTTTTTTTTTTTTTTGCTTTTTTATCTTTGAGTTGTTTTGATTTTATTTTTGGTCTCTTGGAGAATTTCTATTCTGAATTCTCACTTTATGAGAGTTAAGTTGATTTCGTCTAAGGTTGTATAAATTGCGAGATTAAAGTTCTAGTTCCGTGACCGTCGAAATCTGAGCTAATGTTCAAAAGTGTTGGTCAAAATGATGAAAAGAGCAGAAAGTCAAATTGAGCCTATGGAGACCCATAGGAGAGACAGGAAAATTAGCCGATCGAGGGGTATGATGTCGATTTTATAAAATTAAGTGATCAATTTTAAAAAATCTGTGGATGATGCAAGGGAAACACTTGAAATAATTGAGGAATTCACCTATGAGTTAGACTCAATGAGAGAACAACTTAAAAATTTATGTTAGAATTTCTCAATTTCAATGTGGAAGCGATGCAATGGATGATCAATTCCACCGCGAATAAACTAACAGCGAGAGATGATGCCCTCAAGGCCACAGTAATAGCTTTGAACGAACAGATTGCGAAGCTCCACTTTTGCCTAATTAAGGAGATTATGATTATAAATAATTATATATATATATATATATATATATATATATATATATATATATTTGTGGTGAGAACTCCTTTTCTTCTTTGATGGAAATAAAACAAGAAGGACAGTGTTGGATACTAAAAATCTTAAAAGAAAAAACAGTACACCAGATTCATGATTTTCACTTGCATGCTCTGCTTCTTTTGGATAATAGATCCAAACAAGATAATTTATGTCTTAGGCCCCTTTTTATAAATTCGAAAATTTAAGTGTATTCAATTTATATTATAAAATTTATTTAGTATATTATTAAAAATTTGTATATTATATTAAAAAAATAAAAATTAAATACTTTTAATATAAATACAATATATTTTAATTAAATATATTATTAAATATAAAATATTATAAATCTAAAATTTAAATATTGTATATCATAAATAAAAGTTTATTGAATAAAAGAAGAGACGAAGAATTAGTATTTATGATCCAGTTCATTATTTTTTTCATCTATTTATATTTAAAATGATCTTCACCATTCAAATATGTAAGACTCAAATAAATAATATTTTAAGAACTATGTAAAAATTTGTATTTTAAATAAATATAATTTTGGGAGTTGGGAACAGAGGAGGGGTTGGTGAGATTTTTATTGGCATTTTTGTCATGGTTTAATCATCGAAGTTGTCAAGACGTGCATGAGTGGCTTAGATTTTTCTTCTATTTCCGTATTTAAACCAAAAGAGAAAATTGTGACTAGTTTATTAACTACCTGGATCCCAATGTCGTTTTTTTTCTTCCATTACAAATGACCACTCGTAGCAAACCATGTTATCAACTAATTTTTTAATATTTTTATTTTAGTTTTAAGATTTTGCAAATTTAAAATATTTTTATGAAATTATGAACAACAAATAAGATAAAGTTGTTTGTGGTTGACATAATTTAAAATTTTTTTGAAGCCCGATATATATATATTACAGACCACTTAAAGAGTGTCAGTTTATATGTGATATATACGATGACAAGGTTTGATGTGCTACAAGAATTACTTTCTGTATTGCTAGAAAGATTGAGGTTGAAATGACATACATTTTATTTTTCATGTGGAGAAACGACAATGATGCTAAAAGATGTCACTTTAATAATTGACCTTCCAATTAATGGGTAAGCGATAATTGAAGTTAGTAACATTGACACGAAGACATAATGTTATAAGTTGCTGGGTGACAACTGTCTATGAAAGGAATTGGATGTCAAACTGGTGAGATGCATATGGTTGGAGAAACTTGTCAATTTAACCTCTTCATTACATGCAACTGTGGAGAAGATGGATTGATATATTAAAGCTTGAATGCTTTGGATGGTAGGAGGAATGATGTTGCGACTCAAGTCTGGCAATAAGGTTTATACCATATATCTCCCTCTACTAGAATCTTTTGATAGAATTAATACATTCAGTTGAGGTTTAATGACTTTGACACATCTTTATAAGTTTTTTCCAATGTGATTTAAGAATCAATTGACGAAATAGACGAATGTATTTGCTTCTGTAAACAAAATCATGGATAAGATTCCATGGTTAGCACTTATATCTTCCCAATCACGGAAGTTCCTTATTAATATAAAAGGTAAAAGTATTACTATCAATAGTACAAGATCTTATAGATTCACACCCTATGGATGAAATGATCGAAATCCAAAGTAGTTGAGATTATATTTAACTTGTCACGCGAATTAAATTAGTTAGACAAATATTATTATAATTAATTTAATTTGACAAAGCTAAAATTAAGAACGATAAGTACACATGCTTGACGTATATATAAAAGGAGTCCAATTAAAATATTGTGAAATGTGTTTCACATATTTTTAGTTGAATAAATATACTTATTTAATAAATTTTAGTCAATGAAAGATTTAAAGGATTAAAACTAAATTGATATAATTTTAAATTTTTTATATTTTGATTTGGTAGGTTAATGTTCGAATTTTTTAACTCAGATTCGTTTCTTTCACATGGATTTATAGGTTCTAATGGATTTTATATAATATAATATAAAATTTATTTTTAGTTAAAAATTTAAATTTGTCCCAATTTTTCTGATAGAAAAATTATATTTTAATTGTATCTCTTAAATTGAATTTATAGTGATATCTTATATGAATTCATTTCAATTTCTAATTTAGAATTTGTATGTTAGTTTCAATAAGGAAAATTAAAAAGATATAAAGTAAATTTGTGTAAGAGAAAAGAGTTTGATTGGAGACCTGACATCCCACCTAACCTAGCAGGCGGGGCCCTTAGCCTTG